>CM031597.1:41294849-41307349 GCA_018398815.1 Conus ventricosus | reverse complement strand
TTTCATACATCTCATTAAATGACATCGTCTACAAACGCACCAGAAACTTTGTTAAAAATCTTTCTTCCGTAAAATCTTAAATCAGATGAAAAATGTTAATCTCTAGTGAAATTCAAAGCAACAAAGTATAAAAGACGACACAATGTAATAGAGCACAATATAAAACTGTACACCACAGCGCATCACCACATAATAAAGTATACATACAACATAATGTAATACAGCACAATCAAGTATACAATACAAGACTATGTAACACAAGACGATAAAGTGTGTAATACAACATAGTGTAATGCAAAAACGATAAAGTATACAACACAATGCAATATAACACAATCAAGCATACAACACACTGTAACAACACATGATAAGCTATATGGCACAACACAATGTAAACCGCACAACAAACTATGCAGAACATTGCAATACAGTAGAATGTAATAAACAAAACAAAACACAAAAAAACAGCAGCATGTAAGGGAGTGTGCTATAATAGCATGCAACTCAACGCAATACAATACACGCGGCACATCATAGTAACAAAACGTCACGACACAGTACAACAATACACAAACCAACACGGCGCAATACACCATACAAACGTCACATTGTAACACAGCACATTACACTACACCACAACATAATATAGCAGAATACTATAACACAATGGAACAGACTATATCACAACAGCTATAACAACAACAATAATAACAACAATAGCAGCAACAACAACAAAGACAACAACAACAAAACAAAGCACAACAACAAATTACAATACAACACAACACGGTACTATACGCTGCAACACAATACGGTGCAACACAATGGAACACATTACAACCCAGTACATACCAACATACAAAAAACCCAACCTGCAGCATGAACAGAAAAAGCAGCCGCAGAGGGGGGGACTCGGTGACCTTGTAGATCAACCGTTTCTCCTTGACCTGTTCCACCACCACCACCTCCTCATCCTCCTTGTCCTCCGCCATGTCGTCATCCTCTCCTACCTCCGCCTGGCCCGGCTCAGTCTCGGCCTGTTTCTCTGCTACCTCCGCCTTCTCTGTACCTGTGGCCACGTTGGGTCCACTGGAGGCTTTCGTCTGGGATGCGGTTGGAAGAGACTGCAAAGTGTTTGATGTAGAAAGGCATTTTTCTTTAACTCATGGGAGTTGGAGGTAGGGGGGGGGGGGGGGTAGGGGGGGGGGATCCTCGCCTTCGTTTTCTTCTTCTTTTCTTCTTTTCTTCTTCTTCTTCTTCTATCATACTAATGGCACAGCTGATGTTAGGTAAGTACCCAAGATTTGAACAGTGCGTTTGGCTGGTCCTTAGGTCAGTGTCACACTGTCACTTTTGCACACGCGCATTCATGACAGCATTTACTCCATACGCACACGCAATCATTCCAATCAACCAAAAGGCGCACTACCGAATGTTTTTTTTTCTTCTCCCCCTCTCCTTCGAGGAAAACAGCTTAATCAATCACATCAAACAATTTATAAACAGATTTTATACATGTATCTCTCTTTTCCTACACCGAGAGATAAATTAATTAATTCAAGATTCTATAAAGTCATGGCCTTCACATCACATTAGCCCAAGATCCAGACCAGGAGAATAAATAATTCTTGCAATCATTGATGCCATGCCTGCATCAGATATAAGACTCGCCCCATACTGTCATGATTCCCTGTCACTCTCAGAAATCGTGTCGCCCCCTTGACTTCTCCCATCACTGGAGATATGATGAGTTCCGACTCCTCTCCCTGGAGTCTTTATTTGCTGGGGCTGAACGTGTTCCCCACACCATGGCCATCTTTAACCACTTCACGGGGTGAAGAGTGAAAGGTGAAGGGTAAAAGGTGAAGGGCTGAAACACGAATAAGGTTCGTGTAAGTAACCTGATTCCCAATTTAACATGAATTCTTTCTTTCTCTATTCTTTAGGTTTTCCCCTGTAGCTTTCCCCAACTATCTATGGCTCACCTGGTAATGACTGGTCAGCAGTGAGGACCAGCGTCCTGACAGGTTCGAGTCTCTAGGCCATCTGCTGGGCTAAAACTGATTCTTTCCTCCCTCCTCCAAGTGAGTGCATACTCAGTGTTCAACACACATGACCAGCACCTTACCAGCCCTTATTAAACTCTCCAGTGGTCACTTTCACCCAATGACCACCGTTGTTTATTTAATGAGTCATTCTCACAATTATTTGGGGACGCCCGCTACACTAGTCAAGCCACATGAATATTCTTCCTTTTTAAACAGTAAACAAGTGGGGTATGTTTTGCTCCCATGGGAAACTTAACACAGAGTAACTTCTATTCAAGACTGGCACAGCCTTTTAAACTTGAATAAAGTCAGACAAATACATAGACGAACAATCTAATAGTGGGGGAAAAACAAGCACAGGCCAACAACTGAACTGTCTTCATAGTAATGTCCTGGCAGAGATTTGGACTTAAAGGAGGGGAGAGGGGAGTTTGAAGATGGAGAAACTGGGAACACGAAATTTAAAATAAAAAAAAAAAGTTACAAAATATGAAAACTCTTCACTAGCTGCATAAGGGAACCATCGCAATCCCTTTTGAAGGCAGATATAATTTGTATTGCCTGCTCCGAGGCTTTTCGCCCGCTGGGTCGGGACTCATCAGGGAGACACGGCTGGTGTGTCTGCGCTCCCGGCGTCAAATAGAGACACACCACAGTCCATAATACTGTGGTGTTCTCACCACCATGGGTGCAAAAAAAAATCCAATAGCACCCCCAAAGCAGCCAGCGAAGAGTAGTAAATGCAACCAAACGAAAGTGTGGGAAGGAAAAAAGTTGCTGTAAAACTAAAGACATTATGCAAATAATATAAAATGTAGGGGACAGTCTTTGAGCCTACGCCTGAGGATCCACCCAAAGATGCAAGGGAGATCGAAAGAAACACACAGACGGACAGAAACAAATACAAATAACCTCAATTTAATCAAAGCAAAATCGGAAATGAAATGAGGTAGGGAACAGTAAACAAGTGGGGTATGTTTTGCTCCCATAAGGAAACCTAACACAGAGTAACTTTTATTCAAGACTGGCACAGCCTTTTAAACTTGAATAAAGTCAGACAAATACATAGACGAACAATCTAATAGTGGGGGAAAAACAAGCGCAGGCCAACAACTGAACTGTCTTCATAATAATGTCCTGGCAAAGATTTGGACTTAAGGTGGGGAGGGATAGGGGAGTTTGAAGATGGAGAAACAGTGAACATGAAATAAAAAAAAAAAAAATGTTACAAATATGAAAACTCTTCACTAGCTGCATAAGGGAACCATCGCAATCCCTTTTGAAGGCAGATATATTTGTATTGCCTGCTCCGAGGCTTTTCGCCCGCTGGGTCGCGACTCATCAGGGAGACACGGCTGGTTGTGTCTGCGCTCCCGGCGTCAAATAGAGACACACCACAGTCCATAATACTGTGGTGTTCTCACCACCATGGGTGCAAAAAAAAAAATCCAATAGCACCCCCAAAGCAGCCAGCGAAGAGTAGTAAATGCAACCAAACGAAAGTGTGGGAAGGAAAAAAGTTGCTGTAAAACTAAAGACATTATGCAAATAATATAAAATGTAGGGGACAGTCTTTGAGCCTACGCCTGAGGATCCACCCAAAGATGCAAGGGAGATCAAAAGAGAAACACACAGACGGACAGAAACAAATACAAATAACCTCAATTTAATCAAAGCAAAATCTTCCTTTTTAGTTGTGGCATGGGGAAATGATTCATATTACTAAACTACATGTGATGGAGCGTCACATGCCTTGATGTGAGGCTACGTCACATGACAGTCAGACATCTGTTTAAATCGTAGTCATGAGACCTTCATTATTCTTTGACCTCAGTCATTAATTTATTTAACCGTCAGCTTTAAATCATGCGCAGTGTGGACTACAAACGTAGCGGATGTGGTGTAGCGTACATGGACTAGTCCGCATGTAGTGACACCTCCTTGATGGAACTGAAACTAAAACTACTTCTTCTTCTTCTTCTTCTTCATCTTCTTGCTGTCAACAATACTAAGGGAAGTCATCTAAAAGGGAAGTCATCTAAAAGAAAAACTCCACTGAAGATCCCACACGATAACTTCCCTTTGAAAGCCATCTCTCCGTCAACTGTTTAGCTCGGATTCGTTTAAACAATACATGAGTCAGCTTGCGTGTTAAGGGGTATTTACATGAAACATTAAAGTGCTTTGTATTTAAAACCGCATTGATTCTTGACGGGACGGAAACATAACGGAGAGAAATTATATTTGAAGGTGAATTAACAGTTGTGCTTATTCTTTGGAATGACCCCCCTTGGAGTTGCACCCACTTCGGCAGTTACTGTCCACGAATAGTAACAAGCGGTGACATGGTTACAAACGGAGACTTGCCACCCAACAATACAGTGGTACTCTCATTGCCATGGGAGAAAATGACACTTTTCATGTAGCCGCCGAAGAGTGGTGTATAAGAAAATAGGAATAAAATGAATGAGAAAATAAATGATCAAAAATCTGTTAAATAAAAAGAGGAAGAAGAAGAAGAAGAAAGAAAGAAAACGGATGAGAAAATAAATGAAAAAAAAATTTCATCAAAACGAAGATAAAAGGAGAAGGAATGAAAAGATATAAACACTGCTTAAAAATTTGTATGGACCCAAGAAAAGATAGTTATAATATGAATGGACATTTCCGCTATTTAGAGAGCCTTTTAATCTATTAAGATACCCTTAGTAAACTATATATGTTTCATTGTCTAAAAAGTTTTCTGACGAGTTTTTATTCGTTTATTGCCTTTCTGCTTTTCAGACATGCATTATGTGCTGATTCATTTCCTTTAGGCACAACGTTGTGTACAAGCTTCGTTTCTTCGAAATGAATGTGATGAACTGGTGACTCAGATGCCTGTGCACCTGAATACTATAATACTTTCTTGTAGACGACACCGCATGTTTGCTCTAGAGTCTTGTTTAGCAGTTATCTACTCACAGATTTTTTTTCCATAAAATAATTTTCCCGATGCATGTTTTAGATTTCAGAGTACAACGGGTTGCGAATCAAGCTAGTTCCATATATTTCCAGACGGGTGGGGTGGGTGGGGGAGGGGGGGGGGGGAACTTTTCATGCCGTCGATATTTCAATCTTGGAACGTATCATCCATCTGATTTTTTTTCCTACTCTCACTGGGATCTCATCTTCATATCAATGGAAACGATGAATTAAGCTGAAAATGTGTGATCACAAACTACAAAGCCAAGCCGTCCATTTCTGTTGCATATAGCTTGATGCCAAGTTTTCCTTCTGCCACCGTATTGTACGCTAAATCGCTGTAAGGCAAGGATTCAAGGACTGGAAATGCAAAGATTCATATCGTGTGCCCTTGTAAGCAATCAAAAGAATCAGCAAAAGTAATCGGTCTAGTTATTGTAGCATTTGTTCGATGGTTTCACAAGTGAAAACATTGAACTAAAAAAGGTTTCGCAGAAAAACAAAGAAGAAAATACTAATATGTGTTGCTGCTATCTCCATTAACCCATTGATGCCCAGTTTTTTCCAGTGTGCAATGTGGGTGATGTTACGGACATTTGTCTAAAATGAACATGTGATGCTACAATTTTGATTGAAACTTTAGCATTTCTTATCTCGGCAACAAAGTGTCGGTGTCCCAAAAATGGGACGGTGGGCACGAATGAGTAGGGTTTTTTTTCTGTTTTACATAGAATGAAAATAAGAACATTAGTATTGGAAAAGTAATGAACTTTTATTGAAACAAGATGTTACAATTCTGCTGAAACCAAACAAGACAAAACAAAACATACATTATTTTGCACCAAACTCAATTGGCATCTACAGAAAATAGTTAAATCATAACTGACGAGGGAAAACATACGCGGAGAACACCGTTTCACGTTGTGCTTGTTTTTTGCTCTGTCTAGCTGTCATTGTCATGGGTGATCTCAGAACCACAGAAACTGTCAAGCGTGTTTCACTGAGGCTGGTACTGCAGGAAGCATTTGTCTTGGAGACCACCTTCACACTTGACACACCGCCGCATGGTCTTCTGTCCACATGATGCAGATCTCACTTATGTAGGCCAGCTTTGCGCCAGATGGTCAACACGGTCAAACCTGACCTCTGGCGGGACACGCTCGTCAAGAGACACAAATCTTCTCGGACGACCAGGTTCTGCATGACGAGATCGGCAAGGTACATTCTGACAATGCCCTCGTGCATGGCGAGAGGGTCCAGAGGATTGTCTTTGGTGGCATATCTGTGCTCCTGTAGAAATGCCAAGCATGTTGGATGCTATGGACTATACAGTATACATACAAACATGGTCTACACCACTTCTTGCAGCGAGTGACAGTTTTGTACCTCCCCGCATTCTTATCTGTGAGGTCCACACCACCCATACTGTGATTGTGATGGCGGATCATGAAGGGTTGAGGAGTGATGACTTGATCTGACTCAGCCCTTGACCATCTCTTTGCTGCCCGATGTGGATACATTCCAACCATATTGGACACCGCGTTCACGATGTTGTTATCTTTCCAGTAAACAAATAGTAAGGTCAGTCCTTGAGTCACTTGCAAGGCCATAGGTTCCCCTTGCCGTCTTCTTCGTCTCTGTCACGTCTCTCACAAGGCGACCGTCAAGGCAGTTTGAACGTCCTGTGCATGCTGTGCTTTTGCCTGTCAGCACATTCAAGAGCTTCGGGCGGGTGAATAGATTGTCAAATGTGAGATGGTAGGAGTAGACCTCTTCTTCTTGCAGCTCTGCAATGAAATAGACATCAACCGATCGCCCCACCCAAGGCGTGGTGTTCAAAGTTTGGTGTCCTCTTGCGCCTTGATTTGGATCAAACTGGACGACAAAAACAACCCCTGCACGGACACGATGTCTCCCCCCTCCCTCCCCCTCCTCCCTCCCCCTCCTCCCTCCCCCGATTTACACAAAGCAACTGAGTCACAGTGACAAACGCACTAAAGATACAGATACTGAAATGTGATGCGTCCCCCAAATGGGACAGGTGCTTTTTGAAAGTTAATAAAGGAAGGCAACTGAATGGTCATATTGTTTTATAACACATTGCTGCCATAGCTGCATTTAGTATGGAGAGAGAAGATAAAACGCTGCGCGTTTCTCCACGTAAACATTTGCTGGGTACCTACGATCGATGAGTTTTTATTCTTACCAAGTGCCAAAACCTCTTCTCTGGAATGTGCGCGCACACTTTTGCCAAAAACACGTACAAAAAAAAGGGGGGGGGATGAAAAGCTGTATAATTAGTTGCAAAGTGAGACGACTGCAGGCGAAAATCTAAACAAATCTTAAATGAATGTTAGCGAACCGCCATGAGAAACGTGGACAAACTAGTCACAAGACAAAACACGACGCGTTTCGACCTCTTAGGTCTTCTTCAGGCAAGATACAAACAAACAGGACAATGAAAATGAACGAGCAATCACTTAGCTTTGATCACTTCAGCGCGAGGTAGGCGTTGAATGTAATTGTTTGCATCAAGTCTTTTCCATTTTTGGACACCAGCGCATTTAGGTATAGGAAAAGACACAGACAGACAAACGGACAGATAGACAGACAGACGGACGGAAAGACAGACAGAGACAAGCAGAGAAACATAGACAGACAGACCGACAGACAAACGAAAAGACAGACAGATCGAGAAACAGACACAGAGAGAAATTGACAAACATAACAAAAAGTAGACGAACAGACACACACACACAGAGGTGAGGGAGGAAGGAATACCTGCGCGCTGGGGCTGTCGTCCTGGGGAAGGGAGAGATGTCCTTGTGTCTTTCCGTCCATTTCTCACTGTGACAGTCGAGACAAAACAAACAAACCAATAAAAAATGGTGGTATTTATTGCTTGTCACGCAGAAATTCAAGAATGGTATGCAAATGCCTTTGTTGCCATTTTTAAGAAGAGGCTGTACTCAATATTCTTAAGAATGTTATCCATTCACGTTGTGACTTTGTGTCAAATTTATCTATAATCATGGGCATGACCATGGGGACGGCCGGTCGTGATCTTTAAGAAGTGGCGTTTAACCTTATTATTTTGGGGTATATAACATACAGCAATGAGCACCACTGAATTGATTTCGTCAGCTGCGGTGCAGTGCCCTCTCTGATGGGGTGTCCCCCAGCAACTCTCACTCTGGACAATACTATTGCTCTTGCTGATGCATGATGATGCTCCGCTTCTCTACTGTCACTACTACTAATGCCACTGCTGCTACTACTACTACTACTACTTCTACTGGTGCTGCTGCTGCTGCTGCTGCTGCTACTCCTACTGGTGCTGCTGCTGCTGCTGCTGCTACTACTACTACTATTACTACTGCTGCTGCTGCTGCTGCTGCTGCTGCTGCTGCTGCTACCGCAAATTGCTGCTATTAATGTTAGTACTACTACTACAACTACTGCTACTAGTGTTGCTTCTGCTGCTGTTGCTACTATTACAACTACTAATAACAATACTCATAATCATAACTACAACAAGAACTTTAAAGCAGTGGCATAGAATAATGCCAGGTATGAACTACACTAAAACTTTTTTTTTTATTCATTTTCGTTTCTGCTTTGAATAAGCACTTTTTACTGTGCGTTGAACAGCACGGAAGGACAGTATCAAATGGATCTAGACCTGTTTCTCACACACATTTTATTTTTATAACAGCTTGAGACATATGCTTCGAAAGGTTCACCTAGCAGCTTTGCCGTTCCGGACATGTTTTTTCCAACCTTGTTGCTTAATTTTTTTTTCTAAGGTACTTTGGAATACTGATTGCTTGACTGATTAACTGATTAAATGATTGCTTGATTGATAAACTGCTTTCTGTTGTTGTTTTTTTTCCTTCTGTTTCTGTTTTTAAATCGGGTACCTTCTGTGGAAGAGAAATCATCGACAACGTCCTATTGTTTCTTTAATGTTGTTTGACCTTACCTAATTCTAGGTGAAAGGGAATAAGGAGCGTGAGAGTGGGAGTGAGGAGGGGGGGGGGCGGTTAGGGGACCAGAAGGGAGTTGGAGGTTAAGACAAAAAAGATACAAGAATGTAATTACAATATTGTTGACCACTAAATAATCAGTCTTTCATCTTACTCTTTCTGGCGTAGACAGACATACAGACTGAGAGACTGAGAGAGACGGAACAGAACAGAACAGAACAGAACAGAACAGAACAGAACAGAACAGAACAGATTAGAACAGAATTTTCTTCATTAAGGCCAAAGGCCTATTTGAAGGGGTGTGAAAAACGATGATACACATAATAAGTCAGGCGTAGATAAATGTAGATAATTAAATGGCTGCAAACTAGTTCAAAGGGGAGAGAGAGAAGAGAGAGAGAGAGAGAGAGAGAGAGAGAGAGAGAGAGAGAGAGAGAGAGAGTCTGTATGTGTGTAAGGATGTGTGTAAAGAGAGAGTGAGAGTGTGTGTGTAAGTGTGTAAGTGTGTGCGTGCGCGCGTGCGTGCGTGCGTGCGTGTGTGTGTGTGTGTGTGTGTGTGTGTGTGTGTGTGTGTGTGTGTGTGTGTGTGTGTGTGTTTTATGTGTGTGTGTGTGTGTGTGTGTGTGTGTGTGTGTGTGCGTGTGCGTGCGTGCATGCGTGCGTGCGTTCGTGCGTGCGTGCATGTGTGTGCGCGCGCGCTCACGATCATCTTTGTGTGTGTGTGTGTGAGGGACAAAGTGAGACATACAGATATACTAATGCAGGACACATAGAAAGAGAGAGAAAACCAGACAGACAGACAGATAGTGTCCATTTTCGGTCATCGCACTGGCGATATTGTGTGCGGACTAAGATTGACTACACATCTTCTAAGTCATGAGAACTCCTTTACTTCGGGTAGGGATAGAATACACTAAATTAAGTTACAAAATGCAACATAAGAGAGAGAGAGGGCGAGGGAGGGAGAGAGGGGGGAGGAGGGAGGGAAGGGGAAAGAGAGAGAGAGAGAGAGAGAGAGAGAGAGAGAGAGAGACAGACAGACAGACAGACAAACAGACAGGAGAAAGGAGGAATGGATGGAATGAAAGAGAGAGAGGGGGAGGGAGGGAGAAAGAGGGAGGGAGAGAAAAAAGAGAGAGAGAGAGAGAGAGAGAGAGAGAGAGAGAGAGGAGAGAGAGAGAGAGAGAGAGAGAGAGTTGAACAAGAATAAAATATTGAAAACAAACACACACAAATAAGACAAAAATAAATAAATAACAATAATAATAAATAAAAACTGGAAACGTCCACTTGCCTAGGTCACCACCACTCGTTGAACTGACAACTGTTTTCAAACGCCGCAAGTGAACAGTAGAGTACATTAGGAGTTGTCTTCCCTTCTCCGTGCAGTCTGACCCAATGACCGTGTAACATCCAACAGTCTGCAGTGTATTGCCGACCTCAGCATAGTGACACAAAATAGATGTCAACCCGCCGCCGTAGGGCAGCGGTTAGCATCGCTGATACGTGGGCTGGGAAGCTAAGGGTTTGAGTCCCATCTTAGACAAATACTTGTGGTGGAAGACACACCTCCAAAGAAACAAATAGGCCTATGAATACCGTGAAAGCTGTCCTTAAATGACGAACTCGTTTTATGTGCTGCGCGTGGAAAAACTACTACTGATGAGGCTTTTAATATTGAATTGTTTTGTTTTTGGCAAAGTTCGTTTTTGTTTGTTTGTATGTTTCTTTGTTTGTTTTCTGAGTGGGGTTAGTCCATAAATGCGCTGGATTAACCAAATAAAATTAGTTTTCCTAGCACATCTGACTGAATTGAAACACAAACTTAATGTGGAAAAACATGTTTATCTGAAGGAAATGAATTCCCATGATGTCCTAGTTAAATGGATATTCTGTTCAGGGTCAGTTAAACAATATTCGCCATTTCCAAGACAAATATTTACCGTCTTATCAAAGCTAATATTAAAATATATTGTACGAACCTTTCTTTTATCTCAGAGGATGCTGTTGATGGTCACATCTTTGATCATTACTTTTCTTTTAACTATTATAATCATGTTTATATAGCGCCTGTCCTTGATTAGGGACCACTTTCTGAGCGCTTTTATCATCCACGCTCGCGTTTACACAATGGGCTGCCTACCTGGGTAGAGTCAACGAACGAGCTGCCCGCTGGCACTATTCTTTTCGTTTTCCCTGTCCCATTCAGTCACATTAAGCACTCAGACTTTCGTTCATTCCTTCGATTTTACTGAGGATGCATGCTTTATGTGAATACGTGTCATCCATACCATCGGCCAAACTGGGTTTTTATTTCCGTAAGGCTGTGTGCATAGTGGACCCGGATCCGACCGTGTTTTGCACGGCCGTGCGCCGCCCGTCCAGGAGAAAACACCCTGCTCCGGTTCATCTCTTTTCTAACTTACTGGCGACGGCCAAAGCCGCGCATAGTGCACCCGGCCCTACCCGTATGATTAGAGCCGTGATTTTGCCGGTCGTGCAACCAGATGGGGCACGGCTGTGCTTTGCACGGCCAGGTCAGAGTCCACTATGCGCGTAGCCTTAGTTGGTGATCTGAGCAAGATCTTACATGCATTTACACGCGGAACCTAGATTTATAATCTCATTCTATTCCCCCTCTACCGAAACGGCCTAGCGGAGATCCGAACCCGCAAAACCAGGATAACCATGCAGGGTCACAGGTCCGACGGTCTACCAACTGAGGTATTCGGGGCCCATGGCAAAATATGCACAAAAGTTCGTATGTGCTGCAACCAAATTGACAAACAGTTACACGGCTATGGGAATTTATACACAAAGTTAACGGTGGTCCGCGAATATCTCAAGCTTCCGACTGTGCTTCAGTTGTTGTTTTTCTCGTAACCAGATGAGAAAACATTAATATCAGTTGAAAATATGCATGCGACATTTCTCATGTTGCCTTTACAGTTCTGTTGTTGTTGATGATGCTTGGTGTGTTTTTTTCGTCGTCTTCTCTCTTGTTGCATTTTTATGTCTTTTAAGGTACACAACATGTCCTTGTTTTTGTTTGTTTTTTGTTCGTCTCTATCGTAGACATATATGCTGCATGTCCATTGGAACTGTTGAATTGATTTTGATGTCATGCTGTCTTTCGCATGCAGAGCTGTTGGATGTATTGCGATCATCTATTTTTATGCAAGTTGTTGGCGGTAAAAAAAAAAAAAAAAAATAAAATAAAAATTCAGTTCAAGGAGAAAAAACTATTCGTGGACATTTTCTCCCTCGATCGCCTCATACCCAGCGATGAGTAAATTATGAGCTCATTTGAGCGGACTGGAACCCCACATTCAAGTTTCTTCCACTTAAATGATGTGTCGAAGAGAGATTTGCTCAAGTCTCCTGGACAAAATTTCGGGCAGTTTTCTGTATCTTTCGAGCCTGTTTGTCGCCAGGATATCTTACGAAAGAAATTGAAGTGTGCCGTCCTATCATGAAGTTTCAGACCAGAAAGGAACTACAG
>CM031597.1:41264849-41289849 GCA_018398815.1 Conus ventricosus | reverse complement strand
TTTTTACAAGACACACATTTCACTAGTAAATTAGAACGCCAGATAAGAAGTGAATGGGGTTATGAATGTGTATTTGCATCCAACAACTCTCGATCAAGAGGTGTTGCAATACTCTTTAATAACAACTTTGAATTCAAAATAAAGAAAACTATTAAAGATGCTCATGGCAATTACATAGTATTAACTATTAATATATTGGGAAAAGATTTAGTATTAGCGAATATCTATGGGCCAAATAATGACAAACCGTCTTTCTTTGAAAATACAAAATCAAAACTAGAAGATTTAAATGGCAGGGGACTGGAACCTGGTTCTTAATCCTAGTAAGGATTATCACAATTATAAACGTGTTAATAACGCTCGCGCACAGGAAGAAGTTACGGAAATTATGTCTAGATTAGAGCTAGTTGATACATAGAGAGAGTTGAACGAAGACACGAGGCGATATACTTGGAGAAGACCAAAACCGTTTCAACAAAGCAGGCTAGATGTCTTTTTACTGTCCAACAAGTTAATCACTTGCGTAGAAGATGCTGATATTTTGTTCGGATATAGAACAGATCACTCTTTGATATACATAAATATTGTTTTTGAAAAAGAAGAGAGGCATAAAGGGTTCTGGAAATTTAATTCTTCTCTTTTAAGAGACAAGCAATATGTAAATCTGATTAATGAAAGGACTGAAAGAATCAAAGGACAATATTCATTACTACCTTACAATAAAAATTTGTCACTAAATCCCGAATGATCAAATTCAGTTTTCAATTTCCGACCAATTATTTCTAGAAACTCTAATTATGGAAATTAGAGCAGAAAGAATAACATTCAGTATTCGCAAAATGGAGAAAGAAAAGAAAAAGAAAAGCAAATTGAAAAAGCAATAAAAGACTTGGAAAGTAAAAATGGCTTACTGGAAATAGACCTGGAAAAACAAAAAGGAAGAGCTGAGTGAGCTAGGGAAAACGAAAATTGACGGAATAATGATTCGATCCAGAGCTAAATGGGTATCCTACGGGGAAAAAATAAGCAAATACTTCTGTTCACTGGAGAAAAGGAATTTCGTGAGCAAAAGAATGCTTAAACTTGTCACAGACCAAGGGACAACTCTGACTGAAACGGATGATATGTTAACAGAGACAAAGAACTATTATGAAAACTGATACCGGAAAAGGAAGTAAGTAATAGCCTACTGAGACTGGAAAATATGTAGAAAACCTGCCAAAACTGAATCAGTTAGAATCCGAACAATAATTATTGGAGGGATTAATTACTTTAGAAGAAGCTACCAACATCCTAAAAAAAATATGGAAAATGATGAGTTCTGGAACAGACGGTATGACAGTAAATTTCTTTAAATTCTTCTCGAGACAGTTATGAGATTTTGTTGTACGTTCTCTAAATGAGGGATACAGTAATGGAGGAATGTCTATAACACAAAAAGAAGGAATAATGATTGGTCTCCGAAAGGAGAGAAACCGCGAGAATACTTGAAGAACTGGAGACCTATCTTACTTTTAAATGTAACATACAAAATTGCCTCAGCCTGTATTGCAAACAGAATAAAAACTGTTTTACCAAAACTCATAAACGAGGTCATTCTTTTCTTTTCTGTTCTGTTCTTTCTCTCTTTCTATCTTTTTACTTTTTTTTTGTTCGTTTGTTTTCCTTTAAATAAATGTTTTAAAAAAGCTCATTCGCCATCGCTACCATTATATTGTACATTACCCTGTCAACACAAACACTAGATATAGGACAAGTAAGAAGGTAAGAGAGAGAGAGAGAGAGAGAGAGAGAGAGAGAGGAGAGAGAAGAGAGAGAGAGAGAGAGAGAACAATTATTATTTCTTCAGGCCCCCAGCCCCTAGAAATGAGGTCAAGTTAAAACCGTAACTGAAAGATACATAAATTACAACCGAGAGAGAGAGAGAGAGAGAGAGAGAGAGAGCGAGCTATGTTTCATGAAAAAAGAGAACACATGGTTGGGTTTGATTTAAAAGAAATATAGACATGCTTGATTAAGGGGAAAATCAGAAAAACGAAACCACGAGCATTCAAAACAGTTTGATCAATTCTCCCCCTTCCATCAACAAACACTCACTCACACACACACACACACACACACACACACACACACACATACTCTCTCTCTCTCACACACACACACGTACACACACACACTCTCTCTCTCTCTCACACACACACACATACACTCTCTCTCTCTCTCACACACACACACACACACACGCAAGCGCCCGCACACCCACCCACACACACACACTCACTCACTCACTGACACGCAAGCGTGCGCTCACATTCACACCCACACATGCGCGCGCGCGCGCACACAAACACACACACGTACGCGCACACACACACTCTCTCTTTTGCTTCCATGCAAATTTCGTTAGACGCATGACTATCAGTGATGGTTTCACGGTCATATGCTGACCCAAACAGGAAAGATGTAACCAGACAGTCCACGTAGCAGAAGTCGCCTGAAAATTCTCTCGATTAAAACTCATATTATTCTAGCATGTTCTGGCGCTCTATGTCGAGTTTGACACAAAAAAGGATATAAGGACATTCGGAATTTATCAATGTGGACATTCCCTTTATTGCTTCCGACCGTTGGTATTAGCTATTCTTTTTTTTCTTTTCTTTTTGGCTCAGAGGGTTTCACTCGCTGTCTGTTCCGGAGGATAGGAAGGAGTTGCAGAACAGCTTCATGGGGCTGTGGCTGGAGGAAGTCCTGGACTTCAAGAACGTGGGTTCCCACTTCGACCTTGACTCAGTTTTTTAGCCACTGAACCACAAGAACGTCAACGCACGGAAACAAAACAGGTGCATTGGTATTACAGAGAGAGAGAGAGAGAGAGAGAGAGAGAGAGAGAGAGAGAGAGAGAGAGAGAGAGACAGAGAGAGAGAGAGAGAGAGAGAGAGAGAGAGAGAAAAGCGGAATTCGATACTACTACCTGTGAATGAGAACCTACGTATTTGAGTCGGCTTATGAGTGTGAAGCCATCATTGATAGTCACACACGTCTAACAGAGCATGCATGGAAGCAAATGTGTGTGTGTGTGTGTGTGTGTGTGTGTGTGTGTGTGTGTGTGTGTGTGTGTGTGTGTGTGTGTGTGTGTTTGCAAGGGAGGAGTAGAGAAAAGTGTTGAGAAAGATGTAAGTTAGAATACGAGTGTTTTCTTTTTAAACAAAAAACAAAAAAAAAACATAAGCTACAAGCATGTTGTTTTAACATCATAACCGAATAAAAAAGATACAGTTTTATGAACATGAAGGCATGCATACACACACATACATAGACACACCCACATGAGCGCGTGCACACACACTCCCTCCCATACATGCACACCCATGAACGCACGCGTATACACACACACTCACTTCCACGCATGCTCTGTTAAAAGTGTGACTAGCTATGATGGTTTTACATTCACAAGCCGACCCAAAAAGAGAAATACCAGCAGACAGTCCGTGTAGTGGAAGTCGTCTGGAAATCTCTCTCGAGTTACAACTCTTAGTCACTGCATGCGTACTACTCCTTAAACGCGGCATTACATCCGCTAAACCAGATGGCCACAATGTGCAGGGCTACAGAAACAATCAATGTAAATAATCAAATAAGAACAGAGGTGTCGAGAAGCACATCCAAAAGGTCTCATCTGGTTTTACTATTCATTGACGGTTCAGTCCACATTCAGGGTAGAGTTCTTCAAGTTTACTATGCAGGTCTGAATCAGCTCCCTCCCCTCCCCACGCCGCCCCTCTCCCTCCCCTGTCTCGAAGCACACCATGGGTCAACACTAACCTGGGAAATCTAGGTCCCTTCCATCAGATAAGACGGTGTCCAAAATTTGACTAATGTGTCATCAACATCACCCATTACAGAGGCTATTTGTGGCCAACTTCAGGATGATTGAGCGCAAATACACCATTACCCTCCGAGTATGATCTTAACCCATCTGATTCCATATCCTACTGGGACTTGTAAAAACATCAAGCTTTGAAAGCTGGGCCTAAGAGCAAAACAACATTGCCACCCCTAGATTTTTCATGCTTCTCCCTTGAATACTTGAAACTTATGGTATTGGGCAGAAACTTGAACTTTGACCGAGCCCTGTTTACCTGGCAGTGGTGGCATCAGGTTTCATACTGTCCAGTGCAGCAGCAACTTGTACCTTCAGTTGTACAGAATGGAAATAGTTGAAGAACTTGAATGTCCCCATCAGTTTTGCTCTTACGAATGAGTAAATACTTATATGATTGTGGAGAAAGGAGTAAGGGCGTTAGGTGATAAATCAAAAAAAAAAAAAAAGAGACAGGTGGAGGACTTCCCATGTACATGAGCACTTTTTTTAACATTAGTTTTCTTCAAGTGGTGGTTTATAAAACCCAGGATGTCCCTTAAATGATAAATAGGCGATCAAACTCAACTAAATAGCTGTGATGTATTTGCAGGGCAGAAACACACCCATCCCTACTCACACATTCCCAACAAACTCACGGACATATGATGGTATGCAGCAGTTGTGGTTTTTATTATAAAGCAAAAAACAAAACAAAAAAACATACGATGGTATGCAGCAGTTGTGGTTTTTATTATAAAGCAAAAACAAAACAAAAAAAGGCCAGCTAAGGGAGGAGAGGAGTGGACTGGAGGTGGGGTCAAAGAATAGTAAGGGTGGGGTGGAGGCAGAACTGGGGATAAGGGAGGGGGAAGGAGGTCATCCCAATAGATCCCCGCACCGATAGATCCCCGCACCGAACCGATAGATCCCCCGCACCGATAGATCCCCGCATCGGTAGATCCCCGCAAAGGGTTAGGGTTAGGGTTAGGGTTAGGGATCTATTGGTGTCGGGAGCTATCGAGGTGCACCCGGGGAAGGCTTGTAAGGGAAGAGAAAAAGTAGTTCAACAAGTGTGCGCCCTGATACTTGATTGCATATCATTTGAAACTGCATACAAAGAGTTGCAAAGAAACAAATACAACCTACATCAAAACAATCCCTTTATTTTCTTTGCCCACCCAAAAATATGACCCAAACCCAGAACTACAATCTCAATGAAGTGTAACAATGATAACAACAAAGGAACTGTTATGAGAGAGAAGGTGCGTACATGTTTTCATGTCAATAAGTGGGGGATGTCGTAGCAAATCAGGAAAGTAACAACAAAACGTGAATGCATCTCTATGCCATTCACAGAACTTCAAATCATGATGATGTTACTGCATGCACATGGAACTGACCTGTGTTAAATAGGAATGCACAAAACATAAATACGCAAACACTAACATACACACTTACATACACAAATACTGGTGTGAGATAACACTCAGCCTAAAATATCACATAGGTAGCTGTCAAAATTAGCTGAAATCAATCAACACGGAATGAAATAAGGCCTGTGTGAAACAATACACAAATAACAATACATCATCTAAGCAAATGGCAAAATTTCCAAATGTATTATGTAGACTGTAAACGACAGACGTACTACCTGTATTTTGAGGTAACAAAGCCCACAATTAAACATTACCTCATTAAAACAAACAAACTAACCAACAAAGAAATCAGCATATTTAGCTACAACCGAACTGTTGATTATGTAAGAAGACTGAGGCTGATCTTCAACAGATAACAGGGTACATCATGGAAAGACGAACACTACTTCTCCCATCTAAACTGTCAGGGAAAACTCCCTCTCCTGAATCCTTTTCAATATGAAAACATACTTTTTGTTAAGGCGTGGGTTAAAATCAAGTGTATGTATGTGTTGGCAGTGTATGTGTTTGCATGCAAGTGTTTGTGAATGTATTACCATGCACGCATCTATGTGGCTGGATCTTGAACTGGGTGGCATAATGCATGTGCACAAATGAACCTGAATTGCAACATGTACTTTCCTCATGCTTGCCATGTCAAGAGAATTTCTAAAGGTGCCCTGCATATTCGTGGTATCTAGACTTTCCCGTGTCAGGGTGTATGTAGGTGCAGTTGTAAGAGTCCCAAATGCATAATCAAATATTGCATATTTTGCCCCCACCATCACGCAACTTAATGATTCAGCTTGGTATATCTGCAAATGGGGTAACTTTTTCTTCTGTTAGTTTGTTTCTCTATCAGCAGGATTATGCAAAAACTATAGAACCTGTTTTAAAAAAAAACAACTTGGTGGGGATTACACAAAAACTTCAGAGCCTATATAAAAAAAAACAACTTCAAAGGGATCCACAAAATTACAAATCTATTTAAGCAAAATTTGGTGGGGATTACATAAAACTACAGAACCTGTTTCAACAGAACTTGGTGGGGATTACACAAAAACTACAGAACCTATTTGAAAAAAAAAAACAAAAAAAAACTTGGAGGGGATTCAAAAAATTATAAAACCTATTTACGCAAACCTTGGTGGGGATTACATAAAACTACAGAATCTATTACAACAAAACATGGTGGGGATTATACAAAACTAGAAAACCTATTGAAACAAAAGTTGGTGGGGTTTACACAAAAACTACACAACCTATTTAAAAACCTTGGTGGGGATTACACAAAACTACACTACCTATCTGGAAAAAAAAAACCCTTGCTAGGGATTACACAAAAACTACAGAATCTATTTTCAATAACACTTGTTAGGGATTACACAAAAACTATAGAACCCATTTCAGCAAAACTTGGTGGGTATTACACCAAAAGTAAAGAACCTATTTCAACAAAATGTGGTGGGGATTACACAAAAACTCCAGAACTTATTTCAGCAAAACATGGTGAGGATTACACCAAAGCTACAGAACCTATTTCAACAAAATTTTGTGCAAAGATGGAAGGTTGCTCAGAAATTCTGGTCCAGAACTGTGGTGCAGATGATGATAAAAACCATGTATCCAGCGTCATTCAAGTGTATATACACTTGGACTAACTACTTGACTTCATACCTACTACACACTTCATACCTGATGAGTAAAGCACATCCAGGATCTGTTAAGGTTATTGGTAAGATTATCGCAAACTCTTCACTGATCACATACACTGTTAAACTATTATTACAGACTGATAACTATCTACCGATATATTTTTAAAGAATATCAAAATTTATAGTGATAAAAACACTGATAGCTTACGTTTTGCACATGTTACTAAATAAATGAACACAGTAAAATAATTCATTCAATTACTTCCCCTAGTGGTAAAGCACCTTGTTTCACTTGTGAAACAAGACACAGACTGACTATCCATTTGTCTTTGGTGGAGGTCTGCACTCTCCTGGGTGCCCTTTTGATTGTCAGTCTGACAGTCTTTATAGAGTGTCAGATAGATTTCTTACCCCACTTTCCTGGGATGGTCATCGCTGCCTGCTATAACATCTACGAATTAAGTAGTCAGAAAAAAATCTGACCTACAAAAAAAAAAAAAAAAAAAGGAAGATAGAAAACCAAAGATGCCAAGCAAAATACGCCATACCTGATGTCCCAGTTGCGTTCAGTAATGATGCTACTTTCTATAAATATTAGCCCACGAAAAGAGCCAGTGTGTTTCGCATGCCCCACCATCTTTGTTAACTGGTATGCTGTAAATTCTCTGGCTGATAACAGAGTCATTATTTATCTAGAGTGTTCCTGAAAGTAGAGCAGGCTGGATGAATGCTGCGCAAGTTGCAATGGCAAAGTCCCAGGAATAGCCCACTTGGTACTCATGTTATCATAATTATACCATACTGTTGATAGCCTACAAAGAAATAACAACAGAAAAAAAAAGAACATTCACAATAATGAAAAAAAAACCTCAGAAAACATCAGCATTTTATCCTTGAAGAAGGAAAATAAGAAATAAAAAGAACAGAAGTGAAAAACAATCCCTGCACATGAAAATTTGGCATGAATATGGCTTTACTACTACACAAAGCCATGAGACCACAATAATACTGTACCACTCTACACAATTTACAATTAAGAATCAACTAACAGTTCTGAAATGAATTCACCATTGTGGGACTAACACTCTCAACCCTTACACTGGTTTATTTAACAGCGTACCATTAAATATGTTGTCTGGTGAGTTAACAGAAGGAAAGTTTGAAAAAAAATAGTTATGTTTGCATAATATGCATAACTTTTCAACAGTTAGTATTTGAACATGACATGCAGAATAAACATTGTTGGTAATTGAATAAAGAATAATATAAAAGAGAACTTGTGTGCTTGTGGGTGTTTGTTTAGGTGCTTACCTGTCTAGAATGTGAAAATAACAGGTGAAAACAGGTGGCACATCCTGTCTGTCATTCTCAAGAGCTTTTTCACAAATAATCCGGTCAATGATGTTCCACAGGATCCAGAAATAAGTTGCAACCTTTTTCAAAGGAAAGCCAGTGTGGATTATACCCGTCTGCCATGCAGGCAATCCAGGTAAGAATGAATAAGGTACAGTTCAGTTTTCCCATCGAAATCACGTGCTGATAACACACACAAAAAAAACACTCTGTCATCATTTACGTTTGAAAGGTTTAGAATCATCTGGAAGTCCTACACTGAGTTTTTCTTCCCCACTGAATGGCATGTTGAGATTCCCCTCACCCTTAGGCACTCATCCAGTCATTGTCCGTGTCGGTCTCAAAATCACGATTACATGGTGCTTATCTAAACCAAAACTATCACCCACCACATCCAGTTCATTCAAAATGTCTATAACTTCTTCTTCACCAGCTTTTTCCACGTGAAATGCAACGAAAAAATCTAACAAGTTCCTAATTCTATCATGTTCTCCTTTGGGCACTGCCATTTTTGTTTTTGCTAGATGAGTTGAGTCGCACTATGCGTTACAAACTGCTACTAACCAGAAACTAAGCTAAAATGCTGAAAACCCATGTTCCAGGCTCGCTCAGTCATTCACGCAAATTAGTTTCTCACCGAGCCATAGTTTCATATCTGTGTGTGTCTGTGAAACTAGGCTTGCAAGGCTCACCCTACACTGTGACCTATGTGGCGACAACCAGTGACGGCCATGACGTAATGGTGCGACTTATGACGTGACAACCAGCGTAAGGGTGAAAAAGGGTAGAAACTAATGACAAATAATATTTTTTGTCTAATGATTGGAAAACACACACACACACACACACACACACACACACACACACATGCACACACATAAAACTAACACACATAGTTACACAAATCTTTAGTAGCTACATCACCCCCCCACCCCTCCATCTCATCAACTTTTGGAGGGTCAGCACATTATTTTTTGTAAAATGGAACACTCCCATCCTCCATGAATAAAGCAATCTCCCTCTCCTGGTTACTATCACTCAAAATCAAATATATACATGTATAAACCACACAACCTGTAAAAAAAAATGATAGTAAAACATCTATTTTGTTTTAAAGCATCCAAGAAAATAAAGAATGATACTCATATCTGTGTCTGCACAAGTCTTATAAAAAGTCTGGATATAATGCTATTCATATATGCCAATGGTAAAGACTTACAAGAGAAAAAAAGTTGCGTAATGCTAACATGTGACATAGCTCACAAACTTTACAATTTACATGAACAAAGGCATGATATTATGAATCATAAACCTGATAAGTAATCTGGGTAAAAACTAATTTCGCGATGACGCAATGTAAGTGTCTTGTAAATATCTGGTTAACTGGTGCACGTAAAACCACACAACAAGCATTATGACAATCACATTCACCAAATCTCATCGCACCATGGCTCAGTGCTTTGGCAGAAGTGTTTCACAAGGCACAGAAAGAGCTCAACTGAAACTTTTGTCATGCATCCTTAACAGGATTTGTATAAAATCACAAAATACTGCACAACTAAAATGAAAACAACAATCAGTGCAAGCTTCTGCAGATGGGGCCTGAAGGAACAATGCCCACAGGGCGAACCAAGCATATAAAGCCATGAAAAGAGAGAGAAAGGGGATGAGGAACTGGGGTGAGGAGAAAGGGAAACAGGGAAGTGTCAACTGGACATGTATAGGGTAAGGACTGAACTATGGCTCAACCTTCCTTCACACATGTAACTAAGATCACAATCACTTTTTCTGAAGGAAACAACAAGCACAAGTTACAGTCGTTTGTGGAAGACGCACATGCTCTACATCATAATTCCATATTCGAGCTTACTCACAAAATGATGAACAACAATTAGTACGTGCTCACCTCCTTTCTGCATGAAAGTAAAAACAAGAGTAAAACACACACATACACACATTTCTGCACACACACATGTAGGCACACACAGGATGAGGGGGTTCAGATTTGCCGATAAAAACAAGAATTTAAATTCATCCATTTCCCGTTACTTTCTGAAAGAAATTGGCATAAATGCCACAAATCATTCATCAGTATGGTCTGGCCACTGTTAAAATGCACACTTATCACAATTCTGTGCAGTGTACTGTAAACCAACCTGATCTCACAATACTCTACAATACTACAGTATCAAAACAAAAACAACAAAAAGAAAAGTAAACCACTGTTATGTGCTAAAAAAAAAAAGAAAAAAAAAGTTCCACACAGTACAGTGTAAAATGATATGAAAGTTAAAGTCCCTACCAAATCATGAATCAAGACACTAACTTAACACCAGTAATGAGACACAGCACATCTCCATATCCCACTACAAAAACTGAAAACATTATCCAGAGGGGAGACACAGCTGGGATTAAAATCCAGCTTGCCAAACCAATCCATTACACACATGCTGATTCCATATACTTCTCCGATGCTAATCGCTTGTGAAGAGTTCTCCCTTCAATATCATTAGTTTGGCGTCTAAAGATCTTCTAAATACTGACCTTACAAACAACGAAGTACAGCCAGCTAGGTGAAGACCTGCACAACCATTTTAGAGCTGTCGTGGACTGCCAGACTATGTAAAGATATTCTGAGTATTGAATTTTGTTTCTTTAACCCAGGCATTTTCCCCTTCAATCTCATTTTCCGGATCTTTCAGTGTTACTACTACAATGCTGCCCATTCCACGCTGAACAACTCGCAGCCACATCCAGGCCCATGTGGAAAGGCTTCAAAATGGAACCACTTTCAGACATGGACATTTCAGACAATCCCTCAAAACAGTGATGAAGATCTGTGCTATTGTTTTCAAGTTATCTCGCCGACAGACAGACAGGACCCCAAGTGATACCTTGCTCCATCTGCATGCAGAATGATCGTAGAGAAGTGAAGTATCCTACAACCCCGTCTAACCCAAGATGTTATGAAGCAATGCAGTGACAACTCAATACATGCACCAGAAAATAGGACAACAGTAACATAAACTACAGTGCCATCCAACATGCTGTTAAATGCATGGTAATGCAAGCTATCACCAGAGAACCAAACACAACAGATGTAGCAGTATAAATTCAGCAATTCATCTTCAAGACAAGCCAACACAACACAGGGTTTATAGCACGGCCTAACAGTTCACCATCCTCTGGCTCAGAAAAGATCATTACTATCTGCTTGCCCTTCGCTACAGAATGCTAGTGTTTACTGGCCAACAAATTCCCATCTCATATTTCGGAAATTTGTCCCCACCATGGATGCTTTGGGGTGCCAGACTTATGTCAAGCCTGGTGCAGTTACAGGGAAAAAAAAGAAAAAAAAGAAAACAAACAAAAAAAAGTGCATTCTGTTGTAAAACATCTCCATCTTCTTCTCAAGCGTTTTAAGTAAAGTCAAACCTAGTTGAGCAAGTGAAGAAAAAAAGATTTTGATTAAGTAAACGTTTTCCTCTGTGACCAATGTTCCGAGCACGCACAAAATTCTTTTCAGTTCTTTCCGTGCCAAGTGCATCACATCTAGGCTATCACATTATAACAACAATAATCACAAAAAATAAACTTAGCATCACATCTAGGCTATCACATTATAACAACAATAATCACAAAAAATAACAATAATGAAACAAAAAGATGTAATGATAATAATAACAGTAGTTGTAGAAGTACTAGTAATAATAATAATAGTAATAACTACAATAATAATAATAATAATAATAATAATAATAATAATAATAATAATAAAAACAATCCAAGGAAGATCTTTCCTAACACAGCCAATATCAAATACAGAAGGAAAAATATATATCGGGCAATATGCTGTGACACTGCTAAACAGCGGTCAACTTCATCTCACTTTCGTCTTACTTCTCATCAGCTATGAGTTCCTGTCTTACTTCCATCTGACTTCTACTGTAATCGTTCTCAACTCTCACCCCCATCTCCCACACCAGCCATATCAAAATCTGTTGAAATAACTGTTACCTGCAGTCAGTTCCGTTTCACAGCCTGTAGCAAATCATTCATACAACCACATTCACACCAACTGTCCACCCCATCTCACTATCTGTTGAGATAATTTTCACTGAATGTCAGCTCCACTTCAGATTCTTTCACACCAGTTCAATCAAGATAAGTAAAGTGAAACAGAAAAAAATTTTCATCATGATCAATCATAAAAATATTGATGCTCGTTAGGTGAAAATAACAATGTGCATGTTCAACGAAAGGAAAATGTTTTCATTATCCGTACAACCCAGTCCCAGCCCATAAAACCCTGGCTGAAACCTGTCTGACCCTAACCGCCCTAAACCTGAACCAAACCCAAACTATAAAACCCAGCCCAAGCAGCCCTGACCTAAGTCGAAATTGTACCCCCTCCCCCAACCCAGTTCAACCCACTATAAAGGAATGCATGAAGTTTCAGTGGCAGGAGCTCCGTATTCTCCTCACTCAGCTCTTACGGGCGAGTGTTGAAGCTTGACTTGTGATTGGTTGTTGCCTAGCAACACCACAGGGTGCTGCCGGTGGTGTTCAATCATGGCCGGTACATCTTTGAAAGCCTGTTGCAACACACAGGGGAGCGCTTCACATTTCACCACAGTTCTTTGCAACAAGAATTTCTGGTTTAATAACCAAAAGATACAAAAACTGTGCTTCTAACTACTAGCAAGAAAGTTCAAACTGCGTGCAAGCAGTATTCTGTCAGAGATAATACCAACTTTATACACATATCAGATGCCATAAATATGAGGGGAAAAAAAGTAACATGAACTATGAACTTCTGGGTACAAACTGGAATTATGTGTATGAATCTGATAACTGTTGGTGTCAAAAAAAAAAAAAAAAAATGATTCCCCTCTACCTTATTACAAACTATCGGTCTAGTGTCCCATCAATAGTCTCATCAAAAACAGAAAAAGAATAAACCACCAAAATATTTACACGCTACCTAAAATACTCAATTCCCCATTAAGCTACTGCCAGTAATGTTCAAAATGCTGAACAGTCTTGGAGCAATGGCATTCTGAATCCCTGTAACCTACAACCAGTTTCTACCCAGTCAACATTAACCTATGACCATTAATATCTAGAACAATACGTACTTTTTGTTGAAACACACACACACACACACACACACACACACACACACACACACACACACTGGCAAACAAGTCTGACAAACTTGTACTTACCTGGGGAATTCATAACTGCTTTTAATCAAAGGAAAACACAGAACAAAAGGCCATGCAGTGCAGAGTTGCAGAAGAAAGAAAAGGGTTCAAACATTCTCACGAAATCTTTTCACCATCAATGAAACATTTTTCCAACCTTTTGTACTTTGCAGAGTTTTAACCGTCTTTTCAGACAAATTCTGAGCTCCGTTTTAGCTGCATTATTTTTTTTTTTCAACAGAATCCCTCCATCCCAACCCCCTCATATTTTTTATCACCACTGCCATGTAGTAGTGACAGAAATAATCAACATACCACTTCTCCTGTTTTCTCCTTCCCCAGAGCCACCTTGCTATCAGCGCGCTTGCGGATCTGAAGATTGTTGACCTGTTTGTTATGGAGCACGACCAAGGTGAAGGGGAAGTTGGGATCCTTCCCACTGATACGCACCAGGAATGTGCCATCCTGTATCACACTAACACCTGTCAGCATGTGGCGTGCTGGTGGTGCTGGACGTTGGGGTGTGGGTGGATGGGTGATGTGTATGCGCGCGCACTTGTGGTGGTGGTGGTGGTAGTGATGGTGGTTGTAGTTGTGGCTGTGTGTGTGTGTGTGTGTGTGTGTGTGTGTGTGTGTGTGTGTGTGTGTGTGTGTGTGTGTGTGTGTGTGTGCATGTGTGATGTTTGCATCCAAACACACACACACACACACACACACTCACACATCCATCCACACACACACACACCTACACCCATCCACATACATGTGTGCACACACACAATCACACACACACACACACATAGGCGCGCGCACACACACACACACACACACACACACACACACACACACACACACATGCGCACACACACACACATGCGCACACACACACACATATACATACACACACACACATACACACACACACACACACAAATACACACAAGCATACAGAACTGAAATCATAATCCTGCTACAAAGACAACAGAAAACAATAAACCGTTTCACAGGCGACGTGTTGAATATACCATGCACTACAATGAAATAATTCAAGCACACACACACAAATGTAACATATAATGAAACCATCCCTGAAAACAAACAGTTGAAACTACACAATTAGCCAACAAAATAAACCTTGTACATCCCGGTGCAGCAGAAGACTTACAGCAATACAGAGTTAAGTTGCACTGACATCAAATAATCGTCATACAAACCAGCACTCAGGTTTTCATCGAAGCAGACCGCCTTACCTTGGCGACAGTTTGGACACGCCTTTCCCCCTCACTGCGTTCAATCTTTCCATGGTACCAATCATGCACGCCGGGGGATCCTGGTGACAGTCAACCAGTGCCTATCAGTCCACACAGAAATGTTCTTCTCAAGAGTCTAATTCACAAAACCATAGTTTGTAAAGGGGAGATGATAGGTATATTTAAACCTTTATTATTTAAAGAGATCCACCGTACTTATCAAGGGCATGCACACTTCCGTTGATGCCTCCATCTGCCTTGTGTTCACGGATGGGGCTTTCTACCACACTTCGCTGCTATAACTCTAAACTGTCAGTCTGAACCACACACATAGTGGTTGGCGCACAGTGGTTGATATCACTGAACAGCACACAACGTAAGCCTGATAATGGGGGTCACTGAGAGGGCAATGCAACCAAAGGAACAATTCTTGTGTGAATGGGGGACTGTAGTGCCACGAAATGTTTAGAAAACTTGCATGAAACAAACTGGAATCTGACCAGGGCAAACAGAGGGAAAGCGAGCAAATACTATTACCCTCTTCTCTCTATATCTTTCACTGAAATCTCTCCAGCTATCAACAATGACTTGGAGCCTCAACGACATGTCAATTACAGACTGAAGTAGAAAAAGTTAACTGGGTTTTTTTAAAATAAGACGTTTGAAAAATTTGTGCATTATACCCTTTTAAAGCCGCTCTGCTTCACTCAAGTCTTCCATGGGAGAGTACAGGTACCAAAGCAAGTCTTGGGGCAAGGATGCTCCCTAATGCTTCAGGCTTGCTAGACCTGCTTTCCGACCACCACAGAGAGAAACTCCTACACAGGGCAAACAGTGGCTCTCCAAAACTGGGGAACCACCTAATATACATTAAAGAAATCCCATCTGAAAATTAGGCACCAGAACCAAGTAGACAGGAAAGGCCCCTGCCTCTGAAGAAACCTGCTGAATGTAAAGATTGTCTGAAACATAAGTTGAAGGAATTACTACATCACCTGATTTAAATGAACAAAAAAGTAAACAAAAAAAAAAAACTATTTTCCCTTCACTTTAAAAAATATCAGTTCAAAAGAACTATTTTCCCTTCACTTTTACAAATATCAGTTCAAAGAACTATTTTTCCCTTCACTTTACAAATATCAGTTCAGTAGTTTTCAACTTTTTATGATGAAAACGTCTATGTTGGGTTTTTTTTTTCAGTTTTGAAAATTTCTTTAAGGGGTCAATATAATATGAACAAAAAATTGACAGAAAAGGAAACTGGCAGGCGTCAAACATGTGTGGCATGTGAACTTTGTGGGATACCTTTCTGACTTCGATTTCGATTTATGCCATGGAAAAATTACTTATCGCATGCTACAATGGATGTATGCACATTCACACTAACAATCTCTAAATCGGAAGATTGATAAATAGGCCTTCTGCAGCCAGCTAAAACCCACTTTTGGCAAAAACCCTTGCGGGCCAGAAAACTTGGGGGAAAAAATTGCTTAATGTTGGGGAACAAATATTGTTTTAAAATATCGTTAGTTGGGGTCACTAGACCATCCAATGAATGGAGCAAACACAAACAACACATTCCTGAATACCAACAAGTAGGGTAACTCTTGCACCATGTTAAAAATTTAATTACAGGCCTATAACTCCAAACAAATGCTGCTTTGACACAAAACCACCTTCGGGATGTCTCCTTGTTTGTTGTGTGTGCTCTGATTGTCATTTCTGCCAGGCGATTTGGTGTCGAAAGCAGCATTCTTTCAGATCAAGGGCCTGTAACTGTTTCATCACAGGAGCAAGAGTTACCCTACTTGTTTGTTATTTACTGTTTACTGTTTCCTGCCCCATTTGCGGTTTTCGTTAAAACACATTCCTGAGTCTAAAAAATAGTGTGTTCTTTGGGCCAGTGAATAGAATTCAAAACCATTCCATTCACTAACAAACATACCACCCTTTTATTCAACATTATCCACATTATACTCAACGTGCAGCATTAATATGCATGTTATCTTTGTCTATTAATTCATGAATCACACTCGTAAGTGTAAAAGTATTTTACGCTTAGTGTGGAAAGGGTTGCCTGCTGTATTTTGCCTTTTTGTCTTTTACGCACAATATCCTGTACATAATTCTGAAAATAACCATTCCACAATTTGATGATAAAAGTTTTTTTTAAACTTGATTTTAAAGCAGTATTTCTTGTCATGAAATGGTAATTTTTTAGGGGCGGGTGGGTGTACTCATATGAAATGTGTGAAGAGAACCTTCTCTGCATGGAAAAATACATGAAGATAAACCCCAAAATGAGAATTATTTTTTTAATTTCAATCTGCAACACATATCGACTAGGAAAAACCCCGGCACAGGATTTTCTTTCATCTTGATCTCTGTCTAAAATCACTTTTATCATGGAATCTTTAAATGAAACGGAACCAACCAACAAGAGCTTGGAAGCTCAAAGCCTGTCACGAAACCAACTATATGTGTCTTCTTACACGTCTGGGCTCACCAGCGCCATTGAGGATGCATCATCATAGATACCTCTGGGGCTTCCAGTTCCTCCTGTTTGGTTTTAAATCTGCTCACTGGCTTCTGTGCGGGAGGTGCCACACACACAAAACCCCACACACACACACACACACACACACACACACACACACACACACACACACACATTAAGCATAGATTACATTTCCAAAAAAACCTTAAACAAATCTGTGGCAAATACGCAACACACTTCCCTTTGCAAATTTTTCCAGTCATTTACAGTCAATATATTGACGACGATCACACCAACAAAAAAATCCTGATACACTCGGGATGACAGCTTACATGCCCAGATCTAGCATCACCAACTTATTTACTATCAGCTATTCTATTTATGCATATGCACAATAGTTAAGATGGGTATGAATATTCATGCTCATGCTTTATTTTCAGGCTACAGGAGGAATGGAAGGTCAGAGAGGAAACCGGATCAGCGAAGTCTATACCCAAAAGAGGTTTGCAAAATATGGCTTTTGGAGGTATGTTTTCTGTTGCAGGGTATGGATAAGCTGGTCTTTCCCTGTGCAGGGGAGAAGGAGAGGGAAATACTTGAATAAGCCCAATACAAAAGTTTTTTTGCATGTTTATACGTGATCTTTGTATATAAACGTTATCATCAAGTGTATATGGGTTGATGTATATACAGAGCACACTCATTTTTCTTGTTCATTACTTGTAAATATTGTTTGATCCACCGAGTCAGCATGTGTGCTTTAGTTTCTTTCGATATTTACACTGAAAGTAGTCTCAAATGTTATTGCTCCCTAGTGTAGGGAAAATGTCTTATAATTGCAACATGTATCATTATTGGGTGAGCGAAAAGAGCACTCTTTGCATGGGAAAAACAACACAAACAAACAAATCCATCATCATCACATTAAACAATCATTGTGCAAGCACCATGAACCCCTCTCTTCCTATTTCCCCTTTTTTTGTATACTTGGACTCTCCAGAGCCATGGGGCCCATCTGTCAATGTTAATGGCAGCAGGAGGTTCACTAAGATTCACACTTAAATCTGTTCCCTCTAATACAAACCAACAAATTGGGGGGGGGGGGGGGGGGGGGGGGGGGGGGGGGGGGGGGTGTGGATTGTTTCGACTAGGATGTGTGGGGGGGGGATAGGCATTGCAATTTCTGTTGCACTTTCAGGCGATACTTTTCTGCGGATGGGGGGGGGGGGGGGGGGGGGGGGGGGGGGGGGGGGGGGGGGGGGGGGGGGGGGGGGGGGGGTGGGGGGGGGGGGGGGGGGGGGCGGGATGGTGTTACACTAGGTATTTTGTGGAAGGAAATGTTACCACTTGCTTTTTTATTTTTTTCTTTACAACTTAATCTGCCATTTAAAACACACGTGAAGAAGAAAATCCTTTTTAACAACTCATGAATAAGATGGTGTGGCACTGGCGTTTTGCACCGAACACCCACAGATGCTTGCCAAATACCAGAAAAAGGCACAGACAAACACAAACAACACACAACAAACACACCAAACAGGGTGAAAGAGAGGAAGGAGGGGGGGGACAACAGTGGTCAGAAGCGACAGAAGAAGTCTGATTGCAACATACAAAACCCCAGACCAAACAAAAGGCAAGGGGAAGGAGAAAACAAAGGGCAAAAGAGAGAGGAAAGGCCCCAGAACGAAAAGATAGGCAGAAAGACAGACAGAGATGGAACGGACGGCCCCCATGGACGGGCGGAAAACGGGAAAATTAAATGATAGACAAATATGCGGAAAGAAACTAAATACATAATGAGACAACAAGCTAAAAAAAGACCCAAAAATGCGATTGTCTAAAACGAAAAAAAAGGAGCCCAACAAGGTATCTTAAAGAAGCTAAAGCAAAACACACCCCCATGCCAAAAAGGGCAAAATTACGCCCAGACTACAAAGTAAAATATATATGAAATTAAAATGAGCCAGAAAAAAAGGGGAAAGTTTATCTTTGTACATAAATTACCCAAAGTAAGTAAAGTATAATCCCCGTCACTGCAACCCCCAGGGGTTTGGAGAAAGAGGGGAAGAAAAAAAAAAACCCCCAGAGGGGGTACCCACACACACCCCCAAACCCAACACACACCCCACACACACACACAAAACCCCAAAACAGGGTGAATAAATTAGCATAGCAAATATTGTTACATTTGTCATTTGAAGCATAAACGAGAAAGAAAAAAAACAAGGACAGAGAGAGAGAAAAGAGAGAGAGAGGGGAGAGAGAGAGAAAAGGGAAGGGGAAGGAGGGGAAAAGAAAAGGAGAAAAGAGAAAAGAGAGAAAGGAAAAGAAAGAGGGAGAGAGGAGAGAGAGAAAAAGGGAAACAGCACACCCCACACACAAAACACATACACAAAAAAAAACGGGCCAAAAAAAAAATTTAATAATTAAAGTGACAGGCACACAGCTGCTTTTTTTAAATGTTTAATAAATGATGTCACCCCCAAATGATCTTTTATCAAAAGTATAGGCCTATTAAAAGGGAAGGTTTTGGGAAAGGGAAAATTTTCTTAAACGGGAAATTAAAACTAAAAAATCTAAGATGCCGCGCGCACCGCACACACACACCCCACAGGGGGGAAAATTTCATGCACACATCGACAGACCCCACACACGTGCATACGCTCGCACCCTATAACCCCTTTTGGCGGGGTTAGAATTAAATTGATCTCTAAGGGGTTTTGTAATTGCCTTCATGAAAAACCCTGTCAGCAGGACTGTATAATTTGTCAGCTTCCCTTTTTGGAAAGTTACAACTTACAGAGAAGGACCTTTTTTAAAAGGGTAAAAAATAAGTTTTGGGAAAACCCGTGCGTAAAATCACAAAGGGGAAAACTTGTTTCCAAAAACCATGCTGAAATTAGTATGTCCTTAAAAAATTTGGGTTTTTCCCTAGTTTGTGCATATCCCCTCCCCCCTCTCTTTTCTCTCCTATTTCAACACTCTCTTCCTTTTTTCAACTTTTCTTTTCTCAATAAAATCCAAACTCTCCCTCCCTGGAAGACTTGGTGTAAAAAAATCCAAAAAGGGGTTTCTGAAGGGAAACCCTCCCGGGGAGAAATTTAGCCGGGGAATTATCAGGTTTGGGAAAATCTAGTTGAAAACCTTATGTGCCAAGCAAAAAAATTTGGGCCAAAATTGTTCCCCATTGTCAAATGTCATCCTTGAAGACTATGCTTTTTTTTCAAAAAAGAAAAGAAATAACTAAAAAAAAATTTGGGCAAAATTTGCCCCAACGAAAAAATGTATTAAATTCTGCAGTTCTTTCCCTTAATTGATTCCCAAATGAGGGAATTTTTCTTTTTGAAAAAAAATTATCATTTCAAAAAATGTTTCTTTTGTTGTTAAGGGGGATTGTTTTCAAAACACAAACTTAACATTTACTTTTTAAAAAAAAAAAAAGGGAAACGGAAAGCATTGTTGCATAACTGTTACTAAAAAGAATGGGGGAAAAACTAAAAAAACTATTGAAATTTAAATTGTTTATTGATGCATCCCACACCCCAAGGGCATATACCCCCTTTTTGAATGCTTTTTTTCCCAAAAAATCTCCCAAAAGGGGTTTATACTTGGACATTTTTTTCAGCAAGGGAGAGCAAAAAAAAAAAGGGGCCCCACTACAAATCATTTGTCACGAAAAAAAACAAAAGAAAAGAAACCCAAACTCTGTCCCCGTTTTTTAAAGGGGTGAAGGGCTGTGGTAAGAAGAAGCCGTTTAGTTCAGGTTTAAAAAATTTTTGACGCTCTGCAAATTGTTTTAAATACGCATTTGCCGGTGCGTTTAAAATGGGGTGCCGGTCAAAGTTGTAGACATTAAAATTTGCAAAGAGTTAAAAACCAAACCCAAAAACAGGTGAAAAAGACATCTTTCCCTTTTTTAGTAACGAAAAATGGCTATAAAAAATGGCAAACATCAGACTTCTTGAGAAAAAGTTAGGATTTGTTTTTTAAACCGCCCCAATAAAAGTAAAACAAATTATATTTAAAACATTGTTGGGTTTGAAAACCCGATTTTCTACCTTTGCTTGCTGCAAAAAAAAGACTCCATTGTTTATCTAGTAAAAGTGCATTTACGTTTCAGTGTCCTTTTACCATCTTTTCAAAGCTGCTTTGTTTGGGTGGGTTTTTAAAAATCAGGGGTTCATACACAGTGTTTTAAGTTTTCATGAAAACCCCAATTTAAATAAAGTTATTTGATACAAATTCTTACCCCGTTCTCAGTTTCTAACAGAGTGGGATTCAAAAATAAAAGCTGTGCACGAAAAATGGAAAAAAAAACGTTCTCCAAATTCCCTCGGTTTTTTGTGGTTCGGGATCAGGGGGTGGGAAAAAGGAAATGAAAATGAGGGGAGGGGGGGGGGGGGGGCAGGCTCGACATCGAGGAAGTTGTAATGGGGGGGGAGGGAGAGGAGGGGAGAGAGGGGGATTTGGGGGAGTTGGGTGGGGGGGGGGGTGGGGTGGGGAGGGTTGAGAAGCATTTCGGGGGGAAAAAAGAGGGGTTTATGAAAGGCCAAAAATGAATTTCTGGCCCCTTTTAATTCCCCCTTATAATGTTATATCTGCTAGACTGCAATGTTTTTCCCGCATTTGCAGAATGTTTACCCCTTTAACGGCTTTTGGCTTAATTTTCCCGAAATGGGCACAGTTCCCACAAATTTTGTGTAAGCATCTTCCAAATTTTTTTTGAAAACGGGTGGGGTGGAGAGGGGGGGGGGGGGAAAAAAGGAGAGGGAGGAGAGAGAGAGGGGTGTTGGTTTGTGTGTTTGTGTTTTTTGTGTGTGTGTGTGTGTGTGTGTGTGTGTGTTGGCATAAAGTGTGTGGTGTGTGGGGTGTGTGTGTTTGTGTTGGGGTTTAGTTTTTTTTGAGCTTTTTTTGGTCAAAGGGGGGTTTGGGGGGATGGAGTTTGGGGGGGGAATGGTTTTCATTTCCCCCATAAAAAAAAGGGGTTTAAAAAAATACCTGATCTTCCCGTAAAAAGATGAAATTGTTTTTACCCCAAAACAAATTCCCTTTTAAACCCGATACCTCGGGCCCACTTTGGCACCCAAAATTAAAACTGTCTCGCCCCGGTTTTTTGGTTTTTCTTTTAACATTTTTAGCGGGGTGTTTGACCCCTTTTTATTGGTTCAAATACCCAAATTTTTCCAAAGACTAGAACAGCCAGATACGTTTTGTGCACAAGAGTTGTTTTACTTCCCATCAAAGGAACCCCCCACATGGCCTTTTCAAAAAAAACCCCAAGTTTTTCAAATGGGGAAGAGCAATTTCCCCTCAAGAACTTCATTTTTACATTTTTTTTTCCCCGTTTTGTTGTATTCATTAAAAATTTGTTAACTTTTTTTTTTTTCCCGTTCACTGTATTATTTTTACTATGTCAAATACGTGCAAAGAACTGAAAAACCGTTGGGGGAAACGGTCTTTTTTTTTCACATAGTGAGAAAAAGGGGGGGAGAAAACAGAAGGGAAGGAAAGGGAAGGGGAAGCTACAGTGCAGTTTTTGTCTCTGTCCTCCACATGCCCCCGGGGGCGTTGTAAGGGTACAGACTTTCAGACAGAACCTGTTTCCTGCAACCCTTCAGTAGAAAGGTGTTCCCGTAAGCATTGTGAAGGGGGGAAGCCAAAAGTGTGACAGACAAACAAAGGGAAACCCTTTTAAAAAATTTAAAATCTTTCACCTCTTTCCCAAAGGGCCGGTTTAAACGGATTTTCTTTATAATAGGATAAATTAAATTTTTAATTTGAAATATGTTTGGCAAAAAAAATCTCCGTCCTCAACCCCCTTTTATGTGACCCTTTTTGAAGCTAATAAACCAGATCGGTAGGTTTCGGTTTACAGAAGTTAGCCCCCTTGTGAAGACCCTTTTTTGTGTATTGTTTCGCCCCACTCAAATTTTGTCAAATTTTGACTCAGCAGCCCAAATAAACTCAACTTTGTAACATGAGCTGCCTTGGAATAAAAAATCAAAAGTCCAGTCCTCATAGTAAACAAAAAAAAATCCCCAAACAAACATAAAATTTCACAGCAGTAAAAATGTAAGCCATCATTCTAAAAGAAATTGTGCAAGGGAGATAAGCTTTAAAAAAAAAAAGGTCATCACTAAAAATCACTGGACTTGTCAGAGGATTTGGATGCCACTTTCTATTCTGAGTTAACTTGAAAATCAGCTGATGTGATGGACGTCTTGTTATGGGCTATCTCCCAAGTCAACAGAAATGAATCCAACTGTCCCACGTAAAACAGGACAATACACACTGTGGGCATCAAGTAGCCTGATCAGTCTGCCCCTTCCTGTCACATGAATGCTACAGTGATTCACTGAGTGATGAGCATAGTCTGAAGTAGCAGTCATGGAGTTAAAGAGCATGCTGAAGGAACGGGGGGGGGGGGGGGGGGGGGGGGGGGGGGGGGAGAAACACAGCGTCGTTCCCTGGCGAAAGGTCTTTATTGGAAGGTTTCACTGTTCTCTGGACAGAATGAGAAAACGGAGCAAGGCAGCTGCAATGTGTGGAGCATTCCCCAGTCAAACCCAGCACCTTGTCCTGACCAACTTTGGGCAGGCTGACGATCTCAGGGACTCTCTGTGGGGTGTCTTTGGCTTGTTGTGGGACAGGGGCAGGTTTGGGGCCTGGCTCTTGGAGTTAGGCTTTAGCACTTGGTGCCCCCCACCTGGGGTTTAGGACTTAGGAAATCTGCAAAGTGAAGGTGGCATCTTGTGACAGCACGGGTACGGGTGCAAGACACTTTGTCTTCTCATCGACAGCATCGCAGACGATGCCTTACAAAAGGCAGCACAAACCCATCCCACATGCAAATCATGATACCTGGTACATGAATGGAAACATTCACAGAACGCTACAAAGTACCTGTTATGTAACATCACAAAACAATATACATCAAATTTATTTCATTACTCTATTACACAAGCACAGATCAATATGTTTCAATTGGTTTCAATAACTGGGTTCATACTGAGCATGGAGGGAATTGGAGATACCACTGACAGAACTGAAACATACACAACCATGTATGCCTCATGTAACACAACCTGAAAAAATACATATTCTCTAATCTCTTGACTCCAGCCCCCCCCCCCCCCCCCCCCCCCCCCCCCCCCCCCCCACCCCTTCCCTCTCCGACTCCCCTATCCCCTTTACATTGCTCATCCCAAGTCCAATCATTCACACCCGATGACATGGAAAACAAACAAACCAAACCAAAACTATGCACTCAAGTATGCAAACATATTTAACACACAAGAAATATTCATCTGACTTCATAAAAGAACTTGATAACTTTTCCTCAGAGAAAACAACCCATAAAAAACATCATTTTTCCTTTCTTTTTTCAAATCTTATCTGCACAAAAAAAGAGCCATCTTTCTGTCCTTTCTGCTGGGAAAAAGAAAAAAAAAAACCAGTTCAGCTGGAAACTATCAGTGCTCCTGAGGAGGCACATATGTGCGTAAATGAAGCACTGAAGTTCAACTCTGATGCATAACAAAAAAAAAAAAATCACTGTGCGCTTCATTGTGAACATATCATTTTTCAAATCAATAGTGCTGGCCTGTTCGTCACAGCGCAGTCACAAAGAAGTGTTTGCACTCAGCACTGCAGGAGCAAGCCAGGGTTATTTCCCTTCTCTGCTTCTAAATGAGTATACTGGCATTCTTGAGTTAAAATGTGACACTAAAACGTGACAAAACAAAAACAAAAACGCAACTG
>CM031597.1:41232349-41259849 GCA_018398815.1 Conus ventricosus | reverse complement strand
TCCTGCACGTGCACATACACGCACACAACAACCAATATAAAATTTCAAAAGTTACATATGAATATCATGATAGCGTTTGTGAAGAACAGGGATCAAAGCCAAAATACTTCCCAGTCAGAAAGGTGTTTACCTTGAAGGAGAGATAATATGTGTTTCTTTCCACATTACAAAGCAAAACAAATACTAATCTCCTCAGAAATCACCTTGTTATTCTCAAAATATGGCCCACTTTCCATATTAGCAAGCAAAGCAAAAACTTCTCACCTAACAAGCCGCCGTGGCGAAGTGTTTAGCATCCGGGACTCCTGGTTGGGAGGTCATGGGTTCGATTTGCATCAGAGTCATGTGGAACTCATGCCCTGACCGGCTCCTACCCAGAGTTGAGTTTGCTATGGGGTCAGTTGGGAAGACTGGGACCACACAGTCGAGTCTCATCCACTTAATAGATGTGTCTCTGAGAGTGTTGCTCAAATTTCCTGACCAACACTGCAGGTGTCTGTATCTCTCAGGCCTGGTTGACGTTGGGATACTTTATGAAAGGAAGTGTAGAGTACGGCCCTGTCATGCAGTCTCAGACCGGGATGGAAATCCGTAGCATCTTCTTCACAATCCTCATTCTTATTGATCAGCATTAAAAAAGTCTCAAATTCTGAGGCTCTTTATGCCCTGCTCTCATGGTGACCTCAGTATCAATGTCTACTCCATGTCTGTGGCCTTGGTATGATTCTGTCGGGGTCATTGGTATCGGTGAGTCCATGGGGGTTGTCACTGGACAGATGTGGTGGCACCCTCTGGAAAGGGAGCTCACACATGCAGACTCCGTGATTAAGCAATTATTGTCATCAGTAGGGGGCTTAGTAGGTAGTGTCCTGCGTATACTGGATCAGAACAGGCACCACTGAATGCCACTGAAGTGACTCGGCAGCAGTGCAGTGTATCCTCTGGTGGGTTGCCTCTTGACGACTTCACACTGAATGCTCTGTGTGGATTGCTGGTGCTGGGATTACAGCGGGACTGACCGGGATGTGGATGTGGACAGAGTGTCAGAATGAGCGGCGTGGGTGCACTGCCACTGAGGGGGCACAGAAGATGGGACAGCAAAAAACAAACAAACGAAAACAAAACAAAACAAAACAAAATTATCGCCTCAGAAATAACCTTGTTATTCACAAAGAAAAGTGAGAATTCAAACTTTCTTTACTTTCCTTGCACTATAAACTGAGTATGAGCATGAGCTTTGTGGTTTAATTTTGACTGGAAGGTTTGTGCAACATGTCCTGAGTGTTCAAATCTGCAATCTGCAGATTCAAGTTCAACAGTAAACAGACATGAACACATGGATATTTGTACAGAGAAAGAGTTAAAACATGAAAGAGACACACACTAATAATGTTTACCATAGCCCTTCAGTTTGCGCACAAGAGAATGAAACAGAAAAAGGAACAAACAAGTCCACATAAAACGCCTAAAACGTTTATGACAAACAATGCTCAACAGATAGGCTTATACTTTCCTGCTCTGAGCACCTTCCTCATTCTATGTAAAAACAAACACATTATTCAATTTTCCCCCCTTATTTTCACAGGGAGGGTTGGGATTGGGAGGGTCACGACAAATGTTTCTCTGCTGAGATAGATTGTCAGGACAGGCTTTCTGGCATGAACATACATATGAGCAAACTAACTATAACAACACACACAGTATGTAACACACACACACCAAACATCAGTATGCAGGCACTGAAAATTAACATGTATACACAGTGAACATCAAAATGTACACACCAATCACAAACACATATACAGTGAACACGATGACACACACACTGAATAGGACATGAACACAAAAAGAGGTCAAATATGCTAGCTAAGCATTAGAAGTGGCCAGTAACTGAGTCATTATGTTGACTAAGCAGGATTGGGAAGCAAGAGTGTATCATGGAAAGCTCCAAAAATAGTCTCCAAACACTTATAATCAATTCTTCTACCCCCCCCCCCCCCCACCCACCCCCATTTCTTAGCAACACATAAATGATAATAATTTAAAATGCCACTGAAACCAGAACCCCAGATTTTGGGTGCTCAAAATTTAAAAAAAAGAAAGTCACTGATTCAAAATGACAGAAGCATCATTCCACTGCATGTCTTTCAAATCAGTGACACACAAGTCATATCATGTTTAGAAACCAACGCACCAGTCACAAGTCAACAGAATGCTGTGAAATAATTGTTCTGGATCAGTAAACACTGATCATCACTAAATCGTAAAATGCCAGTTTGCAATAATGTAGCTGACCTTAACTGAGCCTTCATCTGACATCAAGTCAGTTCAAAGAGTCATCCCCAGGTAAATTACAGCACAATTTTGACCAGAAGTATGGCTGAATTTGCATTTCAAACAATTATAAACAAAACCATGATGACTCAAAAAAGGATGCAATAGACTGAAAAGTTTTCACTCACTCACTGGTTCAGCAACTTGACTCATTACAACATGACAAAGGCTAGACTAGTCAAGCTAAAGCAAGATGGGTGTCTCCTATCCATTCTACAATTTAGTATCCACGAAACGCACATTGTGTGTTGTTTTTGTTTGTTAACATTTTCTGAATCTATCCTCTCTTGGTCTTCTTGAATGCATCTGGCCTGTCTTGGAAACAGCACTTTCTTGGAATTTTCACCACAGATGTACCTTTGATTCTAAAATGACAAATTCCAAGAAAACAGGTGAACAGAGTACTCTCTCTTGATCAACAAAATTCAGTTTCCAAGTTCTCTCCTTTGGCCATATTGATTGCACCATAGACAATTGCATTGCTCTTTCTTTTACTTTTGATTCAATTAGCAATTATTTTTCTTGACAAGAAATTTTTTCAAAGGACCTGAAACGACCAAACAGCAGTAAAATGTACCTTGTGCCAGAATGAAAGAATCACTTCACAGGCTTTTGGCAAAGAATGCAAGTAATAAGGACTTTAAAAGACCTGTAAGGCCTCTAAAAACCCTGTGAAATGATGAAGTCACAAATTTCGCAACTTGGTTTATTCAGAATATAACAAAATATTCCAGAAATCCATGTGACATCCAGTTTTCTGCACTCAATATGCAAAAAATATACAGCACAAAAATAAGGGGTGTCCATAAAAGTCTTCAAATCAAATATGTACAGAGACCATGTTTGGTGATGCTACATTTAAAACTACCACAAACACAACCCTCAATACATTAGACTTTCTCACATGCATGCATGCAGATGCACATGGGTGCAAACACACACACACACACACACACACACACACACACACACACACACACACACAGGACGACCCAATCAAAAGCTGGAAACATCCTGACATTTGCAAACAAGCAAACTTTTTTCAAGCAAACCGTTGAGCAACTGAGCATCTGTGGAAAGGTCTGACCTATTCCCAGGGACCAATAAAAAGAGAGCATAAAGAAAAAAAATGATACATAAAAAGAAAGAAGGAAGGAAGAAAAGAAAAGAGTACAAGTAATGGTAAAATGGTGCAAAAATCAATAAGATTTAATAGTTCTAAATTAGGTCATAACTAAAGACAACATTAGTGTGTCACAGAATTGGTACAGAAGAAAGAAAAGAGACAAAACAGAAATGTTCTGAGGAGGTATACTGGAATCCAACAGAAAGAAAAGCAAAAGCTCCTTCAAACTGCCTATGGTACATTTACTAAAAAGCAATCAACCGAAACCAGTCTTTGTTTGATGAACGAAGGCAAAACATCCAGGGTTTCACACCAGGGACACACTGGGGGTACATATCATACTATATATATATATATATATATATATATATCATTTTTTTGTTTCTCTCCCATTTTCCATGCCCCTTAGCAGGTATCACTCCCACACTACTCATTCTGGCCACCCACACACAGCCTCAGCCAGGTTTTATTTAATATAGCCATAACCCCTGCAATCTACAGGGAGCAATCAATATCAGGTCATCATAAAGTAGTCCTCAAACTAAGACATGGCAATGCTACTGTGTGAATTTGGAAACTATGTTAGGACAAGCCTAAAAGTGTGCAAACATATGGCCATAAAAGAAAATATTCAAAGTGTGCAAACTTCTTTTGAATTTGTAGCTCCAAGTTTCTGGAGACAATGTATTTAAACAATTGAACAAACAAATAAACAAAGAAAGATTTTGAGGGAGATGTTTTTAAAATTGAGTCGGCATCATCTCATTAGTAACATTTTAGCCATATTTCAGAATTCAACAGATTTAAACAAAATCACCAAAACAAATCTATGCATAATCTAAAAGTTTCTTTTGCCTACTTTTCAAATGTTAACACAGATTTTTCATGACAGCTACTTGTAAACTTCTGCAATTGTTTGAAATTGTCACTGTTTTTTTTAGTCCGCAGGAAAGAACTATTTATATTTAACCATAAAAAGTAATGGCTCAAGTAGTTTCCCTTGGATTGGAGCTCCCGTGTGCCTAACGAAATCTGATGCTCTGTTGATCTGATTTGTGAACACATCACAGTCAGTGAGCATGGGTATCACACTTGTTGCTTCAGCACATCGGTTTCAGCTTGAAATATGTTTTAGAACACATGCTGGGCCAAAACAGGCCAATTCAAGCCAAAGCCTGATCAGGGTAACTCATCAGATTAACTCATGCCACAGCCAAATCAGCTTAACTCTTGCTGCAGCCAAACCCCACAGCCAGATCAGGATAACTCATAGCACAGCTAGCCAGGCTAACTAGTAGCAAAGCCACATCAGGCTAGCTGACGGCAAACCAGGCAAAGTCGTTGTACACCTAAGTCAGGTAAACGCATACCGCAGTGAATTATGCCACTGCTGAAATAGGCCAATTCATGGCACCCTATAAACACGCCAATAAATGCCAAAAGTCAAAACAGTCTAAAACCACTGCATAAACAGGCTAATTCATGTCACTGCCCCAAACAGGCTAACTCTAGCTTCTGCCAAGACAGGCTAACTCACAGCACAGCCAAAATAGGCTGACTCCTGGCTAGTTCCACTGCCACAACAGGCAAACTCCTTCTACACAGGCTAACACACATGCTACAGTCACAAAATGTTGACTCACGCCACATCCAAAATAGGCTAATTTGAGTCTCAGCAAAACAAGCTAGCTCATGCCACAGTCAAAACAAGATAAACCATGTGATTGTGAGAAATTAAAATGCTGATGTTCTGGTCTTACTTCCCTGTGGTCAGAAGAACTTGGTAAAGAATGCTTTTCTTTTTTCTTTTTTCTTTTAAATGGTCTTCAAGCAGAGCCTAAAAATATACTTCTTTTTCTTCTTCTTTTTTTGTTTTTTCCCTTTTTTTAAAAGTGCTTCATATATCTTTTTAATTGGCCAAATGAAAAACAAATTTAACTTTTCTTTTGATTTCTCCCCCCACATTTTTTGTTTATGCCTCTTCCTCTCACTTCCATTTAGTGAACCAAAGCGCTTATCCTTTAACTTTTTTGTTTTCTTCCTAGGAAAATTAGACTGACCCGACAATTCTACATACATTGAAGTTTGAAACGAAATAATGCTAATATCCACTGGCCAAAATTTTTTTGCACATTAAAACATTACATGAAAGTATGTGTGATTTACTTCTTTCTCTTAAAAAAAAACAAACAAAAAAACACCAACGAGGAGTGTACATCCCACCCACTCCCCATCCTCTTTCCTCACTCTCCATTTCCTTTCCTTTGTCAGTTCCCCTAATCCCTGATGTCAGACCCTGGCTTTTGAAATTCTTCCAAAAAAAAAAAAAAAAAAAGGGAAGAAAAAAAATGGGAAAAAAAAAAAAAAACAACAACAACCCACGAATCACCTGAGCATCCAGCTCATCATTGCCATCACCGAACTCGTACACGGAAGTTGCCTGAGATGGTAAAACACAAGTTGTAACTCAGAACAGCACAGATCACAGGGAGTGAAGACATACATCCTCTGTCACTCTCTAGGGTACCATGTATATTTACAAAAAAAAAAAAATAACACATTCAAATTTCACAAGCATATCATACAATGTAAAAAAAAAACAAAAAAAACCAACTGTACTTCTATATACTTAAAAAAACAAAATTACTTTTGACAAATTTTCTGTTTTAAAACAGAATTGAATGGTTGCAAAGAATATGACCTTCCAACATGATAAACACACTCAGTTGCAAACATTAAAAAAAAAAACACCACTGAACGAGTATAAATCCGAAAAAACACACCACTGAACGAGTATAAATCCGAAAAAAAACACAAAAGCAAACAGACAGAACAACTTCGTCTACGGTAGCTTTACATTTACTTAACTGACAGGACACATGTGTACTACTGTGCTCAATTAACAAATAAATTCATATGTTACAGAACCTTTTTACTTAGTCTGAGAAGAGCTTGCAAAGTTTAAAAGCAGACCAGCTATTCAAACACTCTGCTTTTAAGCTTGATTCAGTGATAACCGACATACATAGCTCATAAACTGTGTCAAATTCAGCTAAACCTTTTTTCACTGACTGCAACAAATTTGCAGTACGCTGAAGTGTACTTTCATAGATAAAGAGTTCTGTCAGTCAACATGTCTGGGACTTAAAACACTAAAAGACAATTCATAATTCACTTTGCACAGCAGATCGTCAGAAAGTAAGCAACAGTACTTCTTAAAGAAAAATACAGAACAATGACTGCATCCAGTATCAACAATCAAGGTGAAAACAGACATCCCAACACACATGACTTCAATAACAATATCATCCAGAACCCTTTTGAACAATAATCAAAGATCACTTATCCAAAACTTTCAAATAACATCATAGAGCCATCCCTTTACACTGACTCTTTGTGTTGTAAAGATAAACCTTACAAGATAAACAGTATTAACTGCTGATAACAATACAACAGCATTGTCATTAACAGTGCAAACTCCAAAGAAGTGTGTGTGTGTGTGTGTGTGTGTGTGTGTGCATGTGTGTGTGAGAGAGAGAGAGAGAGAGAGAGAGAGAGAGAGAGAGAGAGAGAGAGAGAGAGAGAGAGAGAGAGAGAGAGAGAGAATGTGTGTGTGTGTGTGTGAGAGAGAGAGAGAGAGAGAGGAGAGAGAGAGAGAGAGAGAGAGAGAGAGAGAGAGAGAGAGAGAGAGAGTGTGTGTGTGTGTGTGTGTGTGTGTGTGTGTGTGTGTGTGTGTGTGTGTGTGTTGTGTGTGTGTGTGTATGGCTCTTCCTCTTACGATTCAGGTAATCTCAAATGAATGTAAAGTTAGAACAGAAGACAAGAACAATGTTCCTGTAAAACAAACAAACAAAACCACAGGCCTCTAAGGAGAGCCTGGACCACAGCCAAAATCTAATGGCTCCTAGATCTACTGGCTGATCCAGATCTGGGGTAGGGAGAGCTCAACTGGTAGACCACCACATCTTAAATCCTGGCAATCCTTGGTTGTGGGTTTGACCCTTTGCTGGGCTCACACACTCGCACGCGCATGCACGCACACACACACACACACACACACACACACACACACACACACACACACACACACACACACAAAGCAGGTGAAAACATAACCTCCTCGGCAGTGGCGCAAAGTGTTTAAAAGAAACCAGTCTCAACTGGTAGGATCCTGGGATGTTTTCCTGCACTTCTTTATGTGAGGTTTGGTTTTTATGTGGCGTTAACACCCTGTAGACCTGCTTTGCAATAACTCTCCTGTCGGCTCATTTTGTATAACTTACTGCCCCAAAGCATGGTTCACTCATATTTGAAAAAACATTGGTAAAGGTTACTAAATTGTATTCACAGAATTTGCTACACATAATCAATACATATGCACAAATTTACTTATATGAATCTTTCATACATGTCTATGTATCACACATGCAGTACCTAAACATATTCATAGAACTTGATATGCATGTAATCTGCAAACACATGTGCATGAGATAACTTAAATACACAACATGCATGTTCACTAGATGTGCATTAAACAAAGTACTTAAAACCAGTTGCCAACCCCATCGCCCAAATCAGAGCACAGACACAACATGCAGGAGAAAGAAAAAATGGCCAGAAAACATTACACACATAACACAGGGTGAAGAAGAAGCATACCACATAAAAGATCACATCCCATTGAGACCTTTTTACAATCTTAAATGCTGTTTTATTCTTCACTGGTGATCTGTGTAAACTTTCAGTGATTATCCTTTAGACTATTTTTTTCCCTCCATTTCAGTGAAAGAAGGGAAGGAAATTTGTATTCATTCCTTGTATAAACTGTATTTTCTAGGAAGTATGGGCCAGTTTTGTTCACAAGAGTTTCTCCAACGTCGACAAAAAGAAGGGGAGAAAGTGCAGGTAGCAGTACATAAAAATGGCAAGATGTGGGACGAGGTGAATGGAGTTGGAACACCAAGTGACAAACCACAACCACCTCATAATTTTCAAAGTCGAACACCCAGACCTGCCAACCCCCGAAGAGGCCAATGAGTAAGAATTGAAGCTCAGTGAGGCAGAAATGTGTAATTTCTGAGAGCTAAGAGTAATCAAGCGTGACACTTACCTTTTTTCAAACAAACACGATGCAATGAAATTGTTCGCACAATTTTTGTGAACTTTACTTTTCTTCAAAAACAAGCTTTTCTTGTCACAAGAAATCTTTACAAATTATGAAATGTAGAATACACTGGAAACACACACATATCCCCTACACCATCATGGCATGGCACACCAAGGCTTGATAGTGCGCCAGAAACAACCTAAAAAATTGGAAATGAAATGAGGCAGGGAACAGTAAACAAAAAACAGAAAAACAAGTGGGGTAACTTTTGCTCCCATAAGGACACCTAACACAAAGTAACTTTTATTCAAGACTGACACAGCCTTTTAAACTTGAATAAAGTCAAATACATAGACGAACAATCTAATAGTGGGGGGGAAAAAAACAAGCGCAGGCCAACAACTCAACTGTCTTGAACTGTTTTGATTGGCAAAGATCTGGACTTAAGGAGGTGGGGGGGGGGGGGGGGGGGGGGGGGGGGAGGGGGGAGTTTGAAGATGGAGAAACTGGGAACATGAAATTAAGAAAATATATAACCTAAAAAATGTTCTCCCTGTTGCTGATTCTGTGCATGTGGGGTTGGCTATCAGCTCAGTGGCGATGTATCGCACCACCCAGGAAAGAATTTGTCCCCCCCTTCCTGACTTCCATCAGTCCCCAACACAAACGGTCCATTCTGCAGTCGAGATGCAGCAGCAGTTTAGGCTTGCATGGCAAGGGTCCTTACAATATGTGTTGTCTTTGTTCGACCGCTCTTGAACTGTTTTGGCGATCTCCGAATCTGAGAACGCTTCTTTAAAAAGCTGGGATGCATGGTCGGCTGTGTTAAGAGCCATGTTGTGCTCGACGAAAAATCCGGCCACCAATGCTTCAGCCTGAATTACCCTTTTCCTAATTTCATCCTCTTTTGAGGTGTCTACAGTCTGAAAAAAACTGTGTGATGCTGGAAGAATTCGGCGCGTTAGAAGGAATCGATGTGCTTGCGTGACTCAAGGTGACGGTTCACATCCACCATCCCGCCATGGGAAATTGTGAAGTCCGACTCACAAGTGGTACACCGTGCACAATTTACAACTTTAGCCGAAGGTCGTGTGCAGGGGAACTTTTCCAAGTATTCTTTTCAGAAATTTTGACCACGTTTTTTCTTTTTCGCATCTTGTCCAAAACTTTCTACTCCATGTTTCGACATTTTCGTAGCTAAAACTTCGAAAGGACGCCAACTTCGCTGAATGGTAAAGATGGTGAAACGAACTGCGCATGACCGGAAACGCTTCTTGAAGGTACGCCGCCATGTGTGTCTGTACATAAGCCGATTTTTTCGACCGTTTCTTTTTTTCTTTTTTTTTTTGAAAATTTTCAAAGCGTAATTTTTTGGCTAAATGCGTAAGGGCGTAAGAATTATCACTTGGGTGTAATAAATTACGCGAAATACGTAATGGTTGGCAGGTCTGAACACCGACAAGGAATAGAAAGAAGAGAGGAAAAGAACATGGGGTCACTTCTTCAGAAAATCTTCCCTTCATTCAAGTTTCGATTGTAATAACTTTCAAAATTTCCCCTCAAACGGGAAAAAAACAACAACAAACAATGTTTGTTGAATCTGATGAAACAATTTAGCCGATTTTGTGCCAGAACAGAGGGTTTCATACCTGTATGTCTGTAAGTGCCAAAGAAAGAGTTGCTTTCAGCCTTTGAGTACGGAAATTGTGTTGTCCACATGCAAATGATGATAAGATTGTGCTGTGGAAAAGGGAGAGAAGATGGAGGAGTGTGGATGTCAAGGGAGTAAAAAGACAAAACTATATTCTCAATTCATGCACAGTGAAGGCAGTCGACCACAGCTCAGGGATCAAAGATAAAGAAAAAATGGAAAACAAAATCATACCCTTAAATCCAGAATTACAAGACATTTCCTCACATACAATAAAAGCTTTTTTGTTTTCCTTTTTTGAGTTAGGGATTATTAGTAACTAAAACCACAAAACCATATTTTGGAAGCATTGACAAACTCATTAACATTCATGCTACAAAAAAATGGAAACAAGACACAAAAAAGGTGGGAACACTGTAACTTTTTAGAAAACATAAACGCTCTTACAGCATCTGCATATCCTGGGTCGTTTTCTGTTCAGAGATATCACAATAATTGTGCAGCAGTAAGTGAACAGATTAAATAGAATAAGAAACACATTCTTCAACTCTTTTCATCAATTAGCTGCTTATTTTTTGTTAGGGTCGATGAGTAAAAACTAATGACCATGTAACGGAAATATAACCCTCCACTGCAACTGAAACACACTGAACAGGCAAGTTTATCATTGTGTGGACTGCTAGAATTCTATAACAGTAACACCAGCTACTCTAGTAGCTTCTTTGAAAAGGTATTTAAGTAATCTCTGGAATTTCTTGCATGGTAAAATATTTACCATGGCAATGGTTTTTTTTTTAGTTGTTATATTGTTTAAGCTCAGCTTAAACAAATCACAATGCTTACATCTGAGGGCAAAGAACTGACCCACAAACACTTGACTTCTCTTTTCTTGTTTTTCACTTACAAGACAAGATTCTGAATTCTTTCATCTCCATCATATTGAAAAAGAAATAACTGTTGATGTGTGTGTCCCCGCCATCTTATTAAAAAAGAAATCACTATCAATGTGTCTGTGAGTGAGTGAGTGAGTGTGTGTGTGTGTGTGTGTGTGTGTGTGTGTGTGTGTGTGTGTGTGTGTGTGTGGTGTGTGTGTGTGTGTGTGTGAGAGAGAGAGAGGAATGAGAGAGAGAGAGAATGAGAGAGAGAGAGAGAGAACGAGAGAGAGAAAAAGAGAAAGCATGGGGACAGACATCATCTTGTCTTTGGCAGATTAACCATATGCAGTTTACACAGCATCCAGTACAATGCACATAATGACAGGAAAAAAAATAGCAGCTGACTCATGGCTTGCCAGGTGCAGCTGGAGGATGTGGCACAGGAGCAGGGGGAAGCTGTCGCTTAGGCAGCTGTTGCACAATGGGCCCACCAACATCATCGTACGTGTCCTGTAAGCAGTGTCACATTCTCTCTGTCAGACTATCGACTCATTTCCATAAAAAAAAAACTGAAACTTTACCTTTCCCTGTCACCACCAAGGTGTGATGGGTAGCGCTATGGTTTGTGGGGCTGGGAGGTGGTCACGGGTTCAAATCTTATCAGGATCATTAATTCATTTGTGGGATGTTCAGGGTCCCGCAGTTCTCACCTAGTTCTTGAGCGCGCTCTAGGATTCAACAGGAAGACAGGACCCACACAATCGAGTTTCATCCGCCTGACTGTGTCACGTTCTGTCGTGCAACTTCACTGTCACTCCACACTGCTCTGTGTGAAATTCAAACCGCTCTTCTCCCTGAGAACATGTAGCCTTGATACAGGACCTTTCTCAATGGATGCATCTACCGTCATTCTCCAGCACTGCCTAAGGCATGCCATGGAGCGGACCAGTCTTGGGTTAAGACCAACAGCTCTGGACATCAAGCTTCACGGCACCCTGGAGGATCTGGGGAGATTGGCAGACTTCATCCATGATGTTGGAGTCGACACTGGGGGGCAGCAAACAAGGAAGAAGAAGGATGCGTCTATTGGAGCGTGGCTCTTATTGTAGGTGTTTGTATCTCTTGGGCTGAGATATGTTCCGAATGTTTAATAAATGTACACACCTGTCATGCGGTCTCAGAGCCAAATAAAACTCCACTTTTTCATTGTTGTAACACTCATTCATTATCAAATGGGAAAAAAAAGTTCTCATGGTGATTTTACCTTAGATTTCCTTAGTAATACACAGCAACTGGGGCAAATAGGTGTTACGCTGCTATTTGTACATTTGGTAAAAATGGAAAAGATAAATCTAACAATGGTAAAAATGAAAAAGATTCAGTCTAGCATTACATATGGTTCTGTAAACTTTCTAAATTCTTACATAAGGAACTGGAAAACTAATGAAGAAAAAATGAGAAAAACTGTTAAAATACAAAAATCAAGCAATGAGCTTGTTCTATTTCTGCTTGATAAGAACATAAAAACGATGAAGTCTTCAATCAAATCATTCTGTTTGTTACTAATTTTATAATAACCAACGTTAAAGCATGTCTAAATGTTTTTCTAATTGAAAAAGAAAAAATAATGAAATAAAATAATGAAATTAAAAGTGCCTTTAAAAATGTCTTCTTGGGCAGTTTCCTAAACAATGGTATCCATACGAACAACTGGAGGTGATCGACTAAAATGTGTCAAAAGTTCTGCATTTAAGTATTTTGCTTCAAATCAGTTTCTTTGCCTTTAACCTTGCTCCCTACTCCATGCCCTGAGTGTTTTGGTTTTGCTTTCTACTTCCTATATGTTCATTTGATTTTTTTCTCATGTCTAAATACATCTGGAAGGCCCTGTCTACAGGTCAGTTTTGCTACTGGCTTTAACATGATGTATATTGGTACTTTTTGACAATTTTGCAATATCTCCCCCCCCCCCCCACCCTCCCCCCCCCCCCCCCCCCCCCCCCCCCCCCCCCCCCCAGTTTCCCTGTATCTCTTACTCAGTGAAGCAAAATGTATATTTCATTTTGGGGAAAAGAGAACTTTACTTGCAAGGGACAAAAAAGATGCACTCGGAGAAAAAAACTGATTTTCTCTCCAAATCTGTGGACAGTGATAAATGCATGTCAAAGTCATCAAGTCAGGGAATCCAAAGGATGACCATTGCAGCACCCTCTCAAGGAGCACACCAGCACTCACCATGCTGGTTGCATGGCCAAGCAATCATCATCTATAGTGGGTGTCATTCTGCACACATTCGATGAGACTGGCACCACAGAAAACAACCAGAGTGACCCAGCAGTGCAGGGTATGGCTATGTACAAAAGAAACAGATTGACCTGCATGGGAATATTGAGGGGGGGGGGGGGGGGGGGGGGAGGGGGTGTTGTTCTTTTTTTTTTCCAGTACATATTTAATTTGGAAATCAGAATTACCAGAAGGATAAAAAGATAGGAAATACTGCAGAAAATGACGAAGCGGTATGTTTCAGCAGCAGAGGAAAGTCTGTTCTGGTGGGCCGCCTCGCGACGACCTGAAATGGACTGCTGACTGCAGTGCTGGGGCCAAGGCAGGTCAAATCTGGGTCTGGCTGTACACTGCGGCAATGGAGTGACCAGCGTGGGAATCATGCCAAGGGTGGGGAGGGGGGTCCGGGTGAAGAAGATGGGGAAGAGGGGATGGAGGAAGTGGAGAAGGGGAGTCGAGCAGGGAGGGTGAGGGAGGAATTGGAGGGACATGGAAGATAAGGTGATTAAAACTCAATAAGAAGCATACACAAAGGGTTTTTAATAAACCCTGAATTAAGAAAAAGCAGCCAGGTAGCATTAACTAGTTTTAGTCAAATGTAGGCTAGAATCTTGGACAAATGAAACTTTGGTATTTCCACCTGATCAGAACAAGTAAATTTTCCATTTAATTAACTTCGATTTTGTTCACGGAGGGGTTTGCTAACCAACCAGTTGGAATTGGATTTTATTTCAAGATTTTCATGTGTGAAATGCTGATTTGTGATTTCAAACACCATTTTCAGTTAAAACAATACATAACTTGAAAATCAATTACAACAACAACAACAAAAATGTAGTGTCTTCAAATATTAGATCATTCTTTGAGCATGAAAACTTTCACGTCTTTTGAGGTATGAAATCTATTTAAAACTGACAGCATGAAGGACTCTTCATTTTTGTTCTACTTCATCTAATGATATGACTAAAAAACAGCTATATAGACAAAAATTTCATTATGTTGGAACTAAGAGTTCTAAACTAAGGAACATGGATGAAGTTTTGCAACTCACGCATTCTAAAGATTTTCTATGGCAAAATTTTGTCCTTTTTTCTCCAACTTCTCTGTGACAGAAAATGGATTGTTGCCTTACCACAACATAACGTAAGCGACCATCTACTTTAAAATATTTGCAAGCTTTCCTTCATATGCTGATCAAAAGACAAAGAGGGTTGAGGAAGAAGGTGAAACATACTTGAAGATGAATGAATTTATTATTTTCAATCATACATTTATAACACACACACACACACACACACACACACACAACACACACACAAACACACACAAACACACATACACACACACACACACACACACACACAAACGCACACACACACACGCACGCACGCACACACGCACTCATACACTCACACACGCACACACACACACACACGCACACACACACACACACACACACACACCACAACACACCACACACACACACACATGCACCTGTGGGGGAGACATAAGAGGTACTGGAGGCTGGGGTCTCTGTGGCGGTAGTGGGGGAGGGGACTGCTGCTCGCCCAGATCATCATAGAATACCTGCACACCAACCATCCACATAGTTTTAAGTGTCACCAACACATCATGATCACAGTTTTAAAATACATCACACTCATAACAATCAGTCAAGAAACACTCGCACACAATAATGTTTCAATCATCATCAGATCAACCTTATATATTACAGTCATTTACAACATCCAGTAACACATCTATCAAACACGCAGAATATCATACATTTCTAAAAGAAAAAAATCACACACAATGTTATATCCACCTCCACGCAACAACAAAAAAAAAAAAAGTCACACGATCAGCCATTAGCAAATCAAGAACACAAACATCTGTCCCTGAACACATCAAGGATACATACATTATTAGTCACAAAACACAGTCAATGACATGTATCACAAGTCAAGCACACTAACAACAATCACCAAACAGGTCCAATGACATATATATTCATTAGTAACCAAAAATATCAACCACACTTATCACAGTTGAAACATGCCATAATTTCCATACTACAAAGCAAAATATTTTCTCACAAAATCTGACCAGAAACTGGCGTGTCTTATGTTTAAAGGTACCTTTACGTGGTAAAATAATTTTGGGCACCCAGCTGTGCTGGCCACAAGAATACCTAACATGCAGTCACAGTCAGGGTCTGTGTTGAAACAGCCTAAAGTATTAAGGGGCTTGTGCATGCATCAGTCCAGCTCTCACACCACAACATCTTTCAGCTCTACGTGCAAACATTTGGGCAAATTCACATTACTGGTATACTATATCACTCTGCTAGTGATAACCATGTATCCCCTACTATGTTACAACAAGCTAATTAAACTAAGAAGGCAAGCCCGCATGGAGAGGGATGGTCTCAGCCAGATTCAATTTGCCTAAGGCATGCTGTATACAAAAAAAAAGAACAATGAGAACCATTTGCAAAGACAAAAGCCACTGGCACACAGCCAACAGAAGTGAAGGAATCTAGTGAACAGTTCATCAGTGCACAGCCCCAAAGGAAAAGGGAAGAGTATATGAAGCATACAACTGCAAACTGCAGTTTTCATCTGTTAAAACATCGCGCCTCATATTCCAAAAGCCTTAATTATGGATAAAACAGATTTTTTTCCCCAAAAAAGAAACAATGCACCCTATACAGCAGAACTTTTCATTTACACCTTGAAAATGTCGTGACCACCCAGGTTTTGTAAAGAGGGGCCTTTAAAGAAGTGAGTCTGACTACAAGATACTTTGAACTTACAATGTAACAGTCGTTCCAATGCGCAGAAAAAAGGACAGAATCTTCTTCAGACCACCCCTCATTTGAGTCAAAATCATGCTGCATACGTAAAATAATAATAATAATAATAATGAATATTTCTATAGCACAAATCCTAGATTAGCTCTAAGCGCTTTACAATACAAGGACTAACGAAAACACACACGCACATACACACACACGCGCGCGCACACACACACACACACGCATACACACAAAGCTTAAGACAAAGCTTAAGGGTATTGCAAGACTACAGCGTCAGAGAAGAACAAAAATTGCTATTGTGACTAACAGTTGGATGTCGAGGGAAGGGAAGTGGAGTGTGGGTAGAGATGGGCTTGCAAAAGAGGTGGGGTGGAAGGATGGTGTGGGGATGGTCAGAGTGACAGGAGGGTTGGGGGGTTGGGGGAGGGGGGGGGTTGGGGAAAGGGTTTCCAAACAATTTCAGAATTTGGTTGTTAAAAGACTGATTCTCACAGACACTGGCAATTTTGCTTTTTCAACAATTCAGCACACACACGAAAACAGTCATAAAAGACTATGGACAGGTCTTTCTCTAGCTGGAATAGGGAGGGGTTATTGTACACAGTATCAACAATACCACGGTGCAAAAGAAATGATCTGTTACATATTTTTTGATTGTTATGAGAATGGGGTCATTGTGGAGATCGGTCATTAACAGAGGTTCCTTTACATTGCAAAGTGCCCTCTTGCACAAAAATTGTGGTGAATCATAACAGTCACCAGAATACCAACTGAACACTCTGCACATGCAAATAGCTTTTCAGAGAACACTCCATTTTGAATAGTAAGATTCCAGAAAGGTAGTAAGAGTTACACACCTGTCATGTTCCTCCATTTTTCCCATCTTGCAATACAATTGAAGTGCTGGCCTCTTGGATAAGACAGTTAATCAAGAGCACATACACAGCATGCGCTGTGTACACACGAAACAGCCTACATTCATAAGAGCTCTCTTTGACAAAACTCTGAAGCAAAATCAAGCCAAAACAATAAGCAAAGAAGCATACGGGTTGTACAGCATGAAATATTCACTGTGGTTGATGTAAACTTTGAGAATAAATGTCTCAGACGACCTCTCTGCATCATGCATGAGGAAAGCAAGACAAGCAGCAAGTCAATATATATGCTGGCAGTCAAGAACCCCCTCCCCCACCCTCCCTAAGTATAAAGTGTCATAAGCCCATCTGATACGGATGCGCATATTGCCATGAACCCCTATCTATGACCATTCTACAGCACTGAATAAAGTCAGACAAAAGAAATCCCCAATGGACAACATACAAGACTGGACTGGTTTCAACATCTCATACACATGTCTGCGTGCAAACTACTGTGGAGATCCCGTTTTGGCTAAAGCATTCGTTACAATATCTTTGCCATCTACCATCACTAATAAACTTAAAAGAAAATAATAGATACACAGTTCAGTGATTCAAAGCTGCATAGTTTCAAGAGGCCTGTGTGGTTTAAATAACACAGTGTGGCCAATGTGGCTAAATGGTTCTATCTTCTGGAGTTTAAAATGTTAATGCCATTTTTGGATCTAATCCATCCTCTTTGATCAGATCAATTCAATGCAGTTTATGAGTTTGAATGAAGCCAGACCCTTCAATTCATGTTGCCTGAAAAAGTCTGTGTACATGCAATTTATCAACTCTTGGCAATTTTAGGTAGCTTAAGTGCCCAGAACATTTAGCATGTCTTCCAATCTTCAGAGCTTGAGTATGGGCCTATGTCGACTGAACGATATCAGAATACTGAACCTCATTAGTTCATATGGCCTGACTAAGTCCATGCATACACACTGTACAAGTAGCCAAGAAAATTAACTCAATATTCCATGACTGTATACACAAGGACAAGACAGTAGAACATGTAAAAAGAGACCTCTGGATGTGGAGGTAGTGGAGGTGGGGGAACATTTTCCTTGTCAAAGTCATCATACACATCCTGCCACCGAGAGAGAAAAACCAGAGCAATTAGCTAATCAATACAGTGTCGTTATTTATCCTGCTCCTTGGAAAACATAAGTAAATTGCCACCGAGAGAGGAAAATCAGAGCACTTAGTTAATCAATACAGTGGTATTATTTATCCTGCTCCATGGAAAACATAAGTAAATAAATCAACAATTTAACACATACATTAGTCAAACTGAACACAGGTAAACAGTAAACAAGTGGGGTTTGATTTGCTCCCATAAGGAAACCTAACACAGAGTAACTTTTATTCAAGACTGGCACAGCCTTTTAAACTTGAATAAAGTCAGACAAAATACATAGACGAACAATCTAATAGTGGGGGAAAAACAAGTTTAAAAGGCTGTGCCAGTCTTGAATAAAAGTTACTCTGTGTTAGGTTTCCTTATGGGAGCAAATCATACCCCACTTGTTTACTGTTTATCGTTTACTGTTCCCTACCTCATTTCATTTCGATTGAACACAGGTAATTCAAGAAATATGTACATTAATGTAACTGACTTACAAAAACAAAAACAAAAAAGAAACCAACAACAACCTAACAATAACAATAGAAATATAAACAAAAAATACAAACACACTTCTCCTACTCCTTCATGTCACACTATATAAACAGCTTTGAAAATAAAGACAGCAGGCAATAAAGATTTTCAGAATAACAATTTTCTAAATTTCTTTACAAAGATTAAAAAAGTGAAGAAAAATAAATGCACGATTAGTTGTGAGTTATGTGTCACTCTAATAGTACTGTTACTGCACAGCTGGTTTAAATATAGAACTTTGTTCGCAAAATATTGTGGCAAAAATGAACAGAACTGTGAGTTAAAAGAAAGCCAAAGCTAGCACATAGTCAACTTACTGCATAGTGCAACACTCCACTCCATTTTCAATAGTATATATCTAAGTTCACTAGGTGGTAACCAAACAAAAGAGATCCAGCACCGTTTCAAACCTCATCAAAGACATGCCGCTGCAAAGTCAACCCTGTGCTCCATTTTCGCAGGCATGTCTAAAGTAAGTCCACTATGAGGAAACTAGATAAAAGAGATCCTGCACTGTGGCAAACTGATCAAAGACGTGTTAATTTGCCAGTTCCGGCTGCCTCCTTCCCAAATTTGAGAATAAACTGGGCTGAAACAGGGAGGGATGGAGGGGGAAGGGGGATGAGGAAACAGTGGGGAGAGGGAAGAGGAAAGGGGAGTGGGGAGGGACAGGAGGGGAGGGGTAGAACTGGGACCAAAATCATGGTAAAGTCTCATCTGTTTCAGCTCACGTATAAAGATCTACCAAAATTTCCTGACCGCACTCAACAGCAGGTGCCTGTAACTCTCCATCAACCCCGTGGAACACTCTGTGGTCCTACATTCCCTGCTCTTTTGTGCTGACCTCATTTTCACAGTAATGTCTAATACATAAGTATTCATGAATTACTTCTTCATTTCTTCGTTTTCATCGCCTCATTCATCCGAAGCTTTTCATTCATGACAAGACATACAGGTATGTGACTTACATCTGGTTTGGGCAGTATACCGTTGCTTTCATTGCAGTCATCATATACTGCCTGTATGCATAACAGCAAAGAAAGAAGCTAAAGTCATGATGTGAAATACATGCAAAAAAAAAAAAAAGAAGAAGAAAATGCATGAACTGTTGTGCATGTCCGTGCTTTTGTGTGTGTGCATGCGCACATGTGTGCATGCATGTGTGTGCATGTATGTACGTGTGCACATGCGCTGGGGAGGGATAGGGGAGGGGGGGGGGCTTGATGATTCCATTGTAGAAACAGCAGACAAGTGAAGAGGAAGAGAAGGAGGAAGAGAAGGGGGGAGAAGGAAGGAGGGAGACAGGGATGTTAGAGGAGGAAGAGAAAAGGCAGATGAGGAGAAGGAGGGAAGAAAGAAGAGGAGACCTAAGCAGGAGGATAAGGAGAAGAAGGAGAAGGAGAAAGAGGGCAGGGAAGTCCAGGAAGAGGGAATGAGGAGATAGAGAGGAGGAAGAAGATGAGGAGGGAAGGTGAAGGACAGGACAGTTGGTGTAGGGGGAGGAATGGGCAGAAGGATGAGCAGGAGAACCAGTATGAGGACCATGAGGAGGAGGACTTTAAAGAAAAGGATTGCGAGGAGGATCAGGAGAGTCAGGAAGACCTAGACAAACCAGAATCAGGACCAAGATGAGGATATTAGGCCCAGGAGGAGGAGGTAAGCGAGGCGGACCCAGTGAAGGGAAAGAAGGAGGATCTATGTGATAAAGCAGTTTTAGTTGAAGTCAAAGTCATTGCACTAGAAGTAGTGGTAATTGTACCACCACTTTTATGTCTGTTCACAAAAAAATTAGGCAAGCGTGTGTCTATGTATCCATGTATGTGTGGAGACTCTGTGTGTGTGTGTGTGTGTGTGTGTGTGTGTGTGTGTGTGTGTGTGTGCGTGCATGCGTGTGTGCGTGCGTGTGTGTGTGTGTGTGCATGCCCATGCACATGATAAATGATAATGGATACATGTTTATTTATACATAGCCCGAAGTACTCACAAAGTTCATAGCACTCACATACATGCTATCTTTCTTTCTCTCTCTCTCTAGCTCTCTCACACACACACACAAACACACACACACATACATCCATACATACACACATGCATACACACACACACATGCACGCACGCATGCACACAAGCACACACATTCATGCACACATGTGTACACGCTGGCATGTACACATGTGCACATACAACCATACACACGAACACAGGCACTGCTGCACACACACTTTCCCCTTTCCCTACCTTCCCTCCCCACACACACAGACACACACTCTCAAGTGCCCATGCCCACACCCCCCCCCCCAACACACTCTACACAATCACAATGCAAAAAAGGAATAATCTATGAGAAAGTGAAAAGAGCAGTCTCAAGAGATCAGATGACTTGCAGGAAGAGAGGGAACTAGAGGTGGGGAGAGAGGAAGGAGTTTGTTCCGAGTAGCTGATGCTCGAAAAGATAAAGAAAGCTCTCCAAAGGTCTTAATGTGGAAACAAGGAATCTGGCCGGAGGAGATGAGTTATCAGCAGAGGAACACAATAGCCAGGCAGCAGTATACAGCTGGAGAAGATCAGAAAGATAGGATGAAGCTTACCAGCCGCCGTGGCGAAGTGGTTAGCGTCGCGGACTCCCGGCTGGGAGGTCGTGGGTTCGAATCCCATCAGAGGCATGTGGGTTTTTTCTGCCCCGACCGGCTCCTACCCAGAGTTGAGTTTGCTGCGGACTCAGTTGGGAAGACTGGACCACACAGTCGAGTTTCATCCACTTAATGGATGCGTTTCTGAGAGTGTTGCTCAAATTTCCTGACAACACTGCAGGTGCCTGTATCTCTCGGGCCTGGTTGACGCCAGGATATATTATGAAAGGAAGCGTAGAGTACAGCCCTGTCATGTAGTCTCAGACCGAAATGGAAATCCGTAGCATCATCTTAATCATCCTCATTCCATTGATCAGCATTAAAAAAAAAAAAAAAAAAAAAAGATAGGATGAAGCTTGACCATTCAGAAACTTGAGACTGAGCGAAGACAATTTACAGTCAGTTCCTTGAACAGGAAGCCAGTGAAGACGATGAAAGATACAAGCACCATGAGTGGATTTAGAACATCTGAAAATAAGTCTGGCCGCATCATACATTCCGTAGACCTGTGATTGATGAATCAGATGTTGGATAGCCAGCAAGAAAAGAATCACAGTAACCTGGCTGTGAAAAAAAAATAATAGGTTTAGGGGTTTGGTCACATCCTTTGAAAGAAGATGCTGAATAGAACTAACGGGGAGAACTTCTAGGGAAGACAGACGACAGATGGAGAGATAATATACTGCTGGAATGACTGTGTCTTGTCCAGTCTAACACCAAGGTTACAAACAAACTTAGATGGATCGATAAAGCAGTTGTCTAGCTAGATGGATGTTGGGAATTAACTGAGAAGAAAAAACCTTCTTGCTTTCAACGAAAATCATTTGTGTCTTGTCATCATTCAACCAGAGCTTACAGTGTGCCATCCAAGCTTTCATATCAGAACTGCATTCTTGCGTACTCTGTAACTGGACAATTCACCAGACTTACAGAGTTGGTTATCACCAGAGAAGCCGTGGTGTGACGGTCAGAAATAGTTTGCATATAAACCTTAGAGAGAACTGGGCCCAAAACAGATCCCTGTGGAACTCCAAATTGCATATGCGCAGAAGAGGTGTGGCCATTTATGAAAACAACCTGAAACTGACTAGAGATATGAATGGAACCATGAGAGCGCAGTTCTAGAAATGCACAAAGTAACCTGGAGACAAAAAGAAGAGCAGTGTGAACTACAGTATCAACAAATACAGTAAACACATCCAGAAGAGAGAAAGGAGAAAAGTACAGACGACAGGCAGACTGTACTGAGTAGAGCAAGTTGTCTTGGCATTATGATCAAAAGCTGAAGGAATACTATGTCCTCAACAATTTTAGAGGTAAATAAGTTTGAAACACGTGTATAGCTCTTGAAGTTTTCAGCATCCATAGACTTTTTTTTCAACAGGCGTTTCACAAGTGCGTGTGTGCGTGCGTGCGTATGTGCATGCGCTTGTGTGTGTGTGTGTGTGTGTGTGTGTGTGTGTGTGTGTGTGTGTGTGTGTGTGTGTGGTGCGTGGTGTGTGTGTATGTGCATGTGCGTGTGTGTGTGTGTGTGTGTGTGTGTGTGTGAGTGGGTACATGCATGTGTGTGTGTGTGTGTGTGTGTGTGTGTGTGTGTGTGTGTGTGTGTGTGTGTGTGTGTGTGTGTGTGTGGCATTTGTGTGTGCGTGTTGATGTGTGCGTTGATGTGCGCGCGCGCCTGCATGTGTGCATGCATGCGTGCGTGCATGCGTGCGTGCATGCGTGTGTGTGTGTGTGTGCACGCGCCCACACATGTACACATGCAAGCATGCATATGTGTGTGCCTGTGTGTATGCTTTCATGCAAGTCTACGAGACATGATAAAATTTTGTGTATTTTAGAGGCAGACAGACAAACATACTGACAAACACACAAACGTTCACTAACAAATATACAAAGGTAATGGTGTTGGTAGAAGAGGTGGAGAGAAACAGAACATGAGTCATTGTATACATTCAACATGTGATGATGAACCACATGAAGTGTGATAACGCGTTATAAGTACAATATTGGGTTCTGTGTTCTACTGCCCTTTGCTGTATCTAAAATGTTTAGCAGGTCTCTATGTGTGCACCAATAGCTTTTCATACTGATGTGCATTTATCAATATCAGTGCACGGGCAGGTTAGTACGCATTTGCTTTCAAAAGAGGTGTCAGTTCCAAATGTGCCAACTAAAAAGAGTAGCACAGCTTAACTTACGATGCTCTCTATGTTGGTGCTCAAACAGGCACATGACATTTGAAAAAAAAAAATCCTAATATGCCTGAATGTATAATGCATCATGGATACCACATCTATATTTTCAATTCAGCTTGCTGGTCCTTAAGACAATATCTGTTGATAAAATTATCACCATGCATATCTTGATTTCAGCTTAAATAGTATAACAGTGTAGATAATATTATCATTAATATCACAAACACCTAATATCTTCGACAGAGTTTGAACTGAAGATGGTCACCTTATGTCAATAATGTTACACACACATATTCTCAAACAAGTCCTGTATGACAGATTCCTAGTTTGTCTACAGCAATAATATTAGCTGATCTTTGAAAACTTAAATTCAAAATGATAAAACAGAGAGTTTTTGATACGAACAATGTTAAAAAGATCTTCGGGGTTCAGCGTGGCAGACAGATCTAACTTTCAATGTTAAGGAAATTGTCAATATAGTGTGACAGAACACTCACAATAACCAATAACAGTGTCATATTTTATGTATACATCAAATTGCAACTCAGGCACATTCTGATATTTCTACAGTAGTTTCAGTTAAGTCAGAGAAGGCAGAGGCATGGTCTATCCATGTTAATAGTACCACCTATCTTCAATTCTACCTGAGTGATTCAGACAAGAGGTCTAGTATAAGTGATATTAGTATGAATTCTACACTCGTCTTCTATGCAGTTAGATTTAACAGACCCACCATCTATTATATTCAGTCTGACAGAGCAGATGTGTCAACTATTAATAAATAAAACTACACACACACAAATGTCCAATTAATTCAGACATACACATTAACTGAAAGTTAACTTTAACGGTTTCCATTCATCTGTTAACATCAATCATACATATTTTCAAATGAGTCCGACATGTCAACACAACAAAGGCAAACATATACCATCAATTCAGCCAAATGGGACATGATATTGTCTTGTAATATTTCATAATGTCTGACATATCTACAGAATTTATATTCAACCCTACAGAGCAGAGAATTTATCTGTTATATTGACACTGTAATACATATCTTTAATTTTTTCAAACACGACAGAAACATTTTTTTCACATATCTTCAATTTGGTCTAAAACAACAGATAGTCAAATAGCATCAATTATGTCACAAATGTCTTTAATTCACTCAGATTAGTGTACTGTCCTTTTATTCTGTCACAGATACATTTTCAATTCATTCCTTTGGATCGTAGGCATTGTCTATAATCAATGCAAATGATATCGCATCTATGTCTTCTAGTTCTACTCTATCTGACAGGTTACATGTACATTGTTGTCTTTTAACATTAATCATGTCAAATATATTTTCAGTTAAGTCTTAAAAGGCAAAAAAAACTGTCTTTTATAGTTTTAATATTAATCATTTTATAGCAATCTTAAATTTAGTCATATGGGACAGAAAAACTGTCTGATAACATTAACCATGTCATGCGGGCCTTCATGCAGGTCAGACTATCAGAATTAACGTAGCACATGCCTTCAGTCTGACAGGTCAAAAAAGCAAGGACTACTAATATCATCAACGGCACATATGTCAACAATTCAAAAAAGACAGAACACTCCCCTGTTTATCAAAGCTAACATCACCACACATAAATCTCCCACCAACTTACATCAGGTTCCTGAAGACCAGGGTCCTGCATGAGAAAAACAAGAGATGAAATAATGATGATGAAGGTGTAAACTGTTTTGCAATAAATTGTACATGAATGTTCGTAACTTTTTCAAATTTTATCTATTTGTCTGCTAGTTTCTGTCTTAAATACAACATTAACCAAGACTGCAAAAGCCTGAGCATGTTAAAACGAAAAATTGAGAGAAACTGAATGGACACAGGACATGTCAATGTTTCACAAATGTAGTCTGGCCCGCAAAATATAAAAAACTAATCAAGCCTTGCTTTGCTGTAGGAAGTGAATCTAGCAGCAAATTAAGATTTTCTCCCTCTTTCTTCTTCCCACATTTTTTTCTAGTCTAATATCACCATTGTTGTGAACAGACGTTAAATTAATCAATCAAATCAAATCTAAGATTTTTTTGTTCAAAAAAAAAAAAAACTACCATGACAATTAAACTTTCTGTGACACATACTTTTAATTTGAAATCACTCTGACCTTTTTTTTTTCCCTCACAAATGTACATTAATTACTCTTCATTTCATCACCTCCACCCCAACACCACCCCCACACCCTTTAACTTCATCCCATTCCCAACACCCCCTTTCTCCCTCTTTCTTCTTCCCACATTTTTTTCTTCTTTTCTTTTCCTTTTTTTTTCTTTCCAGTCGGAAGAACTGTTTACAAGTCTACAGACGTTTTCCTCCACTACTTATCTAGTCTATAAAAGCTTAATCACAGGCTTTCTTCCTTGAAGACAACAAATTCACGGCTTCATCACAAGTTTCTTCCCCAAAGAGAATAGTCACTACTTCATTACAGGATTTCTTCCTTTTACAATAACTGCTTATTCACAGGCTCTTTTCCTTTTACAATAACTACTTCTCACAGGTTTTCTTCCTTAGAAAACATTAACAGCTTCATCACAGGGTTTCTTCTCTCCTAGAAAACATTAACTGCTTCATCACAGCGTTTCTTCCTTAGAGAAAACATTAACTACTTCATGACAGGCTTTCTTCCTTAGAGAGAACATTAACTACTTCATGACAGGCTTTCTTCCTTAGAGAGAACATTAAACTACTTCATGACAGGCTTTCTTCCTTAGAGAGAACATTAACTACTTCATGACAGCTTTCTTCCTTAAAGAGAACATTAACTGCTTCATGACAGGCTTTCTTCCTTAAAGAGAACATTAACTACTTCATGACAGGCTTTCTTCCTTAAAGAAACATTAACTACTTCATGACAGGCTTTCTTCCTTAAAGAGAACATTAAAAGCTTCATCACAGGCTTTCTTCCTTAAAGAGAACATTAACTACTTTATCACAAGCTTTCTTCCTTAAAGAGAACATTAACTACTTTATCACAAGCTTTCTTCCTTAAAGAGAACATTAACTATTTTATCACAGGCTTTCTTCCTTAAAGAGAGCATTAACTACTTTATCACAAGCTTTCTTACGTAGAGAAAAGAATAACTGCTTCATCAGAGGCTTTCGTCTGTTGAGTTGCTATAATATTTTGCATGCAACTCAAACGAAAGACACACACTGAAGTGCAGTGTCTGAAATTTTGATTATTTCTGAGATATCTTTACAAACACAACAGTTATGAAAGCTAACCAAAGTGACATAACTTTCGGTTTACTCAAACACGCAAAGGGAAGATAAGTCATAGATCAGAGGAAGTCGCTATACTTCCTTGAGAGATCAACACGACTGCTTCATCACATTCACACATTCACAGGCGCTCTTCTTGAAGAGTACAATAACTGTTTCGTCAAAAGCTTCTTTCCTTAGACTCTAAGTTAGAGAGAACAACATAACCATTTTATCACAGACTTTCTTCCTTAAACTTAAAGAGAACAATATAACTGCTTCATCACAAGCATTTTCCATTGCGGACAAACTGATTCATCTCAGGCTCTTTTTCTGAAGAGACTAACAATTGTGAGCTAATGCTAAGAGTACTCTGCAGGTTATTCTTTTCCTTCTCACCCTATGAGCAAAATTCATTTTTTCAACCACGATTCTTGCCAGCTGTACTGCTTTTTGCTGTCAGCAAATATTGAATATGGCAGAAACTTGTTACATGCTATTAAATAAATAAACAATGCACAATAACTGTCGATACTCACATCCACAGGTGCAGGAAGTACAGGTTTGAGGGCCTTCCTCCGGGCGTGGGGGAGCGTCTGACAATACATTATGCACGATTATAAAATCGCATATTCATCTAACTGTTCTGTGTTAGTCTGAAAA
>CM031597.1:41217349-41227349 GCA_018398815.1 Conus ventricosus | reverse complement strand
AAAAAGAAGAAGAAAGAGAGGTATACTCACAAAAACCACCACTTCCACCACCACCACCACCACAACAACAAGAAACGGACTCTCCAATTCGCTGAAAATTCGGCTTGATGATTTTTCCTTGTATATCGGACTATATCTACTCGATTATCTCGATTCACCCAGTCAAGGCAGCTCCTATGGGAAAGACGGGCCGGGACTCTTTCAAATAGTACTAGTTTTCCGACGCATACTCAGGTTTTCTGAGCGAACCAACATGTTTCAATTTGATTCTGCCCTGCAATTTAATTACTTATACCTTCCTACTTAGCTACGGGGCACTGTCTGTGAATTAAGGCGCTATAGCCGAAGGGATATACTACATTGTTTGTTTGGATTATTTAAAAACTATATTTACTCTGTCTGTCTGTCTGTCTGTCTGTCTTTCTGTCTATCTATCTATCTATCTATCTATCTATCTATCTATCTGTCTGTCTGTCTGTCTGTCTGTCTATCTATCCACCCATCCGACCAACAGACAGACAGACAGGCAGACAGACACACAGACAGACAACTGAAGCAGTCTTTCATTGGCGTGCACACTTAGACACTGGACTTCGCTTGCAAGCACAGAGTGGCATTTGACAGACATCACATGCCAGGTCTTCTCTTCTGTCATCCCATCAATTGTTTTTCACGATCAGGATCAGGATTTGGGGCGCTGTAATATTTAGAACAACTTGGCCTATTCAGGCTTTTTACGCCCCTTCTATTTTTGGTGTCTGTTGGTCCAGTCGTTGGCTAGCTTAGTCTTCTATAACCATCAAAGTAATATTTTATTTTAGTTATAGATTCATATTTATCTATGAGGTTCTTGAATGTACTAATACTAGTGCACGTTTGATATTAGTTGTTGATTTATTCCAATTATTGCTTACTCTGTTAGCAAGTGTAAATTTTCTCAAATTAGATCTGGAATTCTGACATTTTTATTTCATTTCTGGTGTGTGTGTGTGTGTGTGTGTGTGTGTGTGTGTGTGTGTGTGTGTGTGTGTGTGTGTGTGTGTGTGTGTGTGTGTGTGCGTGCGTGCGCACGCGCGCGCTTGCGTGTGTGTGCCTGTGCATGTGTGTGTGTGTGCGTGCACGCTCGCGCGCGCGCGCGCGCGCGTGTGTGTGTGTGTGTGTGTGTGTGTGTGTGTGTGTGTGTGTGTGTGTGTGTGTGTGTGTGTGTGTGTGTGTGTGTGTGTGTGTGTGTGTGTGTGTGCGCGTGCGTGTGTGCATGCGCGCGTGCGCGTGTGTGTATGTGCGTGTGTGTGAGTTCAAGATCCATCAATAAGCGCATATTTATCGATTCTGCACAAATGCCCAGATATTTTGCTTACCCCCCACTAGCCGCTCGAATAACCTCCGCAATACCATCATCACTGTAACTATACCCACGGCTTGTGCTGGCGGACCCCCCACCAAGAGTCAGATAAAATGCCTGCCCACCGCACGTGGAGTTGTTGCAAGGAGTAGAGATTTGTCCGGCAGCACCTCAGGTTTGGGATTCCACCTGGAATAAACATGATTTAAATAATTATTCAGATGTTATGATGATATAGGATGAAGTAAACGTTGTTTGTAAACAATTGACAACATACACATTATTTCATACACCAAGAATGTCAAATAGCCTATGTAAATAATCTATGGCATGCAAATAATACTTTTGTATATCTACACAAAAAACAACCAATAAATCATATGTAAATAATGCATTATGTCTGTACCTCACTCTCTCTCTCTCTTTCTCTCTCTTGCTTACCTCTCCCCCATCCCCACATCTTTCTCTCCTCCCCCTCTCTCTCCCTCTCACCCACTTGATTAATCCCTGCCCCTACTACCCTCTCTCTCTCTCTCTCTCTCTCTCTCTCTCTCTCTCTCTCTCTCTCTCTCTCTCTCTCTGTGTCCCTTTCCCATCTTCCTTCCTTTTCCCCTTTATTTTTCTTTCCAGTGAAAAGTCATCCATTACTGTCAGATTGAGTGACTTAGAACTGTAGATTCATTAATAATGGTCACGCCTCCAGTTCTGGTCGTTGTGACGGCCGAGTAGCCTAATCAGCTGGATGCCCCGGGAAAGCAGCATAAACTGGGAAAAACAGCGGATTCAATCTCTCTCTCTCTCTTTCTCTCTCTCTCTCTTTCTCTCTCTCTCTCTCCGAATGTGTGTGTGTGTGTGTGTGTGTGTGTGTGTGTGTGTGTGTGTGTGTGTGTGTGAGTGTGTGAGTCAGTACAACTATGAGTTAATCTGACAATGAATTGGTTTCAGTCTGTGTGTGTGTGTGTGTGTGTGTGTGTGTGTGTGTGTGTAATACTGCAGTATTTGTACGTGTGTGTGCGTGCGTGCGTGATTGCGTGTGTGTGTACGTGCGTGCGTGCGTGTGTGTGTGTGTGTGTGTGTGTGTTCATATACAAAAATACAGGGTAAATGAATAAGAAAGAAAAAAAGAAGAAAAAAAAAAAAGAAAAACGGTTCCTAAACTGCTCTCCATAAAAATCACCATTTGCCCGATCAATCGTTGCCATGACAACCACCTTGGTTTTTCCGTCAGAGGCAGAATGGTTGGCGCTGGTCCTGCGCTCTAATCAGCACTGTCAGTACATGTTTCCCCTCTTCGCTTCCAGCACCACCTGCTCGCCTTTTACCCTGCATGCACACACACACACACACACACACACACACACACGAGGCTTTCGACTTGTCGTCTGCTACTCCTCTCAGTCTTCCTGCCGTCTGGCCGGCACTTGACAACAATGTACCATTCTTGATTTTCCTCTCAAAGAAGAGCGCGTCGATGTCATTGAGTTTCCTCAGTTGAAACGCCAGTCGAGTGTGTGAGGAAAAACTGAATTGATGGCAAAGATCGTCATGTAAACATGACTGTTTTAGCCAGTGGCTGGAAGCCGTTGGAAATTAGCCAGATGTGATTTCTTTTCTTCCCATGAGCGCACATGAGCATCCAGAACCAATAAAGCAACAGCATGGATTTTGGCGAGTTCGATATATTCAGGCTTTCATCAGGTGAGAAAAACAACATTTGTTCATTGTTTCGACTGATTGATTAATTTAGGTGGGTTTTTTTTTCACCCATTCTTTGGTATCATAAGTGAAATATTTGATTCATCAGCACTATAAATTATGCATATATATATATATATTAGATCTTTTCTATTTCAAATTCCAATTTATTCTTATTTTTCTATCCAACGATAAAAAAGTGCACCATCGAGCTTGTATGTGTTTGCGCGCGCGCGCGCGCGCGCGTGTGTGTGTGTGTGTGTGTGTGTGTGAAGCAAATACATATATGTATATATATTAAGCTGTCCTAAATGAATACATTAGAGAATGCGAAAACATTGCACACAAAAATGCTAGTGAACATGTTCTAACGTAAAATTGATGCTAAACAAATCACAACATCTCTGTCTCTGTCTGTCTGTCTGTCTGTCTGTCTGTCTGTCTGTCTCTCTCTCTCTCTCTCTCTCTCTCTCTCTCTCTCTCTCCTCTCTCTCTCTCTCTCTCTCTCTCTGTGTGTGTGTGTGTGTGTGTGTGTGTGTGTGGTGTGTGTGTGTGTGTGTGTGTGATATTGAGATTTGAAGAAGTTTAGAATCTCCCTTGAAGAAGGATTTTGATTAGATTATGTCAAGTTGAGAAAAGGGCAAAAGTTCTGTCTTCATTAAGGAAATAACTTCGCTGAGATTTTGTTCAAAGGAAGGAAAAAAAAAGAATTGTACCGAAGTGAAAATATGAACTGTTCAGCATACGGGATGCATTCTATTTCTGTGAATGTAATGGGTTTTATGCATATTGTGCGATAATTGATAGCAAATTGACTTTTGTCTTACATTGAACTAATGTGATGTGTACCGGATGGGGATATTTCAAAAAGTGCAGAAGCTGTATGATGTCAACAGCCTATGCTGATTGATATCACCCTTTCAGACGTACGCCTCATCTCTTCAGTTCACATCACCCAGAGACGGTAAAGCCAGTCTAGACTAGATTCTCACTACCCTGTCGAAAACTAGTTTCTACCAGAGGTAGAGAATTCCGCGCTTTAAATAGCGATATCCCAGTAAAGAAAAATATGAATAAAACACTTTTTTTTTCGCACACCCACCTCTCACCTCCCATCTTTTCCCCGGAACTGAAGGAATACTGACATTTCTCCGCATTCTTGAAATATTTTTCCTTTTTTTTTTCTCGATCTTTAAACCATTAGGAATAGCCAGGCTCAGAAATGTAAACGATTTATGAGGAGCTTTCAATTTGTTCAAATGAATGGTGTGGTATTGGGTCAGGGTTTGTCTTCCTAATGTCTGAAAGCAGTTCTTTCGTTTGTGATGCGTTTCGTGCAATGTTGTTTTGATAACACCAGGGATAGATATAGCTTTTTGTAATTAGCCCTTTTTTTGCCCATTATGAGACAACTTGACCATAACTTTACATTCAGTTTCACTCATAGGAACCTTTGAAGGTTATGACTGTACAGCCATGATGAGCTACGCAGTCACGTGCGAACTTGACTTGGCTGTACTATGTCTTGACAACTGCCCTTTGGAAGCCCCATTTCACAATGTTTATTGATCACGTATGTTGTGACACGTGTTGCTGGGATTGACACAGCCTGGCGAAAGGAAATAGCAGTCACAGACCGTAGCCTACTTGGCTAATAATAACAGTGACAAAACCCTGGAACGGCGACGGGACAGGGAGCTGTATAACTGAGGGGCGGATACCTCTGATCATGCCAAATCGGATTACCGCTCCCTAACACTGCCAGGCTTTGTTCTTCAGGTCTCTGACCACGTACCCTGAAATCATCAACTTTGCCAACACAACGCAAATCGCAGCAGTGTAGCCACGCCAGATTTGACCCGGTCATTTTCTCTCTGACGATCCGGATAATCGCCTCTCATACCAGCTCAATGCAAATCGCGGCGCAGCTTCTCTACCCATCCCAAACTGATCGCTCGCTCTCTCCTCTCTCTTCTCTCTCTCTCTCTCTCTCTCTCTCTCTCTCTCTCTCTCTCTCTCTCTCTCTCTCTCACCCCATCCAAGAAAGCATGCAGGTCATAGAGCAGCGCAGCCTCCATGGCAAAAACAAACAAACAAAGAAAAAATATGCCTAAGTCTGGTGGTGCCTGCAGCTCATGGTAATCCCAAAACGTCTTAGACTTTCAATTATATACAACATCAGCACTACAACCGTGGAATCGATGGAGACCAAAATCAACAGCACTACAACAGTGGAATCGATGGATGCCAAAATCAACACGTAGGCTACCCTTGAGAATGGCTTGATGTCCCATATAGTCCCGAAGACGTTGCGCTTTACTGTCGCCAAGCAAAACTGAAGCTATCCCTGTGATCAGTCCTCGAGTAGTACAAAATTGAAAAAAAAAAAACTATCGTTGTCAGCGATGCTTGAGGACTTCGTGAGACACGATTGAGAGATCAGTCCAGACTGATCAGAAAACTGGCACAAAATAGTGAGCTCGTGAAGGAGTGGAGGCGGCGAAAGAAAGCCTCACTGATCAGAGAAATTACAGGACACGCACAAACCAACAGCCACGTAGGCTGCATGGATCAACAGCAACGACAATCGCTGGCTAAAGAGAAAGGAGAAAGGAAAGACAGACATGATAATACAGGAACTGAGAAAGAAGAGGATTCCAAAAAGAAGGAAATGCTTTTAATCCAAGAAATTTAATTGGTTTCTGTTTCTGAGCAACAAAGTATAACAGTCATCGACAACACCTACATTCCTTTTGACGATCAAGCAAATAAAATGACGCAATGCAGATTCTGATGAACTCTGTTATGGTAAAAAGTTTGTATGACTTTTACAATATTGATCTATGAAATGCGCCCACATGTCAGACGTAAAATTGTCTTTTTCGCAATCGGAAAGACAAAAAGCAAAATTTCCAGTGCCCCTTTGCAGACGATTAAATTATGAACACATTGCTTTCCGGTTTCTTTTTCTCCTCGCTTGTTTGTATGTTTGCTTTTAATCTGGTATTGCTGTAGGACGCCTCAAGTACGTGATGTGTATATACCCATGTCATTTCTGGCTTTTGCGTTCTTTCAGCAGCTCATTTTATATGTCTGTGGCTCAGCTTTTAAGGATGACCTATATTTTATTCCGGGGATCGCGATGACTAGTACAGTTGACAGTTTGTAGACCGAAACTAAATGTTGAATTGCAAGCATTAAAAAATGAGAAGCGACATAAGGGGCTGGCACTTCCATTTTGTCATCTAATATCATGCAGGTAAATACAGAGAGAGAGAGAGAGAGAGAGAGAGAGAGAGAGAGAGAGAGAGAGAGAGAGAGAGAGAGAGAGAGTGCAGGCGAAAGTGAAACCGGACCGAGCGGAAGTCTTGATTCTCTCTCTCTCTCTCTCTCTCTCTCTCTCTCTCTGGTTTCCTTTATTCTGTTTTTCCCTTCTTCATGCGAAGCCTCGATCCACACTCTTTCTTTTCCCAACTTCTTTGGGCCTTGGTAGATCATAGTAGGAAGATAACCATGTTTCTGAAAACAAACTGAACTGATGTGTACAAGAAAGATGAATACAAGAAGAGTTGAATAAACTTTGCTGGTTTGTGACAGACCATGTTCCACACACTGATACAGGGGAACTAGGTTAGCAGGTGTATTCCCTGCCTGGCTGATCATGTACTGGGCAGCTCAGCACCGTGAAACGAATTAAGACAGGTGTAGACGACCTTGTGGCTCATAGAGCACACAAATCAAGAGCTTTAGTACCTTTTTAAAGTAAGAGTGATAACTCAGCCACATCTACTTATGGAAAAATTGTTGGCAATATTACGTCTTACTGGATCCCTATTGTTTTATTTAAAACTCTTTTACTACAATACAGGCGTATGCCGATTACATTCAAATGTCATGAACTGGCAGCCCAACTAACACAAATCTGCGACTCCGAGAAATCGTGGCGAAAATGCCCATTCGGAAAAGAAGAATTCGGCCAAAAGTTCGCCTTTAAAAAAAAAAAATCTTTTGATGAACGTTTCTTTGTTTTGCCGAAACCGACACAAACGCAGTCCTCAACCGATATGTATTTAGCGGATTTTCGGTCTAAGAAATGCCCCGAGTTGTCCAGCAGGAGAGCATGGCGTCATAGTTCTCTCCCTCCCGCTGTGTGTGTGTGTGTGTGTGTGTGTGTGTGTGTGTGTGTGTGTGTGTGTGTGTGTGTGTGTGTGTGGTGTCTTCATCCCTCCCTCCCTCCCGCCCCTCTCTCTCTCTCTCTCTCTCTCTCTCTCTCTCTCTCTCTCTCTCTCTCTCTCTCTCTCTCTCTTCTGTTTAATCTCTCTCTCTCTCTGTGTTTATGTGTGTGTGTGTGCATTTGAGTGTGTGTTTATGTGTGTGTGTGTGTGAGGGGGGGGGGGGGGTGCGTGCGTGCGTGCGTGCGTGCGTGTGTGTGTGTGTGCGTGTGTCCGTTTTTCTTTCCTTTACTTTTTGTCCTTTTTTTTCTCTTCATGTATCCGCGCTTTCTTTTGTCCTTAATTTTTCTCTCTGCCTTCTTCCCCTCCATTCTTTCCAACCTCTTGTATTCTTTCCTGTGCAAAGAGATGCCCGGTTTCATTTTCAGTGATGCATTCTAGAAGTATTCCCAGTAACACAAATAAACGGGTATTATCTAATAAACCATACCGACGCACAACACTTAACAAAACTTCTCTCCGGATACTTGTTTCTGTCAGTAGTGATGTTTTATCACATGTGCTAGAATGGACACAGCATTGGTACATTAAAAAAAAAAAAAAGAAAGATAATTTTGTTTTCCAGGTTGAAAGAACGAAGCTTACTCGGTGTTTGAAGTGTGCAGCTTATATCTGGCATTCGCTTAGCATAAATTAACGGCTTTGGCAGCTACGTGATCCATATAGACTTTGCAGTCTCTCACTGCCAATGGACGTAATTACGTGGGGATCAAGACGTGAGTGAATGACCACTGCCGTGTCAGCCTTGACTGAACAAGTTATATATCGCCATAACAGAATGCTTCCAAACTCGGTGTTTTCCGCCTTGTTGCCCCGCCTCCAATATGACTGTTGTGTAACCAGCGCTTTTGCATTAGGTTTACTGCGTCGATAACACGGTCTGCTGCCTTTCAACAAGCGACTGGCATTCACTGGAGAGAAAGGAATCATCCAGATTGGCCCTGTTCTGCTGTGTTCCAGGGATTGGCGCTACACGCGTTACTGCCGTCGCGAGGAAGTGTCAAGTCAGAGACAGTTGCGATACGTTCGTTGCCTGTGCATTGACAAGTTGTTTACAACACTGTGTTCACGCTCATCGCGGTTGGTTGGTATGCCTTACAGATGCATGCATCGCGAGCCGGTGGTGAGTGTGGAAGGAATGTAGCTGTAAAGTCGACAAGATTTAACAGATGTGGAATGAGGTGACATGTGCTGTGGCAGAAACAGCACTTTGGTACCGTGAACCATGCTGTCTGTTCCTAAGGTTGGACCATAGGAGATGTGAAAAGAACGTGACAATGATACTCTTACATCTACTGTTATTTACTACATAACTAAAGACAAATCGGCACGGAAAGTTGTAGAGAAAGCCCAGATCAAACTACCGGTGCACTCGTTATGTTTTGAATAAACGTGGATGCCGTTTCACTCCCTGATTGGATGCCAAAACAGAATTATAAAACCTTCCTCGACGTAAGATTTTACATCACGCACTACCCGGCAGTGCCCGCCCAGTCTTTCGCCTTCCGTGTGGGCAAGACCACTAACACTCCAATATCACAGGAAACAACTTGAAATTCTGCTTTAGCAAATTCTGAGTAGCACGCAACGTTTTGGGAAAATAATGGAACTTACGAAATACTTTAACTGATTTTGCTTCACTTCTATTGCTAAGTTGTTATATATGCCAACAATAGAGGTATTGAACTAGCCTACAGGTAAAATTCGAGTAGGCCTATACCGGTGAACTAATGCAGAATCACCAATAAACCTTTCGTATAATTGTTAAGTATAGAAGTACCATTGTACTGGTTCTTTTGCTTGAAACATTCTTTACTCTGAAGACGCGGGCACGGTTAGATGCTGACTGACTAGGCAGATTGCGACACACGCATCTGTTACTTGACAACTGAAGAGTGCCATAGGCCCCTTCACCATATCCAGTTTCTATATTTGGGTCGATCTTTGTAAACAGGGTGCATAAGTGTACCGTGTAAATGCGCACCACTCATTATCAAGTTAAACAGAAAGAACATAATGAAATGAACTAAGATAAATGAGAAGTCAATACCTTTGTTGATATAACCCTTAAATACTGTCAGATGGGTAGAATCTTTGTTTAAAAGCAAGTTCGTGTATTCCCTGTTCGTACAATTTATATCCTTATCGTTTTGAAACCTTTTGTTTTTGTGTGATGAGGGAGCGGAAGGGGGGTGGGGGTGGGTCGTGGTGATCCACTCTTTCTTTCCCTCCATATGGAGCACTGATTAACAGACTTTATATTGGAGCACTGGTTAACAGACTTTATATTGGAGCACTGGTTAACAGACTTTATATTGGAGCACTGATTAACAGACTTTATATTGGAGCACTGATTAACAGACTTTATATTGGAGCACTGGTTAACAGACTTTATATTGGAGCACTGATTAACAGACTTTATATTGGAGCACTGATTAACAGACTTTATATTGGAGCACTGATTAACAGACTTTATATTGGAGCACTGATTAACAGACTTTATATTGGAGCACTGATTAACAGACTTTATATGGAGCACTGATTAACAGACTTTATATTGGAGCACTGATTAACAGACTTTATATTGGAGCACTGATTAACAGTCTTTATATTGGAGCACTGATTAACAGACTTTATATTGGAGCACTGATTAACAGACTTTATATTGGAGCACTGATTAACAGACTTTATATTGGAGCACTGATTAACAGACTTTATATTGGAGCACTGA
>CM031597.1:41192349-41202349 GCA_018398815.1 Conus ventricosus | reverse complement strand
CAAAAGTAGAATGAAAGTGTCAGTGCACCAGACATTAGTACATGAATAAACCCAGATGTTTTGCATGAAACGTTAAAACACTAAGATCAGCAAGTGAATATCCATCTGTTAAGAAACACACAGACATGGTGAGTATGAGTCAGTTTTTTTGGGGGGAAAAAGCAAAGTGGCAGTGGGGAAAAATAGGTGGATGGAGGCCCCACTGTTGAAAGAAAAGGAAAAAGAACAAAAAAGTAAAACAAAAATGTGGAAAAAAAATTCAGGCTGGAGGACCCCCCCCTCCCCCCCCCCCCCCCCAAAAAAAAAAAAGAAAAAAGAAAAAAAGAAATGGGCTTGAGAAATATCTATATTCATGTTGGGCGCCAGTAGATTCGACCTCGCCAAAAAAGAAAAAAAAAGTACGATTCAAAAGCAGTCGAATCGCCAAGGTGCGGTGGTTACCACTGAGGAGCGTGGACTGGGTAGTTCGAAATCCATTATATATATTATAGAACTTTGGTTGGCTGGTTGCTTGCTTGCTTTTACTCGTGCTGACTCCTACCAAGGGTGGAGTGTACTGGGGGCCCACACGGAAAGATTTGAATCAGAGTAGAATTTAGCAGACTGAATGATGCGTCACTAAGAACGCTGCTGTAATTTGCTGACCACCACTGCAGCTGTCGGAGCGAGGGGTGTAAGTCTTTGGTATTGTCCCAGATGATAATGGAATTTCAAAGCTTTAATCATGATTGTTGTCACCCCGATTGATCATTCCTGGTTGTACTCTATGACCTGCTCTCGTGGTGACCTCGGTGTCAAATTGCTCGGCAGGTCTATGCCCATAATTGTGCTCTAGTCAAAGGTTTTGGTGTCGGCACGTGTCTGGGGACTGTCGTTGGATGGACATGGTGGTACGTTCAGTAGGGGACGCACAGTCATGCTGGCTTTTCCAGTAAAAGTTTGTCATCAGTAAGGAGGAGACGGGCGGCAGGGGGGGGGGGGGGGGGGGGGGGGTTGTGGGTTGTGCTTTGTGTAGGCTGGATCAAACAGATACCACTAAACACCATCAAAGTGACCTAGCGGCAGTGCAGTGTTCCCTCTGATGGGTTACTTTTTTGCGATTTAGTGTCGATCGCTTCGTTTAGACTGCCGGTGTTGGAGCTGCCACAGGACGCCCCCTTGGTAAGGTTGTGTATTGGAGAGACAGGATGAGCGGGTCACTGTGTATGAGACAGAAAGAAATAGAAGCCTGACAGCTATGACTGCTGCTGTGCAGTGCGTTCGAGTCCGTTTCAGCGAGAGAGATGAGCGAGGGCGATAACCTTTGATGTTGCTGTGATTGACAGATAAAAGGCATCGCTGTCCGTAACAGAACGTGTGAGGTTGTTGTGATGAAAGAAGTGCTTTGAGGTCGACGTGTTGACAGAACTCCTATGGCGCCATCGAGATCTCGAGGGATGCTCACGAGCTGGTTAATTAGTTGGTTGGTTGGCTAGTTGGATTAGTTGGTTGGTTGGTTGGTTGGATGGTTGGTTTGATCGCTTGGTTGGTCGGAACAAGAGTGTGGCTGTGATTTGGGGGAGCCAGGACGAGCGACGTGAGAGAAGTTTCCTTGACAATGTATTAAGTACCGAAGATGAATGAATGGATACACGCATGAACAGAGAAATGAATGAACTGTTGCAGGACGTTGATGACGCTGCTGCAGTCATCGTCCCAGGTGACATCAGTCAAACTGATCACGAGGTGACACTTCTCCCTATCTGTCTCCATTTCTTTAAATCTGTCTTTGTTCTTATGTCGTTGTCTTGATGCGTCTGCCTCGTTGATTTCCTCCTTCTTGCTCCGCTTTCTCCACCCCTCCCTCCCCTTCCTCCTTACCGTCAGTCCCAGACTTCTTCCTCCTGACTGTTCTCGTGGGTATTTTTTTTTCTTTTATCATTATTCCTCTTCTCCTTGTATTCTTTCTCTCTGTTTCCGACGCTTGTTGTCTTTGCCTCTTAAACCGTTTTCTGAGAGAGAGAGAGAGAGAGAGAGAGAGAGAGAGAGAGAGAGAGAGGAGAGAGAGAGAGGTGGTGGTGGTGGTACGTGTAGTGTGTTTATCCCATAGCTTTTGTGAAAGAGAGACTTTTATTGAGAGAGAGAGAGAGAGAGGAGAGAGAGAGAGAGAGAGAGAGAGGTGGTGTGGTGTGATGCGTGTAGTTTGTTTATCCCCTAGCTTTTGTGAAATAGAGAATTTTATTCTATTCCGCTCCATTTTCTCAGGCATTGTAATTTGTTTCGCTCCGTTTAATTGTTCGGTGTTCTGTTCTGTTCTGTTCTATACTGTTCCTGTCTCCTGTATCACATTGTTTCCTCTGTTTTCTGTCACATGTCGTTCTGTACTATTGTGTCTTGTGTTCTCTATTGTTCTAGGAGTTTTGCCCTCTCTTTTTTTTATCACGTGCTGTTCATTTGAATTCTGTTTGGTTATTATCTTCACCACTTGGGTCTATTCGATTCTGTTCAGTTTTACTGTGTTGTGTTATCTTGTGTGTTATTCGGTTCTACTCTGAAATACCCAATTGTGGTCAGCTGTACTCTACTCTCTTCTCATCTGCTCTGTTTGTGTTGTTCTGTTTGTTTCCCACTCTGTTCTCCCTTATTCTTCTCTTCCATTCCGTTCGGTTTCAGTTCTATTCTGTTCTGTTTTATTCTATTCTATTCTGTGGTATTCTATGCCATTCTGTTCCGTTCCACTCTGTTCTGTTCTATTCTATTCTGTTCTGTTCTATTCTACTTCCATTCAGCAAATGACGGCAGTTCACTGGGCAGCGTTTCACAAGCGGCCGGAGCACGTGCGCTGTTTGATAGAACGCGGGGCACATTTGATGCTTCCAGACATGGACGGCAAGCTTCCCCTGCACTGGGCCGCCCAGGTGAGTTTATCTCAAACGCTCCACTCTGTCCCCTGGGAAAAAAAGAGGAGGGTGAACAGGAACTGGTAGATGGACGGGGGATGAAGAAAGAGTGCGGTGTGGGTGACTAAACATGCTTACTGCTGTTATGCGGATGGAAGGGATGGCCCAGTGTGTGAGTGTGTGTGTGTGTGTGTGTGTGTGTGTGTGTGTGTGTGTGTGTGTGTGTGTGTGTGTGTGTGTGCGCGTGCGTGCGTGTGTGTGTGTGTGTGTGTGTGCGTGCGTGCGTGCGTGCGTGCGTGTGTGCGTGTGTGTGTGTGTGTGTGTGTGTGTGTGTGTGTCTGTCTGTTTGTCTGTGCGCACATGTGTGCGTGCGTACACGCGCGAGCACGGGCACGTGTATGTGTGTGTGTGTGTGTGTGTGTGTGTGTGTGTGTGTGTGTGTGTGTGTGTGTGTGTGTGTGTGTGCGCGTGCGCGCGCGCACGTATGGTTGTGCGTTCATGTGTGTGTTTGAGTGTGTGTGTGGGCGCACATACCATTCTGATATTACCAATCTGACATCGAAAGACTGGTCATTTTCACCAGCGCCAAATCAATCATAGGCTGTAACCACCACGAATACTAACAGTCAAACTCCTGGGTGACTCATACTCAGACTCAGGTGACCCGGGCTCAGACTCAGACTTAGACTTTAATTGTCACGAGAACCCTTAAGAGTGTATAGACACAGCGATCATGGTGTGTCCCCCATCTCTCAGTGTGTGTGGTGCCTCCGGCAGAACGGTTGCCGCGAGACCTGCCGCCTCCTGATGCACGCCGCCATTCTCAGACAGGAAGACCGGCAGGGCGAGAGCCAGGCGGGAGAGGGGGAGAGGCAGGGGGAGAGCCTGGCGGGAGAGGGGGGAGCGGGACAAGATGCTGAGGTACCAGGACCACTCGGGGAAGACGGCGATTCATTTCGCCGCAGCGGCGGGGCATGCTGACGTCATTCGGCAACTGGCCGTCTACCCGGCCTGCCAACTGGACAGTCCCGATCCTGATAACAGGTTAGATGTCCCTGAGTCTTCTCCCTGTGCTAAGATTTACGCTTCTTCCTTTATCAACACGTAGAAAATGAAAGAGTGGCCTAGTGGGTAAGAAATCGTGAGACTGTCTGCTTGTATGTTAAAAAAAAAAAAGAAAAAAAAAGAAAAGAAGAAAGTTGATCGAGTTTTAGCTCAACGCGTTTTGGTTTCAATCTCATCCAAACTCGCTGAAAGGATGTTCTAAATTAGCGAATAGAGATCAGTATCTTTGATCGAGCCAACCCTTTAAATCCAAGCCCTTATTGAATTAATTCCCATCCAGTCACCCTGACTTCTCAGACAACGACTAACAGGTCACTTATTCTTACCCTTCACTTAGATTCTGAATCCGACCTTTAAACCTTTGATCTTAATCCCAGTTCTAACATTTCCCATTTTACTTACCCAGGTAAGTAGAGAATCAGTGTAAACAACCACTAAATCCGATCCCTGGATCTGAACACTTCTTTCCAGACGAACTGTAACACTGAGTTTACACCCAACAACCTTACTGTACCGACCACGGTTCAACATCGATCAGTCACTTGCCCTAACCCCATCACAGCGCGATTCCGGAACTGCCCACGGCGAAGGAGCGATTTTAGAATCAGCGAGCGAAGTCGGAATTCCGGAAATGTCCGAACAGTTCTAAAATCCCACCGACTCCAACAACGCGCGGAACTTACGCACATATGTAATCCGGCATGCAGCATTAGGCAATTCTTTGAAAAACCATAGTAACCTACTTCAGTTATCCCCCCTCCCCTCTCTCTCTCTCTCTCTCTCTCTCTCTCTCTCTTCGCTCTCTCTCTCTCTCTCTGTCTCTCTCTCTTTCTCTCTCTCTCTCTCTCTCTCTCTCTCTCTCTCTCTCTCTCTCTCTCTCTCTCTCAAACATTTCATCCCTCCTTCCACCCACTCACTTTCTCCCGCGAACCGCATCCCATCTAGTTTTATCCAATATCTTTTCCCGAATCTTTCCTTCTTTCGCTCTGCTAATGAAACCGCCCCCACATTACAGTTTTTGCTGCTGTCTTTCGAATGAATAATGTTCACAAAATAATGCACTATTGACTTATTTTAAATGATGGATTGTTTGTGCATTGGGAAGGCTATTGAACCGAAACAATGCATCGATGCGTGTTGGGGATTTCATGCCTTTACTTTTCCTTGACAGACTGTACACAGTGACATGGTTGTTTTTTTTTAGTTCCAGTACCTGCTGAAAGCAGTCAACTGTATGAAATCTCTTTCCCTCCTTCCACTCACCCTTTCATCACATCCCATTTCCAACACCCCCACCGCCGTCTGATCCCCAACTTTGAGTGGTGGTCTGGAAACTAGCCTGTCAGCTGAACCGATCGAACCTGGATACCCTGAACAGCAAGTGCGAACTGTCGCACGGTAACGTTAGTGGAGTCTACGGATGAAATGTCACGAAGAATCAAGGCGGAAAACGAGAGGAAAAAGGGTGTCCCACATCACAAAGAAAACAGACTGGAAAGAAAGAGGGTAGCAATTAGTGTAGTGACCTGCGCTGATGAATACAAATGTGATGATGGTTGTGAAGATAATACAGATTGTTGTTATTGGTGCTCTTCTTCTTCTTCTTCTTCTTCTTCTTCGAGGCAGCAATCCGCTTGGTATAATGAAACCATTAATACTGCTATAACAATGTTGGTAAGGGGAGTGCAGATTTTTAACTCTTCTTCTTCTTCTTCTTCATTTCTTCGTTATTATTATTATTATCACCGCCATCATCATCATTATTATCCTTATTATTATCATGATGATGATGATTTCAGAACGCCTCTTCACTGGGCAGCGGCCATGGGCATGTGCAATGTGTGCAGGCCTTGCTTGACCTCGGGGTCAAAGCCAATGTGAAGGACGCTGACGGAGGCACTCCACTGTCCTATGCCCAACAGTCTGCCCACAGTGGTAATGAACACACACACACACACACACACACACACACACACACACACACACACATATATATATATATATATATATATATATATATATATATATATATATATATATATATATATATGCTCTCTCTCTCTCTCTCTCTCTCTCTCTCTCTCTCTCTCTCTCACACACACACACACACACACACACACAGACACACACACACACACAGACACACACACACACACACACACACACACACACACACACACACACACACACACGCACGCACGCACGCACGCACGCGCGCGCGCGCGCACGCACGCACACACACTCTATGTTCACGTCATCAGGCCTATGTTTGTGTTCTTCCCTGGAGGTTAGGGGTCATTATATGTAACCGCAACGTAAAATCCGCATCGTTTTGCTGTTTTTTTTTTTTTTTTTTTTTTCAGGATATGGTTGTCTTTATAGTAAGATGTGATTTCTGATTGCCTGCTCCATCCCCAACCCCCTCCACCCCCCTCGCGCACATCCACGTGTACATTTTAGACACAATTTGCGTGCAGGCATACAAGTGTGCCCACACACATAAATATACATGCATATAAACCACGCGCATATGCTGTCATGCACTTACATTAAAAAAGACAAAGAGAGGGTACATGAGAGAGAGAGAGAGAGAGAGAGAGAGAGAGAGAGAGAGAGAGAGAGAAGAGAGAGAATTTTTACGTGCACCAACACATGAAATCAACAACTACAGGGTCCTTTTGCTCATAATTATGATTGCCAACGTTACCACTGAATACTTTCATGGCTGTATTATCAACAACAGCAATAATGACGATAAAACTCACATTGACGATGCTACTACCTCGAGGTTTGCTGCTGATAAGATATTGATCTTCTGCTTTAGTTTGTCAAGAAAAGCACCGCATTGTACCCAGCGTACAGTACCGCCAGTTGTTCCAACAGTTCAGGGCTGAATCCTGCCCAGTTTTCTTTCTTCCAGACTGTGTCCGCATTCTGGAGGAGGCACTGAACATACCGGCCGGCTTCACGAGTCGACAGAAAGCCCAGGACGGTGGGGGAGGCGGCGGCGGGAAGAAAGGCAAGACGCCCCTGGACTTCCTCAAGGGACTCTTCCGGTCTAGAAAAGACACCAACCCTGGAGCGTCCAGCTGCGCCCCCTTGCACCCTCCTCCTCCTCCCTTCGCCAGCCCATCCGGCACCCTCCCTCCTCCCTCTCAACACAACCACACTGCTAGCCCTCTCAACGGCACCCACGGCTGTGAGGCGAGATATGAAGGGGCCAACGAACGCCTCAGCCTGCCTTCCATTCGTCGCGGACCCTCGATGCATTCTGATTGTCTCACTGTCGCTGACGTCAGCGGAAGCTCGCCGTCGTCACTTCCGTCTGACTTCAGCGCGAAGATGGTCGAGGTGAGACCGACGTTGATTTCAGGATATGTATTGGCTGTGTGTGGTCGAGTCGTATTCTGTTTTGTCAGTATGCCGTAATTGGTTTTTAGCTTGTCTTTTTGTGTTGCTGGAAGAAGAATCGCGTTTTCTTTCTAGTTCTGTTGCCATGAGATGTAGTTTGTCTCCACGGTGTATTTATTTTATGAATCACATAATCCGATGAAATTGAACTATTGTTCGTTAACTGGATGAAGAACCAGTTGGAAGAATATGAAGCTCGATACTTGCAAAAAAAAAAAGAAACAAAACAAAAACGAGGTATATAACCAGTCTTTGTGTTGATCCATGCTTTATGGTTTGAACATTGCTGATACGAAGTATAGGCGATGTTTCCTCATCAAAAGTGAGAAGCGGTCATATAGCTATAGAAAATGTTTCCTTGCTATAACTCTGTCGAGTCGCACCATCTGTAGTTGAAATCAAAGAGTACTGAACCTGACGAATTCTGCATCTATACAATTTTTGTTTGAACTCATGCCTACCAGAGTATAAAGTGTTCATCGCTTTGTAGAGGAAAAAACAAACCAAACAATTTTAGCGCACTGTGTGTGTGTGTGTGTGTGTGTGTGTGTGTGTGTGTGTGTGTGTGTGTGTGCTGTCGTAAACATCCTACAAAAAGCATATTTGAAACGCAAATACAGGGATGTCTTAAGATCTGTTATCCATGATGCTTTCAACACTCTTAATTCATTAGCTGCTCTTCTTGACTCATTCATCAGAAGCTTTGGAAAAAATCACCTTTTTCTTCTCTATTTTAAATGTACACCAGCTCCGCAGCCATGGAGTCGGATTTTGTGTTGTTTCCTTGAAGGATCGTCAATATTTTGGCGATGGTTACCTCAGCAGGTTGGGTTAGAACATGTACGACTGAACACCATAGACGCTGCTTCATAGCAATGCAGTATGGAGGATTCCTCCGGTGGATGGCGTCATGTCGACCACATATCGATCAGCCCATGTGAACTGCTGGGACTTTGTCGGAGGGAGCTAGGGTGTAGCTGTGCACAGTGAGCTTGTGTAGCTTGTTAAACTCTCACGCCGTCACATTTAATCACGGGCACTTTTGACGTTTGCCGAGATCACGCTCTCGACTCTCTCGACTGTTAAAACACCATGCCTTCACGCGAAAAGTGCGTTGCGCAAACTTTACATCAGTTCTTCAAAGTTTAACTTCCTTATGCTGCATAAAAACAAAACAACAACAACAACAAAAAACACTTTTTTTAAAAGAACACTTCGATGTTGCTATTGCCGAATTTTTTCTTTTTAATTGGCGTATGTAATGTGTTTTGCATTTCTGTTGTATATGACGCAAGTATTTAATCAAGCAATAATTATAATAATGATAAATAATAATGGTGATGATGATGATGATGATGATGATGATGATTACGATGATGATAATAATAATAAACAGTAGTAATAACAATGATAACGATAACATTGAGAAGAAATCGCCTCCGCGTCAAGGGAGGATACTCAAGACTGCGTGAACACCAGGAGAAAGCGCCCTTGCGACAAAGATGGATCAGAAATTGTGATGACCGACATATGAAACCATGTTCAATCTAAAATCCATTCTGTTTTTTGTTGTTGTTGTTGTTTTTATTTTTTTTTAAAGTTTTCATTTGTTGTATCTAGCACCCAAACCGGAACTTTCTTGTTCATTACGCCGACCAAAGAGATTATCCCTTCACTTGTATCCGTTGCTTTGTTTGTTTGTTTGCTGCCCTATCTGTCACAGGATCATGCAAAAGCAGCGGAATGCAAAAACGAAATTTGGTGTGAAAAGATGAAGCGTAACCGGAGGACAAACCCCACGGACTTTGGCGCGGATTTGTGGTTCGGAGGGCAGGCAGACGGTTTAGCGAGATTACTCAAACGTTTCCCAATATTGCTTTTAGTTTAACGGAATTTGCTGAGCCTATTAAACAATCAACTTTTGATGCGGACCTGTGGTACAAATCCGATTAAGACCGGAACCAAAATCCGTTCGACCTTGACGGAAGTCTTGTGCGTCCCCAGTCGCCCTTCTAGTTTACTGTGAGTAAACGTCCAATCTCGCTTTGTTGCTGAAGTGATTAAGCAGCCGAATTTTCATGCAGATTGACACGTGGGGTAATAAATCTGCGTGACGCAGGCAATGCATTTCACGTACGCGGAAAATACTCAAAATATATAAGTGCAGGACACAGGTTCTAAGACTCGTTTAAAAGGAATCACCTCATGAGGATGAATTGAGAGAGCAAAACAATCAAGAGCAGGCAGACTACCTAGACAGCAAGCTGGTATAGTAACACCTAGATATTCTTAAAGGACACAGAAAAACATTCTTTTATCACAATATTCGCCGAAACTTGTATGTTTTGCAAAGTGAGTGAGAAAAAAAAATTCAGTGGCTCTGTATATGCAAAAGAAAATCTGAGGGCATTAGGGAAAAGACAAGGAAAAAAGTGTGTGTGTGTGTGTGTGTGTGTGTGTGTGTGTGTGTGTGTGTGTGTGTGTGTCTGCGCGCGCGCGCGCGCGCGTGTGTGTGTATGTGTGCGTGTGTGTGAGAGGGGAAGGGGTTGTGCGGGGAACTTGTTATGAGAAAAGTCGGCCGGAGAGAATGTGTTGATTGTTTTGCTAGTATCTAAGTGAGCGGCTTTGTCACTGAGAGGACACTT
>CM031597.1:41184849-41187349 GCA_018398815.1 Conus ventricosus | reverse complement strand
CCTCGCAAAGTTGATTTAATCGTGAATGATGCATTCTGAGTATCTCTGTCAAAAGCTGATGTTGCATGCTGTTCTCAGTTTTCTTGTTCGAAACGAGTCTATGATGGGGGGAAGTTCAAAGCCTTGATCTCTGTTCAGGCTGGGGCGTCTGGTCTTAATTTCGATGGCTTCTTTAACTTCTCTATGATGATGTCTATCATGTTGTTCATTTGTGTGACTAGCTCTTGTTTTGGACGCTCCCTATTTTCGCAACCCATCCGCATACTGCCCTCTTCTCACCCCTCGCTCCCTTCATCTGCTCCCTTTCCAATCTCCCTGTACCCTCCCTTTCTCTTCCCCTCGCTACTCTCTCTCTCTCTCTCTCTCTCTCTCTCTCTCTCTCTCTCTCACACACACACACACACATACAAACACACATTTAAAACAAATCACCCTGTGTCTTCAGGCCTGCAGAGCCTCAGGACACATCCAAACGCCTGACCACCCCTGCTTACCCGGGCCTGAAGGGCAGCAGGAAGAGGGGCCTCCCTCCTCCCCACCACCATTCTCCCCTCTCTCACCAGCAGCCCTCGGGGTCGCCGCGTAACGCTGTGACCCTTGACCTGGGGCACGAGGAGGGGGCAAGGAGTGGCGCTGACCACTCTCATCGAGAGGGAGGGAGCACCTTCTCCGTCCCTCACCTGGGAGTGCCGGGTTTTCTCCGCTGTCTCTACCACAAAGGGCGCCAAGGTCCTGCCTCAAGGATCCAGCGTCTCGCTGCCTCAGTCTCCCAGCGTCCTTGGGCGTCAAGTGTCCAAGATAACCCTGCCCCAGTGTTCCAACGTCCGGCTGCAGCAGGATCGCAGCGACCGCGTGCTTCATTGTCAGGAATCCAGGGTCAGCCTACCCAAGTGCTCCAGCGTCCCACTCACCTGGGCCAGCACCGGTGAACCGCAACATTTCTCCATGCCCAGCAGCGACAAGCTCGTGCTCGACGATGTCAACAGTCCCAGCAACGCGTCCTCGCTCCCCGATCCCTCCTCCTCCTGCTCTCTGTCCTGTACGTCCTCCTCTTCTGTCCTCCGTCCAGGCAGAGAGAAGGCCCAGGGGACTCCAACAAAGAGTGATTTGAAACTGATGGACATCTGACAGGTGGCAGGCCTCATTCTTGTTGTTGCAATAGTCCAGGAACACGACTTTAGGTTCTGTGGGGAGAAACGTGAATACGGCGGTAAAAGCGAAAGAACAAACCGAGAAAGGCTTGCAGCGCGCTTTATTTTGGAGCTGAACACTCACCGTTGCTATTTCTAAAACAGAATCAAGAGCAAAATAATCCCCAAAGAGAGTGATTGAAAGAAAATGGGCAGATATTTGATACAGTTTCATAAAACGGATATACAATAGGTTTTGAAGCGAGCGATTTTGACATGACTGATTTCCGACACCCAGATTGCTACATGAGTACCTCGAATGGTTTTCCAGAGACTTATGTACCTTCCCCTCCAAAGGTTCCAATCTTTAAGGATGTTGTTAGCAGGGTGGAGTCCGCAGTCTACTTGTTGGGACTCCGCTGGGTGCCATAGCTTCTTTTAGTGATTGCTGTTCTTAATTGAACGAACTGTTGGCCGGAGTATATATATATCTTGGACTTCTTACAGTTATGAATTGAAGTCGACGATCCGAAGTCTTGTTCGCACAGATCGTTGTGTTGTGACGACCTAGAGATCGTCGACTTCAATCGGGTGATCATTTCTAAAAGGGAGGTAACACATCCTCATACTCAACACATTACTGCTTACTAGAGATCGACACTGAATTGCTTAGTTGCAACTGTCTTTGAAATCGACTTTAGCAATACTGTTGCCCAACATTTCACGTATTCAACTTCAGTGCACTGTAAACATTGAGTGTAAAGGCCGAACTGAATCAAATAATCACCTACGATCCGAGTCTGCAAATCCAGATTAAGCAATTATTAGAAATTCAGTTCCGTCACAAAGCAGTTTTGATACGGTTACTTCCCTTCGTAGAAAGACGCGCACTTCCAAGAGCTTGTTGGAGAGTGAGAATTACCATTAATTCATCCAGCAGTCAGAGGGTATTATTGTTTATGGGGCATGGAGAAAAAAACCTATAGGGTGCATATTTAGAAAAGAAGGTTATTTTGACCGTTAGTTCTTAAGACATTCATCTTGCTTACATTGAAGGCGAAGTGGATATCCGAAGGAAAAAATCTTAAGCATCGACTACGTAGTGTAGACTTCGCCCTTTTCCTGTTTCTTTTATCAAATTTCAACACTGTAAGTGTCGGGCAGTGTGACTCACCCTGTAAACTTCCTGACGATTTCTCCCTGAAAAGATCACCTGCCACCTTTTGGTAGCGCGATCTCCCTTCCTCCACTACCGTGGGATCGTCGGGTTGGGAACACGTGATTCAGTAATCCGGGATCACAAACGTAAAGATCACACAATCAAGATCACAGACGAGGATCACCGAGATCGTGCCATCAGAGGGTCGAGT
>CM031597.1:41174849-41177349 GCA_018398815.1 Conus ventricosus | reverse complement strand
CGTTAAAGAATCGTCATTAACATTGCATGCCAGTTTGGACTTGTTTGGGACTTGTTCTGCGCAACTGTTTTTTGCTACGTGTGTTCTGCTCAGTGCTGACTTGGTATTAGCACCTGAGTTTATACCGTGTACATCATTAAGTGGTAAGTGCATAGATCTTGGTTTAACTGCACAACAATGGGAGATGCACTTGGTTTCGATTGCACAACATGAAGCGCACCTCGTTTTACATAACAAAACATAGTTTTTAAGCATACACATATGAGAGATGCACCTAATTTGTTTCGTACAGCCTAGGAAGGAACTCATTATTAGTAGTGTACAATAGAGGGAGGTGCACTGTGTCTTATACAGAATAGGAAAGTGCACCCATTTTGAGTTACATCGTATAGGAAGACTTCTGTTATATTGCACATAGAAGTGCACGTAGGTTGTATTTTACAGTAGAGGGGGGTACACATAGAATGTATTATGCAGAGAGAAAGAGAGAGAGAGAGACAGAGAGGGAGGGGGGAGAGGTGCACCAACTTTGCATTGGACATCATAATAGAAAATTTAACGTGGTCTGTACTGCACAGTACAGAGTGGAGATCCTAGTTCGCATTATAAAGCATAGAGAGCTGCATTGTTTTTATCGTACAGAACACTTTGTATTATAAAACACTGGAAGATACCAGAAGTTAACATTGTCCGGTATATGAAGGAACATCTATGCAATGTAAACCACAGAGCGGCATGATGTTTGTATCCTACAGCATGGGGAGGGGCACTTGGTTTGCATTGTAAAGCAAAGAGGAGAATGACGTTTATATTGTACAGCAATCAGAGGTGCAGTTAATTTGTATTGTATAGCACAGAGACCTAGAGCTCGTTGTGCAGTATAGAGAGATACACCTAATTTGTAGATTAAGGCATGCAGAGAGATGCACGTAGTTTCTATTGTACAGCATAGGGAGGTGTATATTGACAGTATTGCAAGCTTAGACAGATGCACAATATTTGTAGTGTACAGCACAGAGAGAAGCACGTAGCTTGTATTGTACAGAGAAGAGAGATGCACGTAGTTTGTGTTGTAAAGTTTAGAGAGATGTACGTAGTTCGCATTGCACAGCATAGACAAATGCACATAGAGTGTATTGTGTTTTAAGGAGATTCGTATATTAGTATTGTGTAGAGTATACAGAGATCCACGTATTTTGCACTGTACAGCGTAGAAAGATACACGTAGTTTGTATTGTATAGCACAGAGAAGTGCAGGTAGACTACATTGTACAGCACAGAGAGATATACATACTTTGTATCATACTATATGTAGAGGTGCACTCAATTTGTGTTACACATTACAGAGAGATGCCAATGATTTTATATTGTACAGCATTGACAGTACACGTAGTTTATATTGAATACCGCTGACAAGTATAGTTAACTTATACTGTACAGCTTGATGAGATGCACATATCTTATAAAATTACAGCATGGAAAGGTGCACATGATATGCATTGACTTTCAAATTGTATTGTACAGCATACAGAGGTGTACATAGCTTGTATTGTACAGATTAGTGAGGTGCACAAAATTTGTATTGTTCAGCATTGAGAGGTACACATAGCAGATAGTGTTGTACAGCATTGGACAAGTGCGTATTGCACAGCATAAGTACAAACATCTGGTTTGTGTTATATAGCGTGGACAGATTAAAGTGATTTGTATATACAGCTAGTATAGAGGTGCACTTAATTTGTATTCTACAGCGTAGAGAGGTGCACATAGCTTGTATTGTACAACATAGAAGCGCAGATAGATTGTATTGTAGCGCAGATAGATTGTACTTGTACAGCATAGAATGATGTACCTAACTTGCATTACACAGGATTGAGAGGTACACATGATTTGTATTGTACGACTTTGAAATCTCAACCTAGTTTGTATTACATCGTTTTGAGATGTGCTCAGCGTTTGTGTTATACAACACTGAGAAGGGCACCTAGTTTGTTTGTTTTTTTAAACAAGATTGAAAGGGGTATGTAATTTGTATTGTACCACATGATAGGTGCGCCTAGATTATATTAGACACAATTAAGGGGTACACGTGGTTTGTATTGTACAGATTAGAGAGATGCTCGTAGTTTTAGGTCTGCAGTATAGAGAAGAACATGTGTTATACAACATTGAGGAGCGCATCAATTGTGTATTATGTGGTATTGGAGGATGCTTCCAATCTGAGTTGTAAGGCATACAGAGGCGCATGAAGCATATAGAGGTATATCTTGTTTGTATTGTACAACATACACAGGTGCGTGAAATTTATACTTTACCCATCACGGAGGTACGTCTAGTTTGTACTGTGCGGCATAGAAAGATGCACCTACTTTGTACTGTGTAGCATAGAGGGTTGGTAGAGTTTGTGTTTACAGCGTAGAGAGGTGCACCTAGTGTGTGTTGCATCGTATTGGAGAGGAGCATCTAGTTTGTTTTGTACAGCCTAAGGAGGCGCATCTAG
>CM031597.1:41167349-41169849 GCA_018398815.1 Conus ventricosus | reverse complement strand
GTGTGTGTGTGTGTGTGTGTGTGTGTGTGTGTTTACGTGGCTGGCCATTACATTAATGAAATATTGCAGGGTTTAGTATTGGCTGTACTCCGCTGATCACAAAAACTGATTATTTGGAGTTTATATTACCTACAGACCGTAGAGATTACGATGGTCTATTAAAATCAATGAAAGACAATAGAAGCGAAACCAAGTCCTTAACATTATTAAAAAAAAAAACCTGCGGAGGTAAATATTAGCTGTTAACATTACTGAAAGATTGCAATGGTGTGCATAGGCCTTAAGCATTACTGGGAAGAGTGCAGAGGTTAAATATGGCCGTTGACATTACAGAAGAGAGTCCGGAGGTTAACTCTGGCGTTTAACATTACAGAAAAATGTGCACAGACGTACACTGAATTTAAGCTATTCAAAGAATAGCAGAGCTTAATTGGGCCAAATAACATTACGGAAGATGGGCAAAGATTAATACTAGCCCATCAACATTGTAGGAAGAAGTGCAGACTAACACTGGCCTTTGACATAGCGAAAAGATGTGCGGAGTTTCACTATGGACGTTAGCATCGCTGGAAGATGTACAAAGGGGAGTAACAAAGTGCTGCAGTTACTCTGGCTTTTAACACTCCTGAAGGACGCACAGAGATTAAACTTTGTCATGAACAGCATTGCAGGGTATGCAGGGCTTTACATTGGCTCGTCAGCAATGCTTAAGAGTAGAAACATGTTAACCTTGGCGATTTACATCGCTGATAGAAGTGCAGGGTTGCTAACAATTGTGCGAAGGTGAACATTGGCATTTAACATTACTGAAAGGTCTGCGCTCATACAAATGGCTGGTTCATGTTTCTTCCCTTCAAACAGCATGTCCCTTTAGTCTTTCAATCCTTATGACTACGTTTGCACGTTAAACGAGTAATCATACATTGTGACAGGTCTGATCCTCATTTTGGAGAAGAAAAAAAACCAGCGGTTCTTATCCCTATGCCTTTTCAGCCAGCTTTTCCAATAGGAATGATAGTCCAGTGGTTAATACAGCGGCCTCGTGTCTCATCGCAAGGTCCGTAGTAACCTGTCCTCACATTAGCATGTAGATGAAGAACAGGAGTTTGTTCCATATTCGTACTCGGTGTATCTAAAGAATTCCTAAGGTTCCTTCCGCCCCCTCCTCCCCCATCCCCTTCTCTCCAATTCTTCTCCCACTTCCTTCCTGCGCGACCCTCCCCCGCCTTATCCCCATTCTTATGTTCCCCACCCCTATCCCCTATCCCCTTTGTGTGTATACGTACCTGAAATGGTGTAGTTGCACAGTGGATAGCCTCTCGTCTAGGAAGCGAGGGGAAAAAATCCTGATCCACGGTTTGAGCCTCACAAAGGAGATTTCAGTAGTCGCTTTGCCAGCCTTTTGAATGAAACTTTAAACCAAAATTCCGCGTGCAGCGAGCCCTGTAATGCACGTGAAAATACTCGTTGCAATGAGACGATTGTGCCTCACAAAAAAAGGAAAGAATGTGTGGTAATCCGCCTGGGCAATTAAGAATAAAACATAAAGCAGACAGATGAAACGGGTGTCGTTGTAGTGTGTTGACGGGCTCTCCCTGATGAGAGGAGGCCAACTGTTACACAAACAGGTCTGTGGTGACGACAAAGATACACAACACGAGAGGTCACACTGCTAGTGTCACAGGTTGCGACTGGGAGGTGGTGGGTTCAAACCCCTCGGAATATAAATCAGAAACGGACTCGGGAGATATTCCTTAACAGTCACACACAATTCAACGACAAGAACTGAAACGGTGACATTTTGTAGAATACACAGCAAACATGTACGACATGTGTTTTTACACATGTGTAACTGTTTTACTATTGCTCTGTTAATAAAACTGTCATTTACAAACTTTACAGAATCATCATTCTGATAAAGTTAAATCTCGGCTGTTCAGTTTACTTTTTCATTCTGTACTTCAAATTCTGCCCAAGTTTTTTTTGTTTTGTTTTGTTTTGTTATTTCAAATTCAGCCCAATTTGTTTTTTGTTTTTTTTAACCATATGAGAATTTTCTTGTGGAAGTCATGCTATAATGTTCATTCGTCAAATAACCAAACGTCATTTCTGTGAATCTTTCGCTATGATAACATCATGAGAACTTGTCCGAGATCTATTCAAAGTATGTTGGCACTTTTTCTTTCTTTCTTTTTTTAATGATAGAGGGGTTGGTAGACGTCTGATGAGAGCCTTCGGCTATGGAGCCTTCGGCTATGCAGGCATGGGTTCGAATCACTCGTGGGGTCGGATTTTAACACCTTGAAAATAGTCTCCGTCCCCCCGACAGTAAATGGGTATCTGATTCAGTTCAAGGAAGACCAAGGCGGCGGAAGGTGAGGGATAGGCTCCATCTTCTGTAATGCTGCTTCCAAGACACGGTGAACCTCTAACAGCGCAGTGCCTCTACGACCTCTAGACTATGGGACACTTTAACCTTTGAGCCTTACTTTATCAGATA
>CM031597.1:41157349-41159849 GCA_018398815.1 Conus ventricosus | reverse complement strand
TAGATTTCTGGGCGGGACAGCCAACAATGGCACAGTTTGCACCCCCATATTAGATGCGATGTGTTTTTGGTACAAGAAATTGGAGTGTTCATGCGAAAAACGAGATTTACACCGTCCGACACGCGTGTTCCACACATTGTTTACTCGCTAGAAGCTGCCACCGGAAGTTCTTTACGCCCAAGTTCGGCCGTCTGCTCGCGAGCAGTACTTCGCGCGGCCCATCTGGCTCTTGTTAGTCCCTTTGCTGTACGGTCCCTGATACAACACATCCATTCTCCTCTCCACATTTATTCATCATTGGATCTGGTCAGTACTGTCCTTCCACTTTCGGAATGTTCATGAGGACAATGTTATAAACGGTTTACAACGAACTCTTGTCCTGACTATAATGTGACCTCGTGATATAATGATTGAATGCCATCCACTGTGCCAGAGGTATATTGCTCTATTCCACAACATGAACACATCTCAATGGTGCACTGGTTTTTCATTTCGCATCTTCTCAGTATTATGGGTAGGTGGCAACACCAGTGGTGTGACAGCCAATCGGAGAAGTGGAATCCGGGCACTGAAATGCTCGGCATGTCAATCCTACCTATCTTTGCGCTTGTTGCGCCATCGTAACTATGGAAACAGCGTCTGAGTATAGTTTAGGGGACGTGTAGATTTGAAAATAATTGATCTATGTAAATGTGTACAGTTACTTTGAATTCAATTTCAAGTTAATGTTTATTTTAAACATTGCATTTTTTTTCCAGACAGGTTTAATTTGTTATGATTTTGACTAGTTACAAATTATCATTCTAGACAGAACACAATAGACATGTTCAGTGAAAAGAATCAGGGGGGGGGGGGGGGGGGGGAGTTAATTCCTGTCTTTCCACTGCAAATAGAGGTACCTTTTCTCGGTTTACCAGTAAAGTAAATAGATGTACTGAGTCAAACATTTAATTTGAAGAACACATCATGAGAACAGTCGGGATATTGACTGTCTGGATTACAGGCACGACTGTTGACACTCATGATTTGGCATTTCCTCTTTCGATCGAATTTTTAACCTGGATGTGGGGCAAAACTACTTTGGTTGTGCTTACCTGCGCCTCTGTCCCTTCCAAACGGCGAGGTCACTCTTGCTCAATGTGAGCTTTAGGACACAGGACATCGTCTGTTACTGCTGTCAAACAGTTTTAAATTATCACTCAACACACAGCTCTAAATCCTCATTCTTCGCAGTTCCTAAAATCATTCTCCACACAGTTCCTGTGCATTCTTTTTCATAAATGTCGAAAATGCTGATAACATCAGCAGACTTGTTGTGGTGGAACTCGAAAATGTCATGATAATGTGCCAGGTACACAGCCATGTTGCCAGGTACACAGCCATGTTGCCAGGTACACAGCCATGTTGCCAGGTACACAGCCATGTTGCCAGGTACACAGCCATGTTGCCAGGTACACAGCCATGTTGCCAGGTACACAGCCATGTTGCTCTCCTTCGTTCAGATTAGCGTTATTATTGTGTTGATGACACTGTTACGACGGATCAATGACAAACGTTTACTACACTGTTGGATACACACGAGACACATTTTGAACACATTTTAATCACATTGTCTATTTATGAAAACTCTCCCGTTTCAGGATGCTGAAAAATGTTGCTTTATAATGTGGAGTCATGCTTTATAATGTGGAGTCATCTGCAGAGTAACATTCATCGGTGATTCATGTCTGCTGCGATCGTTTCAGAAACAGTACAGGATCATCGATGCTAAACTTTTGCATTTCAACAGACACATATTCTTGTGTTCTTCGATAAAAGTAAGAATTTTGCCATTACAAGGGATACATTATACGCCGCATATATAATTGCATGTGATATTTTCATTTGATTTTGTAAACTGCAGTGGGATAATAATGTCAAAATTATTACTATTAATGTTTGTGGCATCGTCAGTCAATACAACAATTATGAAACTTTACCACGAAAGTGACAATTTCAGTGGTTCATTCACATTGGTTTTTCTTTTTTTGTGTGCTTTAGATGCAGAATTGTTCCATGTGACGCATATTTACAAATGGGGTATTACTAGCTGGGTAATACTTAATTATGTAATACTTTCAGACGTTTCTTTACAGGCCAAAAACCTTCCGAAAAATATGACTTCCAAATATTGTTTCTGGAGACTTTTTTTCTTTCTTTTGGCATGACATGTATTTTGTTTGGCCATGCTTATGTCGTGGTTTCCGATCGAAAAATGCATTCTGATTTGCTAGGCTACTCCACGGTTTTTGAACGTTCAATTTCATTAACTGTTAAAACACACACACACACACACACACACACACACACACCACACACACCACACACACACACACACACACACACACACACACACACACACCCAGGGTTTGAAATGCATGGAGAGAGTGATTCATGAATCTTCTTGGAGCTGAAGGACAGGTGTCCCTTTCTGGACCTTTGTGACGGTCGTGTGATGATT
>CM031597.1:41144849-41147349 GCA_018398815.1 Conus ventricosus | reverse complement strand
AGACCTGATATATTGCAGTCCTAGTCCTAGTCTTCCTAATCATAATCTATCGGTATTCCCAAGCTTAGTTTGTGAGAAATTGTAGCTGTAGTCAACGGTAGTTCTAGTCGCTGTTATCGGTATTCTCTATCCTAGTCTGTCAACATTGATTCTGAGTTCTGGTCTATCGGTGCATCCAGTCTGTCAACATTGATTCTGAGTTCTGGTCTATCGGTGCATCCAGTCTGTCAACATTTCTGTCGTGGCGTGTCAGTATTTATAATTCTGTTGACGTTTTTTTTTCTTCGTTTATGGGTGTTTAGTTGTGTCTCTTGGTTAGGGCATAGAATTCGTAGACGAATGTTAAGGGTTCGAATCACGCTGGAGCCCAACGTAAACATTGTCATTGTCTCTGCCCGTCTTAATGTGTTGCCGTTTTGGTGGTACAGGATAGAGAAAGATAGCCCCCCCTCCCCCCCCCCCTCCCCCTCAGTCCCTCTCTGGGTTTGTTACCAGCGTCTGCTATGTCACAGCTGGTACATGTAGATGTTAAACTTGAATACACATAAGATTGACACGTGTATTGTATTGTATCACATCATAGGGAAGGTTCGTACAATTTCTGTATTTGCTTACATACATCGTTAGCCAACTTACTAAGTTTTGGGCCTTGTTCATCAATATTATAGTTCTCTCTGTAAGAATTTTGCAGAACTGTCTTCCAATATTGTTAGCCTCTGTATATTAATGCTTTTGATTCTGTGTATCGACATTTTTAGTCACATCTGAAACAACTGATTCTGATCGAACTTATCGTGCCATATAAAAGCAGACTAGAGCAAGCTCACAATTACAAGACTGTGAAGTATGCCACTCTATCCAGCAACCAGAGGGAATCTGGTTTCCATGCCAAAGTCCTTGCCATAGAGGTTGGAGCAAGGGGATTTGCAGGCTCATCAGTCGATGATCTCATGAAACAGCTGAGGAGTTTTGGTAAGAAGAGGACAAGTACCCTGAAGGCAATGAAAGATACAGCTGAAGAGTTCTAGCTGGATCTGGTCGATGAGGAACAGAAATGAACTTCATAGGGTATAAGTTTTTCAATTATAGAACAGGTGTCCGATAGTAATGTAGGTAAGACATCCGTTTCTAAGAATGCACGCCTTGAGACGCCCACCCGTCCGGAAGTTGCGGGTTCGAATCCTGGCAGCGCCAGGAAAAAAGAATAAAATGTTGGCAGCAGAAGGGCATCTGGGAGTCATGACCTGGATGCGGCCCGGCCCCCTTAGAGTGGAAGGAGTTGAGGGCCGAATGACCTGCATGAGGAGGTGAATGGTAGGGAGCTCTTGTCTGAAGACTTCCCACTGCCAAGCTGTCCCGAGAGTTTCTTGCGACCGATATTTACAATCCTGTGTGTCAAGACTTCTGGCACTCTCAGTCAGTATGTCTGGCACATTCTGCCAGTGTTTCGGATCCTGTCTACAAATTAGTTTAGCTCTGTATGTCCTATTTTCAGCCCTCCTATGAATCTTGTCTCGCCTGTCAATGTCTTTGACTCTGTTCCGTCAGTATTTTCAGACCTGTTTACTACTTTATTAAGTGAAGTCTAGCATTATTTCTAGCGCTGTCTATTGATATTTCTAGGTTTGCCAGTCAATATAGGTATGTCAGCAATTATTCTAGGCTTTGTCCATAAGTATTTCCAGTTGTTGTCCATTAATGTTTCCGACCCCTGATATGAATATTTCTAGCCCTGACTTTCAATATTTCTAGCCCTGACTTTCAACATTTCTAGCCCTGACTTTCAATATTTCTGGCCCTGCTTGTTTTGTTTGTCAACATGTCTTACTCTGTCATTTAGTATTTCCAGCCTTTCCTATCAATACTTCTAGCTCGTGCCTTCACTGTCTGGCAGTATTTGTACTTCTATCAAAACTTCTGGCTCGTGCCTTCACTGTCTGGCAGTATTTGTACTTCTATCAAAACTTCTGGCCCAGCCCTTCAGTATTTCTAGCACCATCTCTCAGTACTTCCCATCATCGCCATCTCTCAGTACTTCCCATCATCGCCATCTCTCAGTACTTCCCATCATCGCCATCTCTCAGTACTTCCCATCATCGTTATCAACATTTGTAGCTCTGTCTGGTTAAACAAGTATACTTACCCATGTCTAGCAATAATTCCTGAGATGTAAATCAACATATTTCAGTGTATGTATGTATGTATGTATGTATGTATGTATGTATGTATGTATGTATGTATGTATGTATGCATGTATGTATGTATAAGGGGAGAGAGAGAGAGAGAGAGAGAGAGAGAGAGAGAGAGAGAGAGAGAGAGAGAGAGAGAGCGGTTGGGGGGGGGGGGGGGGGTCAAAACAAACTATGAAACAGAAAAATGTCACTCTTTTGAAACATACTTTCTGGACCACGACTGTGTCTGTTGTTTGTGTTTTGAACATTTATGGACAAGGTTGCATAACGGTAGTTATCACAAAGTTTGCAATACAATGATTGATATG
>CM031597.1:41114849-41127349 GCA_018398815.1 Conus ventricosus | reverse complement strand
AGTACCCATTGCCCACTACGAGTTTTCCTTCCGAGCAACTGTGTGGGATACAGTACCCATTGCCCACCGAGTTTTCCTTCCAGCACATCTGTGTGGGATACACTTCCCATTGCCCACCGACTTTTCCTTCTGGCACAGCTGTGTGGGGGATACAGTTCCCATTGCCCACCGAGTTTTCCTTCCAGCACATCTGTGTGGGATACAGTTCCCATTGCCCACCGAGTTTTCCTTCCGGCACAGCTGTGTGGGATACAATACCCATTGCTCACCGAGTTTTCCTTCCAAGTACAGTGGTGTGGGATACAGTTCCCATTGCCCACCGAGTTTTCCTTCCGAGACAGTGGTGTTCGATAGAGTTCCCATTGCCCACCGAGTTTTCCTTTCAAGACAGTGGTGTGGGATACAGTTCCCATTGCCCACCGAGTTTTCCTTCCAAGACAGTGGTATGGGATACAGTTCCCATTGCCCACCGAGTTTTCCTTCCAAGACAGTGGTGTGGATACAGTTCCCATTGCCCACCGAGGTTTCCTTCCAGGACAGCAGTGTGGGATACAGTTCCCATTGCCCACCGAGTGTTCCTCCCAAGACAGTGTTGTGGAATACAGTTCCCATTGCCCACCGAGTTTTCCTTCCAGGACAGCGGTGGGGGATACAGTTCCCATTGCCCACCGAGTTTTCCTTCCAGGACAGCGGTGTGGGATACAGTTCCCATTGCCCACCGAGGTTTCCTTCCAGGACAGCGGTGTGGGATACAGTTCCAATTGCCCACCGAGTTTTCCTTCCAAGACAGTGGTGTGGAATACAGTTCCCATTGCCCACCGAGTTTTCCTTCCAAGACAGCGGTGTGGGATACAGTACCCATTGCCCACCGAGTTTTCCTTCCAGAACAATGGAGTTACTTCATCCATGCGAATTACCCGCTGATATTTTCTTCCCGGACCCGTGTCGGTGTAGTGTCAACATTACTCAATGAGTTTTCCTTCCAGGACACCTGAGTCATTGTAGTGTCTGCATCACCACCGAGTTTTCCTTCCAGGACACCTGAGTCATTGTAGTGTCTGCATCACCACCGAGTTTTCCTTCCAGACACCTGAGTCATTGTAGTGTCTGCATCACCACCGAGTTTTCCTTCCAGGACACCTGAGTCATTGTAGTGTCTGCATTACCACCGAGTTTTCCTTCCAGGACACCTGAGTCATTGTAGTGTCTGCATTACCACCGAGTTTTCCTTCCAGGACACCTGAGTCATTGTAGTGTCTGCATTACCACCGAGTTTTCCTTCCAGGACACCTGAGTCATTGTAGTGTCTGCATTAACCACCGAGTTTTCCTTCCAGGAACACCTGAGTCATTGTGGTGTCTGCATTACCACCGAGTTTTCCTTCCAGGACAACCTGAGTCATTGTAGTGTCTGCATTACCACCGATTTTTCCTTCCAGGACACCTGAGTCATTGTATGTCAGCATCACCACCGAGTTTTCCTTCCAGGACACCTGAGTCATTGTAGTGTCTGCATCACCACCGAGTTTTCCTTCCAGGACACCTGAGTCATTGTAGTGTCTGCATCACCACCGGGTTTTCCTTCCAGGACACCTGAGTCATTGTAGTGTCTGCATTACCACCGAGTTTTCCTTCCAGGACACCTGAGTCATTGTGGTGTCTGCATTACCACCGAGTTTTCCTTCCAGACACCTGAGTCATTGTAGTGTCTGCATCACCACCGAGTTTTCCTTCCAGGACACCTGAGTCATTGTAGTGTCTGCATCACCACCGAGTTTTCCTTCCAGGACACCTGAGTCATTGTAGTGTCTGCATCACCACCGAGTTTTCCTTCCAGGACAACCTGAGTCATTGTAGTGTCTGCATCACCACCGAGTTTTCCTTCCAGGACACCTGAGTCATTGTAGTGTCTGCATCACCACCGAGTTTTCCTTCCAGTACACCTGAGTCATTGTAGTGTCTGCATCACCAGCGAGTTTTCCTTCATGACCATGCACGTCATGTCAGTGTCCCCGTTACCCATCGAATTTTCTTCCCAGGACGTCTAAGTCCATTCATTGTCCCCGTCACCCACCCACTATTCCTTCCAACACATCTGAGTCGTTTCAGCGTTCCCACTATCTGTTGAGATTTTCTTCCAGAATACCCGAGTCATTGTCATTTGCTCCACTACCCAATGAGGTTTTCCTATTTAAAAAAAAAAAGAAAAAAAGAAAAGAGCGTCAGTCCTGTGTACCCATACCCACCTCTTTCACTTTCAGGACATAATAGTCGTTCCAGTGCCCCCCCCCCTCCCCTCGCTCTCCTCCCCCCCCCCCCCCTCCCCTCCCCTCCCCACTGGATTCTTATTCCGGGAGAGAATCGAGAAATGTTCATTTCAGAATGGCTGATAATCCCGCCCCTTGTTTGCATTTCGGGACTCTGATCTCACCGACCACCCCTTCCTCTATTAATGATTAATATCGATAACGAACGCACCTGCGTTCGTGTGACATATTATATTTTCAATCAATATGAAACATTTCAGCATTTTTGAGAACTACTAAGAGCTAAAAAAAACAAACCCAAATATAAGGGGAAAAAAAAAACATAAAAAACAGCGTTCTGCTCTGAGAAAAAAAAAATTCACCTCATAGTCGCTTTCCTGGTGCTAAACTCTAGATTTTGTCCATTTCAATCGTTAATCTAATAAAACTTAAACTCAATGAGAAAAAAGGGCCCTAGTCTGAGTACAACGAACGCATCGAAAAACAAACACAAACAAACAAACAAACAAAAACCACGCGCAGAGGTGATTCTACTGTACCGGCTGCAACGGTTCTGGAACAGTGGATCACGACACGTGGTTCCACATCCGTGGGGCAGCACTTTATGGGTGTGAGCATTCCTGGTCGCCGTAGCATTCAGTGACACATATGCCAAAATGAGCCATGCTCGCGCGGGGCAGTCACCAGCTGAAACAGAAGTGCACAGGCTGTACTTGGCATTGTGGAAATGCTCCTTCTTGACGCAACAGAGACGTCGATTCTTTTTGGTCTCAAGAGTAAAGCCGTTCGACCTGGATGTGCTGATCGATCGAGTGATACAAGACTTCATCACGTCTACATTAACACACACACACACACCGCACGCACGCACGCACGCACGCACCACGCACGCACGCACGCACGCACAACACACACACACAACACACACACACACTCACACACACACACGCACGCACGCATGCATGTACGCACGCAACGCGCAAACCACACCACACACACACACACACACACACACACACACACACACACACACACACACATACACACACACACACACACACACACACACACACACACACACAACACACACACCACACGCACACCACACAGACACAAAACACCAATAATTACTTAACACATTAATCACTAAAAGGTGTTATTTCAGAAAGAAAACGTGCATTGGAGATTCAGTCGGTAAGAAAAGCATAGCCGATACGTGTATCTTCTGTGGTGATGGTTGCGTTTCAATTCCATCTGCTCATCTATAAAGTAATCGTACTAAGCCCGTGTCCTGTTTTCATTTCAATGATTCTGTTAGACATTCACTGTATCTCGAGTGCTAGCCATCTCAGACTGCTTTTTTGTCATCCAACATGTATATTCTTGCTGTTTCGGTTGAACTCAGAGCGCACCTCAACCCTTGAGAGTTAATTTTATATTTTAAATGTTGTTTGATTTCTCCATGTAAACGATTGTTGCAATTTTATGAAAACGCATTGCACACGAGATTCACTCGATGATTAAAACACACAAACAAAAACAAACGGAAAGCGAACAATCAAAAGATAAACAATCAAAAGAACCTCCCGCTCAAGGCTTATTACTTGCAATATGGGCTTTGTCCTCCTAGATACCTTTTTTTTGCAAAGAAAAGTCTTCCAATCTGTTAAAAGACTTTCTGTCTCTGGAACAGATTTCTTCGTGTCTATTTCACCATCACCACCACCACCGCTTAAATAAACAAAGAAAAAAAATCAAAACCTTTCGGCACAGACTTGTTTTTCCTAACCATTGTTTTGAGTGTGTACACTAGACTTACTTCAACACCCCCCTCCCTCCCCTTTTTTAAAATCTTATTTTAAAGACCTCATTCTTTTTGTAAGCGATCCCGGAGGTTTGCTGTCTAAAGATTCCGCTGTAATGACTTACGCCTTATGTTTAGATCAGGTACACACTGGCCATCCTTGCATCGATAGCCCTGTTGACAGCTCTGAAACACACACACACCACACACACACACACACACACACACACACACACACACACACACATACACACACACACACACACACACACGCACGCACGCACGCACGCACGCACGCACGCACACGCACGCACACACACACACACATACACACACACACACATACACACACACACAGACACACACATACACACATACACACACATACACGCACACACACAATAGATATAGAATAGCACAGACCTAGACACAACACAACACGACACAACGTACACACACACACACACACACACACGCACACACACACGCACACACACACACACACACACACACACACACACACACACACACACACATTCAAAGTCACATACATGCATGCTCCCATACAAGCACACAGACACACGCGTGCGCTCGCGCACACACACACACACACGCACACACACACACACACACACACACACACACACACACACACACACACACACACACACACACTGTCACGACCGACCCCCGAAGGTCTGCCCTGACAGGATCGATCTAGATGGGAGTGAAGGGAGTGACTGACCTCACACGCCTCGCAAGAGACCACACAAGAAAGATTACGATACAATACACCATTTATTCACACCAGCACACACATAGTCACAAATAAGCTTTCTAACACACACAACACGCACAATCACAATTAAGCATTTCAACACACACAACATGCACATAGTCACAAACAAGCATTCCAACACACACAACATGCACAATCATAAATAATTATTTCCAACAGTCATTCATTTCCTTGCTTCATGTGCCCCCCCCCCCCCCCCCCCCCCCCCACACACACACACACACCTCTGTCTCTCCAAAGTCCTCCGTGAGCACCGGGTCGATTCAGGCACCCCCAAACCGGTCTGTTCCCGAATAGAGTTTCAAGGCCGACACCCTTGATATACGGGCACCCCCAAACCGGGTCTGTTCCTGAATAGAGTTTCAAGGCCGACAACCTTTGATATACGCGCACCCCCAAAATGGCGCGACACAGTTACCCACACCCGTCACGTGCACTGCAGGAGGTCCGTGACGGTGGAGAATGGCTCCCGTGGGACAGGGCGTTGTCGCGGAAAGTCCCGGACAGGGCCAGGACCATCCAGCCAAGTCCACTTGCTCCTCAACCAGTGTGCGGCCCCAACAGCGCAAGCACGGGTGGAGACCCCGGGAGGAGAGAAGGAACAGGAAGGAAAGGAGAAAGAAGGGTACTGGAACCCCCCCAGTCAGTACGGTCTGATATTTGCTGCTTAATCCTAACAGCCACTCGCATGATGGGCGAGGGGAGGTGTTTACTGAATAAATTGTTCACATCAGCTTAACACAGATCTGAGCATAACACAGTCAACAAACCAAACGAGGAACGTTTGCTAAAGGTCTCCTCACACGAAGCAGGTAAGAGGTTACATTAACAGGCTAAACAAACAAATATCAATTTATATGTTCATCCTTCCTTCACTATATTAAAACATTTTCCTTTCTTAGGAACGAACAAATACAGCAACCGCTGCTCTATAACCGCCACCACATTTGCAAATAATACTAACTAAATGGCACAACTAACCATACATTTATAACAACATTTCAAAATGACACAATTCTCCAACCACGCATCCAAACGACGAATCATGCGTACGCACGCTCGCAAACATAAAGCTCTCGTTCCCCTTGCACGCACAAACAGACTGTGGCCGAAGAATGCGAGATCGGCAATTGTGACAGGGGCGGACGAGCGAGACCAAGCAAGTACCAACCCTGAATCACCAGGTTCCCCCCACCCCACCGCCGACAAACCGCATCACCAGATGCATAAAAAGGAGAAAGACTTTAAGATATAATTTTGACTGGCCAGGTTAAAGATTGAATTAACCAGAAAAAAGTGGTCTCAAACAAATATTTCTTTTATAATTTGAAAAACAAAAGAAATTGCGCAAAGAGAAGACTTAGCCGGCAACACCAAAAAACAACAACAAATAAACCACGAAACTGATGCTTACCAGCTACCCCGTGGGTGACCCAAAGTGACGGGTCAAGCGACTCTCTGCCCTCTGTCCAGTTGAGAGGACAGCAGAACAGATGCGGAAAAAAGATGACGTGATGTGATGTCCCTCCCCTACAGGCCGACCGTAGGGATGAAGGTACCGACCGTACCTTCGACGAAGTGGTGTAGAACCAAAAACAGAGCAGGCGCTCTCAGGGACATCTTCCGCTCGAGTGAAGAGAAAACCTCCCTCAACGATGGCAGCCAACATGCCACCCTACGTCACAGTGAGCATACCTCAAGCCTAAGAGGAATGATGCACGTGCGGCAGGTTACAAGACAGGTGAGAGGCCGACAGAGACAGCCAGTTCAAGCGAAAGGTACCAGCCACCCGTGAACCTGCAGGATGAATTGCACGGGCAGTGGAATTAGAGAGAGAGAGAGAGAGAAAGTAAACCTAACCTGAGCTGAACGACATTAAGGTGCAAATGCACTACAAACCACATTAAGGGACGGATACACGACAACAGCAACGACAATAAATAAATGAATAATTCCGCCATCCTGGACGGGTCAATCGTCGTAGGCCTCGTGACAAACTCGTGACAAACCCCCCTTCTAAAAGCATCTGTTTCTCTGAGATACAGTGCTCCTTTGAACCTTGACGCATGTGCAAATTCACAACAATGGGACCGAACCCAACCCTCTGTGATCGACAGAGTACGATAAATCGAATACAACCGTTCCACCATAGAATTACACAGGGAAATACATGATACTACATTTGTCAAACAACTAAGCAAACCTTCCAACAATAAAAGTAGCAATCCGAGAGAGGTGAATGATTCACTACCGACAACTGTCACTACACAGACCAAAAAAAAGGGGGACATAACCCTGGCTGAGGGAACTGTCCCTCTGACTGATTTCCCCAATGGTGTGCTGACTACGGAGCTCGGCTGAGATAGTCAGAAATCCGTATTGCTAGAACCCTTGATATGGCGAAAAGTGAACGCATGACTCTGCATTTCCACTGCCCAACCCATGAGTCGACGACTGACTGGCCGGATCCGGTCCAGGTACTGGAGAGGATGATGATCGCTCTCCAGTACAAACTCACGGCCGTAACAAGTAGGGGTAAAACTTCCTGATGCCCCACACGACTGCTAGACACTCTTGTTCAATCGTGTGGTATCTAGTCTCGGCATCAGTGAGTTTTTTGCTCGCATAAGCAAGCGGTTGGAGTCCCTTCCCCTGATCCTGTAGCAACACAGCCCCAATCCCCACCGCAAGAAGCATCATTCGCAGGACAAAAGGAAGACTGGGATCTGGGAGAGCCAGGACTGGGCGAGTAGTCAGGCCATCTTCAAGGCGTCAAACGCCTGTTGGCAATGCTCATCCCAAACCAAACGTTCGGGCTTCTTCCCTTTTGTCAAGTCAGTGAGGGTAGGGCAACCTTTGCAAAATCATGGATGAACTTGCGGTAGTATCCCACAAGTCCAAGGAATGACCGCAACTCCTTTTTGGTACAAGGGGGTTTGGCACCTGCAATCTTGGCCACCTTGTCTTCCTCCGGAGCAACCAAACCTCGCTGCAGATGATGCCCCAGAAAGGAAATCTCGTCCTGACCAAGCTGACATTTGGAAGGACGGGCTGACATCTGAACGTCGCGCAGACGAAGAAACAGGCGACGGAGGAGCGAGACGTGCGAGTTCCAATCTACAGAACTGAGTAGCAGTTCATCCATGAAATTGTTCAGATCTGGTGTATTGAGAGGGAGGAGCAATTGTCGCATGACGCAAACTGAAAATTGCTCCGGCAGTTTTGAGGCCAAAAGGCATCACGTTCCACTGGAACTGTCCTTCAGCGTCGTGAATGCCGTTTTGGGTTTGTCCTGTCTGCGCAGGGGTATCTGCCAGTACCCCTTTGCGAGATCGAACTTAGAGAAATAGTTGGCCTGACTCAGCTGAGCGAAGATTTTGTCGACATCCGGCATAGGTTCAGCATCAAACTGGAGAACCTTATTCAACCGTCGAAAATCGACGCAGAACCTCATTTTGCCATCCTTCTTTACCAAAGGATGGGGGATGAGTACGGAGAACTCGCACGTTCAATGACCCCCAACCTCAACATGGCCTCACCTCCTGTTGGATAACAGACGCCTGGAGTGAGGCAGAGGGTACTGTTTGACCCTAATTGGGGTCTCGGTGGTCAATGCCAGTGTACACTCGCCAAGGGTACTGTGCAGGGCCCGATCTGTGAGCACGTCCTGGAACTCCTGGCACAACCTGTGCAGTTGATCCGTCTGTGCTGAGAGAGGTTAGAACCGAAGCAAAACATCCTGCCACGACTCTTCCTCGACGAGAGGAACAGTGGGGATGTCCTGAGCCACCGACACGGCGTGCTCATCGCCACTCTCCACAACGACAAAGGTGTATCCTGCCGGGCCCTGAGTTCGTCGCACGTACGCCTTCAGGAGGTTGGCGTGATACAGGCGTTCCTTCCCCACGCACACGAATCCGGTAGTCCCAGTCACCCACCCGACTGCAGACCACGAACGGACCCTGCCAAGCAAGCTGCAGCTTGTTCTTTTGGGGAAGGAGAAGCAACACCTCATCACCTAGCTCAAACCACCGTTCAACACTGCGCCGGTCGTACAGAGCCTTGTACTTGGTTTTTGCCGACTGCAAATGTTGCTGAGCCAGCTGGCAAGTGTCAGCGATGCGGTTGCGCAGATCGACCACATACCGACTCTCCTCCTTGACAGCAGGTTCCACATCGTCGTGGTCCACATCTGCTTCAAGATGTTGGTGGGTTCTCGTACTGTTCTGCCATACAGGAGTTCGAACGGGGAGAAGCGCATGCTTTCCTGTGGAACCTCCCTGTAGGCGAACAGTACAGCAGGGATGAAGCGATCCCACTCACGAGGTTGCTCTGCACACAGGCGACGCAACATCTGCTTCAACGTCCCATTAAAGCGCTCGAACCAGGCCATTGGCCTGCGCATGAAGGGTGACGTTGTCTCCTTGTGAACGTTGAGCAGAGTGTTCACGTCCTGCATGATTTCGGACAGAAACTGGGTCCCCTGGTCCGAAAGGATCTTCTTGGGCACGCCAGTGCGCGTCCATATCTGCCAGAGAGCTTCAGCAACAGTAGGGCATCGATAGTCCCTGAGCGGGACAGCCTCTGGGTACCGAGTCGCGTAGTCCACCACTACCAAGATGTAGCGGTGACCGCGATCGGATGGTGGCTTAAGGGGTCCCACCAGGTCGACACCGACCTTGCTGAATGGCTCCCCAACCAGTGGCACTGACCCTAGGGGAACACGCTTCAAGCGACCCTTAGGCGTTGTCCGTTGGCAGACATCGCAACTGCGGCAGTACTGCCTAACCTGAGAATTCATCCCCGGCCAGAAGAAGTCCTGTCTTACTCGCTCGAGAGTCCGCTTGGAGCCCATAATGACCTGCCATGGGGGAATCGTGGGCCTGCCGGAGAACAGATTCTCTCAAGCTTTGGGGAACGACAAGCTGCTTGGCCACACGATCTGCCTGAGTGAAAACCCTAAAGAGGATCCTCTTGTGGAGCTTGAAGCTCACCTTGGCGTGTCGGGCAGACTGAGCGGGACGATCTACCAGTTGTCGCAGGCGTTGGACACCAAGTCCCTGGCCTGAAGACGGACCATGGTAGCAGGATCGGCCCTTGCCAGAACCTCGTCAGAGATCGGCTGAAGAACGGGACGCAATTCCTGCTCCTGCTTCTTAGCTTTGGCGCGTGTGGTAACTCCCACACACGCCTGTACGGGCAGATCCGTAGACACGGACTGACTGCGTCCGTCAGCAAAGGTGATAAGCATTCCCTATGAGAAGGAATACATAGGTTGCTCCACCGCGATGGCCCACACTTCGCCACAGAAGTAGGGGGTGGAGACAGGAATGAGTACAGAAGGACGGTTGGAGGTAAAACCAGCCTCCAACCAGCACACATCGTAACTGGCACCCCGCTGAGCCTCAGGGGAAACCAAATCCTTATCCACAAAGATCGTTGATGCTCCCGAATCCCTGATGGTGTCGACCAAGGAAGAACCAACAACAGAGAGAAACACGGGCACTCCGTACCACCAGAAGCTGGGATGGAACCCACGTTAGCCGAGGCACGAGGACGCTGGAAAGGACTAGCCCCATGACTACCGGCGGCTTTAGGACAATCTTTTCCTAATGTGGCCAGGACGACCACAAAGAAAACACAGTCGGGGTGCTGAGGTCCCCGATGAACTGCCTGCCTTGTTCGACCCGCTAGCAGTCGTCGGCGCCTTATTGCCACTAAATCCTGTGAGGGTCTTCCTGTCCGTATCTGGGCGGTGCCCATAAGCCCTACGGGCTTCAGCAAACACCTCAGCGGTATGAATCGCAGCCGCGAAATCCTGAGGTGCTGTCCCCGCCTATACGGATCCTCAACTCTGGGGACACGGTGGTTGGTCAGCTGTTCGATGAGAATCAGATCCTCAAGCTCCAACTTAGCCAACTGACGCCAGTACCCTAGCGTTTTGCGCAGCCTATCTCCAAACTGCACGAAGGTCTCATCGTTATTCTTTTTCATGGACCTGAACTTCCTCCTGTACGTCTCTGGGGTAAGGTGGAAACGCTTACGCAGAGCCAACTGCATGTCTGCATAAGACGCGCCTTCATTTAGAGTGAGCACACACTCCCTTGCAGCACCCGACAACCCAGAAAAAAGGTGCATGGCCTTTTGTTCCCCCAGACAATTGGGATGAAGTAGCACCTTGTCAAAATGCTCTAAGAACATATCTATGTCCTCACTAGGTCTGAACTCTGGAAGCTTTAACTTTGGGCCTCTAACTCTATCACCTGCCTGGTGATTAACCCCCTGACTTACAATGCGGGAGCCCGCGAAAGAAGTTGTTCCATCTCTTCCCTACGCTGATACCAACTCTTCCCGACGGAGGGCTTCCTGTCTGGCAGCCTCTTCTCTGCGCAGCCTAGCCTCTTCCCTACGCAGAATAGCCTCTTCCCTACGCAGAATTTCCTGTCTGTCAGTCTCCTCTCTGCGCAGAGCCTCCATCCTATCCAGCTCTTCCCGACGGAGGGCTTCCTGCTTGGCAGCCTCTTCCCTACGCAGAGCCTCCTGTCTAACAACCTCTTCCTTACGAAGAGTTTCCTGCCTATCAGCCTCTTCCCTACGGAGAGCTTCATCCTCTCGTCGCTGTTGCTCCAGAAACATCAGGACGGAGGTGATGTCCTGGGCGGGATTCACCACTCCCGACACGGAGGATGACCCGTTTGGCCGGTCCCTTGGGTCTCGACTTTCCCATGAGGAAAGTCTCCCAGGGGATACTCCTTATGAGGGGAAGCATGGAGAGGAGGTTTCGGTCTCAGCGACTCAACAGAAGCCCACAGCTGCTTCGCTATACTCTGACGCTTCCGAGCGGAAGTGCCAGTCGGGTCTCAACAGGAAGATTCCCCAGCGAAGAAGTAGTGAAAGTACCCGCTGGACTATCGGCTACAGCACGGGAATAAGTGGAAGTCACTGTAGTCGAAGTACTGGTACTAATAGTAGGACTACATTTTGAAGACCCTTCTTCTTCGACGCACGCGTCGCCATAAACCCCCAGCACCGGAGGTCGCCATGACAACTATATCCTACGGTTATCAAATACAGGAGAAAGACAATTCCACTTGAAAAACAGATACCGCACGGATATGTCACGTCTCTTGGTGACTAACTGAAAACTAGCAACAAAAAATGTCAACGTGCAATGTCCGGCTGCTCCCACTCTGGCAACACCGCGCTCTACAACACGAGCAAAAGTGCGGTGGGGCTCACCGGAAAAAAAAACAAAAAAAAATGTCCAGGCTGCTCCCACTCTGGCAACACCGCGCTCCACAGCACGAGCAACAGAGCGGTGGGGCTCACCGACAAAAAAAACAACAATATGGCAGAAGGAATCCGGAGAGAAAAAAAAAACGTGACACTAACGTCTGATACACCTACCTGTACTCAATAACCCGGTAAAAAAAAACCCCGGTTAAATACAAAACAGGAACGGCAGACTGAGTGGCAACAGAAAGAAAAGTCTTATGGCCGTATCTGCGCGAGGTACCCGGCGGAAAGAGGTCTGGACGCGGTCGATCCCCCTTAGTCTCACCTCGATTCCCCAGTCACACCAGATGTTCCCTCAGGCCACCAAAAGACTCCCTGCACGCTAGAGTCACCCA
>CM031597.1:41097349-41109849 GCA_018398815.1 Conus ventricosus | reverse complement strand
GGGCCCAAAACCAGCTGGAAGCAATGCTGAAAAAAAGTAAAAATTTCCTTCGAGATCTAAGTCAGGAGATAAAACGATTTTAGAATTCCATGAACAACAAATCACACAAGCCGTTGTGGGTGTAATTAGGGCAAACGACAACAATGTGACTGAGATACAGACTATGAGGAAAGAGATGCACCCGACTATGCCAATGGGACCCAGAGAAGTACTGTCCTCAACTGCCAGCTCAATCAGACGGGGGCAATTCTGCGCCATCCTTGGAAGCCTGCGCTGTGGTCATACAGGGTGCAGGCGGGCACAGGACATTCCATGAAGACTTCAAGGGACATAACTGCTCCCTGGTAGATGCCATTGTGTGACCGCAGGACGAGACGCAACAGAACCTCCATGGAAGCGCCCCCATGTGATGGAGACACAGCATCATCATCATACTACCTCATCCATCGGAGGCATGGAAGTGATGACCACCGTCACGCTTCTGAACACCACAGTACATGTCTACACTCAGAGTGGCTGAACCAGAACATACCTGGATTAGACACCTGACAAGGGGATCTGAGGTGACCAAAAAAAAAAAAAGACTCGGTAAACACTTGTCAACAATTTGATGAAGGTATCTTTTCATGCAAAAACGCTCGTTGGGGAGACTGGAGAAGCAGGTGGACATGCGGAAGATGAAGATGAGCAAAGGCGTGAATCATAGCATTTATGGATGAAAGAAGTAGACAGGTAATGTGTAGAGCAATAAATGAATCTCGGGGTCAATCTGATTGGGTCTTTTTGTTTGTTTGTTTGTTTGTTTGTTTTCCCTATCGATTATCTTAATCATTTCCGCAGAGAGAGAGAGAGAGAGAGAGAGAGAGAGAGAGAGAGAGAGAGAGAGAGAGAGAGAGAGAGAGAGAGAGAGGAGAGAGAGAGAGATGGGTTGGGTAGCTTGGTGGGGTATAGAGGGGCTAGAAGTCTTACTGACGAACAAACAAAGTATACGTAAAAACTGGCGATTTCGTCTCCAAACTGGTTGCCCAAACTGCAAGTCATCAGTTGTGTTTGCTCGCAACTAGCAATCTGTCGAGCTGTTTGTTTGTTGTTGTTTCTTTGTTGTTGGTTTTTTCTCTCGGAAGTGATTGTTTTCCAGGCCCAGTGTAATTTTCCAGGCCCAGTGTAATTTTCCAGGCCCAGTGTAATTTTCCAGGCCCAGTGTAATTTTCCTGATAGTGTTTTTCTCTTACGAAAATAACACTCGCACAGATGTGCGTGTGCGTGCGTGTGCGTGCGTGCGTGCGTGTGTGTGTGTGTGTGTGTGTGTGTGTGTGTGTGTGTGTGAGTGAGTGCGCACGCGCGCGCTCGCGTGTGTGTTTTCGGCTACAGCGGTGTCACGTTTTGAAAGCACTCCATACCCGAAATCACTCTCCGGTGGGTAAAAAAAAATAAAAATAAAGGGCACGTGTCTAAACTCACTCGCTGGTGATAATTACAGACCGACATCTCCCCCTCCCCTCCCCTTTGTTCCAAAATCTCGCCCTCCCTCACAGTGTCCCAAAACAACCAAAAAACAACAAACAAACAAACAAAAATCAACCCCAAAGGACATTGCTTCTGAATTTGATGGGGAAGGGGTTCTGGGCCTGAATCAGATCTACTTACTGTTCCAACACCATTTCGCAGTTCTTTGGAGCACGCACCAGAAAAAACCCATGGACCAACCGCCGTGGCGAAGTGGTTAGCGTCGCGGACTCGCGGCTAGGAGGTCGCAGTTTCGCTTCAATCAGAGTCATGTGGAATTTTTCTTGCTCCGACCGGCTCCTACCCAGAGTTGAGCTTGCTACGGGCTTAACTGGGAAGACTGGGACCACACAGCCGGGTTTCATCCACTTAATGGCTGCGTCTCTGAAAATGTTGCTAAAATTTCCTGACAAGCACTGCAGGTGTCTGTATCTCTCGGGCCGGGTTGACGCCGGGATACGTTATGAAAGTAAGCGTAGGGTACAGCCTTGTCACGCAGGCTTAGACAGGAATGGAAATCTGTAGCATCATCTTCGTCATCCTCATTCTCATTTATCAGCATAAAAAAGTCTCAAATCATGTGGCCCTTTATGCCCTGCCTCACGGTGACCTCAGTTTCGATGTCATCTCCATGTCTGTGGCTTTGGTTTGATTCCATCAGGGTCACCGGTATCGGCGAGTCCATGGGGGACTGTCGTTGGACGGGTGTAGTGGCACCCTCCGAAGGAAGAATTGACTCACGCCGGCTCCGCCATTAAGCAATTATTGTCGTCAGTAGGGGGCTTAGTAGGTGATGTCCGGCATCTGTTGGATTAGAACAGGCACTACTGAACACCATCGAAGTGACTCGGCAGCAGTGCAGTGTCTCCTCCGGTGGGTTGCCTCTTGACGACTTGACGTTAGCTGCTGCCTGTGGATTGCTGGTGCCGGGGCTGTGGCAGTGGAATGGGGCGCGGAAGGAGCGGCGTGGGTGCAATGCCACTAAGGTGATATAGAGGATGGAAAAGCAACAACAACAACAACAAAGGAAAATAACACCCCAAGGATTTCTATAGGCACGTGTCTCTTGCCATCTTTCTTTCACACAGGGCAGGTAAGTTTGGGCTTGTGCCTACATGTTGCTTTTTAGGTGTTTCTGGACTCCGAAGCAAATCACTCCAACTGGAAGTGATTTTCAGAAAAAAGGTGACCAGAAGGTGGGGTAATAATAGGCGATGGGTTCTGTGCCCTTTTCAGATCAGGTCCACAATCAGCCCCTTTCCCTCCTCCCCCTCCCCCCTTCCCCCCTCACCCTTCTTTCCCCCCCCCCCCCTCCCTTCCCTCCCTTTCCACTTAAAAAAAATCAGTTTCAGTGTGCTTTTATTGACGTATTTTTGTCGTTGGCGATAGTTTCAGGGTTTTCAAAGACGGGTGATTTTGGAACTAAAGGAAAAGGTCGGCCTGGGCTTACATCGGGGGGGTGGGTCTGAGAGGGTGTGTGTTTGGGGGGGGGGGGGGGGGGGAGGGGGAGGGGGGCAGGGGGGGCGGGGCGGGTGCGGGGGGGGGGGTTGAGTTTTGGCAGCCCTTTATCACCCGCCGGGGACTAATTTCATGTGTTTTCGGAGCGTTACCCCTGGACACCCCTTTAGGCAGTCAAGATTTTCCATAGTCCTCTGTCTTCCGACTGAGAAGACGAGGCCATGACTGTATCACGCCGGCCAGGACCACAAGACTCCTCACGCGACTCCATTGACAAGTCAACAACCATGTTGTCGCCGCTTTTCAGTTCCCCACCACGGCGGACGGTTTCTTTCTGTGTGTTTCTGTGCTCGGCTACCTGCTAGCAAAATTGTGCTAAAACTACTCGACCGAGTGTGTTTCTCTGTTTGTCTGACTGCTGGCAAAATTACGTTAAAACTACGGTACCGTGTGTGTTTCGTTGTTTGTCTGACTGTTAGCAAAACAACACGAAAACGACCAAACCATGTGCGGTTCTTTGTTGTCTGACAGCAAGCTTACGCGAAACCGTCAAACCCTATATGTTTCTTTGTCTGTCTGACTGTTAGCAAGATTGTACAAAAACGATTGACTTGATTTTAATGAAACTTATTGAAAAGATAAAACGTGGCCCAACAAAGGACCTGTTTAATTTTCGTGTGGATTTGTGATATGGATCTTGATCAAAGAGTGGCTCCCGGATCCCAACAATGTTGGCGGAGGTTGACGGTCTCTCGGATAGCCTTCTAAGTTATTATTATTATTATTATTTTGCAGGTATACAGGCGAGACTCGTCCAGGCCAGCCAAAGGCCGAAGATCAAGAAAGTAAGAGAGACTACTACATGTGATCTATGACTGTTTGCTTTCGCCCCAGGTTCTCGCACGTGATAAATAAATGTCAGCCTTTCCACACCCACGTGGCATTAGGGTGGTAGAAAGTAACAGCCGGTGGCTTGTTTGTAATATTCATTTTGATTTGCTGTGTTATTGTCTCTCTGAGCAACCCTCCGCGAACTATAATACACGCGAAGTATACCATATATCTCTATTTGTTATTGCTATGAGAACTGAGTCATGTCGAAATAAAAAAAAAAGTTAAAAAAAAACAACAACCAACAAACAACCCAACAAACAAACCTCCGAACACACACACACACACACACACACACACACACACACACACACACACACACACACACACACACACACACACGCACACACACACACACACACACATTGTCCTCTCTCCTCTCTCTCTCTCTCTCCCTCTCTCTCTCTCTCTCTCTCAGGACAGAATTTTATTCAGTAAGGCCAAAGCCCCAATTAAAGGTGCATTATTTTCGTGAGCGACATTTCGTTAAAACAGGCGTCTGAGGCTTAGTTGAACAGCACGAGTGGTAAAACGTAATACCACTGATAAACACGTACAGAACACAGTCATTAAAAGGTGGTGGTCTCTACACGACACATGTAGTCAATCGCTACACACAGCCATTCATACACCATCTGTATTTTTATACCAATTCAACTCGCTCACACACACACACACACACACACACACACACACACACACACACACACACACACACACACACACACACACACACACAGACAATTCAATTCAATTCAATTCAAATTTAATCCTTTGACCCCTGCTGGGGCATGGAGGATACAAATGTAACAAAGAGAAATACGAAACTCACTCAGAACAATGTGTGAACATAGTTGCGAAATGCTGAATTCTGGTGAACTGTAACGATCTCATTAAACAATCTTCCCATTTTTTAGAAACTTACTAATATTCAAACAAATGCGTCTTCCTTTTTGAAATAAATTACAAAAGTTGAAAACAGACTTTGGTTTTAGATATTTTTTAGGGATGAATTTTTCACGAAGTTCATTATATTTTGGACATTCCATGATGCAATGGAATTCATCTCCAATTTCACCCATTTCACAGTTACGACAAATACGCAATTCTCTTGGAACATTATGGTGTCTTCCAATTTCAATTTGCAATTTATGGTTACTACATCTAAATTTGAATAAAGGTATAACATAAATATCTGGTAAGGTAGAAATATAATGTTCTTTTCCAAAGACAGTCTTTATACTTTTATAGAATACACACTTGTTGCTGTTTTCAAGAGAACTGCGCCAATCACGAGCATAATTATTTTGCAACTCCTTTTTAACACACTTACATAAGTTATTTCTGTTTGTGAATGAATGAGATTCCCAAACACAATCAAAACCAGTTTCAAATAAAATGCTTTTAACATAACTAAGCCATGGTGAAACGAAAATTCCTTTTGTATATAGTTCATGTAAGATATTATATACTTTGTTTGAATACTTCTTAGAATCAGGAACAACTAAGTTAGCCCAGAACCTTATCATTCTTACTTTAATCAGTACAGATAAAGGATAGATTCCGGTTTCACCATAAATCATTGAAGTCATTGTACTTTTATTTAATCTAAATAAATACTTTAAAAAACGTAACTGTAACTTTTCTAATATATCAACATTTTCATAACCCCAAATTTCACAACCATACAACAACACAGGTACAAATATGGAATAAAATAATTGTATGCAAACATCAATTGGCAATTTCTGCTTCCTTGCAATTTGTAATAATGAAAACATTGCCTTGACAGCCTGATTATAAGCACATTTTTTTGCTTTGTAAAACGAACCTGTTCTGCTGAACTCGATGCCTAAGTATTTAATTGAATTAAGAACCTCTATTTTTTCATTCCCAAAGAAAAAAATTTCACGCATACTATTTCGACCATGAAAGACAACTATTTTTGTTTTCTTTGGATTTACTTCTAATTGCCATTGCATGCAATATATATGTAAGGCATTAAGTTCTTTTTGCAAAGCACACACACACACACACACACACACACACACACACCACACACACACACACACGCACGCACGCACGCACGCACGAACGCACGCACACACACACACACACACGCACACGCACACACACACACACACCACACAAAGAGAGAGAGAGAGAGAGAGAGAGAGAGAGAGAGAGAAGAGAGAGAGAGAGAGAGAGAGAGAGAGAGAGAGAGAGAGCAGCCATCTGTGCAGTTTTGTTTTATGCATGTTATGTAAATATCTTATGTAAATGTACCCTTATATTTGAGATTATGAATGTTGCAGTGTATGATGTTCCATTGTTACATCACTTAGCGTTTATTCTCTATTTCTTTTATCGATTCTCAATGTTGTTCTTAGCTGTCAGATTATGTGTGTTATTGATCAGAGTGTACCATGGATCCTATTTCTCTGTCTCACTTTCACTACTTGTACTATGAAATGCGACGATCTTACTTATAGAGGAGGGAGCCGAGTTATATTAGTCCCCGTGTTATTTTTAAAAAAATCATTGATAGTGGTAGCAGCAGTAGTAGTAGTAGTAGTAGTAGTAGTAGTAGTAGTAGCAGTAGAAGTAATAGTAATAGTAGTAGTAATAGTTGTCATTTGTGGGATGAATGAAGTAGTAGTAGTAGTAGCAGCAGCAGCAGCAGTAGTAGTTGTAGTAGTAGTAGTAGTAGTAGTAGTAGTAGTAGTAGTAGTAGTTGTTGTTGTTGTTGTTGTTGTTGTTGTTGTTGTTGTTGTTGTTGTTGTTGTTGTTGTTGTCGTTGTCGTTGTTATTGTTTGTTGGATGAATGACACATGCGATTAAAAAGGTAGTAGATGGTGCGGGATACATGATGCAGCAAAATAAGTTGCAGGTGCCTTTATGCTGCCTGCCTTGTTTAAGAGGAGGTGAGCAAGCAGGAATAAAAAAAAACTCGATAGAAAGGGTTTTTGCCCTTTGGTACGTTGTATGTCGGTGCTCTCTCTCTCTCTCTCTCTCTCTCTCTCTCTCTCTCTCTCTCTCTCTCTCTCTCTCTCTCTCTCTCTCTCTCTCTCTCTGTGTGTGTGTGTGTGTGTGTGTGTGTGTGTGTGTGTGTGTGTGTGTGTGTGTGTGTGTGTGGACATTATGAAATTTGGCACTGATGAAAAAAAAAAAAGAACAAAAAGACAAAATGTTAGATATGATGATTATGATGTATGAATTATTCATCTTCAAATGTCGAATTAATGCAATACGTTCTAATTTAAACGTACTTCTGCAGAAGCTGACCCGGAGACATAAAAATGGATAGACGCATCTGATTAATGGAGATGAATCTGACAAGCAAAAAAAAAAAAAAAAAGTTTCCATCAATAAAATCCACAGAGGATTAACAGCCAAGATGTAAAACGGTATCTCTATATTGAATCACTAGAAGATTAACGATCAAGATCTGTGTTTTTGACTATATTCTTTCAAGCGACCTTGGTGCATATTCGTTCTAAAATGTATAATTTTGCTTTCTGTAAATGGCATGATGCTTTAAGTTTGAGGTTGCAGTGATGCTGTCCTATTATATTTGTGATTCAGAAACCATTGTATGTCAGTTTCAAAGCGAGGTGACGCATGACCGCGGGCGGAAATTAAAACAAAAAGTATTTTCATTGTCTTGAACGGTGTTCGTCTTGCCTTAAGAGGACCAAAGAGGCCGAACTGCGTGGTGTTTTGTTTTGTAATTTGTTTGTTTCTTTCGTTCGGTGGAAGAAAGGAAGAAAGGTGGCAGAGTGGTTAAGACGTTCGCCTGCCAATCCAACGCGTGAGAAGTGCATGGGTTCGAGCCCTGCCTTTCTCGCCCTTTCTTTCCCAGTTTGAATGACAAATCGAACTGAATGTCAAGTCCTTCGGATGGGGACTATAAGCGAATCGGACCCGTGTGCCTTCCTGGCCCCTGCACACGTTAAAGAACCCACGGCAGTCGAAAATCGAAAAGAGTAGGGGGGTTCCCCGCTGCCCTGGCAAAACTGATGTAGATTGAAGATAGCTGCCTGGTATTTCTTACCAAGCCACAAAAATCGTCACTTACTGTTGTCGTGTGCCATCGTGTACCGGTGGAAGTGGAGGACACGTATAAACATCGCATGCATCCTATGTGAGAAACTGGAGGAATAAATGAGATAAATGAAAATGAGTGACTGAGAAACTGGAGAGATAAATGAAAATGAGTGACTGATATTTGAATGGTACGGGAAACGACTGATTGAGCGCCAGTAGGCTGCTCTTCGGCCGGCTCTACCTGGGTAGGCAGCCCGTTGAGTGAGTGAGGTAGTGTGTTATTGTAAAGCGCTTAGAGCTTGGTCTGTGACCGAGGATAGGCGCTATATAAATACCCAATATAATAATAAAGAGCAATTAAAAAAAAAGACATCAGTGTGTGCCTGTTAAAAAATGGATCGAGCTTCTCATACATTTGCTCACTGAGACATACGACTATAACGCTCGTAAGCGAACGCGTGTGTGTGTGTGTGCGTGTGTGTGCGTGCACGCGCGCGCTCGTATTTGTATGCGTGTGCGCGCGCGTGTGTGTGTGTGTGTGTGTGTGTGTTAGTTAAAAGCGATAGTACCAGCACAACAATGGAGGTTTGGGATGATGTAAACTGAATCAATCACAGGAAGATAATAACTGGACAATTAATTATACACTCCTAAAAATGCAAAGATGTAAATGACTGTTCAAAATGTTTTCAAGAAGATGGAAGACTGGGATAAAAACCGTCGTCCCACTCTTACATATACTAATGCTTTGACTTCGGAGCAATGGACGAGTAAATGATTCATCGTTATTTCTCTTCCACATGTGCACTGGACATTCTTGTTGTATTTTGTGCAGAGAGCATTTCAATGAAACCTATACACCAGGCTGGAAACTGACCTGGAATAAGATCCGGACAATAAAAATAAAAGAGGTTTAATATTTCTTTTGTTGTTAGCATTTATGCAATGCTGACTAGTAGTCACACTTTAGATTTTTAAGCTTCTTGTCAAGCATTTCGTATGACACATTTACTAAACATCTATATCCTTCTTGTATATCTAACTGTATCTTAACTGGAACTGAACCATCATGATTGTTTGCTCCTTTTCTTGCAGCTCTATCAGCCCATTCATTTGAAACGATTCCACAGTGGGAAGGCACCCAACAGAAAGTGACGCTGGTTCCTTTCAATGATAAAAGATGAACAGTGTGTTTACTTTCCATTATCAATTCCGATCGCATTTTCTGGTTTAAAGATTTAAGTGCCTGTGAAAACGATTTACAATCAACACATTATAAAGTTTGAAATACGTTTTTCGGAAAATCAAAAATATGATTCAGGGCCTTCAATATTCCAACTAATTCATCAATAAAAATAGAAACTTTTTCACGTAAGTGTAACCGTTTCTCTACTTTTAAATCCGGTATAACGAAGTCAGCTCCTACTTCTCTGTTCCAGGAACAGACCCATCAGTGTAAATCTTCAAATGCTCAGAATACTTGTTATCAATATGGAAGCAGACTGAATTTTTATCCCAGCATTTTTGGAAAAAAAAAGAAAAAGAAAAAAAAAAACACGTAAAAAGTTCAACACATTTAATGATAAATGACCTAACATTTCGTTAGAAATTCCATCCAGCCTAACTGATGCTTTCTTTCTATTGGCTGTCGAGATTAGAGATACATTCTTTTAATTCTTCTATCGTAATTGCAGCAATAATAGATAGATTTCTGGTCTGTTCCGAGTCTTCATCAGGAAGATGTAACCAAGTTCTGCTCTGTACTTTTTACATTTGGCCGATAATCCATCGCTGCGGCTATTATTTGCAAAAAAGCTTCGGCTTTTTTTTTGTAATTAGTTGGCAGATCACAATGAGGTAACTGTATTGAATACTGTGTCAATTTTACGTTATTCTTCATTGTTTTCAGTTTTTCCCGTACTTTCTGAAAATCTTTATAATTTGAAATGTCATTTGTACAAAAAGATGACCAGTATTCCTTTTTGTTTTGCTTCATCTATTACCCCGTTACATTTATTTTTGGCTTTTTTCATTTCCACATGATGTTCAATAGATTTGTGCCGTAGATAAGCATTAAATTTTAACTTTTTCTCGTCTTTTGCTCTCTGACAAGCTTCGTTCCACCAAATGTTACCGACATGCTTTTTTGATGTTATTGACTTATACTTGGGAATGGATTCGCCAGCAGCATGCAGAACAGCTTTAGTAAATATCATGCATAAGGTGTCAATATCCTGATCAGAAGTTTCGAACCCATCATAACAAAGTAATATGTTCGTAAATTTACTTCAGTCAGCACGTTTGAAATCACATTTTGGAACTTCGTCTTCTGTTGAGTATGTTGATCTAGTTCAAACCTGGTCACAAGTGATTTATAATTACTGTTCAGAGAATCATCTATTGCGTTCCAGGTACAAATGGGGGTTAACTCGGGTGACACCAGTGTTAAGTCAATGGCGGTGGCTCTATTATTAGGATTATCGGGAATGTGTGTTATTCGCCCATCATTTAGAAGACAGAGAGAAGAATTTACAAGATTTTTCAACAAGACGTTTCTTAACGACTACCGGATTAACACAGGTCACTCAGCTAGGAATAGCACTTACTTGGAGCTTTTGACAGACCTCCGTCTGTCTTCTTCAGCGGTGGTGTGGCTACTGGGTGAACTGGTGTTCAGTGCACACGACCACGGGTCGAACCCTGGTCATGTGACTGAACGAAGAGGGTGTTGTACACCGATGGCAAGGTGTGTCTGCCCCGGTCCCGGTTGGGTGTGGGGTTGTTGGCGGCAATATGTATGGCCTCCTTCACCCCACGCTGAAACCATCTATTGTCACGGTCGAGAACGCTAATGTTTTCATAATCGAACTGATGTTGCTGGGCGTGTAGGTGGGCGCCTACTGGTGATGATTCCCTTTTGTGTTCTGTCAAGCGTTTTCGAAGGTTTCTCTCAGTTTCTCCGACATAGTTTTCTTCACAGTCACGACAGTCTATTTGGTAGATCACTCCAGACTTGTCCAGTTTGTCAGTTTTGTCCTTGGGGGCGACCAGCTGGCTGCGGATGGTGTTGATAGGTTTGGGATGTACGTAGACACCGGTTTTCCTGATCTTTCTGCTCAAGGCTTCAGTCACCCGCGGACATAGGGGATGGTGACATGTCCTTTACGCCTGGTTTGGTCTTGTTTGGTGGTAGGGTGCGGTGTGATCTTCTTGCTAGCCGGGATGTTCCACGCCCACTTCTCATAGCCTGATATGGTGAGAACCAGTTTGAGGTGTTCCATTTCCTGGTCTTTGGCATCCTGAGTAGAGCAGATGGTGTTAGCCCAATGAGTGATGGTGCGTATCACTCTGAGTTTGTGTTCCAGTGGCTGGTGGCTTTCGAACTGTAGGTACTGGTCGGTGTGGGAAGGTTTGCGGTACGCACTGAAAGACAGGCTGTCCTCTGTCCGTGTAATGAGTGTGTCTAGCATGGCAATCGAGTTGTTCTCCTCCACCTCATGAATGAATTTGATCGCAGGGTGTTGACTGTTCAAATGGTTGGTGAAGTCTTCCACCAGCTCCCTCTTGAGGATGGTCATGGTGTCGTCCACGTAGCGGCCCCAACAGCGTGGAGGAGAATGGTAAGACGCCAGGGCCTTTTCCTCGAAGTCCTCCATGAAGAGGTTGGCTACAATGGGGTTGACTGGAGAGCCCATGGCCGCTCCTGCAGTCTGCTGGTAGAAGTTACCTTGGAACGTGAAGTAGGTGGCGTTGAGACAGCAAGCCAAGAGTTCACAGATGCTGTCCACGGAAAGTGTAGTACGCTGGGGCAGAGTGTCGTCAGCCTGGCGTCTTGCTTTGATGATGTGGATGCTTTCTTCGACGGGGACGCTGGTGAACAATGCCGAAACATCATATGATACCAGGCACTCGTCAGGAGAAAGGGTGCAGTCTGCCAGTTTCTGGACCAAGTCCGCACTGTTGATGATGTGGTGTTCTGTTGTGCCAACCAAAGGAGACAGGATGTGTGCCACAAATCTCGCCGTCTCATACATGAGGGAACCTCTGGAAGCAACTATGGGACGGAGAGGGACGACTTTCTTGTGCACCTTAGGAAGGCCGTAAAACTTGGGGACGTTTCTTGTTACTGTTTGACATTCCTCTCCCAAAAAGGTGAGTGGACGTTAAATCACCTGTGATTAAGAATTTTTTATTTTGTTTTGCTTGTAGCATACGGATCCATTCAGTGTTCTGCTCATTTGGACCAAGGGGTAGGTAGACAGAGACAATGGTTAACAGCGAAGAATTGAATCCAACAGTAACAGCACAAGAATTTATGTTAGGTATATCAGATGATGCAGGACTGGGGCAAAGAATGTAGGAAACCCACTCACATACATAAGTAGCCGTAGAGACTATTCCAGTGGTATCATCGTTTTGATGGACTGGTGGATAATAATAATCATTTATCTTTGGCAGCTTTTCTTTTTCAACATTCAAGGACTGAAAAGACAGAATCTTGTGATCGTGCTGTGCAAGATGTTGAACTAAACAGTCTAAATTTTTAACAATCTAACGATAGTTCCACTGGAATATATCAAAAATGTTTTCATTAGTGC
>CM031597.1:41084849-41087349 GCA_018398815.1 Conus ventricosus | reverse complement strand
TTTCTTTTTTTTCTCGGGGGAAACGAATGTGAGAGGGGCAAGGGAAGGGTGATGGGGAGGTGTGTGTGTGTGTGTGTGTGTGTGTGTGTGTGTGTGTGTGTGTGTGGTGTGTGTGTGTGCGTGCGTGCGTGCGTGCGTGCGTGTGTGTGTGAAAATCGATCACAAATTTTCTTGTTTTATTTTACTCTTTTGATAGGCCAAGCCCTCGCCTACGCAGCCCATTATGACGATGTCGAGTGGCCGCCAATTATCCGAGTGATCGCCATTGCGGAAGACCCTCTGCCGTTCTTTTTCGTCACGTGTCGTTATTACGTGCATTCTGATGAACCCGTCGTCCTCAACGTCACCGGTAGTCTCCTTCACCTTCGAGATCGCAATGGAAGACGGTAAACAGATAAACGGCAAAATCCAGGTTATGATGTCGATTCCTCTGTCCGTCCGTCCGTCTGTCTGTCTGGCTGGCTGGCTGTCTGTCTGTCTGTCTGTCTGTCTGTCTCTGTCTCTCTCTCTCTCTCTCTCTCTCTCTCTGTCTTTGTCTGTCTGCCCCCCTCTCTCTTTCTCTCTCTGAGTGAGTGAGTGAGTGTGTGTGTGTGTGTGTGTGTGTGTGTGTGTGTGTGTGTGTGTGTGTGTGTGTGTGTGTGCGTGCGTGCGTGCGTGCGTGCGTGCGTGCGTGTGTGTGTGTGTAAATAAACGAAAAAATCCAGCTTATAATGTGGATCCGACTCTCTCACCCTCTTCCTCCCTCCCTCTCTCCTCTCTCTCTCGTGTGTGTGCGTGCGCGCGCGCGCGCGCGCGCGCGCGCGTGCGTGTGTGTGTGTGTGTGTGTGTGTGTGTGTGTGGTGAGTGTGTGTGTGTGTGTGTGTGTGTGTGTGTGTGTGCAGATAAACGAAAAAATCCAGCTTATAATGTGGATCCGCCTCTCTCAGCCTCCCTTCCTCCCTGTCCCCCCCCCTCCATCTCTCTCTCTCTCTCTCTCTCTCTCTCTCTCTCTCTCTGTATATATATATATATATATATATATATATATATATATATATATCCTGTGCGCGCGTGTGTGTGCGTGCGCGCGCGCGTGCGCGTGTGTTTGTGTGCGTGTATGTATGTGTCTGTGTATTTTTGTCTGTTTGTGTGTCTGTCTGTGTGTCTGTATGAATTTATATGATTGCGTCTGTGTGTGTCTGTATGTCTATCAATTTATCAATCTGCGTGACCATGTGTATACGTGCGTCTGTGTGTGTGTGAGCGCACATGTGCTTGCGTGAACTTACACACACACACACATACACACACACACACACACACACACACACACACACATATAGCTGGAGGGTGGTGTTTTTCGCCGGTGGGCTCTGCAGTCATGAAATACGGGCTGGTACACCCATGGGGATGCTACTTTAAGGCTGTTATGAGCTGCATCCTGTAGTCTAATTTACCTCTGTTCAGGAGCAGTTATGTCCCTTGATATCTTAATGGAGTGTCCTGTGCGTGCCTGTACCCATCGTCAACACAGCGCAGGCCTCCAAGGGTGGTACAGGACTGCTCTAAAGGCAGGCGAAGACAGTGCTTCTCTGGGTCCTCCCCAGCACCTTCGGGTGTTTCTTTTTCTTCTTTGCCTTAACTAGGCTGACCCTGGAGAAAGGTCCAGTGACGGTGAGGAAAGACCCACTGACCACAGGGAAAGTCCTGTTGACAGTGGGAAAGACTACAACTTTGGATTCTCTCTTGAGGGCACATAAGACCGTATGGCGAAAGCTTGGCTGTGTCTGGAGTGGCGCTGTCTTCGTCTGTCCGTGGGCAGGGGTGGTTGGGTCTGTGGGGTGTGCTCGGCAGCTGGAGGGTGGTGTTTTTCGCCGGTGGGCTCTGCAGTCATGAAATACGGGCTGGTACACCCATGGGGATGCTACTTTAAGGCTGTTATGAGCTGCATCCTGTAGTCTAATTTACCTCTGTTCAGGAGCAGTTATGTCCCTTGATATCTTAATGGAGTGTCCTGTGCGTGCCTGTACCCATCGTCAACACAGCGCAGGCCTCCAAGGGTGGTACAGGACTGCTCTAAAGGCAGGCGAAGACAGTGCTTCTCTGGGTCCTCCCCAGCACCTTCGGGTGTTTCTTTTTCTTCTTTGCCTTAACTAGGCTGACCCTGGAGAAAGGTCCAGTGACGGCGAGGAAAGACCCACTGACCACAGGGAAAGTCCTGTTGACAGTGGGAAAGACTACAACTTTGGATTCTCTCTTGAGGGCACATAAGACCGTATGGCGAAAGCTTGGCTGTGTCTGGAGTGGCGCTGTCTTCGTCTGTCCGTGGGCAGGGGTGGTTGGGTCTGTGGGGTGTGCTCGGCAGCTGGAGGGTGGTGTTTTTCGCCGGTGGGCTCTGCAGTCATGAAATACGGGCTGGTACACCCATGGGGATGCTACTTTAAGGCTGTTATGAGCTGCATCCTGTAGTCTAATTTACCTCTGTTCAGGAGCAGTTATGTCCTGTGCGTGCCTGTACCCA
>CM031597.1:41076954-41079749 GCA_018398815.1 Conus ventricosus | reverse complement strand
GATCTGCTCTCCCTCCCAACCCTATTCTCTACCTCTTCCTCTCTCTCTGTTTTTACATCCTTGTGATTTTCTGCTTGTGGCCAGCTTCTCTCTCTCTCTCTCTCTCTCTCTCTCTCTCTCTCTCTCTCTCTCTCTCTCTCTCTCTCTCTCTCTCTCTCTCTCTCTCTCGCTCTTTCACACACACACACACACACACACACACACACACACACACACACACACACACACACACACACACACACGTGTGTGTCTAAGCGTGTCTGTGTGTTTGTGTGTTTCTATCCGTATGTAATACTCCCGTTTTTTGTGCTGTTAGCTATATTGTTTATAAAACTTTTGAGAATATATTCTTATGCATCTGGTTTCAAAAAGATTAATAATAACAACTAGTATTTCGAATAAGATATCTAGCTATTTTCACTTCATCTCTGAGTTCACAAACGTGAAACAATGACCTGTCATCACAGACTCTCGTGTTCTCCAATCCCCCTTAAATTCGTCAGCCGTAGTGTTTTCTCAGCGTTTTTTTTTCCAATTTCTCCTTGCTAATGTGTTCTGCCGTGGTAAGTTTTTGTTTCTTTGTTTGTTGTGTTAAAATTCAACGGTTTGATGCTGATCTAAAGCGAAGAATGAAACAAAGAACAGAAAATCAGCATGCGTTTATTCCATAAAGGGATCATGTAATAAAAAAGCAAAATGAAGACTGAAGAAATTAAGAAGAAAAAGTATTTTTACTGACTGGCTTAAACCAGGAGGAGAAAAAAAAAGCAGAGCATGTGCAACAGCCGAATATATTTTTAGGCCTCGTAAATGTCGTATCTTAAAGTACATGAGAATAAAGACGCTTTTTAAACTTAGAAACCAGCTGCCTCTTTTTGCAAGCTGCTGCCAGAGAAGGTAGATGCAAAGACGAAAATATCACCAGTGCCTAAACAAACAACAAAATGAGCAGCATCCTGTCAACAAAAGGTGATGGGGCGAGGAGAAGAAGTGGGAAGAAGTGGGTAGAGGGATGAAAGGAGGTGGACGAGGGACAGAGGAGTTAGGACTAGGAGCGGACGTGGAACGGATGTGATGTGTGAGAGACTTTATCCTGCAAGCAAGTTCCACGCAGTTGGAGCTTGCAGCCATGGCGCTGCATATTTCATCTTCATTATTGAACGCGAGTGAATCAAAAGCACGTGCCTTGCTTGTGGGAGAGACAATGATTGGACGGGTGTGTGTGTGTGTGTCTGCGTGTAGACGTCCGTTTGGGCGAACGTCCTTGCGTGCGCGTAGTAAGGACAGACGAGTAACACCGTTGTATCAAACGAATGGGCCTCTTGACAGTGTTCAGCATGGCTGATTGTGTTGTATTGCATCTCCCTAAATGTGAAGTAACAGAATTCTGCTACTGTGCTGTTCCGTTTCCTTCTCCTCTTTCTTTCTTTTGGAGACAGAAGCAGGGAAATATTGGTTGGCTACAGACACTTTTTTTTTCTAAGACGATCAATCAAATACTCCTTTTCTTCTTCTTCTTCTTCTTCTTCTTCTTCTTCTTCTTCTTCTTTTTCATGATCATCATCATCATCATCATCATCATCATCATCATCATCATCATCATCTTCATCATCATTATCATCATCATCATCATCGACCTCCTCCTCCTCCTCCTCCTCCTCCTCCTTTTCCATCTCTTCTTCCTTCCCCTCCTTCTGCTTCGACTTCTCCTCCACTTCTTACTCTTCCTCCTGCTCCTCCTTTCCCTTCTCTTCACCTCTACATGTATGTTTTTCCCTCTTGTTGTGTTTGTTCTCACTGTTTTTCTCCTCCTTGTTCCACCTTTATTTCTCCTTGTGCCTCTTCATTTTCATCATTTTCCTCTTTTTAACTTTTTCCTGCCACACCCCTTCCTTTCCTTGTAATTTGTCCTCCCCCTTCCTTCTCCTTCTCTTTTTCTTCTTCTTAAGCATCCTCCTCCTCCTCCTCACCATGTAACCTACTCTGTGTGTGTGTGTGTGTGTGTGTGTGTGTGTGTGTGTGTGTGTGTGGAGTGTGTGTGTGTGTGTGTGTGTGTGTGTGTGTGTGTGTATGTGTGTGTGTGTGTGTGTGTGTGTGTGTGTGTGTGTGTGTGTGTGTGTGTGTGTGTGTGTGTGTGGTGTAGGGGGAGGGGGGGGGGCTATATTGGCCGCGTTGTCTGAACTTTTGTATGAAACGAGACCAACGTTATCTGGGCCACCCCAGCTATCTGGACGTCCAGATAATGCGATAGGCCTCAAATCATGTGACAAAGTTTCAGCACCTGATTAATCAAGCCCAGACAGCGCGGTTTTTAAGCGTGGAGACTGTAGGCTAGGCTAACTTGCATAAATTGCCGGGAGGTCCAGGTGGTTAAGAACAGACGGATGACGTCAACGGATTCCACAGCGCGCAGCCCGGCCTCAAGGTGCAACTTGAGCTGACTCCCATTCTGATCTGTCGGTCGATTTGCACCACTAATTTCGCTGAGTAAGCTATTTGTTTCAATGCTTTTGCTCATCAATATTTTATGTTCTTGTATTAAACATTAACCAGGCCCCGGAGAACTGCTGGCTGTGGACCCGTCCCGTTTCAGTTCTTCGTTCTTGGGTGAAAAATGTTGAAAGGGTAACGGACTGAACAGCGACATTGTATGCTTGTCGAAATTGTATGCTTGCACGTCTCATTAGGTAGTCGTCTTATTAGGTAGTCCTAATCCCCTACCCCGGTATATATAGTTATGGTTTAAGTTCTGGTTCGAATAGTGAGTGTTAGCATACAATGTAATCAGATGTAGA
>CM031597.1:41061954-41071954 GCA_018398815.1 Conus ventricosus | reverse complement strand
AGCAGCTTCCCTCGTTGCATTGTGTAACAATCAAGTAATTAAGAATGCTGACACACTGGATCACTCTCGATTGGGCACTAGAATGAATCTACTGTGTGTGATTCTTGTTAAGATTTCTTGGGTAACTTACACATCTTAGACAAGGCAACAACAAAAATTCTGTGTGAGGTGACTATCAAACTTACTGTTGCACTTGACACCTCTATCTGAGGGAAAATGTACTATCTGCATCGTGTTTTAAGACTACCTATGCACGTGAGATGTTGTAGAAAAGACAAAGGATCTCCTGTATGTGCTGATGCTAAGAGTGCTGGTACACCTAACCCCATTAAAAGCAAGGCAAAAACTTTCCCGCTGTACTGTTTTTTTAGGATTGCTATTGCAGTTGCCACACCATGAACGAGTCGAACAGTTTTCAGTGTGTCTTGTACATGTAAAAACAGAACGTCTTCAGTGCAAGTCGTTCCTCTTAAAGTCGCTAAATAGTTCGTAATCCATTTGCTGCAAAGCTGTAGCAAAACACCTTAACCAGTCACCCTGATATAATGGAAACAGCATAGCATTCCTTTGCAAACTGACCTAATCCAGTAATTAGGGTCTACAAGTTAAACAACACCAAAGGACCCCTTTCATCCTGAGGTTTTATTTTTACATCTGTCAAAGCGAAAGTTTGCTGATACACTACGTTCAATTTTGTTATCCCAAATCATACATCGGGCCATGATCTGTGAAAAGGAAACCGCTCAGGACCATAACGAGTCCCCCCCCCCCCCCCCCATGTTCGACATATGCGTCATTGTTAAACATAAATTGAGCTGTTTCTCATTACCTTCATTCATAAGCAAAGTCCCTCCTTATGATCTTATTTCTGCATTACACATGACAGCCAAGTCAATAGTGTCCTGTATGCGAGCTACATGTTAAAATTGACAGTGCACTTTACACACAAAAGCCAAGGCAAAAAGGGTAGCATCTTACACAGATGTTGTTTAGAAGAATTCAACAAGAAGAAGAAGAAGAAGAAGAAGAAGAAGAAGAAGAAGAAGAAGAAGAAGAAGAAAACAACAACAACAACAACAACAACAACAACAACAACAACGACGACGAACAGCCTGACCATCGTCATTTACTTAAATTTCGCTTGTCCGTTGCATGGTTGGTCTGGTTGTTTTCTTTCTTTCTTTGTGTTTTTTTTGTCTCTTTTTCTTTCTTTGTTACTCTTGAGTTGGAAATATACAGATCGATTTCAGACACGTCAGAGTATTACAGGGGAAGACCTTTTTTCCCTTCTGCACGCCATTTAGCTTCCATATTTACACACGCCTTGAAAGTCGACAGGTCAATTAACGTCTTTTTCCTTCATCTTATTTGGACAAGTTGACGCTATGTGTATGGACTCAGAAGAAAAGTAAACAGAACATTCTATTGCCCTCTTTGGTAGAGAGAAAGTTGTCTTCGTCTAGCTAGCAATATCTGGAGATCTGTGTCAAACTGACGATTGAATTCATCTCAGAGTAAAGCAGGTCTCATCTTGTTCCTTTTCGAAACTTGTCTCTTTTCTTTTCACTCTTGCTTTCCCTTCCGCTTGTATTTTTTCTTTCCATTTCTTCGTTTTATTTTTTTTTAACATTTTCTTTATTTCTTTCCTCATTCTCTCTTCCATTCCACAGTTCCTTCTTTCTCTCTTCTCCATTCTTTCGTCAACATGATCTTTCTCTTTGCTGTACATTTCCGGATGCAAATTACCACATATTTTTGTTATTAATCATATTCATACATGTTTGACAATATTGTAGTAAATAAACGGTGAAATATATTAGAAATGAGTTATTGTTTTCCGGTATGAATGGATTTGAGTGAAAGTTCAATGTATGCCGAGGAAGGGTTGTTTTTTTCTTGTTGAATATACACACACATACACAAACAAACAAAAATCCAAGTGAAACCGAAAACCCTATCCACCCACAAATCCAAGATATCAGAATGAATAATTATAATTTATACATTCACTAAGCACAGTCCCTGAGTTCCTACAAACTACAACACATAATGCAAACAAACACACCCGCTCACTCCACTCACCCCCCCCCTTCCACAAACTACACACAAATGGCAAACAAACACACCCTCACTCCACTCACCCCCCCCCCTTCCCTACAAACTACAAGCACATAATGGCAAACAAACACACCCGCTCACTCCACTCACCCTCCCCCCCCTTCCCTACAAACTACAAGCACATAATGGCAAACAAACACACCCGCTCACTCCACTCACCCTCCCCCCCTTCCCTACAAACTACAAGCACATAATGGCAAACAAACACACCCGCTCACTCCACTCACCCCCCCCCCCTTCCCTACAAACTACAAGCACATAATGGCAAACAAACACACCCGCTCACTCCACTCACCCCCCCCCCCTTCCCTACAAACTACAAGCACATAATGGCAAACAAACACACCCGCTCACTCCACTCACACCCCCCCCCCCTTCCCTACAAACTACAAGCACATAATGGCAAACAAACACACCCGCTCACTCCACTCACCCCCCCCCCCCCTTCCCTACAAACTACAAGCACATAATGGCAAACAAACACACCCGCTCACTCCACTCACCCCCCCCCCCCCCTTCCCTACAAACTACAAGCACATAATGGCAAACAAACACACCCGCTCACTCCACTCACCCCCCCCCCCCCCCCTTCCCTACAAACTACAAGCACATAATGGCAAACAAACACACCCGCTCACTCCACTCACCCCCCCCCCCCTTCCCTACAAACTACAAGCACATAATGGCAAACAAACACACCCGCTCACTCCACTCACCCCCCCCCCCCTTCCCTACAAACTACAAGCACATAATGGCAAACAAACACACCCGCTCACTCCACTCACCCCCCCCCCCTTCCCTACAAACTACAAGCACATAATGGCAAACAAACACACGCACCCCTCACCTCCTTCCCACGCACCCGCATCACCCCCCCCCCCTTCCCTACAAACTACAAGCACATAATGGCAAACAAACACACCCGCTCACTCCACTCACCCTCCCCCCCCCTTCCCTACAAACTACAAGCACATAATGGCAAACAAACACACCCGCTCACTCCACTCACCCCCCCCCCCCCCCCCCTTCCCTACAAACTACAAGCACATAATGGCAAACAAACACACCCGCTCACTCCACTCACCCCCCCCCCCCCCCTTCCCTACAAACTACAAGCACATAATGGCAAACAAACACACCCGCTCACTCCACTCACCCTCCCCCCCTTCCCTACAAACTACAAGCACATAATGGCAAACAAACACACCCGCTCACTCCACTCACCCCCCCCCCCCCCTTCCCTACAAACTACAAGCACATAATGGCAAACAAACACACCCGCTCACTCCACTCACCCCCCCCCCCCTTCCCTACAAACTACAAGCACATAATGGCAAACACACACACCCCGCTCACTCCACTCACCCCCCCCCCCCTTCCCTACAAACTACAAGCACATAATGGCAAACACACACACCCGCTCACTCCACTCACCCTCCCCCCCCTTCCCTACAAACTACAAGCACATAATGGCAAACACACACACCCGCTCACTCCACTCACCCCCCCCCCCCCCTTCCCTACAAACTACAAGCACATAATGGCAAACAAACACACCCGCTCACATCCACTCACCCCCCCCCCCTTCCCTACAAACTACAAGCACATAATGGCAAACACACACACCCGCTCACTCCACTCACCCTCCCCCCCTTCCCTACAAACTACAAGCACATAATGGCAAACAAACACACCCGCTCACTCCACTCACCCCCCCCCCCCTTCCCTACAAACTACAAGCACATAATGGCAAACCACACACACCCGCTCACTCCACTCACCCCCCCCCCCCCCCTTCCCTACAAACTACAAGCACATAATGGCAAACACACACACCCGCTCACTCCACTCACCCCCCCCCCTTCCCAACCCACCCACATCACCACTTTCTCTCTTCTTCTGATGTAATGATACTTAAACAATATACATGTACAATTTATAATAATGAAGTACTGTTTTCTCCGTGTGGTACCATGCGAATAGCTGTTGTGCATGATACATAACATATGTTCGCTGCAATCATCCTTCAAAATACAGATTTATATACACTTAAGCATTTCCTATCTGAGTGTACACACCAGCACCGAAATCCGGTGGGAAGGGGGGGGAGGGTGAGTGGAGTGAGCGGGTGTGTGTGTTTGCCATTATGTGCTTGTAGTTTGTAGGGAAGGGGGGGGGAGGGTGAGTGGAGTTTGTAGGGAAGGGGGGGGAGGGTGAGTGGAGTGAGCGGGTGTGTGTGTCTATATCTTCATATTTCTTTAACAATCAAAAGAAAGTTAACCATATGCTCTTAAGCCCGCTACCAATATGACATCACTACACCACAGCCGCGCCCTGCCGACCAACCAAGCCAACCTACCAGCTAAGTTGCCGATCGGCCAACGGGACCCGGCCGCGATACCGCCATGCCAGACAAGCAACGGGCCACAGGCCACAACCAGCACTCAATGATATTTGAATACCATATGAAATTACCCACACATCCTAAACATATCCTCTTATACACATGCACATAATCCAGGTGTCTTATGATTTTAATTATCAATTTTCAATTAATACTTCATAATTGATCCCGTTAGTGTTAAATTTTAGCAGATTCAGTTGTACAGTTGCTATGTATTTCTCAAGATTATATCTTCTCTTTAGCATGTTCAGATATACTGTTATTGAAGACTCACAGTTGTTTATTTTACAGCTAGAAATGTAGTGTTTGGCTATCAGTATTATAAGATCGAATGTTGTATCAGTTGTGGAATTGTCATCTGCTCCAAATATTATTGTGTTTTCAGTCAGAGACATATCATTCGCTATTAAACACTTTCCCTTTATTGATTTTTGCAATGCTTTCCAGAATTCATTGACATGTATGCATCCCCAGAACATATGTTCGATGCTGTCTTTTTTTCTTTTCACAGAAACTACAGTTATAACTTTCTACTATTCCCTTTTTTTTTTAAACTACGTTAGTTGCAATTATCCGATGCACTATTCTCATTTGCATCCATTTTATCTTAATATCCTGAATTTAATGAATTTTTCTAAAGCATTTCTTCCAAGGTATCTGCCGATTTAGCTTCTCCGTCCATTTTGCACAACAGTTTGGTTCCCAGTTATCTTTTACTATAACTCTGTAATAAGCTTTGGAACCTTTCTCTACAGAATATATTTTCTTTAGTGCTGTCTTGACTTCTGCTGCAATGTTATCTTTTATCTCATTATCAAACCCTTGGTATCTGATGTATTTTATTTTTTATTAATGGATGATATGCATCCACCATAAGATAGGAAATCTATTTCAATGCATTTCTTCGTTTTATTCTCTTCGTTTCTTTTCACTGTCTTCTCTCTGTCGATACTTTCATCCTTCTTGACCTTCTCCTTCTTGACCTCCAGTATCCCTGTCATACGGGCGATATACAGGGCACATTGTAGTTACAACTTAATATATAAAAAAAAAGTGAGGGGCGCGAAGGAGAGGTGGAAGGGGCCAGAAATCATTCTGGTTGTGGGCTTTCAGATGTTTTTTCCTTTATGGACGGATTGAAGGGGCCAGAAATCATTCTGGTTGTGGGCTTTCAGATGTTTTTTCCTTTATGGACGGATTGAAGGGGCCAGAAATCATTCTGGTTGTGGGCTTTCAGATGTTTTTTCCTTTATGGACGGATTGAAGGGGCCAGAAATCATTCTGGTTGTGGGCTTTCAGATGTTTTTTCCTTTATGGACGGATTGAAGGGGCCAGAAATCATTCTGGTTGTGGGCTTTCAGATGTTTTTTCCTTTATGGACGGATTGAAGGGGCCAGAAATCATTCTGGTTGTGGGCTTTCAGATGTTTTTTCCTTTATGGACGGATTGAAGGGGCCAGAAATCATTCTGGTTGTGGGCTTTCAGATGTTTTTTCCTTTATGGACGGATTGAAGGGGCCAGAAATCATTCTGGTTGTGGGCTTTCAGATGTTTTTTCCTTTATGGACGGATTGAAGGGGCCAGAAATCATTCTGGTTGTGGGCTTTCAGATGTTTTTTCCTTTATGGACGGATTGAAGGGGCCAGAAATCATTCTGGTTGTGGGCTTTCAGATGTTTTTTCCTTTATGGACGGATTGAAGGGGCCAGAAATCATTCTGGTTGTGGGCTTTCAGAGTGTTTTTTTGTTTATGGACGGATTGAAGGGGCCAGAAATCATTCTGGTTGTGGGCTTTCAGATGTTTTTTCCTTTATGGACGGATTGAAGGGGCCAGAAATCATTCTGGTTGTGGGCTTTCAGATGTTTTTTCCTTTATGGACGGATTGAAGGGGCCAGAAATCATTCTGGTTGTGGGCTTTCAGATGTTTTTTCCTTTATGGACGGATTGAAGGGGCCAGAAATCATTCTGGTTGTGGGCTTTCAGATGTTTTTTCCTTTATGGACGGATTGAAGGGGCCAGAAATCATTCTGGTTGTGGGCTTTCAGATGTTTTTTCCTTTATGGACGGATTGAAGGGGCCAGAAATCATTCTGGTTGTGGGCTTTCAGATGTTTTTTCCTTTATGGACGGATTGAAGGGGCCAGAAATCATTCTGGTTGTGGGCTTTCAGATGTTTTTTCCTTTATGGACGGATTGAAGGGGCCAGAAATCATTCTGGTTGTGGGCTTTCAGATGTTTTTTTGTTTATGGACGGATTGAAGGGGCCAGAAATCATTCTGGTTGTGGGCTTTCAGATGTTTTTTCCTTTATGGACGGATTGAAGGGGCCAGAAATCATTCTGGTTGTGGGCTTTCAGATGTTTTTTCCTTTATGGACGGATTGAAGGGGCCAGAAATCATTCTGGTTGTGGGCTTTCAGATGTTTTTTCCTTTATGGACGGATTGAAGGGGCCAGAAATCATTCTGGTTGTGGGCTTTCAGATGTTTTTTTCCTTTATGGACGGATTGAAGGGGCCAGAAATCATTCTGGTTGTGGGCTTTCAGATGTTTTTTTCCTTTATGGACGGATTGAAGGGGCCAGAAATCATTCTGGTTGTGGGCTTTCAGATGTTTTTTCCTTTATGGACGGATTGAAGGGGCCAGAAATCAATCTGGTTGTGGGCTTTCAGATGTTTTTTCCTTTATGGACGGATTGAAGGGGCCAGAAATCATTCTGGTTGTGGGCTTTCAGATGTTTTTTTCCTTTATGGACGGATTGAAGGGGCCAGAAATCATTCTGGTTGTGGGCTTTCAGATGTTTTTTCCTTTATGGACGGATTGAAGGGGCCAGAAATCATTCTGGTTGTGGGCTTTCAGATGTTTTTTCCTTTATGGACGGATTGAAGGGGCCAGAAATCATTCTGGTAGTGGGCTTTCAGATGTTTTTTCCTTTATGGACGGATTGAAGGGGCCAGAAATCATTCTGGTTGTGGGCTTTCAGATGTTTTTTCCTTTATGGACGGATTGAAGGGGCCAGAAATCATTCTGGTTGTGGGCTTTCAGATGTTTTTTCCTTTATGGACGGATTGAAGGGGCCAGAAATCATTCTGGTTGTGGGCTTTCAGATGTTTTTTCCTTTATGGACGGATTGAAGGGGCCAGAAATCATTCTGGTTGTGGGCTTTCAGATGTTTTTTCCTTTATGGACGGATTGAAGGGGCCAGAAATCATTCTGGTTGTGGGCTTTCAGATGTTTTTTCCTTTATGGACGGATTGAAGGGGCCAGAAATCATTCTGGTTGTGGGCTTTCAGATGTTTTTTCCTTTATGGACGGATTGAAGGGGCCAGAAATCATTCTGGTTGTGGGCTTTCAGATGTTTTTTCCTTTATGGACGGATTGAAGGGGCCAGAAATCATTCTGGTTGTGGGCTTTCAGATGTTTTTTCCTTTATGGACGGATTGAAGGGGCCAGAAATCATTCTGGTTGTGGGCTTTCAGATGTTTTTTCCTTTATGGACGGATTGAAGGGGCCAGAAATCATTCTGGTTGTGGGCTTTCAGATGTTTTTTTTCCTTTATGGACGGATTGAAGGGGCCAGAAATCATTCTGGTTGTGGGCTTTCAGATGTTTTTTCCTTTATGGACGAATTGAAGGGGCCAGAAATCATTCTGGTTGTGGGCTTTCAGATGTTTTTTCCTTTATGGACGGATTGAAGGGGCCAGAAATCATTCTGGTTGTGGGCTTTCAGATGTTTTTTCCTTTATGGACGGATTGAAGGGGCCAGAAATCATTCTGGTTGTGGGCTTTCAGATGTTTTTTCCTTTATGGACGGATTGAAGGGGCCAGAAATCATTCTGGTTGTGGGCATTCAGATGTTTTTTCCTTTATGGACGGATTGAAGGGGCCAGAAATCATTCTGGTTGTGGGCTTTCAGATGTTTTTTCCTTTATGGACGGATTGAAGGGGCCAGAAATCATTCTGGTTGTGGGCTTTCAGATGTTTTTTCCTTTATGGACGGATTGAAGGGGCTAGAAATCATTCTGGTTGTGGGCTTTCAGATGTTTTTTCCTTTATGGACGGATTGGTGGAAGGGGCCAGAAATCATTCTGGTTGTGGGCTTTCAGATGTTTTTTCCTTTATGGACGGATTGGTGGAAGGGGCCAGAAATCATTCTGGTTGTGGGCTTTCAGATGTTTTTTCGTTTATGGACGGATTGAGTCAAAATTTAGATCTTGTAAATAGTAAATGTACTTTTTTTTTGCCTAGCGAACAGTGCGATTTCAAAGTTTTGACAGGTCTAAAACATTGCACTCCAAATGGCCGATTGCGTTTAAATTTTGATAATATAGCTTTCTGTTCGCACTGCCAGTTTATCTTACAAAACGTGGCTGCAGGAAAACAAAATGACTCTGCTAGTGGAGGAAGGTGCTAATTTGGGACACTTGAGATGGGATGGGGGGGGGGGGGGGGGGGGGGGGAGGAGGGAGAGGTTGAGCCCATTAATGCAACGTTTAAAAAGTCACCATATTGTCTGTTTTGTTCTTTTAGGTTATACTCTCTTCTTCAACATATCTTAGTCTCAAGCGAGTCCTTCACCTTCCTTTCGGAAGACAGATTAACACAGGAAGGCTACAGTATTGTGCATACTATTGACATCTACACGCTCAATTTACAGCGATGAGATTTACCAAAAATCAAACTTGACTGATTTTAACCTTCACATTTTGGTGTACACTACTAATTAAACTGTCAGAGAGAGAGAGAGAGAGAGAGAGAGAGAGAGAGAGAGAGAGAGAGAGAGGAGAGAGAGTTGATATCTGGATGGTCTGTCAACGTTTTAACTGCGTCATTGCCCGTATAGCGTACATTATTTGTGCTCACACAATCACGCAACAATCCGATATTACTCATATCTTAGAGATATTCTACACCTTCAGCAGGTCATGTTTTTTGTAGTGTCCTCTAGGCGAAGAATTCTAGAGCAAAACAGCCTACAACACGTAGTTCTGAAGATGTGAACAAATGCAAAGATCGACAACCGGGTAAGTCAACATGTTATACGCTGCATGCTAGGAAAAACAAAAACGACAACAACAAAAAACGCTTTCCCCACGCATGTCGACCTAACAAGCTTCAACTATTAACTAAAATTAACATGAAAAGAAAGAAGTTCGCTTTTGAAGAGAGAGAGAGAGAGAGAGAGAGAGAGAGAGAGAGAGAGAGAGAGAGAGAGAGAGAGAGAGAGAGAGATTGTTGGTGTCTTTGGAGCTGATGGACTGGATTGCCCCAGCAACGTTTGTGATACACAGAAGGGAGACCACGTTAGATTCGGAGGGTGGTCAGATGTCCGTGTCTACCCTTTTGTCCTAAGTGACCGAGAGACTGGCCCTATTGTTATTGGTCACCTACCATTGTACTTGCATAGAGCGTTTCCGTTTAGAGAAAAGGCAGTCACATCGTAAGAGGGATTTATGCGTCGCAGGAATGATGTATGTACCCTATC
>CM031597.1:41049454-41056954 GCA_018398815.1 Conus ventricosus | reverse complement strand
TAGTGTGCCATTCATGGCAAAGGGTTTAGATGTATCTCTTTATTTGTTTTCTTTTTTATCGCCTTGTCCCCCCTTGTCTGGGCTTTTGAAAGTGACTAGTAGATAGCATACATTTGCTCTCTCTCTCCTGTTTAATCGGTTCACAACAGGCACTGCAGGCTGTTATTCCGAAGGCAATCAAACATGTAGCGTAAAAATCTTTAGAATGAACAAAGATTGAACACGGTACTCTATGACTTTTATCACTTTGAAATGTGGGAATTGTCTTGTACTTATTTTCTATTCAGATTCTAAACCGACCTGGTGCTTCTTGCGAGTTCTATTGCTTTTCTTTCCAATTAGAAGGGACAGCAGACGGATTTCTTCTTGTTTCTTGTCTCACCTTTACTTTTCTGTTTTATTAAACAAGGTCACACGGCCTCACACGTCCAAACTATTGGCTACTGGTGTGCACCACACTCTACATTATCCTACCATTTCTCCTGCCATTCCCTAACCTCCCAGACACTCCCGATGACTACTCTTGTCTTCCTTATTTCCCATTTTCACCCACCTCCCTTCCCACATACACAAACCAAATCACACGAAGCACAGGCACACAGACACAGATACACACACACACCACACACACACACACACACACACACGCACGCACGCACGCACGCACGCACGCACGCACGCACGCACGCACGCACGCACGCACACACACACACACACACACACACACACACACACACACAGACAACGAGAGAGGGAGAGGAATGAAATGCATCTTCCAAATAATCCGTAAAATGCTGTTGAATCGCTTCACTGGCGACACACACAGGAAGCTCGTTTCCCGCCTATCCCGTTCCTGCCACCATCCTCATCCTGCCAACCTCTTCCTTCAACCGCTTCTCCCGCCCCATTCCACCCTTCTCCCGCCCCATTCCACCCTTCTCTCACCCTCTGTTTTCTATCCCCCACCTCCACTCTCACTCTCTGCCACCTCCTGTAATGGAGCAAACGCTCGGGGAAAGAAAACAAACAACTAACAAACAATCAACAACAAAAAACAAAAACAAACAAACAAAAAACAAACAAACAAACAAACAAACAAAAAACAAAACAAAAGAGGAAACAAATAGAGATGGTGAACATGCCATTTATTCAGTAAATGAAACACACAAACAAAACAAAAAACAGAGATTGTGGGCAAGCCGCGTATTTAGTAAACAAACTGGTATCTTTGCATATTCAGCCAGAGAGAGAGAGAGAGAGAGAGAAGAGAGAGAGAGAGAGAGGAGGGAGAGAGAGGAGAGAGAGAGAGAGAGAGAGAGAGAGAGAGAGAGAGAGAAGAGAGAGAGAGATGAATGGGAACAGATGAGGGAGGGGATGATGACCTAGTTAGATACCAGGATTCATGCTTATCTTCCGCAGAAAGAAACACATTTAATGACAAGAGCTAAAACAGAATTACCGCGATGCCAAACAAACGAGAAAAAAAATTACAAAACAAATTTAATGCATTTCGACTCATTTGGTCTTTTTCAGGGAAGCCAAATAAAATTTAAGAAAATGAACACGAAGGATGAACAATTAGTCAATTATCTCTTCGAACTGGGTGCCCAAACGCTAGATTTTTTTTTTTGCACCCAGTTCGAAGAGATTTGTCAGCGTCCTGAAGTCCAAACATTCGAACAACCGTGCAGTAGTATTCGTTACATCTGGCTGAATACGTACAGTTTGAGGAAACAATGTTTCCTCTACATGCAAACATACGGTGAAAGCAAAGATGAACTCTTCCGCAGCACCGCACAGTGAAGAAAATTGTAATCATTTCAATTATGACGATGTCTATTACAATTAAATTCATTCCTCCCGAGTCTGACTCGGATTATTGTCTCTCAATATTGTCTTATATGAAGGTAAGACAACCAGGTTTCATATCTTAGAGCATCCTTAAAGCGTTAATATTCGTTGCTGCTGCCGTGTGTAAATATTCTCTCATGCCAGTCTCGCTTGAAGCAATCTCGTAAACGTTGCTTCAGTATTCTCAAGTAATTTGTCTTACTCCTATTCGCCGTTCTATCAACGCATACCCTAGCCAACATCATGTCGAAATAATCGATCCTTATGTCACCAACGCATCTGTTTGTTCCCCGCTCATCAAGACGTTTGAAATTATTATAAACAGTAAACAAGTGGGGTATGTTTTGCTCCCATAAGTTCAAGTTTAAAAGGCTATGCCAGTCTTGAGTAAAAGTTATTCTGTGTTAGGTTTCCTTATGGGAGCAAAACATACCCCACTTGTTTACTGTTTATCGTTTACTGTTCCCTACCTCATTTCATTTCCGATTTTGCTTTGAAATTATTATACTTTGTTCAAGGTATTCTACTTTCTTGCCCGACAAAAAAAGCAGAAGAGCACACAAAACAAAGTGTGAAGTAACGCAGTTTTAATGCACGACACAAAACAAGACGAGAAATTTTCGGCAATATGCCTTCCTCAGCGACAAAAAAATACAGACATAAACATGTACAGTACTCCCCTTGTGAAGCCAAAGTGGTGAATGTACTTTCTTGCATTTATAGAAACTCTGACCAATCTTTCATTGTATTCGTAGCTGTGTTGATAACCAGATGGAGAGTACGTATTTCCCCATGTATACTGTTCAAAAAAAGAAACGCAAAATGAAATTTTGCCACCTGGGGTGGACCATACAGTTGAGAACACGCCAAAAACCGGCCCTGATGTATGTCTTGAACGTCGACGTGCTAGGATAACATTGATTCCGGTTGTCACTATGTGCACGTGCGTGTTGTGGGCCAGGTGCGACAGTGCAAACATTGGGCTGTGCTTCTGTTGTTTCGCCTGCAAAGCATGCCCAACTCAGTGGTGAACACACACACACCATGGTCATAGTGCAGTATAAAAGCCGGGTCATTTTGGCAACCGGCAGGCACACCGTACCAAAAAACAGCATGCCACGTTTGAGCCCAGCAGAGAGAGAAAACGCCCTGGGTCGTTTGCAAGTTGGTCAGAGTGCAACTGATGTGGCCCATGCTTTGAATGTCTCCCCCAATACCATATGCCGACTTTGGACTCGCTTCCAGAGGACAGGGTCATCAGTGATGCCCCGAGGTCAGGCCGACCTCATATCACAACGCCAGCCCAGGACCGCTTTATACGGCTAAGACATCTCCGCAATCGCTTCCTGCCGGCCTCGTCCACTGTCCAGGCATGCGCTGGTGTCCGTCGCATCTCCGACCAGACTGTCCGGAACAGGCTGCATGCTGCTGGGCTGAGGGCTTACAGGCCCCTACGTGGCAACGTAATGACGGGGCGCCATCGACAGACCAGACTGCAATGGGCTACGCAACACAGACACTGGACACTGAGGAACCACTGGCGACACGTCTGGTTCTCGGATGAGTCACAGTTTCTGCTGCAGCGCCATGACAGGAGGCGAAGGGTTTACCGCCGGGTTAATGAACGCAACCAGCAGAACTGCGTCGACGAGGCACCTCCGCATGGTGGCGGCAATGTCATGGTATGGGGGGCCATCAGCAACACAGGCAGGAGCCAGCTGGTGCGCGTGGAAGGTCACCTGACAGCCCAGCAGTACGTCCAGGTCATTGTTCAGCCACACGTCCTGCCTCTAATGGCCACTCCCAGGGCCGTGTTCCAGCAGGACAACGCCAGGCCCCACACAGCACGCCTGACCACAGCCTTCTTTACCGCCAACAACATCAACACCCTGGCCTGGCCCTCTCTTTCCCCGGATTTGAATCCTATTGAGCACGTTTGGGACGTTTTGGACAGACGCCTGAGAGTGAGGGCCAACGCCCCAGCGACTCCAAATGAACTGTTCCGGGCATTACAGGCCGAGTGGGCGGCCATCCCACAGCAGACAATCAGGAACATTATTGCTTCATTGCCCCGCAGATGCCAGGCTACCATTGCAGCCAGATGGGTCACACCCGTTACTGACTTTGGAAGCGGCCTGCCGATTTCCCTGAGGGTCTGGGGCTGGTTCTTTACCACAGCATTGCAGGGAGACTTCTGTCCTACTGATGACCTGTTTTTGTCATTTTCACATTAAACGTGTTGTCACACTGAGCTTCAATAAATTGTGTTTCAAATCGGCAGCTTGGCATTTTGCGTTTCTTTTTTTGAACAGTATACTATATACCCACCCATAGTTCGGTGTCTTATAGCAGACAGTTACAATTCTCTCACAAGCATGCACATGGACCCACACGACTTCTTTTTCCTCTTTAAAACCCCCCCCCCCCCCCCCCCCCCCCCCCGATTCAGCTACAATAACACAGTTCTAGTGGAACATGTTAGTCAAATAATCACAAATAAACATAAAACCGCTTCGGCATCATTGCATTCTATATTCCACAATGTTCGTAAAGTGTCTATACTATTTTCTCTTTAGATTTTCTTATTAGATCTTCTATTACTCTGTCGACAGACAACCTGGCTGTCAAGGTAAAGCCAAAATATACATGGGAGATAACCACTTCTTGTCTGTCTTTTGTCAGTACTATTGCTCACGAGCTTATTGATGATCTCTTTTATTTTCTGAATACCATGACCTCAGTCTTTCTTTTCTAAAATACCGTCAACCCTCTTCTGCTAGATGGTTTGGTGAATATATCCAGATGATTCTGAACACCCACCACCTTGTGCTTCGACACGGCTATGTCACCCACAAACAGTACGGAGAATGTATATGCGTGTGTGTATATGTGTGTGCGCGTATGTGTGTGCGTGTGTGCGCGCGCGTGTGTATGTATGTATCCGTGCGTGCGTGCGCTTGTGTGTGTGTGTGTGTGCGAGTGTGTGTGTGTGTGTGTGTGTGTGTGTGTGTGTGTGTGTGTGTGTGTGTGTTGGTGTGTGTGTGTGTATCAGAGAGAGAGAGAGAGAGAGAGAGAGAGAGAGAGAGAGAGAGAGAGAGAGAGAGAGAGAGAGAGAGAGAATTGGAGCTGAATACGAGAATGTAAAATAACATCACATGACACGTACGTGTCATCAATGTATGGTCCCTACTTGCCACCATTTTCACAACATACACGATGTCTCAATACCCTAAAGACTAACAGCAGTGTATAACGTTTTGCATTGTATTGTTCTGTATCATATTTGTGTTGTATGTATTGTGTTATATAACGATGTTTTGTTATCTTGTATTCTAGTAGGCCTATTTTGAGCTGTTTTGTGTTGTATGGTATGGTGTTTTAGTGTTGTGTTTTAGAACGATACTGTGGTACTTTGCTTTCTTTTGCATCATTTGAATTTTGTTTTGTATTGGATTTATGCAATATTTATACTGCTTGTATTGTAATGGTATGCATTTCCATTGATGACATTATATTTCACTGCATTTACTAGATTGTGCGCTATTGTGCTGTTTCTATTGTGTTTTTGTGTGTGTGTAAGATACACAGTAATAGATTGCATTGCGCAAGACACGTCTTGTGTTTTGTATTATACCGTATTGTCTCATATAACGTTTTACTCAACTCAACCGTATGAGCATTGTTTTATGCTGTTGTGTCATAACCCGCATTGCCTAACAATTTGTGCTGTGTTTATGTCACGTTATTTTGTATTGCATTGTTTTGTATTGTACTACAGATCGTATTATATATATTGTATTACATTCCGTTGTACTGTATTATCACCTATTGCATAGTGCTGCACTGTCACTGCACTGTATTACATTGCATTGTACTGACGAAGTAGAAGAAGAAGAAGGAGAAGTAGAAGAGAGGAAGAAAGAAGAAGAAGAAGAAGAAGAAGAAGAAGAAGAAGAAGAAGAAGAAGAAGAAGAAGAAGAAGAAGAAGAAGAAGAGGAGGAGGAGGAGGAAGAAGAAGGAGGAGGAGGAGAAGAAGAAGAAGAAGAAGAAGAAGAAGAAGAAGAAGAAGAAGAAGAAGAAGAAAAAGAAGAAAGAAGAAGAAGAAGAAGAGAAGAAGAAGAAGAAGAAGAAGAAGAAGAAGAAGACGACGAAGAAGAGGAGGAGGAGGGGGAGGAGAAGGAAAAGGAAGCAGAGGAAGAAGGAGGAGGCAGCGGTGGAGGAGGAGTTGGAGGAGGAGGAGGAGCAGGATGAGGAAGAGGAGTAGAAGGAAGAGAGGAGAAGTACTAGAAGGAGGAGTTGGAGGAGTTCGAGGAGGAAAACGAGAAGGATGAGGAGGAGAAAGTGCGACGACGGTAAAGAAGAAGAAAAACGGCCACTACAAGAAAGAGAAGATGTGCGAGAAGGAAGACGAAAAGGAGGAAGAAAAGGACGATGAAGGGAAGAAATAGCAGAAGAACAAGAACAAGAAGAAGGAGACGTTTAAGGAAGAGGAGTTGAAGGAGGAGGAGCTTTAGGAGGAAAAGGAGGAGGAGGGTGAGAAGATGAGTTTAGGGAAAGGAGGAAGAGGATGAGGTGGGGGGTAAAAGAAGAAGAAGAAGAAGAAGAAGAAGAAGAAGAAGAAGAAGAAGAAGAAAGAAGAAGAAGAACCTAATTTGGTCCTGTTAGACAAGAAAAAAGAAAAACGCTTCAGTATTTTCCTGCGTCACGTAACGAAAGGAAGACAGGAGAAAGGAACGGCTCAGTAACGGTATTCTGATGCTTCACATGCGGGGAGAAGGCAATATATTGCCATCGGCCATATTGGACACCCTTTAGAAGCCCATTCATTTGGTGCAGCATGGCAATTCTTTGCTCCCTTCAACACGCACGCATGGATGTTCGCTCGAAAGCACGTATGTACCCTGGCAGGCACACGCGCACGTCCCCCAGACACATGCACATCTTCACATTCGTTCTTTCTCCCTGTCTGTATTTGTCACAAACAAACCAGCAAACAAACCACATCCATGCTCGGACTCACACATTTTCAATAAAGATGATGAAATCAATATGAAGCGTCACAGGCTGTGGCCACAGCTGCTTTGAAGTTGCATGCAGCATAACGGTTTTGCGCACTTTACATCCCCCTTTCACATCCACTCATGGCGCCCTCTCCCTTTTTCTCTCCCCCCCCACCCTACCCTCCTTTGTTTCTTTGCCCCATCCCCATTGTTGTTTTTATGGAATCAAGCTCTGGTTATTTGCTTGTTTAGGCACTGCTGTTATTGTTTGTTTAGGCACTGCTGTTATTGTTTGTTTAGGCACTGCTGTTATTGTGTTCTCCACAGCCACATTCTTTTTCTTTGACAATGATTCGGCAAAAGGGATCGGTTTCTTCGTTCTTTGAGTTTCTCTGTTGCCATGTTCCTTTAAAAGACGACATTAAGAAGGTCTAAACATAATCTGCACTGCACGCTTTCTGGATTGTTCATATTTAGTTCGGCATCAATACTGTTAAATATTTTGGGAAACGAACAACAACAAGGACAGCAACAACAAAAAACAACAATAACTATAACAACAACAAACTTTATTAATGAAAGGAAAACCAAAGAGGGGAGACAGAAAGATCCTCTGGGTGAGTCTGAACGATGAATATTTTGGCGATAA
>CM031597.1:41041954-41044454 GCA_018398815.1 Conus ventricosus | reverse complement strand
ACACCCCGTCCACAGCCACAGCCCGGTCGGCCCCGCCGCAGCCCCGGCACCGGCAATCCACAGGGAGCAGTCAATGTCAAGTCGTCAAGAGGCAACCCACCGGAGGAGACACTGCACTGCTGCCGAGTCACTTCGGTGGTGTTTCAGTGGCGCCTGTTCTGATCTAACATACGCAGGACACCACCTACTGAGCCCCCTACTGACGACAATAATTGCTTAGTCGCGGAGCCGACGCGAGTGAGCTCTCCCTCCGGAGGGCGCCACCACGTCCGCCCAACGACAGTCCCCATGGACTCGCCGATACCAGTGACCCCGACGGAACCAAACCAAGTCCACAGACGTGGAGAGGACATCGAAATTGAGGTCACCATGAGAACAGGGCATGAAGGGCCACATAATTTGAGACTTTTTTTTATGCTGATCGATGAGAATGAGGATGATTAATATGATGCTACTGATTTCCATTTCGGTCTGAGACTACATGACTGGGCTGTACTCTACGCTTACTTTCATAATATATCCCGGCGTCAACCAGGCCCGAGAGATACAGGCACCTGCAGTGTTGGTCATGAAATTGGAGCAACACTCTCAGAAACGCATCCATTAAGTGGATGAAACTCGACTGTGTGGTCCCAGTCTTCCCAACTGAGTCCGCAGCAAACTCAACTCTGGGTAGGAGCCGGTCGGGGCAGAAAAAACCCACATGACTCTGATGGGATTCGAACCCACGACCTCCCAGCCGGGAGTCCGCGACGCTAACCACTTCGCCACGGCGGCTGGTGTTTTGTATGTAATTTAGATCAGTTTGGGAAAGTAGAATGTATATGCAAAAATTCAGGACACTGTCTTTGCTCTTTTATGCCGTGCATATATTTTGTTTGCGAATGAAGCCAAAAATTTCATTTTTCGACGAAGTAACCTTTGTGCACTCAGTAAACGTGATCTTTCAATTCAGGCTACCTTTTGCTTGTAAGCCTATCTTCTTTCACATGGATGAATTTCCTGACATGCTGATTAAAGTACAGTTTATATTCAATCAAACCGTGTATTTGACCAAACATCCGGTCAGGAGACCTACTACTTTTTTCATGTTTAAGATGTATGGTGTGCAACCTTCAAACTTAATAAAGCTGTTTTCCCTTAACTTTCATTCGCCAGTAGGCTTCCTCCCAATGAACGTTAAAAGGAATGTTAAGTAATTCCGCCGGTTAAGTTTGGACAAATAAATTACCAGACAAAACCCGACGCATTTCAACCACTTAGATCTTCTTCAGACAATGATTCAACGCCCATCTTGCGCCGAATTCGAGAAGATAGGTGATGGCTCGTTGCTGCACCGAATTCGACAATGATTGGTCTTTCTTCACTTTCTTTGTCCTAAATGATGTTTATCTTGACTGAAGAAGACCTAAGAGGTCGAAACGCGTCGTGTGTTGTTATGTAATTTGTTTGTCCCTGTTTAACCGGCGGAGTTACGTAAAATTCCTGTTGAAATTCCTGTTAAAATTCCTGTTAAATTCCTGTTAAAATTCCTGTTAAAATTCCTGTTGAAATTCCTGTTAAAATTCCTGTTAAAATTCCTGTTAAAATTCCTGTTGAAATTCCTGTTAAAATTCCTGTTAAAATTCCTGTTGAAATTCCTGTTAAAATTCCTGTTAAAATTCCTTTGAAAATGTGTTTCAATTTCCGCCTGCAGTCACCCCATTTTGAAACTCCCTCTCAATGATTGTGTCTACATTTGACACATGATAGACAGGGGAAACTCCCTCTCAATGATTGTGTCTACATTTGACACATGATAGACAGGGGAAACTCCCTCTCAATGATTGTGTCTACATTTGACACATGATAGACAGGGGAAACTCCCTCTCAATGATTGTGTCCACATTTGACACATGATAGACAGGGGAAACTCCCTCTCAATGATTGTGTCTACATTTGACACATGAGAGCCAAGGGAAAAACTCCCTCACAATGATTGTGTCTACATTTGACCCATGGTAGACAAGGGAAACTCCCTCTCAGTGATTGTTTCTACATTTGACCCATAATAGACAAGGGAAACTCCCTCTCAATGATTGTTTCTACATTTGACCCATGATAGACAAGGGAAACTCCCTCTCAATGATTGTTTCTACATTTGACACATGAGAGCAAGGGAAACTCCCTCTCAATGATTGTTTCTACATTTGACACATGAGGGCCAGGGGAAACTCCCTGTCAATGATTGTTTCTACATTTGACACATGAGAGCCAGGGAAACTCCATCTCAATGATTGTTTCTACATTTGACACATGAGAGTTAGGGGAAACTCCATCTCAATGATTGTTTCTACATTTGACACATGATAGCTAGGGGAAACTCCATCTCAATGATTGTGTCTACATTTGACACATGATAGCCGGGGGAAACTCCCTCACAATGATTGCTTCTACAGTTGACACATGAGAGCCAAGGGAAACTCCCTCTAAATGACTGTCTACATTTGACACATGACAG
>CM031597.1:41029454-41036954 GCA_018398815.1 Conus ventricosus | reverse complement strand
CTGCGACAATATGGCACTTAATGTAAACAAAGACAAAACAAAAGTAATGGTATTTAGAAAAGGTGGTTTTCTGGCAAAACACGAGCAATGGTTTTATGATAGAGTACAACTAGAAGTTGTAAACAGTTACTGCTATCTGGGTTACAATTTTTCTACAAAACTGAGTCACAAAAAAGGTACAGACCACTTAGCAACCAAGGGGAAAAAAAGCAGTTTTCTTTCTGAATAGAGCTTTCAACAAATACAAGGAAATGACTGCCAAAACATATTTTACGATATTTGATGCAAAAATAAGATCAATATTATTGTATTCGTCTGAAATATGGGGATATCAGAGACTTGATAGCTTAGAAAAGGTCCACCTAATGGCTTGTAAAAGATTTTTAGGGGTCCCTAGTCGAACACCAAACAAGATGGTATATGGAGACTTAGGTAGATATCCTATATTTGTTACTTCCAATGTTAACTGTGTCAGATACTGGTTACCACTGTTGGATATGGAACAACACAGAATTCCCAAACAAGCTTACAGAATGCTTCTTTCTTTAGATACAGAGGGAAAAGACTGTTGGGTGAGTAAGATAAGACACATTTTATGTGAAACAGGATTCTCTTATGTATGGCTTTGCCAGTCGGTTGGTAACGCCAGTGCATTTGTAAAAATATTTAGACAAAGACTCATTGATATGTTCATTCAAGAATGGTCGGGTACTATTCAAGATAAGGACAGGTATGAATCATACAGGTCTTTCAAAACTATCTTCGAAAAAGAAAAATACATTTCGTTTATGGACACGTATTGTTTTAGAGTAGCTATGTCACAAATTCGATTCGGGACACTTCCTCTAAATAATAATTTGCATAGATTTAGCAACTGTCCATCTGACCGAAACTGTGTGGTATGTGCTTCAAAAATCGAGGATGAAAATCAATTCATATTTGAATGTCCTTTATACACTGATCTCAGAAAGAAGTTCTTACAACAAATCTCAGCAATGCCTTTGCAGTCGTTACCCCGAGCAGTGAGGACAGATTGTCAATACCTAACCAAGTATATTTTCCATGCTATTAATATGCGAAAACAGTTTCTCGAAGTTGACCACGTAAACGATAATAAATGAGTTATGTGTATATTTTGTTACTAATGGAGCTAGTAGTTTTTTGCTTGATTTTTGTTTTTTGATCACCCCTGTCCCCCACGCCTCCATTCTCCTTTTCCATCTCCCCGCCACCCCTCTTTTTGTGTTTGTATTATGGCCTATGGCTGATGTACAATAAACACTAGGACTCGGACTCGGACTCGACTCGACTCTCTCTCTCTCTCTCTCTCTCTCTCTCTCTCTCATAGTCCTTTACGTTATCAATTTTTCATCATTTGTAAACGCTCATCATCATCCTGTCCTGTATTTTTCATTCACTCCCTTCCCTACATTTTAGCTGGCTGACCTTTTTCTATGCCGACACGATGATAAGACGCGGTTGTGATGACAGCATTGTGGAGAATTTTGACGTAATATTGGAGCGGGTTGACTTCACTCCATTTTCTCCCTCACTCATTCACAAATAACGTCACCACAAGGTTTTCCTTTACCCTTTTTATCTGGAAGTGACGTGATGCTCGTGAATGGCCCATGCATTTCGTTTGCCACCCACGCCACAAGTCAACATTCGCGACACTCTTATCAAGCATGTGTCACACATGTGGCACGCCACGTACCTTCGTGCATCAGCATCAAAGGCTGAAGACATCAAAGATCTGAAAGATTGTTCTGATTAATCCAAACTACATTATGTCATGCTGCACATTTGAGAAATGTATATTTCTGAGCCAGTTGACTCAACGACCCTTCCAGAATAACGTTCATTGGATGTCTTGTTCCTCTGACATTCCGTCAATCAGAAAGACAACAGGAACATGCAGGCTGGTTTAACGTCTTAAGGGAAAGATCAAGCTCCCCGAACTGTGCAGACTCACCATAGGCCATAAGACAGAACACAGTCAAACTTCTGTATGTAAATCTCACAAAGTATCTGCCAGAAAGGAAAATGTTTTAATCTCCCGTACTCTTAGATCCTGCAGTTTCTAAGTTTTGTGAAGTCCTACGTATACTTGTACGTGTACGTTTTACTACAGAAGGAGAATGTTATGTCAAAAAAGCATATGATACTGTGAATCGTAAGGTTTTGTGGGCGGTGCTGCTACGAGCAGGCCTGCGAGGTAGGATGCTAAAAACGATTCAGGCAATGTACTCCAATGTGAAAGCGTGTGTTTTATGTCATAATAATACACGTTACTCAAGTTTCTTTGAATGTTTACAAGGTTTAAAGCAAGGATGTGTTATTAGTCCATTATTATTTTCTTTGTTAATAATTGAACTTGCAAATGACGTAATTTTAAATGGTAAACATGGTGCTACCCTCACATCAGACGAAACTGAGCTATTCCTTTTGCTGTTTACTGATGATCTCACTCTTTTGGCTTCTACTGCGATTGGGCTACAGCATCAACAGAATATTCTCCAAAGAGAAACAGAAAGACTGCGGTTAACAGTAAATTTAGACAAGTCAAAAATGATTGTTTTCAGGAAGGGGGGTTTTCTCAGCTCAAGGGAGAGGTGGTTTCTGAATGGCTCCCCGCTAGAAGTGGTTAATTCGTACAAATACTTAGGTCTTACTTTTTCTACTAGACATAGTTTTACACTTGCCATGGAAGAACTAAAACTTAGAGGGAAGAAATGTACAAACGACATCCTGTGCACACTAAAAAGAATTGGGTGTAATTCACGGGATATTTTCTTCAAACTTTTTGATGCACAGGTTGTCCCGTTGCTTTTTTATGGCTCTGAGATATGGGGGTACAAAGCTTACCCTCAGCTGGAGCAAGTACATCTGTACGCATGCAAAAGATTTTTACATGTAAGAAACAAATCAGCAAACGACGTAGTATATGGAGAACTTGGACGTTTTCCATTATGGATATCAACTGTTACCCGGTGTATCAAGTACTGGTTTAGATTGTTAAAACAACCGGATACCAGATTTTCAAAGAAAGCGTACAACATGTCACTGTCTATGCATGAGAAAGGCCATGTAACATGGGCCACACATGTCAAGAATATCCTGTGTGAAAATGGATTTCAAGAAGTATGGATTTTTGGTTGTGGTAATGAAATAGGATTCATAAAAGAATTAAAATTCAGATTATTTAGTAATTTCTGCCATCAATGGCGAAACCATTTGGATATCAGTCCACGGTTGTCCATGTATGGTAAACTGAAATACATGTTTTCTCGAGAAAAATATATCCCTATTCTGTATGTAGAAAATTACAGGAATGTTCTGGCACAATTTAGAATGGGTGTGTCCCAGTTAAATGTACACAGATTTCGCTTTTCACCTACAGCTGAAAACACGACATGCACTGTATGTTTAAATCTGCAAGAAGACGAAATTCATTTTATGTTCAAGTGCCCATTGTACAATCAGATCAGAAAGTTGCATAAATTTGACGTGACTGCGGGTGAGAATTTGGAATGCTAATTGATTGGTGTATTTACTACTGAACTGCCCGATCAAATAGTCAATTTGGCAAAATTCCTAGTCTCTGCCTTCAAAATTAGACAAGCCTTCATCGACAATACAAACACGTGAATCAGAAATATCCTGATTATATAAATCATGTACAGCCCATACTATATGTCTGTCCAGTCAGAGTTATGTTTTCTCTGTGATTAGAGTTTTCCCTGTTTGTATGTTCTTTAGAAGTGAGGTATGATTTTGTGTTCCCCCCATGAAAGGGGCTGTTGGACTATAATCATTAAATTTCAGAGTTCAGAGTTCAGAGGTCTCTCTCTCATAGTCCTTTACGTTATCAATTTTTCATCATTTGTAAACGCTCATCATCATCCTGTCCTGTATTTTTCATTCACTCCCTTCCCTACATTTTAGCTGGCTGACCTTTTTCTATGCCGACACGATGATAAGACGCGGTTGTGATGACAGCATTGTGGAGAATTTTGACGTAATATTGGAGCGGGTTGACTTCACTCCATTTTCTCCCTCACTCATTCACAAACAACGTTACCACAAGGGGTTTTTTTTTTTTCTTTTTTTTCTTCTTTTTTTTTTTATAATCTGAAAGGGAGTGATGGCCGTGAATGGCCCATGCATTTCGTTTGCCACCCACGCCATAAGTCAACATTCGCGACACTCTTATCAAGCATGTGTCACACACGTGGCACACCACGTACCTTCGTGCATCAGCATCAAAGGCTGAAGATGTCAAAGATCTGAAAGATTGTTCTGATTAATCCAAACTACGTTATGTCATGCTGCACATGTTGAGAAATGTATATTTCTGAGCCAGATGACTCAACAACCGTTCCAGAATAACGTTCATTGGATGTCTTGTTCCTCTCAATCAGAAAGACAACAGCAACATGTAGGCTGGCTTAACGTCTTAAGGGAAAGATCAAGCTCCCTAAACTGTGCAGACTCACCATAGGCCATAACACAGAACACAGTCAAACTTCTGTATGTAAATCTCACAAAGTGTCTGCCAGAGAGGAAAATGTTTTAATCTCCCGCAGTTTCGAAGTTTTGTGAATTCCTACGTATACTTGTTCGTATACTTTTTACTACAAAAGGAGAATGCTATGTCAATACCTGGCAAAATCTGTCAAGATGATTTATGATTTCCACTGTAGGATTTTCATGTCCTGTTTCAACTTCTCACGCTCGTACATTCATCACGTCCTTCATAGGGTTTTGGCATTGGTGGTAGGTTTCTTATTGCCCTTATAAGGTACTGGAGTCTGAATGTCTGTTGTAAGACTTTAGATTCACCCGTGGCCTTTGAAGTCATTGGCAGTGTTTCCAGATTCTTTTGATGGTGTCTCACTTCTATTCTTGGCTCGTCAGATTTCTTATAAAATTCACATGTTCCTTGAAAATATTTCATGATCCTTGTCGGCTTCTTGCATTCCTTGTATGCCTCTGGCATCCTTGCTCCCTTCATGTGGCCCTTGCAGCTTTTTTCGGGACCATTTTGTTTCTCCTATGTTCATTTTGCCTTCAGTCTATTTGTCTACACATTGTTACTAAAATGTCATTCGTTTTGCCTACAATTTCTGTTCTTTTCACGTGCACAAGTGTGTGTGTGCGTGTGTGTGTGTGTGTGTGTGTGTGTGTGTGTGTGTGTGTGTGTGTGTGTGTGTGTGTGTGTTGGCTGGATAGGTTGAATGTCCAGAAGCCAGTTCCACCAAACGTGGTAATCAACATAAAAGTCTGAATTTATAGGTGTTTAAAAACAAGGCATCATCTTTTCGTTTTAACTTGGGAAACTCCGTTCACGTCTGTGAATGTAAATGCTAAAAAGTCTATCCCACCATGTAATTCAGAAATGATGACCGATTCCCACTCTTAGACAAGGAAAAAAGCAGTGACAGTATGAGCATTGCACAGTGAAACAGGTTGAAGTGACCTTTAAACTGATCACAACGGTAGTGATAGTGACAAAAAAGTGTATGTATTTGAACATGTTTCAGACATAGCTTACTACCACTGAGTATTAATGGAGATCCTAAGCAGAGGCTTTGCAACAGCAACACGAATCCCACTCTGTGTGCGAAACACAGGAGATAAGACTGATCCAGTGGATGGTTTGAAACCTCTCAGATCAAAGGATAGGCAAAACGACCTTAAACGAAACGATAAATGTCTTCTTTCTCACATCTTTTGTGTGGATTTATAACAGTAAGTGTAACGTTTTCATCGCGGAACTTGAAGGCTTCCCACGTCCATTGTGAGCTTTGGATATTTTTTGACATTTTGTATGTGTTGTTATGTTTGTTGTTGCATTCTCTGATCACCTGTCGACTTATCTTGTTCTTTGAGAGTTTCGTACGTCATCTGTAGGATTTCAGGCCATTGTGGGCTTTTCACATCCATTGCAGGATTCCCACGTAGCCTTTTCACGTCTTTTGTAGGTTTCTTACATGGCTTGTAGGCTTTTACCGTCCTTCATAGACTTCGTACACGCCTTGTAGGCTTCCAATCTCCGTTGCGGGCCTCCCATGTCCTTTGTGGGGTTTACACGCCCCTTGTGGGCTTCTCAAGTCCCTTGTAAGATTCGTCCATCTGTTTTATACATTCCGCGACCCCTAAAGTATGTATCGTTTAGCACCTTGTAGTGTTGCTCAGAGATTTCTTCAGCATGTTTAAATACATAGATGTCACAATCGTTATGGGCTTCTCATGTCCCTGGTAGGGTTTTAACAGTCTCAGTAGAGTTCTCATATCTTTCAGCACATAGATTTCTTGAGTATGTTTAAATACATAGCTGTCACAATCATCATGGGCTTCTCATGTCCCTAGTAGGGTTTCAACAGTCTCAGTAGATTTCTCACACTCCCTATGGCTTTTTGTTATTCATCACGTTGTCTCCTGTTATTTGATTGTCTTGTATATGTGTGCATTTGTGAATGTGTATGTTGTATCTTTCTATTTGCACTTCTTACATTCATATCTTTGTGTCAATATCACACGTTGAGTATCCTAGTGATTTTTTAAATTCAAATCTAGGAGGGTTCATTTTAATCACAATATGTGCAGGAAATTAAAACACATCAAACACAACGTCCAATCTGCATGTGGCATTCTTAAAATAACTATAAAAGCAACCTTCTTTCTAAAGGAAATCACTTTGCAGAAAATTTCTTTCATGAACAGAAATAATGCTTTCATGAAGACAATCCCTCCTTTCATGAAGACTTAACCGTTTTTGTGTTGACATTCTTTTCATTAAGAATTCTGTTTTCTTCCAGAAGAAAAACATTGCTCTTAAACAAAATCTTTGGATAGGAGCATTTGCCACTTTCTCACAAGAGATGACTAGTTTATCAAATCACTTTCAGCGTTAAACATTTTATTTTGGCAAAATAAATACTTATTCAATAAGGTAATTATTTTATGAAGAAAATTTAGCCTTTTGCGAAAAACATTACGCTTTATGATAAAGATCGATTTTATAGAAGGTTGTCTCTGATGCGAATAAATCATGTTTTGTTTCCATGAAAAGAACTGACATAGCTGTCTCTACATTCTTTAAATAAAAAGCACAGCTTTCACACAGACAATTATTGATTTAATTCAAATCTTGTAATTTGGCGGTAGAAGTTTGATGGGTGAAACATTCAGACGATTACAACATTTGCTTTTCAGTTTGAGGGGTGACGAGCCTGTGACATGACAGCTCCCAGCACGTGGAGTGTGGACTGGCATTTTCAAGTCTCCCACAGTTTCTTGTAGGTAGAGCGTGGACTGGCATTAATCAGACTGTCCACAGCTCTCTGAAGGTGAAGTATGGATCAACATTGTAGGCAAAGTGTGGACTGGCATTAATCGGACTTTCCACAGCTCTCTGAAGGTGAAGTATGGACCAGAATTTTTTTAGTTCTCCCGGAGCTCCTAGCAGGCAGATCGTAGACCAGGATTCATCAG
>CM031597.1:41016954-41026954 GCA_018398815.1 Conus ventricosus | reverse complement strand
TCTCTCTCTCTCTCTCTCTCCCTCTCTCTCTCTCACGTGCGCGCGCATGCTAGCGCGTTCTCTGTAAACATTTTGCTATATCAATAAAGAAATCAGTTTGCACCTTGTAAATGTAACTTGTGCATCTGAATAGCTGGTGGCGCAATAATGTTCCTTTGTTTACATACAACTCCAAGTATAGCCGAGAGAGAAAGAGAGAGAGAGAGAGAGAGAGAGAGAGAGAGAGAGAGAGAGAGAGAGAGAGAGAGAGAGAGAGAGAGGAGAGAGAGAGAGAGAGAGAGAGCACGTGCGTACGCGCACGCATGTGTGTGTGTGTGTGTGTGTGTGTGTGTGTGTGTGTGTGTGTGTGTGTGTGTGTGTGTGTGTGTGTGTGTGTGTGTGAGTTAGAGTGTGCGTGCGCGCGTGCGCGCGCGCATGTGTGCGTGTGTGTGTGTGTGTGTGTGTGTGTGTGTGTGTGTGTGTGTGTGTGTGTGTGTGTGTGTGGTGTGTGTGTGTGTGTGTTTCCATGTGTCTCTGTGTGTCTGAAGGTGTGTGTGGGACTACAAATGTAAAAGTTCGCCTGGGTGTCTTTACATGTGTGTATGCACGTTAGCATGCCTATACACCTGTGTGCCTGCATGCCCACGTTTTAGAATAATCCTGCCCAAATTTCAGATACTAAAAAATGAGTACAACACTATTTCTGGCCTCTGCCGTCAATGTTCACTGCCTCGTCATTCCTCCTTTTCCCTCTGACTCTCAAGTATGGTTCTGAAACGTGGCGAACAACAAAGACAAACACCCACAAACTCCAAACATTTATCAACAGATGTCTGCGAAATATTGTGAACATCAGATGGCCAGATGTTATTGCCAACACAGGACTGTGGAACAAGACCAAGCAAGTTCCAATAGAAATAGAAATCAGAAAACGGAAGTGGGGATGGATTGGCCACACCCTCAGAAAGTCTCCATCCAACATCACAAGACAAGCCCTTGAATGGAACCCTCAGGGCAAAAGAAGAGTGGGAAGACCAAGACAGACATGGCGAAGGAGTACCGACGCAGAAGTGAAGGCCGCCGGAATGACGTGGGCCGAGCTGAAGAAGATCTCCCCAAACCGTGTCCGCTGGAAGTGTGGTTGCGGCCCTATGTTCCCCAGGGAATTCAGTCAAGTAAGTCAAGTCCTCTGACTCTCAGACATTCATGTTTACCTCCAACAGACAAAGGGTTTCGGGATTTAGCATATAGATTTAGTTCCTTACGTTCACCTCGCTTTGCGCGTACCATTTGGCCACATTGTGGATGCAAAACAAATGTGAAATTGAAAAACTGTCCCACTAATTACTGTGTCTGCCATGCAAATTGAAGTGTGCCTTGTTTTGCCATACAGACGAAAGTATGACTTACCTGAACGGTGTATGGTGCCTAGCTGGGTCAGTGTTGAGCAACAAATTATTTCGGAACTGGGGATTTGTTGGGGTGGGAGATGTAATGTTGGAATAGGTTAGAAGGCTTACACACACACACACACACACACACACACACACACACACACACACACACACACACACACACACACACACACACACACACACATCTTCTTCTTCTTCTTCTTCTAAAGCTCCACATTTTCACATCTCTCTGTACTCTTTTTCATCCACGCCCGGATTTGTACAGACTATTCTAGACAGCTTTAGACTTAATAGTTTGCATTTTAAAATGAAAGCATTCTCTTAAGGTTTGTTTTCTTTCTGTTCCTTCAGGTCACGTGACTATCCCGCTTCGTTTGTCTTCTTCAGTATGTGCATGCATGCAGTCGTGTGCACTTGTTTTGGGGGTGTTAGTGTTAGTGTTAGTGTGTGTGTGTGTGTGTGTGTGTGTGTGTGTGTGTGTGTGTGTGTGTGTGTGTGTGTGTGTGTGAGTGTGTGTGTGTGGTGTGTGTGTGTGTGTGTGTGTGTGTGTGTGTGTCTGTGTGTGTATGTGTGTGGTGTGTGTGTGTGTGTGTGTGTGTGTGTGTGTGTGTGTGTGTGTGCATGCGCGGGCACGCGCGCGCGCGCGCGTGGTGTGTGTGTGTGTGTGTGTGTGTGTGTGTGTGTGTGTGTGTGTGTGTGTGTGTGTGTGTGTTGTGTGTGTGTCTGTGTGTTTGTCTGTGTGTCTGTGTGTTTGTCTGTGTGTCTGTGTGCATGCATACACTTGTGCTCGCGTGCAGAAAATAGAAGATCAACGCGTAAGACAGAATGAGCCAAACTTCAAGAAATTTGTGTTGTCATCGCTTTCTAGGATAACTCATAAGCCACCAAGCTCACACACAAGTACCATTCCTACTGGTAATGTTCACACAGGTATATACAAAGGAATCATCATCACGCCACATCTACTGGATGCAACGGGGCGTGGATTTGAATTAGATACACGTAGTTTCCAAAACGCAGCTCAGGCCAAAACCGTTCTTCCTGATCACGATGTCTTTCTATATTAGAGGCAACTGTACTCAATAAATCAAACCGTAGTGCTGCCATGGAGAAAGGACGGACCGTTTTCTTTGTCTGTGACAAGTTAGTCTGAAGCATCACCCACTTCCTGTGAGACTGCACAGTCCACTGCTGCTCTAAACCTTCAAAGGGATTTTCCTCTTTTCCCCCACTGTGCGCGTGCATGCGCTATGTGAGAAGGGAAGGTGGCTCAACATGAAAGTGTGGAGGTGGAGAGTGGTGATTAGGGTGTGTGGGAGAGATGAGGCAGTCAGTCTGTGAACGGGGAATTAGAGACTGCAGGTACCAATCGTGCTGTATCATCTTTGTTCGGAGCGAGCAAAAGAATACTGCTGCTATTGTAGAGATGTGGATAAAAAGAGGCAGACACGGGTCAAATGAAAAGGCTCGGGGGAAATGAAAGGGCTTGAGCGGGGGGGGGGGGGGGGGGGGGGGGGGGGGGGGGGGGGGGGGGGGGGGGGGGGGGGGGGGGGGGGGGGGGGGGGGGAGGGTGCAATGTAGGAATCATGAAGCGGGCGAAGCTTGGGGTTTTTGTTGTTGTTTTTTTTCATGCGCACAGAGGCTGATACTCCATCGGACGGACACTTCCTGTATAGACAGGCAAGGATTAATCCCATCTACCCAAGAAAGGGAGTGGAGTTTGTATGTATGACCATTTATTATCTCGCCATTAAGGCAGCCATACTCCAACATTGGGGAAGGTGCATGCTATGTGTAACGTGTCATCCATACCAACGGCCAAACTGGCCTTCTCTTCCGAAAGCTGGTGAAGTGATTTTACGTGTGCGCAAGATGTTATGCGTGCGTCCACGCACGGAATCTCGTGAAGTGATTTTACGTGTGCGCAAGATGTCATGCGTGCGTCCGCCAACGGAACCTCGGTTTACAGTCTCATTCGAAGGACAGAATGGGAAATGGAATCAGAACCAATGTCAACTCCGAAAGAAAAATCCCCCGTACCGAAACGTCCCGGCGGAGATTCGAACCCGCAACTACAGGATCACCAAGATTACGAGTCCGACGCTCTACCACTGAGCTAATCCGGCCCCGAAGCTTGGAAAAAAAAATGCTAATAGCTAGATACACAAACAAAACATTAACATGCACTTAGTCCACATGAAAACTCACCTACACAATAATATAATAACGTGTCCGTCTTGTCCATATTTGTAAGGTTTGTCAGTACAACCTTGAGTTAATCTGACAATAAATTGGTTTCAGTCGGTCAGCCATATTTGTAAGTTTCGTTTGTAACGTTTTGTTTATGGACTTCGCTTTATGGACGTAACCCGTGTCTCAAATTACTGGGCAATTTATGGATTCGTGGCACGCACTTTGAGAAGAGTAGACTCCTGAATACATCTCAAAAAACTGCGTACGTTGACCAGCAGCATTGTGCAGTGAAGAAACAGAAGAAGAAGAAGAAGGATGAAGAAGCTGAAGATGAGAGGACAAGGAGGAGGAGAAGGAGGGGGGGGGGTGAAAAGGGAAGAGACAAATGGAGGAGGAGGAGGAGGAGGAGGAGGAGGAGGAGGAGGAGAAGAAGAAGAAGAAGAAGAACAAGAAGAAGACGACGACGAAGAAGATGGTATTTATACAAATGATGACAATGATGAAAATGATGATGATGATGGTGATGATGTTGTGAGTAAGGACGGACTCGAGGAAAAGAAGAAAGAATAATTTCATTAGAGAGAGAGAGAGAGAGAGAGAGAGAGAGAGAGAGAGAGAGAGAGAGAGAGAGAGAGAGAGAGAGGGGGGGGGGGTGGTAAATAACACAGGCAGAAACTCCGTCTTGTAATCAGAATTTATTGTGAGGATGAGGGTGAGGGAAGGGAAAGGAAAGGGACAGAGGAAACGCGGAGAGGGAGAAATGTCATTGCAGGGAGGAGGGTGTCGGTGTCAGTACCGATTCGTCACGGAAACAACACGTCAAAGGCATCGAGAAACATGAACACAACACTCCGCTGGAGGCAAGATCTCATTATCCGCATGTTGTACGCTCAAGAAATTTTGTGAAAATCGCTTTGATCAGCGTGTCGAAAACCAAAACCAAACCAAAAACCAAAACAAAACAAAACACAGTAAAGGCTGATCTAATGAACTAAAACCACGAGTTCTTTTTGGAAAGGGACAGCCCAGTTCATAAGCAATCAACAAACGACATTTTTCATATAAAGGGGATCGTTGGAAATGGGTGAACTTTAGCAGGTAAACGAGTTACAACAAACATACATCTCATTTTCAGAGACTGTATGTATGGCCCGTGAACTGCGCTAAGAACCATGCATTGCTTTATTTAAACAAGTATTCATGCCGAAAAGTGACATAGAAACCACACGTTTCATCCAAAAAGGCAGTTTAAGTAGTAAACTGAGCTAAAAAAAAGCGTGAGATTTTTGTTTTTATTAAATGGGGGTAGTTCTGCAATCAAAAGCCAGCTAAAACCAAGGATTTGATAAATGCGACAGCATGCACGTTCACGTGAGCTAGAATCCATGTATTTCATTGGATGAAAGGAAGGGGGCACAGGGACTGGTTCAGCTGTTTTAAAGTTGCGGTCGACTGGTAAGTGAGCTTGAAACTGTGGACGTCGTTTCAAAACGCAGTATAGCTGGAAAGTGAGATATAACCACACATCACATCTAAGGGGGCATTCAGTTTTTTGGCAAAGGGAAAAGGCATATTTCCATTGGAATGCCAAGTACCGTTGTTTTAGACAGCCTGAATGAAAACCTATACGACTTGCATTTCATCCACGGAGACAGGTTTGCCAGTAATGTGATATTCAGAACAATTCACTCCATTCAGAATGACCATCCTAACTAGTAACGTGAGAATACAATGCATTTCTTCAGTTTAGCTTTAGAGCAAACTGAAAAATTATGCATCAGACAGAACACTTAAGACTGGCACATCCTTTTAAACTTGAATAAAGTCAGACAAATACAAAGACGAACAATCTGATACTGGGGAAAAACAAGCACAGGCCAACAACTCAACTGTCTTCATAGTAATGAATTGGCAAAGATTTGGACTTAAGGAGGGATGAAGGAAGGTTTGAGATAGAGTGTCACGGGTTTGTCACGAGGCCTATGACGATTGGCCCATCTAGGGTGGTAGAATTATTCATTTTATTATTGTCGTTGTTGTTGTCGTGTATCAGTCCCTTAATGTGGCTTGTGGTGTGGTTGCACCTTAATGTAGTTCAGCTCAGGTTAGGTTTACTTTCTCTCTCTCTCTCTCTCTCTAATTTCACTGTCCGTGCAATTCATCCTGCAGGTTCACGGGTGGCTGGTACCTTTCTCTTTAACTGGCTGTCTCTATCGGCCTCTCACCTGTCTTTTTACCTGCCGCACGTGCAGCATTCCTCTTAGGCTTGAGGTATTCTCACTCTGTGACGTAGGGTGGCATGTTGGCTGCCATCGGTTAGGAGGTTTTCTCTTCACTCGAGCGGAAGATGTCCCTGGGAGCGCCCGCTCCGGTTCTGGTTCTCTACCACTTCGTCGAAGGTACGGTCGGTACCTTCATTCCTACAGTCGGCTGTAGGGGAGGGACATCACGTCATCTCTTTTCCGCATCTGCTCTGCTGGTCCTCTCGACTGGACAGAGGGCAGAGTCGCTTGACCCGCCACTTTTGGGTCACCCACGGGTAGCTGGTAAGTATCAGTTTCGTGGTTTGTTTGTTTTTTTTTGTTGTTAGCCGGCAAATTCTTCTCTTTTGCGCAATTTCTTTTGGTTTTCAAAATTATAAAAGAAATATTGTTTGAGACCATTTTTTCTGGTTAATTCAATCTTTAACCTGGCCAGTCAAAATTATATCCAAAAGTCTTTCTCCTTTTTATGCATCTGGTGATGCTTTAGTCGGTGGGGATGGGGGAGAACCTGGTGATTCAGGGTTGGTACTTGCTTGGTCTCGCTCGTCCACCCCTGTCACAATCACCGGTCTCTTAGTCTTCGGCCACCGTCTGTGTTTGCAAGGGGAACGAGCGTTTTGTGTTTGCGAGCGTGCGTACGCATGATTAGTCGTTTAGATGCGTGGTTGGAGAATTGTGTCATTTTGAAATGTTGCTATAAAATGTGGGGATAATTGTGCCATTGAATTATTATTTGCAAATGTGGTGGCAGTTATAAAGAAATGGTTGCTGTATTAGTTCAGTTCCTAAGAAAGGAAAATGTTGAACGTGAGTGAGGGAAGGATAAAGATATAAATTGCTATTCGTTTGTTTAGCCTATTAATGTAATCTCTTACCTGCTTCGTGTGAGGAGACCTTTAGCGAACATTCCTCATTTGGTTTGTTGACTATGTTATGCTCAGGTCTGTGTTGAGCTGGTGTTACTAATGTATTCAGCAAACACCTCCCCTCGCCACCATGCGAGTGGCTGTTAGGATTAAGCAGCAAATTTCAGACCGTACTGACTGCGGGGTTCCAGTACCCTTTCTTCTTTCCTTCCGTTTTCTCTCCTCCCGGGGGGGCGTCACCGAGGCTTGCGCTGTTGGGGGCCACGCAGTGTGAGGAGTATGTGGACCTTGCTGGATGGTCCTAACCCCTGTCCGGGACTTCGGCGACAACGCCTCGACCCATGGGTACCCTTCTTTCCTTCCAGTTCCTTCCGCTTTCTCTCCTCCAGGGGGCTTCACCCGAAGCTTGCGCTGTTGGTGCCGCGCAGTGTGAGGAGCACGTGGACCTTGCTGGATGGTCCTAACCCTGTCCGGGACTTTCCGCGACAACGCCTCGTCCCACGGGGGGCGTTCTCCACTGTCCACGGACCTCCTACAGCGCATGTGACTGGCGTGGTTAGCTCTGTGTCGTGCAATTTGGGTGTGTGTGTGTGTCAAGGGTGTCGGCATTGAAGACTCTATTCAGGAACAGACCGGTTTGGGGCACCTGAGTCGACACGGTACTCTCAGAGGACTTTGGAGAGACAGAGGTGTGGGGGAACCACATGAAGCACGGAAAGGAATGTGTGTTGGAAAGGATTATTTATGATTATGGTGTGTGCGGTGAAATGCTTGTTTGTGACTATGTGTATGTTGTGTGTGTTGAAATGCTTAATTGTGATTGTGCATGTTGTGTGTGTTGGAATGCTTATTTGTGACTGTGTGTGCTGGTGTGAATAAATGGTGTATTGTATTGTAATCTTTCTTGTGTGGTCTCTTGCGGGGCGTGCGAGGTCAGTTATTCCTTCACTCCCATCCTGTCAGGGCAGACCTCCAGGGGTCGGTCGTGACATAGAGAAACTGGGAACAAGAAATTAAAGAAATGTATATTACAGATGTGAAAACTCTTCACTGGATAAAGGGAAGCATCATAATCTCTTTTGAAAGCAGATATATTTGAATTGCCTGTTCCAAGGTCTTTCGTCCGCTGGATCGAAATTTACCAGGGAGACACGGCTGGTTGTGTCTGCGCTCCTGGCATCAAATAGAGACACACCACAGTCCATAATACCGTGGTGTTCTCACCACCAAGGGTGCAAAAAAGAATCCAATAGCACCCCAAAACAGCCAGCAAAGGGTAGTAAATAAAACCAAACGAAAGTGTGGGGAGGAAAAAAGTTGCTGAAAAACTAAAGACATTATGCAAATAGTACAAAATGTAGGGACAATCTTTGAGCCCATGCTTGAGGATCCACCCAAGGATGCAAGGGAGATCAAAAGACAAACACAAAGACGGGACACAAACAAATACAAATAACCTCGATTTAATCGAAACAAAATTGGAAATGAAATGTTCCCTGCCTCATTTCATTTCCAATCTTGTCAAATTAGTTTGAACCATATATTTTCGGAGAGGCAGTGTGTTATAACGGGCATAAAAAGATACAGTTAGATCAGTGATGAACTACGGATGGTGTAAAAAGTAACAAGAATTTGGTGGACAATGAAGAGTCCAAACGAACTCAGGTGGTAGCACACCCACATGCCGGACTTTTTTTCCCTCTTACAGGAAGACCATGTTTTACCCCGGTCTCTTTGTTTGTTTGTTTGCTTGTTTGTCTCTCTGTCAGCAAGATCACATTTAAGGGGGAAAAAAGCATTGAACCAAGTAAACAGAACTTGGTGAAAAGTTTTAAGCGGCCCCACAGAAAAAAAAAAACAGATCGAAGTTTTGGGAAGATCTTATCTGGGTTTGGAGGCTATAGAATGAAATCGGAGGTGGAGTTTGATTGAAGTCCAGAGGTCTGCTTGACCTTGATAAAGGTCTTCACTCTCCGGAGTGTCCCCTCGTCACGGGATATTCAATCAACTGCAAACTTCAGCAGGACTCTATGGTGCACGTGGATGTGCCACAGTTCATGATTAGCATGTCGTGAGTTCAAGCCCAAACGGATTCTTTATGTCATCGTGTGGTTCCAGTCTGGGTTTGTCGGGTGTTCTGTGAAGGTAGTGGATCGTTCGTCGCCCGGATCAACAAGGACCACGCCTCCTTTTGCACGTCAGGGCTGTGAAAGTGTAAATTATGCTCTTAAGAACTGAAACTGATCAACACAGCAGAGGAAACATCATCATAGGAATTTGGAACATAAGAACAGAGAATGCCACAGGGAAATCGAAAGAAATCACTCACAAAATAGACATCGACCTCAGGAATTGTAAGTTCGTTAGATTGTAGCGGCTCCAACCGAAAGAAAAAATCCAGTGTGAACATTTCAAGGATCAGAAAAGGAAATAATGGTGGACTGGTCATGCAATACAAACTGAATAAAAGACGCACAAACTAGTCTTCCCTGACAGCAGTCAGCAAACAACAGCATATTGTTTACTGCATTTTCTGCCTGTCGAATCAACGATCTGAAAAAGACATGTTCAATGAAAATTAACTGGTCTGTGTTATATTGAATATCAACTCTGAGTCACTGTACACCTTGTTTCGTGCTTTCACGATTATTTTCCCACATAGAAAAAAAAAAGAAAGTGGTGGCCAAGTGATTCATTTCATCATGACCCGCAAACTACCTGGTGGTTTCATCACGTATTTAAAATAAGATGGATCAGTTCATCGACGGTGAACACATTTATTTCAAGACGATCGGCAAGTCATCGGGTGGTCCAGTGATGTACTTAAAGCATGGCTGATAAGTTAAGGACCAGTCTGTTAAGGAAAGGCACTTGGAACCACACAGCGATGGAGTGGGAGCGAAGGGCAGGGCGGTGGGAAAGGCGGCGATGGCGAGGATGGGTGGGCGAAGGGTCCCTGAAACTTGAAGCGGTCGAAGGCTGCAGACGGTCAGTAGGTCATCATGACCGGGGGAAGAGGAAGGGAGGGAAGTACAGAAGTGGAGGGGTTTGCTGTGGAGGTTGAGCGAAGAGGTCGGAAGAGTGTAGTAGGAAGGGGGTGGACTTTAAACAGCAAGAAGACAGATGACTGCGGGCCGGAGAGTGGATTGTGTGTGTATGTGTGTGTGTGTTTGTGTGTGTGTGTGTGTGTGTGTGTGTGTGTGAGTGAGTGATAGCAGGAGGCAAAAAGGGAGGTAATCAATCTCTACTCCAGTTCAGCAAAGAAGAAGAAACAAAAAACAAA
>CM031597.1:41009454-41011954 GCA_018398815.1 Conus ventricosus | reverse complement strand
TAATAATAACAATAACAACAACAACAACAATAATAATAATAATTATAATAATATATAATAATAATAATAATAATAATTATAATTATATAAATGATCATAAAATAATAATAATTAATAATAATAATAATGATATATATTAATAGTAATAATAATATGCCATCGACAGCCAGAGCTCTTAGCAACAAAAAATACCACCACCTCTATCATCAAACACCACCACCACACTACCACCAGATCAACAATTAAAAAAAAAAAGAAATAATAATAATAAATGATAAAGAAGATGATCTATTGAGACCAGGATAATGATGATGATGATGTTTGTGATGATATTGATGATGATGACATGATGATAAACCGAAATGACTGTTGTCATGATATAATCATTACCTCAGTTGTTGCTTTTTTTCTTTCGATGACATTGTTTGATAATGAATTCATACGAGCCAAGGGTCTGCCCAAATCAATAACTCACGATGCACAGAATTCACTGGGCCCACACAGTCTAATAAGAGCCAAGATCAGGCTCCTTCTATGGGGAGTAAACAAAGAAAGACACAGTGCGACTTGACTCCGCTCGTCGACTGAGCGGACGTGTTTTCGTTCTGCGCTATCGACCGGTCTACAATTCACGAGGGAATATGTTCACGACTGATTTTTTTTGACCAACGAAGTGAAGGGTGCATTACGTTATGCCGTGCTTTGTGTGTGACCCTTGATTTGTCTGCTTATTTTTGTCCTTTTCTGTGAAAATGAAGAATTCTAGAATTATGAGGAATTTCGTTACAAGATTTTCAATATGAGCACCTCTGTTTCTAAGACAACGTGCAGACGCGGTCAAAGGGAAAATCTTACAGTTCTTCCTCTGTCAGTGATATTGCAGCAAGTCGGACACAAAAGTGAAAGAGCAATTCGCACAGAAAAAGGTGATTAGGAACAATAATGGTGATCAAAGAAAGGACATGGCTTTCAGGAGAAAGCTGGATGAAATTAACAGAAAAACTTGAAACTGCTAGCACTAATCAGGAGGATTCGACAGGTCAGGTTGGACATTGACAGGCTGAACTCGAGGCTATGAAAAATCGACATGTTAGAGCGGAGCTGTGTTTGAATCTGAAACCGATAGAGACGATTTCTCGTGCACAAGTGAACAATTGAACGAAGAAACAAGATCTGCGTATACAGTTGAGATCAGCAGAACAAAGAAACTGAACAAAGCATGTGTGTCATAACGACATGGAACAACACGGACGTATGTGGATTGTTCGGGATCCATGGCGTGAAGGAAGGAAGCCACACGGGGGAAGGCGGAGGACTTTGGCGGACAGTGTCAGAAAGTGCACAGAGGTCTTCCCCAGCGAGTCGGGGTTCCTAGTCACTGCAGAGGACATCGAGATGGCGCACCGCCTCACGGTCGACCGGCACGGCAGACAGCTGCCAGACTCGTCAGGTTCTTCTTCCCGTCAGAAGAAAGGGGTGTGTGCATGAACCGGAGAAAGCTGAAACAGACTGGGGGTGTCATTTCCGAGGACTTGACGAAGGCCAATACAGTTTGTTGATGAACGCCCAATAAAAACATTCAGCAACTCTCTAGGCATGAAGTCGTCAAAGGGAAAAGTGGTGGCCAAACTAAAATAATGGCAGGACCTTTGAAACATGGACATAAACAGTGATTTGGATTCAGTTTCGGAAATGCCGATGGCCTAAAGAAAGGTTAATAAAGAATGGGAGGAGGGGGGGGGGTGGGGCGGCAGCACAGAGGACATGGGTGTGTATTGTATGCGTGTGTGAGAGCGTGCATATATGCCGTTGTGTGTATGTGTGTGTGTGTTTGTGTGTGTTGTGTGTGTTTTAAATATTATGACCGTGGGTGGATTCTCTTTTGTGTGCGTGTGTGTGAGAAAATTGTTTAGCAAATTTATTAAGCATGATATGGTCTTGTTGAAGTTGGTTAGTAGTTTATATATGTTCATATTGTATGTGTTATGTCTTTCTAGAGAGAGGGGATTTGTGAGGAGTACCGAGAGAAGGGGGAGGAGATAGCAGGGAAAAAAAGAAAAAGGGGCGGGGGGAGGAGAAGGTAAAGGAATGTTTTGCATTGATCTCCTTTTCTGCCCCTTCTTCAACTTAGGTGTAACTATGTTCCGGGCCCTGCACCTTTTCCCACCGTTTTGGGTGTTATGTGTTCTCTCATTCTCAATATGATTGTAATCGTTTGCCTTTTTTTTTCTCTCTCTTCTCTTCTTCATTTTACCTCTTCAAGGATACGTCATTCTTTAATTATTTGTTTATCTAGTGTTCATGTGCTTTAAATTGCATATATTTCTTATAGAAATGCTATCGATGCACAATTGTATGTTGTGTATACATATGAGTGTGTGTGTGTGTGTGGTGTGTGTGTGTGTGTGTGTGATGGTGTGTGTAGTGTTGTGTGCGTGTGGTGTACGTGCTCGTACGTGCACGTGCTCGCTCGTATGGATATGAGTGTGTTGTACATGTG
>CM031597.1:40981954-41006954 GCA_018398815.1 Conus ventricosus | reverse complement strand
TTTTTGTATATATGGAAGGATTATAGGTGAGTTCATTGGACGCTGTGTTTCGATGTGAGCTTCAAAAAAGGAATGGAAAAATTTGCTGTGTTTCAGGTCTTGAAGATATTTGTAAAATGGACGCGTTCACTGAAAGGATTATAGGGATCGTACATTTCAGTGATATGTGATGTTGTGTCTTAATGGTGTCTCTCTACCCTGCGCTTATAATCTCTCTCTTTCTCTCTTCTCTCTCTCTCTCTACTCTCTCTCTCTATCTCTCTCTCTCTCTCTCCTCTCTCTCTCTCTCTCTCCTGTCCACACTCTGTATTTATTCTCTGTTGTCTGTCTCTCTGTATGTCTGTCTCTTTGTCTTTGTCTCCCCCCCCCCCCCTCCTCTCTCTCTCTCTCTGCTTCTTATTTATGGATTACATAGGATGCTTTTCAATGCACAGAATGATCCCCCCCCCCCCCCTCTGTGTGGAAATAGATTTACAGGCGTGTCCATGTTTGTTGTGTTAGATTGGAGGCCCTTTTACTTGTTTATAAAGAAAAGGGTTGGGTGAATGGAAGGAATGAAAGTTGACATTACAGATGTTGTATTTACTGAAGCTATTCACTGATACGGGAAAGAAAGAAAACATATATGTTTCTATTATGAAACCTTTTTGGGTTAGAAACATAGCTTATTTTCTGAGGGGAACTGTCGATTGGCTTATTAGTGTGCACGCGAGTATTCAACGTTTGCTCCCCCCCCCCCCCCCCCGGCCCTATCTTGTATGTGTTCTGTACTGTCTATCGTTTTTCTCTTTCTCTTTCTCTCTGATCTGCTGGATTCGTGCTTAGTATGCCTACGTCTCTGCCTGCTGCCCGTATGTATGTATGGTTGGCTGTTCCCCCCTCTTCTTCCCCTCTCTCTCTCTATTTCTCTCTTCTCTCTCTCTCCTCTCTCTCTCTCTCTCTCTCTCTTTCTCTCATTGAATAATCTAATGCTGATTATTCGGTAGATGACATACGTTTGCAATGGAGAAAATGGTTTTGTTGTTTATATGGGAGGGAATTGCAAGCGATGTTAATTGACGCTGTGTTTGTGATGGGTGCTTGGGGGGGGGGGGCGGGGGGGGGGAGGCGAGGAGGGTGCAGTAACAGTGTCATGAAAAGAGGTTGTTTGTAATCTTCCGAAGGATTGGAATTTTCTGTTGTGTGTTGCGTGCGTGTCACATTGGTGTCCCCCGCTCCGTGCTTCCCCCCCCCAACCCCACCCCCTCATCTCTCTCTCATGCTTTTTTTTTTTTTTTTTTTTTGCACTAGTCTAAAAATATCCTGATGGAGAGGGGGGGGGGGGGGGGGGGGGCGGGCGGGGCGGGGGAGGAGTACACGATTTTTCGTTTGCTTAACTCCCTGTGACACGTGCACAGAGTGATATTAAAGTGACTACTATTTGCAGAATCACAGTGGTCGGTCGTTTCCTCTGCCCAGACCCGCTGGCACTCTCCACACAGTTTTAGCTGTGAGGTTGTGTTCACATCCTTCAGTAAGACGACGTATTAAAGCACGGTGTCCATGCCAAACCCCCCGTCTTCCGTCCGCCCCGCCCCCTTTTTTCTTTTCTTTTTGCCACCTCGCCTCTTGGATACATGTGTGAGCGCGTGACGCGCACGCCTGTTTCAAATCAATAGATTGGCGACACGAGGTTTTACTTTTTACCTTTGGTTGCATGCCCCTTCGCCCTCGTTTGCGCAGGGTGGTAAGTCAAAACATCATCTTATTTGGGTTCTTATTTGTTGTTATTGCTTGTTGTTGTTGTTTGTTGTTTGTAATGATGATTGTAGGTATGGTTTTTTCTGCTTTTTTATTTTGATATTGTTTTCCGTTGTTATAGTATATGGTGTTTGTGTGTTCCAAACGACTGAAAATTCTTCCAGTTTGATCTGGGTTGGATGGCTCATTTCATGCTCGTCAGTTATTGATATATGTCTTGGAGACCTCTTTTGGGTTCGATGTTTTTAACACCTTGTATTGTCTTCTTCATAAAGCCATCTGAATAGAAATGGACAGTAGTGTGTCTATTTCTCAATTTACTGTCAGGGCCTCAAATAGTTTGAAGAGAGAGTGATATCTTCCATTATCTAATAAGTGTAAAAAATATCAGTGTACTTCCTGCAGACACTCATTTTGAAAAAAGATGGAACAGTATATCAGTCTGAGTGGGGCTATTAAGCGTATTTCTCAAAGTTACTCTTCAACGCAAGAGGAGTCGCGATTCTGTTTAATAACAACTTTGAATTTAAGGTTTAAGCAAAGTGTTAAGGAGTGATTATGGAATCTTTTCAGAGATACGTGCTGAGATACATAGGAATGATTACCTTTTAGTTTATATATATGGGCCAAATAGGGACGATGCAGAATTTTACAATTGTCTCCAACAAAAAATGTTGGACTTGGTATAGAAAATATTATAATAGGTGGGATTTTTATTTGGTCCTTGTCCCTTCCAGAGAGTTTCATAATACAAACATATAATAGTCCTCACGCACAAAACAGGCTGTGAAACATGATCGAAAATCTAGACTGAATGATATTGGGCGGGAACTAAACCACAGAGTGTCGCCGTTTTACGTGGAGAGAATAATCCATTTAACAGGCCAGGCTAGATTTTCTTTTTGTTATCAGAACGTTGATTTATACTGTTGAAGTAGACATTGAAACCGGTTTATAGAACAGATCACTTGCTGTGTTATTAAAACTAAAATTAATGAAGACATAAAGCGTCATACTTTTTGGAAATTTAATTCGTTTTGTTTGAAAGAATAAGTTCATATTTAGATGAAATTAATACCGGTGATCGAAAAGGGTTAACGAAGAATACTCTATATGTACAGAAACATTAATGAACAGACGAAAAATACATTCTCAATTTCTGGAAGATCTATTTCTCGCTTTCCTGTTAATGGAAAATAAGGTCGAAAACGATTGCTTTATGCTACTGCCCCCCCCCCCCCGCACAAAAAAAAAGAAAGAGTAATGAGAGGGAAAAAAAACAATTAGAACAAGGACGTTATTAAGTTAGAAAAAAAGGAAATGAAAAACTGAAGATGATATTAAATCATTAACGAGAAAAATGACGACTGGTCAGGAAATCAGAGGGTAAACGAATAGAGGAAGTTTTGTTACGATCACGCGCTAGATGGATAGCGATGGGGAGAAGTTAGTAGTTATTTTGTAATCTTGATAAAAACGGCATTACATCAGGTAAAACATGGCTAGACTAATTGTTAAACAGGACAATGTTTTAACAAATCAACAAAGACATTACTGAAATGACGTATATAGTTTCTATAACATTATACACAGAAAATGCTGTAGATAAATTGTGAATAAAGATTTGGTGTTGAAAGACATCCCCCATTAAATGAAAAACAGAAGCAGCGGACTTAGAAGGTTTTTTACATTGGATGGAAGCGAATATGTCTTAAAAAAACAATGAAAAATAATAAAGCCCCGGTTCCGATGGCTTTACTACTGAATTCTTTAAAGTCTTTTGGAAAAACAGCTCAACATAACACAATTGAATTTGTCGTTAGAGCTTTAAATGCAAGTTTCAAGATAGGAGAACAGTCATGTGTACAAAGAGATGGGATTCATACATGTGTACCAAATGGGATGATAAATCAAGACAGTACATAAAAACTGGAGGGACCTATTTCTCTGTTAAATGTCGTTTTATAAGATATAGGATAGGATCCTCTTGCATTGCAACAGAATAAAATCTGTGTTGCATAAATATCATAATATGAAGATCAGACCGGATTTATTAGAAATAGAGATACATCGGCGACAACATAAGACTGTTATTCTGACACTATATCCTATTTAGATGAAATGATAGCCTGGTTTGGGTTGTTAAACATAGACTTTGAAAATGCCTTTGATGTCGTGGTAATGGGACATTTATGTCTAAGTCCTAAGCATTTTGGTTTCCAAAAGATATTTGTAGATGGATAAGCACATTCTACAAAAATATTAAGTCTTGTGTAATTGGGAACGGACAGGGTGTCACATGGGTTCGATATTTAAAATAGGATGTCGGACAAGGAGACCCAATGTCGCCTTATCTGTTAATAATTGGTGTCGAAAATATGAGCCATTATGGTAAGGGAAAATCAAGATATTCAGGGAATCAGAATGAATGAAACAGAATATATGATATCTCAATATGCTGTGACACCGATGTTTTTTATAGCGGGGGATAAGAGATCGTTGAAATTGTATTGAAGTTTTTTAAGATTTGACTGTGTCTCAGGTCTTCATATGAATTTAAGTAAAAGAGCGCAGTTTGGCTTGGAAGTGTAAAAAAATAGTCAAACCACTACATGGACCACTAGAATTGTTATGAATCACAAAAATTTAGAATACTTGGTATATGGTTACAAATGACTTGACGATTGTAATAGAAATAAACTAATCCAGAATATGACTAGCAGATGTAATAAATTGTTCATATAATATGAGGTTAAAACGCCAGATTACGCCCTAGGTACGAGTAGCAATTCTGAAATCATCATCCTTTCTAAGTTGATCATCTTTGGCTGTTTCTACTAACCCCACCAGATGTTTTCTTTCAAACATGTCAGAAAATATGACTACAGTTTGTGTGGTGGAATAATAAAAACACAGAAAAGATCAGTCGAAAACAGTGCATAAAAGCATACGGAAATGGAGGTATTGGCCTTCTGATGTTTAAAAACTACGTCAACTCTTTAAAAAACTATCCTGGATCCGTAGGACTGAGAGATCAAACCACAAATGGAAAACAAATCTTCTCAGTAATTTTCCTCTTGGCATCTATGAGTAACATGGTCCTGAAGATTATCTCAAAATTTACAAATATAACCGTTCTGGGCAGATGTCCTGAAGATTACAAAATTTTTATTACTAGTGTCTGCCAAAAAAATCCGCTGTGAACTACTTGCTGAAAACCAGTTGGCTTCACAAAACGTATTCAAGTTGGGAAAAGACCATTGTCTCTAAATTGCTTCAGAACAAAAGTGTCTATTATCTCGCACATTTTTTTGATGATAAGGTCAGTTTTCTTGTTTTTTTTTCCCACGGGACACAATTTAAGGAAAAAATATGAGGTCAAATTGATTTTCTAACTTATTACAGGGTATAAGTTTAGACAATAATTGTATTTATAAAAAGATTCGACATTACCATCGAAAACAACATATGTATTACTTCTCATTCTGTTATAAGATATTGTTTGCCATTATAAGGTTCATAGAACTTATTCGATATACTGATGATAATCAGTTGAGAGTCCGTGTTTTGACAATGGGACATCATACTTTCACAAAGCTCATTGATGGAATTCATGCTTTTTATGTACCATAAGATTACAGATGTAAAACTTAAGTGGTTTCAGTAAGGAATAATCACAGTGTTTAGGAACAATTGTTTATTTTGAAAGAAATCGGTGTTACTGATATGATAAATGCAGGTTTTGCGGGTATTATTTAAAGATTCTATTGCCATATGTTTTGGAAATGTACTCATGTCAAATGTTTTTGAAGTAGGTTAATTGATTTGGTTAAAGAGAATGCATCATGAACAAAATATACACCTAACAGAGTCTCTCATTACTTTTAGGTTTCGACAGAACAATCGCAATTGTTTACATTTTTTACTTCATTATTCTTTCTAGCAAAATATGCACCTATATAAGTGTAGTTAGAAGGCAGTCTTCCACATGTAGCAGTTTTCTTGAAAATGTTGAACTATAGATATAAAATTGAAAAATATAACGCATACATAACCATGAACCACGTGGATTTTCATACCAGATGGCTTGCTTATGAAGCTTTGGTTTCTAATACCTAGCTGCTTTAGCTACTGTCTCAGGAAACATATCTTTTCGGTATTAATATATAGCTGGTATATGATGTATAATATAACAAACAATGATAGGCTAATCATGTCATCTTTTTCTTCTTTTTTGTTTTTGTTTTGTTGTGATCCTTTGTGAGGATTATCCTGTGTGGCCCTTGTCTGCTGCTGAAAATATTTATGTTATTGGCACTCAGGAATAATGTACTTATGATAATAACATGTATTATCTTCACGTGCTTGTGCCCCAACCATCTGTTACCTTGTGTATCTGTCTGTCTGTCCGTCTGTGTTTTTTTTTTTTTTTTTCATATATTATTTGTATGTACCATGCTGCTTTATGTTGCAATATATATGTGTATGTATGAGTTATGAATATATTATTTATTTTTTTTTCTTTTTTTTTCTTTTTTTTGTTTCTAGCGCATGTATACACTGTTTTGGGTAGTTGTATTAGGAATAATGATGATGCATACAAGTTTATGTATATTTCTTATTGAATTGTCAATAAGTAACCATGTTTTTTTTTAATTTTTTTATAAATAGACAATGTTATGCTGAAATTCTCTCTCTCTCTTCTCTCTCTCTCTCTCTCTCTCTCTCTCTCTCTCTCTCTCTCTTTTCTTTTTTTTATGTGTGTGTAGTGTTTTTTTTTTTTCTGTTTGTTTCTTCGCTTTATACCTGATTTCTTAAAAAAAAAAAAATAAAAACAAAAAAAAAAAGAAAATAGAAACGGACTTGTTTCATGTTTTGTCATCATTGATGATTGTTATGACTTTAGTATTACTGGGTTCTAGTGACTTATTATGATTACCACACGGCACATTCGCTAAATGTCTGAGGACTTTTGCCAAAGCTGCGTACAATATTGAGGCTTACAACCGTCAAAAAAAAAAAAAAAATAAAAAAAAACAAAAAAAAAGGAAGACACAGTGCGCTGATCGGTTTCGGAGATAGGCACCAGCCTCCCTGACAGTGGCTTGCCCCTCCTCAGGCTGCAGTGGGTGCTGTGGCTGGGGCCAAGTAGTCTGTGGATGGAATGGCTTTGAACGTGATGTGCCTGGCAAACAAGAAAGTTACTCTTTTCAAATAAGAAAGCAAACCTTCATATAGTAAAAAAACAAAATTACGCTTTCATATGGAAATTAGTTCTTTCTTCAAGAATATTATCTTCTTATGTAAAATTTATTGTTACTTTTTCCCAAGAGGAAAACGTACATAATTTTCATTGGAAGTTTAAAAAGGGATATGAATATTTTAAGCACAAAATTGCTCATTCAGTGAACACACCACACCACACACACACACACACACACACACACACACACACACAACACACACGTGAATTCCACACACACACACACACACACACACACACACACACACACAACACACACACACACACACACATACACACACACAAACACACACTCAACACACACACACACACACACACACACACACACACAGTGAATTCACTTACTTTTTTTGCAGACAAAAAATTACTCTCTTGTAAGGAAAATTGCTCTTTTAATGATATGAACAATTTTGCCATGATTAGAATGACTCCGTTATGAAAAAAACTACTCCTTTTGAAAACACTTTTCACAAAGAAACTTTGTTTCTTCATTAGATCACACTTTATTCACGGCCAGATTTTTTTTTTTATTATTAAAAAAATTCCTTTTTTCATAAAACAATTTTGGCGTGAATGAAATCTATTCAATTTCGGTGACACTAAAGTATCTGTAATGAAGAAATACTTTTTAATAAGAAAAAAAATATTCTTTTACAAAGAACGTTACTTTTTGCAGAAGAAAAAAATGTTTTCATAAAAAAGATTATTCTGGATCTGAAGAACATTTTTCTTTTGTCATGAACTATTGTAATGCGAAAACTATACTGTTTCTAAAGTATTTTTTTTCAATACTCTTTGAATGAAAACTATACAGCTTCCACACGGAAAGAACTGATTTCATGAAGTAAATTCAGATCTTGTAATTTGATGATGATAATGTAATGTGTGAAACAATCCAGTGGCTAGAACACTTGCTTCTTAGTCTGCAGGGCTGTGGGCTTGAGCCCTGGCATCTCCTGGTAGATATAGTGTTTGACATAACAGCTGTGTGAAGACATGCGTGCAAGGCAGCAAGAAGCTGACACGAAGTGTTCTCATTCATTTCAGTTCGATCAGTTTAAAACGTGAGGCGTTGTGTCTCCCCTTCTATGACAGAAGGAGAGACCATCTCTCTAAAACGCATTACCGTTCTTAGAATGTTACTATTTAAGGTGCACACGCACCCACAAGCTCAATTTGAAAACCTGTTTCCTGTCTGACTTTTAGTGTCTAAAATAAGGTGAATGTATCATGTCAGCATTAAAAAAAAACAAAAAAAAAACAACAACAAAAAAACGGATCGCACTTTTCGGAAGAATATTTGGATATCTTAATATTGAGTGAATTTATCAGTTCTGCATCAAAATAAAATGGATTATGATTGGAAAACAGAAGATGAATGAGAGCAGACTGTCTAGACTTCTGAATCTTAGTTGTCTCCTGTGTTGCTTATGTTTTATATCTATAATGTCTGTCTGTCTGTTTATCTATATCACTATCTATCTATCTATCTATCTATCTATCTATCTGTCTGTCTGTCTGTCTGTCTGTCAAAAGATCTTTGATCTATCATCTGGGCCCAGTGGGAGGAAGTGAAATAACGCTTGGTTTGATTCCCTGGAGTTTCAGTTTCAGTGTCATCAAGGAGGCGTCACTGCGGGCGGATTAGTCCATATACGCTACACCACCTCCGCTAAGTTTTGAGACCACACTGAAATTCATGAATTCCCTGGAGGAATTAACGAGATTGGGGAACAAACTCAGACACTAAACAATACAGCTGATGGTTGTACTCTTTCCGTCCCAACCTCCCCCCCCCCCCCCTCCCTCCTTCACCCCCTCACGTCCTCTCTTTGTCTCACACTCTCTCCTGAATGCCCGTGCACACGCTCAAGCCAAATATTGTGTTATAGCAATCTTCTGGGACCCGTTTTGACCTGTTTCGGCAAATCCAGTCTTTTGACAGATGGGGCTGGCTTTGGACAGTCTCGACCTAAGCACCTTGTAAATATGACTAATGTGTCTCTGGATAGTGCAACAATTTTCCTTTGTTTTGCATACAACTGTGAGTATATGCGTGAGTTTGCATAATTGTGTGTGTGTGTGTGTGTGTGTGTGTGTGTGTGTGCTTGCGTAAGTTATATATATATATATATATATATATATATATATATATATATATATATATATATATATATATATATATATATGTGTGTGTGTGTGTGTGTGTGTGTGTGTGTGTGTGTGTGTTAGAAATATACTGTGTGTGTGTGTGTGTGTGTGTGTGTGTGTGTGTGTGCTTGCGTAAGTTATATATAATATATATATATATATATATATATATATATATATATATATATATATATATATATATATATATATACATATATAGCTGGTAGTATATTTTCCGGCTTTTTTTTGAAAAAGTGCTCAACCATGCGGGAGCAGCTAAAACAATGATTATTTTTTCAAAAGACGACGGCACTGGACAATACACCTAGAGAGGTAGAGAATAAAAAGAAAGAGCTATGTAAATTGTTCCAAAATCACAACTTAAAAATTACAATAGAAGCCAACAAAAAAGTAGTCAACTACTTGGATGTAACACTAGATTTAAACAAAAACCAATACAGACCATACAAAAAACCCAATGATACACCATTATATGTAAATTCCATGAGTAACCACCCACCAACAATCATAAAAACGATACCACAAGGGATAAACAAGAGGTTATCCAACCTTTCCTGCAACGAAGAAATATTCAACGATGCAGCAACGGACTACCAAGAAGCACTGTTGAAACGTGGACACAACTACAAGTTGAAATATGAACCTGAAAGTACCACTGGAAGCAGGAAGAAAAACAGAAAGAGGAAAATAACCTGGTACAACCCACCATATGATGGTAGAGTGAAAACCAACATTGGCAAAGAATTCTTCAAAATACTAACAGAATCGTTCCAGAAAGACCATAAACTTTTCAAAATATTCAACAAGAACACTATCAAACTATCTTACTCTTGTATGCCAAATCTTAAAAAAATAATTGATGCTTCAAACAAAAAGAAAACCAACGTCAAAAACGAGGGTGACAAACGGAAAACTTGCAATTGCACAATCAAAGAGCAATGCCCTCTGAACAACCAATGTCTCTCTGACAACATCGTATACCAAGCCACTGTGACAACGAAAAGAGGCAAAGAGACATACATAGGGATCACAGAAAACAAATTTAAAGCCAGGTACGCCAATCACAAGCAATCTTTTAAGTATGAAAAATACAAACACCAAACAGAATTAAGTAAACATATATGGGATCTTAAGAAAGAAAATACAGATTTTAACATCACATGGAAAATAATCAGAAAAGCAGCAGCATACAATAATAGCACAAAGAGATGTAATTTGTGCACAACAGAAAAGTGGATGATTCTATGCAAACCTAGTATGGCTACATTGAACACAAGAGTTGAAATCGTAGACAGTTGCAGGCACAAAAGGAAATTTTTATCAACAAGTATAAAATAGCAACCCTGATAGGACCCCTCATACTCAATAGAGAAAGAAAGACTTACAACCCTAACAGGGCCCCCCCCCCCCCCTTGCACAACACGTGCAACACAACCCCTCATACTCAATAAAGAAAGACTTACAACCCTAACAGGGCCCCCCTCGCACAACACGTGCAACACAACCCAACTGGACTACAGTTCACAATCCAAACACATATATACGATCGAGGTCAGTAGCAGGGGATTGGCACGGGATCTGAAGAGAGGAAAGACCTCGAAACAAATTTGTAGTCCCGGTTTTAAGATTTGCTTTTAATCATTGTTATATACATATAAATATATATATATATATATATATATATATATAATATATATATATATATATATATATATATATAATATATAAATATGTGTGTGTGTGTGTGTGTGTGTGTGTGTGTGTGTGTGTGTGTGTATGTGTGTGTGTGTGTGTGTGTGTGTGTGTGTGTGTGTGTGTGTTAGAAATATACATGCATACATGTGTGTGTGTGTGTGTGTGTGTGTGTGTGTGTGTGTCTGTGTCTGTGTGCGCGCGCGCGCGCGTGTGTGTGTACGACCACTCACATGTGTCTTTACATGCAAGTTTGAATGTCTTTGCATTTGTGTGTCTGTACATCTGTGTGTGTATGAATAATCTGGTCCTGAATTTCAGATACTTATCAATAGCACACATCTAGCCTCTACCACCCAATTCTTACCACCCTCTCCATTTTTCTTCTGCTCTGTGCCTCTTTCCCATTCTAGTGTAGCTACAGCAGACAGCAGGAGTTTCGGTTTAGCATATAGATTAGTTAAAGTGCGATTAGCTCGAATGCCAATAGGTCACGTTGTGGATATAAGACAAATAAAAAAATAAAAAAAAGGACATACATCTATACCTGAGGTCAATATGCAGATTGAAGTGTGCTTTACTTTCCTACACAGATCACGGTAGGAATGGACTGAGTGCTGCACGGCGCGTTGTTGAGTGAGTGGTAGGGCAACAGGTTCACTCTACTGAGATAGTGGTTAGGAGGATTGAGAGTGGTAGTGTTGGAATGGGGTTAAAAGGCTTACTCACACACACGCACGCAAACACACACACAACCACACACACACACACACACACACACACACACACACACACACACACACACAACACACACACACACACACACACACACACACACACACACGGTGTGTACTAGATGATCGTAACACTGGCGCAGCTTTTATCATACCAACCTTAAAAGTGGAGAAATTGTATCATCTTGGGAAATACTTGTCGATTTTTTACCGCAGAACTAGTAGCAATTCTAATGTCTCTAAAGTATATTCTAAATTCTTCCACTAAAAATTGTCAACTTCTACTTTGTAGTGATTCTAGATCGGCGCTTTCTGCTTTACAATCTCCAAATTCAATACGTAACGCATCTTCTATCAATGAAGAGAGTCATATTACTTTCTGTTGGGTGCCCTCTCACTGCGGCATTTCATCCAATGAGAGAGTTGACGAAGCTGCTCGAAGAGCAGCTCGCAACATTGAAGGCACAATTTCATTCAGTATAGATTTGGATTTGTCAGAATGTTATGCACTGATAAATAAAGCATCAAACGACAGATTTCAACATTTATTGAAAAACACAGATTGTCTATATTATTAAAACGTGTGTTAAACCACGCCCTGTATTAAGCCCAAAACACAATTAAGAAAAATCCAAACTCCAATTTCCAGAGACGTAGAAATCTTAATTCATCGCATGCGATTAAATTCACCTCGAACTAAATACTGCAAAAATGTCTCATGTATGTATGGGGAACCTCTCAGTGTAAGTCATCTGTTATTGAACTGTGCAAGAACAAACCAGTAGTGCAAAGGGAAGGTGCTGAAATTTATCTGATGGATCGACTTCATGAACTTGCCTTACATGTTAAATAACTGTTTTTTTTATGTGTTTAATTTGTAAACATTTATTAAAAGCCCCAGTTGGAATATTCCTTTGAATTATAACGTTTTGTTTGTTTGTTTTTTGTTTTTCCCCCCAACTCATTTGAACAAACATATGCTCATCTTAATCAAATTCAATCATTAGTATGATGCCGCTTACAAATAAGATACAACATAAGATTGTATTATATACACTTTTTAACTCCTCAACTACACGCTTAATTGACGTGTCCAAAACTGGAAAAATATGACCACCTCAACACTGGAAAATGTGCTGAAACGAAGACATCATTCAAAGGACTGCTTCCAACTTCATCAGATACACCTCTAGTGCAGAGACACTATTGAAGAACAGAAAACTAGTTCCATTGGACATGGTCAAATTACTGTATTTCTTTGAAAACTGTGGCACACTGAAAACCGTATCATAAACGTATCTCTTAACACACTCACTCACTCACTCACACACATACAACACACACACACACACACACACACACACACACACACACACACACACACACACACACACACACACACACACACACACACACACACACACACACACACACACACACACACACACACACACACACACACACTCACACACATTTTCACACACACACACACACACACACACACACACACACACACACACACACACACACACACACACCACACACACACACACACACACTCACACGCATTTTCACACACACATTTTTCACACACAAACACACACACGTACACACACACACACACACACACACACACACACACACACACACACACACACACACACACACACACACACACATGGTTGCACACACTCATACTTCTTTCACCATACACTCTATCACTGCAAACTGTCTGAAATCACTTTATGTGGGAAGACGTTAAACGGAAGAAGAAGAAGAAGAGAAGAAGAAGAAAGAAGAAGAAGAAGAAGAAGAAGAAGAAGAAGAAGAAGAAGAACAACAACAACAACAACAACACACACACACACACACACACACACACACACACACACACACACACACCACTGCATGTCAGTCACTCAATTTCTCTCTCTCTCTCTCTCTCTCTCTCTCTCTCTCTCTCTCTCTCTCTCTCTCTCTCTCTCTCTCTCTCTCTCTCTGTCTATCTCTCTCTGTGTCTTTGTATGTATGTACGTATGTACGTACGTGCGTATGTATGTATGTATGTATGTATGTATGTATGTATGTATGTATGTCAACACGTACGTACATACGTATGTACGTATGTACGTATGTATGCATGTATGTATGGATGTATGTATGCATGTATGTATGTATGTATGTATGTATGTATGTATGTATGTATGTATGGATGGATGGATGGATGGATGGATGGATGTCTATGCATAATACCGTCAAGTTTGCTCACGGGGATTTTCGACCGTGGCTTCGTCTCCTGGGCAAAGTTCAGAACGTCCTCCGCTTTCTGGAAGCGCAGCATGACGTCAACCCTACGATGACGCCAACAAAGAGGCGTCACAGGCTCTGGATTCAGAACTTCGCGTTTTGAGATTCATCTGGAGAACTGTCAACAAGTTTCCGATTCAAATCGCCGTACAAACTCAGCATGAATCGGAGAAAGATGAGTTGCAGCAAAAAATCGAAAAAGCTCTTCACTACACTGACCACACCATCTTCCCAAGTCTTAGAAAACACTTCAGACATATGCGTGGAAGACAGGATCAACATAGAGCGCGGAGTGTGGAAAAGCATGAACTAACACAGCTTTGGTTACATAATCAGAAACATGCCATTGAGATCATCAAGAACGATAGCAGATCAGAAGCACGACCCACCTTTTTCCCATTGAGGTGGATGTGTTGATGGAGTTTTTTTTTCCAACAGAAGAGTGAAAAGATGTTGGAGTACCCCCTCCCCCCTCCGCCCTGGCCTGTCAACATCGCCCCTCTTCCTCCTAAAGATGAGCTGCAGTTGGACCTGTTCACCGAGGACGAAGTGATACCTGTGGTGAAATCGCTGAAGAATAACACAGCGCCTGGATATGATGGAGTTGAGTATTCTTTTCTGAAACAACATCTGCGCCGTCTGTCATTGCCTTTGACGGCAATATTTAACATTTGCTGGAGAAACAAAAGAATTCCCTCTGATTGGAAACATGCCACAATCAATTTTACTTCCCCCAAAAGAAGGGAATGTGATGCATCCTGGTGATTGGAGACCTATTTACTTGTTGACGTCTTTGTGCAAGATCTACATGAGTTAGTGCTAAGTAGGCTTTTACCATGGATTGCTTCGACCGGAAGGCTGTCATCAAAACAGACGGGCTCTATCCCAAGAAACGGCCTTCAAGAACACGTGTTCTGCTTGAAAACTTAAATTGAGAATTTCAAGCATGTATTAAGCCAGTTCTGCACTACTTTGGTTGACATCAAGGACGCTTATGGGAGCATTGATCACAGAGTGATGTTAGATGCGATACCGAGTGCCGGCTAGCCCCAGCACATCATCGACGTGACGGCGGATATTTACACCAACTCTACATTCCAGGTGCAGACGGGAGACATGTCCACGCCAGGATTACCAGGCATCGTGGCATCGTGCAAGGCTGTCCGTGGTCAGCTGTTGTGTTCATTCAGGCGTTGGATCCGTGGATTCGATGAATGGAGCAGCGGTTCATACCAGCTTCAATGCCTTCTCCAATTCAGGCATACATGGATGATGTATGTGCCAGTGCTCGCTATGAGGAGAACTTACAAGAAATGATAAATAAGACGGAAACCTTCCTGCATTACACCGGAATGGAGGTGAAACACACAAAGTGTGCCACCATTCATGGACAACGCACATGAAACAACTGGGATTCTACAGGCGTGACTGAGAGCGTCCATGTGAGGCTGCAAGGTGAAGATACACCGATATTCGGGAAAGATGAGCCATACCAGTATCTTGGATTTCAAACAAATCTGACTGGTACTTCTGAGAAAGAGCAACTGGCAGAGGCGAGCGAGGAATTCAAAAGAATGCTAGAAAAAAAATCGTTTTCACCTTTACCACCGTGCAAGAAAATTAATGCTGTAAACGTCATGGCTTCTTCATAATTGAACTTTTATTACAGCAATTCAGAATTCACAGGAACACTCCTAAAGACTCTGAAAGATAAGTTTGTTGATTTTGTTCGCGTTCATCTTAAACTGAACTCTTCTTCCAATCGAGCGTACATGTTCCTTCCCCGAAGACAAGGCGGCCTTGGTCTGTTGAAACCAAGTACCATGTACTACGCCAAACGCATCTCCTTCCTGATCTCTGTTCTGAACAGTGATGTCCAACATGTTAGAATGGTAGCACGCAACAGTTTCCGTCTCCACATGAAAAAGAGAAAGGTGCCTCACGCAGATGCAGACGACAGCAATTTTGGAGGATATGCCACAGACACCGAAGGGAAGTTAAGGAAAGGCAGCAAGGTCAACTGGTTACGTTCTTCCTTCGTTGAGCTTCACGAGCTGTGCGTGCGGCCGGATCTTAAGCTGGAATTTGATGAAAACAGCGACAGTTTCGGAGTAGTACTCCCAGCCTCTGATGATGGGCTAGTTCAAATTCGCTACAGTAATTTTAAACAGTTGTAGAGCGCAATCGAAAGAATTCAAATGGGCAAAGATATACACCATTTTCGGCAGCTGCAACAACAAAGGAGAATCACCCAGGATGCAACTCCGGATGCGGCAGTGACCCACTCCATAGGACACGTCACCAACACCAACGTCAATGACCAAATAACAAGGTTCATCAGCAAGGGACGTATACAGCTGCTGGAGACCAATGCAGTGAACAACATCTACTATCCTGATACTTATCGAAGAGATTGTGCTTTGTGTGGGTTTCGTTTTGACACAAATTTCCATGCCTTCAATGAATGTCGTCGACTGAGGGACCTTTACACGCAAAGACACGACAGATGCGTTGAAATCATCAGAAAGGAACTACAGAAATGCGTGGTGACGGATTTTGTGGATGTTTTTTTAAAAAAAGGCCTGTCTCTATAAACAGTGTTGAAGATCTACCAAGGCTGAAACCTGATCTATGCTTCATCGACCATCGAAACTCGGTGGCATTTGTCATCGAGGTTTCAAATCCATTTGACACATTCATACAAACATTTTCACGACCTACAGTCATGAATTCAGATAAGGAAAGCGTTTTCTGTTTGTTTACTGGCCGTTCTTTCTTCTGCCTGCCCCATCCTCTCTCCCCCTTTCTCTCCCTTTTTCTCTCCATCTCCCTCCCTCCCTCCCTCCCTGCCTGCCTCCCTCTCTCCCTCTGTCCGTCATTTATCTGCATGAGTTTTTTTTTCTCCCTCTCAGCTCAACCATAACAGGAGATCAATGAGTGAATTTTAAGAATCTCTGTTCTGTCTCTGTCTCTGTCTCTCTGTCCCCCTCTCTTCTCTCTCTTTAAAACGAAAGAACTCATCTGTAATGGCTGAAAGTATTCATTTCCCTTTTCTTTATGCCCTCATGGATGAGGGCAGGATGTGGGAAAAGACACATAGGCCTCCTTCACTTACCAAACATTGTGTTTTGACTTGTCTCCCAAATGCCCACCCTCTGCCTCTCTCTCTCTCTCTCTCTCTCTCTCTCTCTCTCTCTCTCTCTCTCTCTCTCTCTCTCCTCTCTCTCTCTCTCTCTCTCTCTCTCTCTCTCTCTCTCCTTCGCTCCCTCTCCCTCCCCTTTTCCTCGTCCTCCTCCAACTCATCCTCCTCCCTCTTCTTCTTCTTCTCCTCCTCCTCCTTCTCCTCCTCCTCCTCCTCCTCCTCCTCCTCCTCCTCCTCCTTCTTCTTCTTTTCTTCTTCTTCTAAAGGTCTACATTTTCACGTCTCCCTCTAATTTTTTTCGTTCGTGCCCGGCTTTGATTGAGCATCTCTATGGACCCAGTAGTTTGCATTCTCAATTGGCAGCATTTTCTCAAGATGTTTTCCGCTTTTCTTTCGGCTCACGTATGTAACCACGGACTATCCGGCTTCGTGCTTATTTTCCTCAGTACGCGGGTGTATTCGCGCGAATGCCCGCACGCGAGCGCATGTGTGTGTGTGTGTGTGTGTGTGTGTGTGTGTGTGTGTGTGTGTGTGTGTGTGTGTGTGTGTGTATGTGTGTGTGTGTGTGTGTGTGTGTGTGCGTGCGTGCGTGCGTGCGTTCGTGCGTGCGTGCGTGCGTGCGTGCGTGCGTGCGTGCGTGCGTGCGTGCGCGCGCGCGCGCGCGCGCGCGTGTGTGTGTGTGTGTGTGTGTGTGTGTGTGTGTGGCGTGCGTGTGCGTGTGTGAGTGTGTGTGCGCACGCGCATGTGTGTTGTGTGTGTATGCGCGCGCGCGCGTGTGTGCTTGTGTATGTGTGTGTGTGTGTGTGTGTGTGAGAGAGAGAGAGAGAGAGAGAGAGAGAGAGAGAGAGAGAGAGAGAGAGAGAGAAGAGAGCGAGTGCACGCGTGTGTTGACCTACTTTCTAGCTTAACCTACATCAACCAAGCTTATCATAAACAATCATTTTAAGCAGTGAGTAATATTAGGATACACATTTGTGCTAACACCACACCACACCACACCACAGATGTTGGACACATCGGTCGGCCATTAAGTATACGTGACCTCCCAGTGTGCTATTTAGGCCAGAATCGACGTTTCAGAATTTCATGAATTCTTTTAACAATAGAGCAATTACACTTAATCAATCAATCAAACTGCTGTGCTGCCACGGATGTCATAATGGTCCTTTAACGGGGCATGTGATGAGCACGTCAGAAGTGTCACACACTCCTGTGAGACTGCATAGGTCGAAGTGCACACACACACACACACACACACACACACACACACACACACACACACACACACACACACACACACACACACACACACAACTTTATGGGGATTTCCTCGCCTGCGAGCACTCGTGCTCTATGTGAGGAGGATAGATGGTTTAAAATGAAAGCGTGGAGGGGGGCGGTGCTGGTGAGAATGGGTGGGAGGTGGGATGGAGGTTGTGCAGGCAATTGATGAATGTGGGTAAAGTCTTTGTTTGAAGCAAGGTCAACGATACTGCTGCTGCCGCTGCTGCAAAGGTGTGCGCGATGAAAGATAGGAAAAGGTCGAGCGGGGTTAAGATGGGCATGCAATGAAGGAATTATGGACTGGGAGAAAGTGGATTGAAATAGTAAGAACTACGCAAACAAAAACAACAACAACAACAACAACAACAACAACAACACACACACACACACACACACACACACACACACACACACACACACACACACACACACACACACACACACACACACACACATACACAAACTATCACAATACCATTAACATGTACTAAGTCTAAGTCCAAACGCACTTGCAGAATACGCCAATGTGTGACCCTTGCCGATGTTTGTGAGGTTTATGTTTCATGCATGACGTTTTGTCTATGGGCTTGATGCTATGAGCTCCACCCGTATCTCAAATTACTGGTCAATCTACGGGTTTGGAGCACACATTTACAGAGGAGGAGACTCCCGGAATACATCTTGCAAAGATGCTTCTGTTGGACAAAGTGCATTTCAGCTGACAGCAGTTTGGGCAGTGCCAGAAGAACAGAAAAAGGACAAGGAAGAGGAGCAAGAGCAGAACGCTAGTAGGAGGAAGAAGAGGAGGAGAAGCAGGAGGAGGAGGAGGAAGAGGAGGAGAAGCAGGAGGAGGAGGAGGAGGAAGAGGAGCAAGGGCAGGAAAGGGAAAAACAAGAGATGATGATGATGATGGTGATGATGATGATATAGAGGAAAATGGACAGGAGGAAAAAAACAAAGAATAATATTTTTTTTCTTGGATTCTCTCTCTCTCTCTCTCTCTCTCTCTCTCTCTCTCTCTCCTCTCTCTCTCTCTCTCTCTCTCTCTCTCTTCTCTCTCTCTCTCTCTCTCTCTCTCTCTCTAGTTTCGTTTCTGTTTATTTTATTTTATTCTGTAACTATAGGAGATTTGGAAGAACCCACTCTGTGTTGCTTTTGTGTTTGTTTAGTTTATTTGTCTGGTACATTTCACATAAATCCCAGCATATGTCAACGTCAATTTAAATCAGGGAAGAAAATCAGTGGAAAAGGATCTACAAATCCGCGCGCGCGCGTTTGTGTGTGTGTCTATGTATGTGTCCGTGTCTGAGTCTGTGTCTGAGAGAGAGAGAGAGAGAGAGAGAGAGAGAGAGAGAGAGAGAGACAGACAGACAGACAGACAGACAGACAGACAGACAGACAGACAGTGAAAGGGAGAGGAGGTAGGAAAATAGCAGACGCAGAAGCTTCGTCCTGTAATCAGAATACATTGTCTGTCGTGGACAGTGAGGATGGGGATGGTGACGAGCGAAGAGAAGGGGGGGGGGGGAGGAAGAGTGTGAGGGGAGAGAGGTGACTGATTGAGAGAGGGATATCGGTGTCTGTAACACTTTGTCACGGAAACAGCACGTGAGAGACCTCAGGAAATCTGAAGACAGCATTCTGCTCGAGGGTAAGTTAATCTTATCCGCAGATAGATGCCCAAAGAACTGTTCGAGAGTAGCCTTGATCAACATGAAAAAAGGTTGATCTAGTAATCTAAAAACCATGAATGTTTTTATGCAAAGGAAAATTCAGTCGAAGAACAATACATAAATCAATCATTTCATTCCAAACGAGTGGGATGTGAATGGATGAACTTCATCAAGTGACGTGAAAGGTGAAAACCATCCGTTATATGTTCAGGGACACTATAACCGGTAAATTTAACCAGAAACCACACAAGGTGCAGATAATGTGGTACAGTGAGATGAAAACCATAAGTAACCAGAAACGTCGACCAGAGCGTACTCACTTCGTAGATGGCCGACTCTCCGAAGACACCTAGGAAAAGGCCAAAGTACACGCAAGCTTCTTCGCCAAGGCAGGCTAATCAAGCCATCCTCACCCTATAGAACTGTTCCAAGAAAGAAGCGAAACAGAGGACCAACTCAGCAATCCGGTATCAGACACGTCCATGGCCATCAACAGAAGCCTGGCTCTGAAAGAAGTGGAGACTGCAGTCACCAGCCTGCGATGAGCCAGCAAATCGACCAAAGGTGACCCCATTTATTCCCACATGATCAGAGGGATTTCCGCGGCCCATGATGCAGGTGTTGCACTCCTTCTTCCCAAGCACGCTGGAACTCCAAACATGTGCCCATGGCCTGGAGAAAAGCTGTCATAGTATCCGTCCCCAAAGACATCAGATCAGCTCAACTTTCATATCCGGCTACCGACCCATCGCCCTGACGTCCCATCTTAGAAAAGACTTGGGGATGTTATCAGAACTAGATTTAAACATCAGCTGGAGAAGAACAGCATCCTATCTGTGTGCCACGATGGCTTCTAAAGTTGCATGGAAAATGCCGTCGTACTTCTCGAATGATGGGAAACGATGGACATTACTAAATAGATCCAGATCAACCGTCGCCATCTTATAACAGACCAAGAAGGCTTTCCACACAGTGTGGTATGCCGAACTCCTGAAAAAGATGGTCACCCTTGGCGTTACGAGTCGATTGCAGTTTCATCTGTTTTTCTTGGCTCTAGGGAGATGACAGATGACACCAAATCAAAAGGTCAAAGATGGCATCCAGTTCTACATGACCGACAGTATCTCAGAACAGTCAGCTGGAAAAAAGTCCTGGAGGTCTTCAGCAAACATCGAGAAAAAAACAAAACAAACCTCCACAGCTACCACACAGTCGTGGCTGACCAGGTCATCTTACCCAACAAGGCAAATTGTCGTATGTCACTATCACCTCAGCCTCACTTGTGAGATGTTCATCAGAATATTGACACCAAGGCCATGCGAGCAGCGACCCTCACCCTTAAACAAGAAATGTGGGTGAGCACTAAAGTCTACCTCACCTGACAGCAGCCCCAAGACGCTCAAGATAGGCATACGACCACAAAGCCTGCTTTATGGTATGATTAATCCTGATGCAAGAGATTCAACAGCTGGAACTAACAGCCCTCAAACACGCTGTAGGTATCATCCCACACGCCATCAACGACCTCCTATTCTAGTAAGCATAATGGGTTCCCTTCATGGACGAACGCCGCTGAAGGGATTACAGTCCTGAAGCCCGCACTTCAGCAACTGACAACACCGTGAAAGTCACCCCCAGAGCGATTTCAACACAAAGGATACTGCCTATAGTCTGCCCATAAAGCAAAGAAAGGCAAACCTCCACAGAAGGGCAACGCCTTTCTGTGACCAGATCAAGGAAGCTGGAAAAAGAGCCACACCGGTCCTGATAACAGTCTACCCTCTACTTCTACGGGAACAGGAAAACAAAAAAAACGCAAAATGTATACAAATACGATTAGACAGCACCAAAGAAAGACAATTCACTCTACATGTCAATACTGGAAAGCGAAGATCGGAGAAGAAAATGACCACCATCTTCAGGTCTACACGGATGGCTCAGTGCAGGAAATTAATGAGGCACAATGGGCCTTGGTCATCCCAGACCTCAGGTCTACTGTAAGCGGAACAAAGGAATCAGCATTTTCATCATCCAGCTGTACGCCATCCTGATGTCATGCGACACCACTAACGAGTTGCTACAACCTCCATAGGCTACATCCAGATGGATTCCAGATCTTCACTATATGGCCTGGCCACAGGAAGGAAGGAACACTGGAAAGGGATCCAAGCTGTAGTCCTACTCCTGTCTCATCAGATCATCAGCAAGGGCACGGACCTTCACCTGATGTGGTTGTTCTTCTACACCTCAGCCACACAGAGGAATTTCATCTGGAATCCTACAGCGTGAGTTTCATATGGAACATAGTGTCAAGTTTCATCTGGATCCACACTTTTCGAGTTTAATCTGGAGCCACATAGTCAAGTTTCATCTAGAGCTGCACAGTTCAAGAGATCTACTAGCCATAGGGAGGAGGAAAAACGGGAAAGTTGCCACTGAAAGATGTCCCAGTAAGACTGGACATAAAAGCACCACTGAACACCATTAATGTGATTCAGCAGGAGTGCAGTATTTCATGTTGTGGGTTGTCACACGACGAACTAATATTGGTAGCTCTTTGAGGACAGCCGGCACAGAGATTGCCACATAATGAAACTGGATGTAGCTATGTATGTGGAATATGGAAATAACAATGTGAGAGTGATGCAACTAAAACGGCATGAAAGACAGGACAGACAAAATAAACCTGTAGATTCCATAAGTGAAGTAAATTTCTAACCGAACACTTCAGTCCGAAACTGCTGAGTGTGAGAGAAAATCTAAGCAAACAAATACGAAAGAATTGCATGCAAGAACAAAAACGCTCGTAAAACATGAAGAAAAATCTTTTAAAAAGTATCCTAGATACCATATCTCTAATCAACCAATAAAAACAATAAACAAAGCAACGAGCTTAAGAACAGTCTGAACTAATTATTATATTACACACGCACCCATAGCAGCGTAAGACAGCGCAAGATAACAGAATATAAAAGCAAAGCAAAACAAATACTTCAAACTGCATGCTTATTAAACAGAAGTAGACAAGAGGTAAAAAAAAGTAGATCTGAAGAGAGGAGAAAAAAAGAGGACACACCTATTAACTCGTTCTCAGGAAATCGCTAAGACAATTCAAACAAGCCAGCAATACACGAACAAAGAGGCAACACACACACACACACACACCCACACACCCACACACCCACACACCCACACACACACACACGCACGCACGCACGCACGCACGCACGCACGCACGCACGCACGCACGCGCGCACGCACGGACAGAGAGAGAGAGAGAGAGAGAGAGAGAAGAGAGAGAGAGAGAGAGAGAGAGAGACAGACAGACAGACAGACAGACAGACAGACAGACAGACAGACAGAGACAGACAGAGATAGAGGCAAAGAGAAGAACAGCAGCAACAAGAAATACAACGACAACCAGTTATTGTGCAAATTCATGGAAAGGTTATCAACAAGGACACACAAAAGAGAAGCAGCAGTGTCTGATCGATAGCTAAACAGGGTCACACGTCAACAGCCATTTGTCCAGCAAAATATCCTGCCCATGCAGCAAACAGCAAATGATCCAACGATCTGTTACACTGATGACCTCTCCACCAGTACACAGAAACATTAATTGGAGGCCTTGCATTCTACGTCAAGAACACCCCCTTGGTTAGCTGAGGACGAGTGTTTCACATCAATAGATGATTCATACTGAAGCAAACACTTCGCGTCAATGTGATTCATAGGTTAACTGCTGCCTTAGCTAAACTTGAACGCAATCTGTATATTAACTCATGGCCGCTGCTTTATTTTAGGATGATTTGTCGAATGAGTGGACGTCAAAGCTTTGTTTCAACTTAATCTACGCGTGGACCGGCAGCTAAGGTTTTATTTCAATATGATCTATTGGTCTGCGAGGGACAAATGCTTTATTTTAACATGGTTATACGTAAACTGGGAGAAACGATTTGTTTAACATAAACTATAAGTTAAAGGGGGATTGCATGTCAACACGTTCTAGTCTCTAATTGGAGTCTAATACAGAATTTCGAAATACTTTTCGCTATATTTTAACTGGAGCACTATTGCTTCGCTTCACTGTGGTTTAACAGTAAACTGGGAACTAATTCTTTATATGTCCATGTTGCATAGATCAACTTGCGACTCATGCATTGGGCAAATACGATCTATTAGTTAACTGAGAGCAAATGCTGTATTTCAAGATGATATATAGATTATTGGACACCTACTCTTTTTTCAGCATGGTGTACAGATTCAGCATTAACTGGGAGCAAATGTTGTGTATCAACAATATCCAATAATTACGTTGTAGCTAATGCTTTATCTCAGTTATAATGCTTTATGATCGTTACGTGAATTAGTAGTTTAAACTTTACTTCAACATGATCGATTATTTAACAGAAAGCCAATGTTTTATTTTAAGCTTGATCTACAGATTAGCTGAACCATAACGCTTTGCTCAAATATGGCATACTGGCTAAATGAGCATTTACGCTTTATTTCAACATGATCTACTGATTAACTGGAAGTTAATGCTTTAGGTGAACTGGAAGCTTATGCTTTATTTAAGTAATATCTATGGCGTTAACGGAAACTAACGCTTTAATTCAAAGAGCATATGTTTTAGGTCTAATCAGGTCAAAGGAGTCACTTCTTTGTCACACTAACCACGTAACCATACACTACCTTTCGCATGTGAGGGAAAGACAAGCAAAAAATCCGATTTCGATAGGATTGAGCTCTGCTAGAGTGTAACATTCTAACGAGCAACCCCCTTAAAGGAACTCCAACAAATCTCATACTGGATTGGTCGTTGGCTGGGTCAGCAAGAACTGCATCTCCCATTGCATGTCAGGGTAATGAAGGTGTACTACTGATGTACTGAAAGTGAACTAAACAGCAGAGAAAACACTGTCATAGAAACTTGGAGCATCAGAACGTTGAATGCCACAGGAAAATTGAAAGAACGCACTTACGAAATGGA
>CM031597.1:40976954-40979454 GCA_018398815.1 Conus ventricosus | reverse complement strand
TGTCTGTCTGTGTGACTGTCTTTCTCATCAAGAAAATGACATAAATCATAATGGAAACATCACCACTCTCATTAATAGCGAAGGCCAAGGGTCTGTTTAGTCTACTTCCAGCACGAGTGGAACTCATCTGGGCCACACCAATCTAATAGAGCCCAGGCCAGCTCCTTCTTTGGAAAGTCAAACAGGAAGGAACAGGTTTCTGATCAGGCTGGGGAAGTTGCCAGCCTCCTTGACAATGTCTGCCCCTTCGTGCAGTAATCAGATTGCTACGGATGGCAGTCGCTGGGTCAAGCTCTTCTGTGACCAGGATGGCTGTGAACGTGATATGCCCAGCCCACACTCTCCTTGCCCCCTGGAACCTTTGTCTGAGTGGCTACTGGGTCAGTGCGTGTCTCACGTGACTTGCAAAAGTGATATACGCAAAAAGTATTATGTATGATAAACACGTATCGAGGATGATCTAAATAGTGTGTGGCCTACATTTTGGTGTTGATGGGTCTATCTTTGTACTTGCCTGCCTGGTGAATATATCTGTCAAAAAATCTTGCTGTAGGTTTTCCCTCAGGCATGGTATCACAACGCGCCTCAAAACTCATATAATTCTAGGCATTCATCATCATAATTTGAAACGCTATGCCCTTAGCCCACCATAATGGCCAGTGCGAACCACGAAACGTTCCAATGAAGGAATATCATAAACAGTAATATTCGCACTGAACTTTAAAGTTACTCTTAAAATACTCATAGTTGAGTGTGAAATAATATTTTAAAATACACATGGTACAACTTTGATTATCATGCATTTCAGTCTACCCCATGAGATGTTAGAAACGCATGTTACTGCAGAGGTTCAATTTTTAGATTTTTGGTAAGTACGAGGAATTGTGTATGTGTTCCGTTTATCATTTATCGTATATTTGTTAGCTTGGGCGCACAGAAACATTCAAATCGATCTTTCAAACATGAATCCAATCGCTGTACATGAGTTCTGAAAAATCAAGTTAAAGTTCTTGAGCATTTTATCATCCAAACTCAGCTATGGTTTGCTTACTGCAAGAACTCTGTAAGCAATATCGCGACAATCTCTTCTGTCTTACAGCCTTCAAAGTTTAAAAGAATTTCTGCAAAATGCCAAGGAGATGGCTTCCATTGATTTCACAGGGCATCAGTTCTTACCTGGCATGTGCATGGTTCTGATGTTGCTGCTGCAGATGTCTTTTCTAATCCCGGTGCTTCAGATCCAGTTGTGTAGAACTGATCTTACAAATCTGACGACCATCCAGCGTATGTCTTGCCTGGCGGTAGTTACGCCATTGTAACGGCCATTACCGGATTTGTATGTCTGTTTTTGGCTCCAGTTGTACATTATCAATGAATGTAGAGATAATTTCTTGACTTTAGCTTAGGGATTTGTACAACTTAGTACTTTTCTCCTTCTTCATGAGTTGTCCACGAAACACGATGGACGTTCCTAATGCTTGGGAGTGCACACACTGGACATGGAGGTAGTTTTCCTAGCAAAGTGGCATCCAGTTGTAGGCACACAATAGAAATACAGATGTTGATTTTGTTTAGCTGTCACACAAGGAACAATAGTCGAAGAAAATAGCTGCCTTATTGTTAATGCACATTTGTACATGTAAACCAAACATCTGCAGTGATTTCAGAGAGTCTTGTGCCATCTTCAGAACTATAGTAAGTACTGGATCCGAGCTTATTATAACCGTTACTTTTCCCCTCTACCAGCCACTGCCATTAAACTTAATGCCATCCGTCCGTCAAATATTAGTAACGTGCCACGGAAGTGATAGAGACTAACAGGCAGACACAAAAGACAGAGGACACTCATTTTGTCTGAAACCTCCCCTGTCCAACGGAGAATGAAGAAACAGAAAGAAGGGGGTTAAAAAGTGGAAGCGGGAAAGCGGGGAGGGAGGAGGAGAGGGTGAAGCGACGCAGACAGGGAAGGGGAGAGGCTGGATTTAAAAGTACACACACCATTCATTATACGGATTTGAAGCTGGCCCTGTCTTGAACCGTGTAAAAAAATTACCGCTCGATCTCTTGTACGGTCTGTGTATGAGTCGTGTGATCGTTGGAGATCCATGTGATCTCCCTTAAAGACTGAATACCCTCCCCTCTAGCTCAATATCAACATCACAGATGAGATTATCAAAGACATCAGGACGCTGAGGAATAATAAATCCCTCTGGTTCAATGTCTTAACAGCAGAAATTCAGAAGATTCGGGATATTATATCGTCGCATAGATCTGCAGACTTTGCGACCAGGTATGGAACACAAATGAATTGAAAGACAGAGTAGAAATAAACTATTCAAAAACGTTTGAAAGACTTGCAGACGTCAATTTTGCTTGATCTGCCTAAAATGTGGTTGGTAACTGCACTGCGTTTTGGATGAGTTATCTTCTAAAAATTGATTTGGTTTAAGTCACTCCATTTTCATGTGCATATTGTTTCGTTCTTTTTCTTTTTTTCTTT
>CM031597.1:40964454-40966954 GCA_018398815.1 Conus ventricosus | reverse complement strand
TAGTCCTGCGTGAGGTTACTGTTGAGTTCCATCCAGCTATGAAGTTTGATATGTGATAGCACCGTACTGGAAGCATTCTGTTATGAACGTATCTTTAATCGTTTGTGGATTGGAAACGTTTACTCTTACTTCTATAATATGAACATATCTCAAATAAATTTTCTCATTTCCCTAATGTAACAAATTGTATGTGTTGTACACAGTATTTCTTTCTACATATTTTTCTCACAGTAACTGTTCTCATTTAACACAGCCTTTAGCGCCGCGCTTTTTTTCTTACGCCTATTAGGATATCCAACCAACTGTACAACGTTGTTTTTTTTTGATAGGGTCCAAAGCTAACGGTGTATCCAACTCGGGGTCCTTTGGAACACACTGGTACTAGGATGGGACGTAGTCTTGGACCTATTGCATGCAATGACATAGTATTACAGTGTATTTGTGTCCTTTTAAAAAATAAATATTAAATTATACGGCGACGCTGATTATTCCGTTGCTGTGCACTGGATGCAAAATGCACTACACACCCCTTTCTACCCATTTTCATGTCATGAGAGAGGGGGGAGATAGAGAGAGAGAGAGGAGAGAGAGAGAGAGAGAGAGAGAGGAGAGAGAGAGAGAGAGAGAAGAGAGAGAGAGAGAGAGAGAGAGAAGGAACAAGAAATGAGAAAACGAGCCAATCTCACAATAACAACAACAGCAACAACAACAACAACAACAACAACAACAACAACAACAACAGCAGCAGCAGGAGCAGCGTCGGCAACGACCACAACAATAGCTAGAAGAAGAAAAAGTGGAATAACAACAAAAGCAAAGACAAAAATACTACTACAACTACAATTACAACTACTGCAACTACTATTACTACTACTACTAACAATGGTGATGATGTTAGTGATAATAATAATAATAATAATAATAATAATAATAATAATAATAATAATGATAATAATGATGATGATGATGATGATGATGATAATAATAATAATAATAGTAATACTAATAATAATAATAATAATAATAATAATAATAATAATAATAATAATAATAATAATAATAATGATAATAATAGTAGTAGTAGTAATAGTAGTAGTAGTAGTAGTTATGATCTTCATCAAGAAAATGATCAACGTCGTATTACCAGTATTACCTCTATAATTAATGAGAATGTCAATATTGATAACGCCCAACCGAAGTATCTGCTAAAGGTGATAGTTCCACTGGTCACGGAACTCACTTGGGCCACACCAGTCTAACAGAGCCCAGATCAGCTTCTCCTTTGGAAAGCCAAACAAGGAAAAATCAGTGCGCTGATCTGGCTAGAGAAGGCACCAGCCTCCCAGACAATGGCTGCCCCTCTGTATATACTAATCAGGTTGCTAGGGGTGACAGTCGCGAGGGTCAATCTATTCTGTGACCAGGATGGCTGTGAACGTGATATGCCCAGCCGACACTCTCATTGCTCCCTGGAACCTTTGTCTGGGTGACGGTTGGATCTGCGTGTCTCACGTGACTTGCAAAAGAGATAAACACAAACTATGTTTTGTATGAGGCAAGGATGATCGAAATATGTAGTGGTTTATATATTTGTGTTGATAGATCTCTCCTTGCAAGTTATAAGGACGCATATGCAAGAGAGCCCATCCATCGAACTTTTGCTGTAGTTTTTCCTCAGAAATGCTCCCTCAACACATGCCAAAACTCACACAATTATGGGCATTCATCATGATAATTTGAACAGCATGCATGACGGCCAAAGCCAAACAAGAAAGTTTCAGTGAAATAGTATTATTCACACACACACACACACAAATTCAATGTACTATGAAATTTCTCTTGAAAAACTGATCGTTGACAATGAAATTATTACTGTTTGAAAAGAAATATGAAACTATGTATTTCAGCCTTTACTATGAGGCATTAGAATTGCAGATTTTTGCACATGTTCTAATTTCAAGATCATGATTAATACGAAAAATGGTGTATATGTTTCGTGAGTATTCATAGTTTATGTAGAAAAAAATTTAAATCGAAAATTTAAACATGCATTCAGTCGCTTTACAAGAGTTCTAAAAAAAAGTATAAAAAAGACTTGAGCTTCTCGTCAACCAAACTCATCCATGGATTAGTTATTGGTAGAACTCGGCAAGCCACATCGCGAGAGTCCCTTCTGCTCGACAGCTCAGCTTCCAAAGCTTGAAAGACTTATTTCTGGAAAACGCGTAGGACGTGGCATGCCAGTGATTCCGCAGGGCATCAGTGCTTACCTGGGGTGCGCATGGTTCTGATGCTGCAGAGACAAGTGCCCTCCATCTTCCCTGGGCTATATATCTAGCTGTCTGGTGCTGATTTCGCAGATCTGAGCGCCATACAGCTGCCTCTTGTCTGGCGGTAGCCACCCAATCAGAACGCCTTTTTCAAAAGTTTATTTCTCATTTTAGGTTCAAGCTCCATACGGTCAATTAGTGTGTAGTAAAATTGTTGACTTTAGTACAGG
>CM031597.1:40959454-40961954 GCA_018398815.1 Conus ventricosus | reverse complement strand
TCAGTTTCAACAGTACATAAAATTTGTTACATTGATTTTGGCTTTCTTGCAAATACGAATAACACAAAACCTGATAGAAACATAACATATTTCATAGAAAATAAATATGGTTTTGCTACTTGGACACATGGATCATTTGAAGTGTGGGTTCACAATCCATCCACCCTTTTTCAGTATTGAATTGTCTTACATCTTTTGTTTTCACTTGAGACAATACCCAGGTAGAAATATTTTCAAAAATGTATCACAAACTCTGGTAGTAAATGAAATTAAGACAAAAAAATCTGATCTGCACACGGGTAATGTTGCGTTCGACACAGAATGCTTGCAATATATGCTAGCACATATCTTGTCATTGCTTGTTTTCACTTAGCTAGGGAAAATTGAACAGTGTCCATTTCCGGTGAAAACTCTTTCAAAATTCTATTTACATTACATGCTCACCTCATTCCTAAATCAGCGAGCGTACAGATTTCCCAGGACTGCCTTTACTGTGCATGCCAGTTGCAATATAGTGCAGTTTCCCTAATCTCTCTTGTGTGCTTCATTAAGTATAAAGTTTGCGGCTTGTTTTACAAAAAAGCTTTGGTTCAGGTGGCTGTTCTAAAAACCCCAAGTGTGTCGAAACAGATAAACATATATTAGGTCTTCTTATTCCAAAACACAGCCCCCACTCTTACAGACTCTCCTCTTCCCTTCTGCCGAATCCAATTTGATATCATCCGAGCAGGCATTGTGCTGATGTCTTTTCTTTCTGTTGTCTGACTTCTGTCTGAAAGACTGAGACGTGCTGTCCTTGGAAACCACATGTGCAAGATCAAATTAACGCTTCGCACACATTCCGCACTGGTACAATTCCTTCCCAGTCACGCGTGCGTCTTCAGTATTGTCTCCAGAGTTTGGTTTTCAAAATGAATTGAAAACAGAACAAATCGCTCTCGCTCTCTCTCTCTCTCTCTCTCTCTCTCTCTCTCTCTCTCTCTCTCTCTCTCTCTCTCTCTCTCTCTCGCACACACACACACACACACACACACACACACACACACACACACACACACACACACACACACACACACCAAAAATACACATATATTCAAACGCTTTAAATGTACACACACACACACACACACACACACACACACACACAACACACGCACGCACGCACGCACGCACGCACGCACACGCACACACACACACACACACACACACACACACACACACACACGGACACACTCTTTTTTATTTCCCAAGGGAAGGTTATCCATAACTGGCTATTTGTCTTCTGATGCCGACTGACCATAAACGATTATTTTGAGTTGTCTTTGTCTCGCTCGACTCCTGCCTTTGCATCCATTCCATCGATCTACCCTGTTCCCTTATTTCACTTTAACCCCATCCCTAATACCCGTCGCCCCTCTTTTTCTCTCTCTGCAAGTACATGCAGGTTTTTTGTATGCAGCAGAATAAGATTAGTGTTCGTAATAATCTAGTTGTTTAACTAGCAAAACTGCATAGCAATGAAACAATGACAACAGCAAGACTTTTGATTTCACCAGCCGCCGTGGCGAAGTGGTTAGCGTCGCGGACTCCCGGCTGGGAGGTCATGCGTTCGAATCCCATCAGAAGTCATGTGGGTTTTTCTGCCCCGACGGCTCCTACCCAGAGTTGAGTTGCTGCGGACTCATTTGGGAAGACTGGGATCACACAGTCGAGTTTCATCCACTTAATGGATGCGTTTCTGAGAGTGTTGCTGAAATTTCCTGACCAACACTGCAGGTGCCTGTATCTCTCGGGCCTGGTTGACACTGGGATATATTATGAAAGGACGCGTAGAGTACAGCCCTGTCATGTAGTCTCAGACCGAAGTGGAAATCCGTAGCATCATCTTAATCATCCTCATTCTCATCGATCAGCATAAAATTTTTTTTAAATGTCCCAAATTCTGTGGCCCTTCATGCCCTGGTCTCATGGTGACCTCAATTTCGATGTCCTCTCCACGTCTGTGGCCTTGGTTTGGTTCCGTCGGGGTCCATGGGGGCTGTCGTTGGACGGACGTGGTGGCGCCCTCCGGAGGGAGAGCTCACTCACGCCGGCTCCGCGACTAAGTAGTTATTGTCGTCAGTAGGGGTCTTAATAGGTGGTGTCCTGCGTATATTAGACCAGAACAGGCGCCATTGAACACCACAGAAGAGACTCGGCAGCAGTGCAGTGTCTCCTCCTGTGGGTTGCCTCTTGACGGCTTGACATTGACTGCTCCCTGTGGATTGCCGGTGCCGGGGCTGTGGCGGGGCCGACCGGGCTATGGCTGTGGACGGGGTGTTGGAATGAGTGGCGTGGGTGCACTGCCTCTGAGGTGGCGTAGAGGTTGGGACAGAAAAAAAAAGAAAAAAAAGGTTTTTGATTTCAAGCTCAGTACCATGAAGGAGGTGTCACCGCATGCAGACCTGTCCATATACGCTACACCACATCTGCTGATCTGTCAGGCCACATTCTCTAAGGT
>CM031597.1:40949454-40951954 GCA_018398815.1 Conus ventricosus | reverse complement strand
CTCCAGAAGGGATCACGATGGTTCCCTCAGGCAGCTAGTGAAGGGTTTTTCATATTTATAATATATTTCCCCCATTTTCGTCATCTTCATTTTTTTCTCTCTAAAATTTCAAATCTTTGCAAAGTCATTATTATAATGACGGAAGAATTGTTAGCCTGCACTTGTTTTCCCCCACTACTTAATTGTTCAGCATCATATGAAATTATTATGTCAGTTGCAAGTTTGTAGAGTTTAATATGTCCAATCTTTTGCTTTGCCGTGTGTACCAATAGCAACATAATATAGTTTCTGTAATATCTTGGTGTGTTTTGATATGCATGACAAAAGTTGATATTCATTTATTTGCAAAAAAGTGCTTGTGTTTCTCGCCGTTCTCTAATATCCAGTGTTTTAAACAGCAAACAAACAAACAAACAAACAAACTTAAGAAGAGACTGTTTCTCATCCTTCCCGTCTTTGATGCCACCACTCGTTCCTACACTATCCTACCCCACCCACCACCCCATCCCCGTCCCCTTCAAGAACCTGATTTTATATCATACGAGTTGCGATTCAAAGTTGTGATAGCGTCCGTTGTCTGACTTCTGTCTGAAACTTTGAGATCTCCTGTCTGTGGAAGCAGTGGGCTCAAGACTGATGCTGAGTTTGCAACATTTCTGTCTGTCCTGATTGCTTTCCAATCATGCCAGCGTCTTCAAAATGGTCTACAGTGTCTGGTTTCTAACTAAAAATAAATTGAAGCCCCCTCCTCTCTCTCTCTCTCTCTCTCTCTCTCCTCTCTCTCTCTCTCTCTCTCTCTCTCTCTCTCTCTCACGCACACACACATACACACGCACACATACACATACACACACATACACACGCACACGCACGCACACACACACACACACACACACACACACACACACACACACACACACACACACACACACACACACACACACACACACACACACACACACACACGCACACACACACACAAGCGGAGGTTAGCCACCGGCGGTTGGGGGCTGTCTGACCGTGGCTATTTTGAGGTTTGTGTCTGGCCGCCTTGACTCCTTTCTTCCTCTCCCTTCTCCTATTTCCCCCGCCCTCTCCACCCCCTCACCATTGCCACCACCCATACTCATCCACACCATTTTCTCTACCTCTTGGTTTGTTTTTTAGTTCCTTTGCATCTCCTTGAAAACCTGTCGGAGGAGGAGCAGCAGCAGCAGCAGCAGCAGCAGCAGCAGCAGCAGCAGCAACAACAACAACAACAAAACTAGCAGTAGTAGTAGTAGTAGTAGTAGTAGTAGTAGTAGTAGTAGTAGTAGTAGCAGTGGTAGTGTAGTGGTGGTGGTGGTGATGGAGTGGTGGTGGTGGTGGTAGTAGTAGCAGTTCTAGTAGCAGTAGCAGGAGAACCAGCAGCATCAGCAGCACCAGCAGAAGTAGTAGGAGTAGAAACATTGTTATTAGCCGCAGGAGCAACAGTTGTAGTTACATTAGTTGTTGTAGTAGTGGTGGCAGTAGCAGCAGCAGTAGCAGCAGACATAATACTTTTAAAGGATCGTTTAGCAGTAGCAATTTTTTTAAACTTTAGGTAGCAAAAAAGAAAACGGGAAAAGCAACAACAAAAACGATAGTTAAAGTGTTTGGTTCAGTTTCATCAAAGAGGTGTCAGAGCCTGTGGACCAGTTCATCATAAAAGCAAAAGTATGAGGCCAAGGTGCACAGGGATTACATTTAGATGGCCAAAAAACACTTAGATAAATAGGAAAACTGATGGGGAAGAGTGCTTCATGGACGAAGCTCTGCAAGTGCCCGACGTACACATTAACCCCGCATCTGTTCAGACCTCGAACCAGATCAATAGTGTGATAGAATCAAGAACAAATGGGAAAAAACAAGTGGACTGATGATGATAATAGAGATAGAATTATAGCATTATGACCTTTATACCATTAAATCCACCATTAGATGAACCATTTTCATGATGTTGTCTTCTCATTCAAAGGCCACGGAGATTTGCCCTAAAGGAAAGAAATCTTTGTGTATTACAATTATTGATTCATCGGAAGCATTTGTCACTGTGGATAAAAGTTGATCCTTTCATGGAGTTGTGAAGGCCGAAACATCCTGGCTTGGACAAAATTACACAGCAGCTGTTCTACGAGAACAGTCGACGAAGACGATTGCACAGCTTTAGCTGAGGTGGGTTTTTTAACTGATAGGGGCTGTACTTCTTTTTTTTTTTCATCAGTCTTTAAATGCGATTCACAGATCTCATTATGACAATATTCTTTTGTGTATATAATGCATGTATAGCTGACATGACAAAATGTTTTAAAGAACACAGTTCCTCACTTAACGTCGCTAGAGACATTTTGTTTGCGAAATTTAACGATATCTTAATGATAATGCCTTACCTGAAAATTCTCAAAACATGCATTTTTTGATTCTGTTTTACCGTTCGTCGTCTTTGTTGGGGTTTTTGTGTGTGTTTTTTGTTTGTTTTATC
>CM031597.1:40929454-40936954 GCA_018398815.1 Conus ventricosus | reverse complement strand
AACCCTGCTTCACTCCGTTTGAGACTGGGAACGGTTTAGATGTCTCGCCGTTGTCTTGGACTCTGGCCAGCATGCCGTCGTGAAGTTGGCGTACGATGGCAATTGACTTTCTAGGCAGCCGTACTTCGCCATAATTCTCCAAAGCGCCTCCCTACTGACAGTGTCAAAGGCTTTGTCAGATCAATATAGGTGGAGTGCAGGTCGACATTCTGTTCCTGACACTTTTCTTGAAGCTATCTGGCAGCAAACACCATGTCGATGGTCCCGCGTTCTTTCCGGAAGCCACACCGACTCTCTGGTAGGAGACCTTGTTCAAGATGTGTGTTGAGCCTGTTAAGAAAACTCTAGCCATGATCTTGCCTGTGATGGATAGCAGGGAGATTCCACGATAGTTATCGCAGACCTGACGGTTTCCTTTGCGTTTGTAGAGATGAACGATTGAGGCATCTTTAAGATCTTGAGGAACTGTCTCGTGCTGCCAATGATCTGAAGGAGTTGATGAAGTTTGTTCACCAGAGCCGCACCACCCTCTTTGTAGACCTCAGCTGGGATTGCATCAAAGCCAGGCGCTTTGCCACTGGATGACAGACGAATTGCTTTCTGAGTCTCCTCCAAAGTTGGTACGGCGTCCAGAAAAAAAGACTACAACATATCATGGAAAACCATAAAAAGAGCAACACCATACAACAATATTTCAAAAGATGCAGTCTGTGCTCCACAGAAAAAAAGGTTAATTTTATGTAAACCACACTTAGCAACTCTGAACACAAAAGTAGAAAATGTAAACAATTGCAGGCACAAGTGGAAATCTTTGCTAGCACATTCCATCTGAACAGGCCCCAATAAGAACTACAGGCCGCACGTGCAGCAAAGGAGATCCGCCTGCACACACAGAGTTGAAATCAAGTCCCGCACGCCATAAAAATCGTTGGCGTGCCCCAAAAGACATCCTGAAGATAGCAAGGCTTGAAACAAGCTTGTAGATTTTAACACTTCATTAAAAAAAAATATTTTTAACAGATGTTGCTCCCTAAGGGGTTGAGCACCTTCAGATTTTTTAAGGACACTTATATATATATATATATATAATATATAATATATAATATAATATAATATATATATATAATATATATATATATATATATATATATATATATATAATATATATATATATATATATAACGCAGAAAAATAAATGCAGGCACACCAGCCACACACTCTTCATGTTTTTTATAAAAAGAAGCTTTCGCCTTTTATTTAGGCTTCGTCAGCATCTGCAACAAAAACAGTTTATGTATATGCACACTCCCACCCACCCAACCACGCACCCACAGAACAATCATACACCCCTCTCAAACACCCACACAGACAGACACACACACACTCACACACACACACACACACACACACACACACACACACACACACACACACACACCACACACACACACACACACACACACACACACACACACACACACACACACACACACACAACATACTATATCATATTATCATGGCTCCTCCAGTTTGACTCTAAAAGCTGAGCCCACTAACAGTATAGACATCTCCCCCCCCCCCCCCACTCACCCATTCATAGGCTACCCTCTCTATCCTTATTTTCACATAAAAGGGTGCTTTTATGTGAAAATAAGGATAGAGAGGGTAGCCTATGAGTGGGTGAGTGTGGGGGGGGGGGGGGGGGGGGGGGAGATGTCTATACTGTTAGTGGGCTCAGCTTTTAGAGTCAAACCTGGAGGAGCCATGATAATATGATATAGTATGTTGTGGTGTGTGTGAGTGTGTGTGTGTGTGTGTGTGTGTGTGTGTGTGTGTGTGTGTGTGTGGTGTGTGTGTGTGTGTGTGTGTGTGTGTGTGTGTGTTGTGTGGTGTGTGTGTGTGTGTGTGTGTGTGAGTGTGTGTGTGTGTCTGTCTGTGTGGTGTTTGAGAGGGGTGTATGATTGTTCTGTGGGTGCGTGGTTGGGTGGGTGGGAGTGTGCATATACATAACTGTTTTTGTTGCAGATGCTGACGAAGCCTAAATAAAAGGCGAAAGCTTCTTTTTATAAAAAACATGAAGAGTGTGTGGTTGGTGTGCCTGCATTTATTTTTCTGCGTTGTGACTGGCCAGTTTCTGGATCAGCAGTGCACCCACACATCACTGAGTGGTGTCCAGCCTACTCCAGGGTTTTACCTTCATTTTATATATATATATATATATATATATATATATATATATATATAGAGAGAGAGAGAGAGAGAGAGAGAGAGGAGAGAGAGAGAGAGAGAGAGAGAGAGAGAGAGAGAGAGAGAGATGGCCTCAGAAGAGCTTCCGACCTGATGGACAAAGGAGATGTAAGAGTCCTGTAAGTGATTGAATATTTTAAAAGTATGGTTAAAATAAATCATGCTGCCCTTCTACAAGGGCAGTCGTCTATGACAATTTCACGTTTGAGGTGTTCAAAGCCCGTAGGCAGAACAGGTATTATTACCTATTTTTTAACGCATGTCATCTTTTGTATTATGATATTTAGTTGTACACGTCTTGTTAAAAAATAAAAAGCTGTCCACTGTCTTCATGAAACAAAATCATTAGTTAAACCTCTGCCTGCGGAGGTACTTACCTTCTGAATAAGAACTGATGAAAAGGTATCTATTCTCGTAAAATGGAGGATAAAGTTGAACAGAGTGGATGGATGGTTCTCAGTTATGCATGGGTCTTCAAATTATACAGGCGATTTGTTTTAGGGATCACTTCTAATTAATCCAGATTTTACCATTTCTAACGCACTGCTACCGCTACTGTTACGGCTACTATCATAACTATTACTGCTGCTGCTGCTACTACTACTACTACTACTACTACTACTACTACTACTACTACTACTACTACTACTACTACTAACTACTACTACTACTACAACTACAACTTTAAAGACACATAACGCATTTCCTGTTTCTGCAGCTGCTGTTGCTGTTGCTAGTGCTGCTTCTGATAATGCTGCTGCTACTACTACTACTACTACTACTACTACTACTACTACTACTACTACTACTACTACTACTACTACTACTTCCTTCTACCACCCCCACTGCCACCACCTCTGCGAGTGCTGTCTTGAATCATGTTTAAAACAATTCAATAAACATGTTTTGCGCGCGCGCACGTATTCACTCAAGCACACATGCGCGCAAGCTGACAGCAGCATGAAAGCAGTGATCAGGAGAAGACGTATTTCGTTTTCTTTGGGAACGATCTCTCTGCTTTCTTTGCTCGTATGGCCCAGTTACATTCCAAGAATGTAAGCTGCAGGGTATCAAATATGGGCTAGCTCTCTTGAAGAAACTGAAACCCTCAGCTAAACATTGGTGGCGCCGACAGCTTCGAGAATGTGTTTTTTTTTGTCTGTCACTGCAACGTCTAGAGAAAATACGTTTGTTTTGAAATTCACGCGTCTGTTTGAATTCTTTACGTTTTGTTTTGTGTGTTTATTTGCATTTCACATAAAAGATGAACAGGCGAACACTAGCGGCGGCGACAATAGCGAGAGAGTGGCACAACAACAAGAGAAGCACGAACGACAATAATGGTTCTTTCAACAAGAACAACAACAACAACAACAACAGCATCATCATAAAGAGAAAAAAGGACACACACACACACACACACACACACACACACACACACACACACACACACACACACACACACACACACACACACACACACACACACACACCACACAGAGAAGCCAAACAAACAAACAAAAAGAAATGAACAGCAACATTCATAACTAAAAGTAAGGTATAAAGCAAGAAACAAACAAGCAGATAGACAAGAAGGCAAACCACACACACATGAAAAAGAAGAGAGAGAGAGAGAGAGAGAGAGAGAGAGAGAGGAGAGAGAGAGAGAGAGAGAGAGAGAGAGAGCGAGAGAGAGGAGAGTGTTTCAGAATGGCATTGTCTATGTATAAAAACATGGTTACTTATTGACATTGCTATAAGAAATATACATAAACCTGTATGCGTCATATTATTCTAATATTACCACCCAAAAGAGATGTATACATGCGTTTGATGAAAAAAAGGAAAAAAAATGTATATATATTGCAAGATAAATCAGCATGCATACACAAATAATATAGGAAAGACAGACGGATAGACAGACAGATAGACAGACAGACGAACAGACAAGCAAAGAAACAGGAAGACAGATTGGGTTGGGTCACAGCAAGTGAAGATAATATATGTTATTATCATAAGGTACATTATTTCTTGAGTACCATATACAGAAATATTTCAGCAGCAGACAAGGGCCACACAGGATATCCTCAGCAAAGGATCAAAACAAAACAAAAATAGGAAAAGATGACTTGATTAGTCTAGTTAATTGTTGTTATATTTATGCGTCATACGCATTATATATTAATGCAGAAATGACATGGTCCAGAGACGGTAACTTAAGCAACTAGGTATTAGAAAATCACAGCTTCATAAAAAAAGCCAACTGGTATGAAAATCCAAGTGGTTCATGGTTAAGTATGAGTTATATTTTTCAATTCTATATCTATAGGTCAAAATGTTCAAGAAAACTGCTACATGTGGAAGACTGCCTTCTAACTTACACTTGTATAGGTAAATGTTTTGCTGGAAGAATAATGAAGTAAAAATTGTAGTTAGTTGCGATTATTATGTCGAATTATATCTATAGGTCAAAATGTTCAAGAAAACTGCTACATGTGGAAGACTGCCTTCTAACTTACACTTGTATAGGTAATGTTTTGCTGGAAGAATATGAAGTAAAAATTGTAGTTAGTTGCGATTATTATGTCGAATTATATCTATAGGTCAAAATGTTCAAGAAAACTGCTACATGTGGAAGACTGCCTTCTAACTTACACTTGTATAGGTAATGTTTTGCTGGAAGAATAATGAAGTAAAAATTGTAGTTAGTTGCGATTATTATGTCGAATTATATCTATAGGTCAAAATGTTCAAGAAAACTGCTACATGTGGAAGACTGCCTTCTAACTTACACTTGTATAGGTAATGTTTTGCTGGAAGAATAATGAAGTAAAAATTGTAGTTAGTTGCGATTATTATGTCGAATTATATCTATAGGTCAAAATGTTCAAGAAAACTGCTACATGTGGAAGACTGCCTTCTAACTTACACTTGAATAGGTAATGTTTGCTGAAAGAATAATGAAGTAAAAATTGATAGTTAGTTGCGATTATTATGTCGAATTATATCTATAGGTCAAAATGTTCAAGAAAACTGCTACAGTGGAAGACTGCCTTCTAACTTACACTTGTATAGGTAATGTTTTGCTGGAAGAATAATGAAGTAAAAATTGTAGTTAGTTGCGATTATTATGTCGAATTATATCTATAGGTCAAAATGTTCAAGAAAACTGCTACATGTGGAAGACTGCCTTCTAACTTACACTTGTATAGGTAATGTTTTGCTGGAAGAATAATGAAGTAAAAATTGTAGTTAGTTGCGATTATTATGTCGAATTATATCTATAGGTCAAAATGTTCAAGAAAACTGCTACATGTGGAGACTGCCTTCTAACTTACACTTGTATAGGTAATGTTTTGCTGGAAGAATAATGAAGTAAAAATTGTAGTTAGTTGCGATTATTATGTCGAATTAATCTATAGGTCAAAATGTTCAAGAAAACTGCTACATGTGGAAGACTGCCTTCTAACTTACACTTGTATAGGTAATGTTTTGCTGGAAGAATAATGAAGTAAAAATTGTAGTTAGTTGCGATTATTATGTCGAATTATATCTATAGGTCAAAATGTTCAAGAAAACTGCTACATGTGGAAGACTGCCTTCTAACTTACACTTGTATAGGTAATGTTTTGCTGGAAGAATAATGAAGTAAAAATTGTAGTTAGTTGCGATTATTATGTCGAATTATATCTATAGGTCAAAATGTTCAAGAAAACTGCTACATGTGGAAGACTGCCTTCTAACTTACACTTGTATAGGTAATTTTTGCTGAAGAATAATGAAGTAAAAATTGTAGTTAGTTGCGATTTATTATGTCGAATTAATCTATAGGTCAAAATGTTCAAGAAAACTGCTACATGTGGAAGACTGCCTTCTAACTTACACTTGTATAGGTAATGTTTTGCTGGAAGAATAATGAAGTAAAAATTGTAGTTAGTTGCGATTATTATGTCGAATTATATCTATAGGTCAAAATGTTCAAGAAAACTGCTACATGTGGAAGACTGCCTTCTAACTTACACTTGTATAGGTAATGTTTTGCTGGAAGAATAATGAAGTAAAATTGTAGTTAGTTGCGATTATTATGTCGATTAATATCTATAGGTCAAAATGTTCAAGAAAAACTGCTACATGTGGAAGACTGCCTTCTAACTTACACTTGTATAGGTTAATGTTTTGCTGAAAGAATAATGAAGTAAAAATTGTAGTTAGTTGCGATTATTATGTCGAATTATATCTATAGGTCAAAATGTTCAAGAAAACTGCTACATATGGAAGACTACCATTCTAACTTACACTTGTATAGGTAATGTTTTGCTGGAAGAATAATGAAGTAAAAATTGAGTTAGTTGCGATTATTATGTCGAATTATATCTATAGGTCAAAATGTTCAAGAAAACTGCTACATGTGGAAGACTGCCTTCTAACTTACACTTGTATAGGTAATGTTTTGCTGGAAGAATAATGAAGTAAAAATTGTAGTTAGTTGCGATTATTATGTCGAATTATATCTATAGGTCAAAATGTTCAAGAAAACTGCTACATGTGGAAGACTGCCTTCTAACTTACACTTGTATAGGTAATGTTTTGCTGGAAGAATAATGAAGTGAAAATTGTAGTTAGTTGCGATTATTATGTCGAATTATATCTATAGGTCAAAATGTTCAAGAAAACTGCTACATGTGGAAGACTGCCTTCTAACTTACACTTGCATAGGTAATGTTTTGCTAGAAGAATAATGAAGTAAAAATTGTAGTCAGTTGCGATTATTATGTCGAATCCTAAAAGTATGACGGTCTCTATTAGGCGTATATTTTGTGCATGAGATGCATTTCTCTTACTAAATCAATTAACCTACTCCAAAAACATTTGACATGAGTACATTTCCAAAACATATGGTCAATAGAATCTTTAAATAATCCGCAAAAACTGCATTTATCATAATCTGTAACTCCGATTATTTTCAAAATAACATTTGTGCCTAAGCACCTGTGAATTAGTCTCAGCCAACGCAAGAAACATAGACAGCCAAAGATATTCTATATGATATTTCAGGGTATCCAGCCGAGGAGGACTTGGATGTGAGACGATGATTAGTTTTTAAAATGTCTTCTTGTTTCCCTTTACTGTACATAACCGAAGCAAAAATGTAATTTTCCCAACACTATGTGCATGCGTCTTTATGTAAAAGATGAATGCTTGTACATACATTTTCATGAGAAAAAAGACGCTAGTTCGAGTGGTTGGTCTATA
>CM031597.1:40921954-40924454 GCA_018398815.1 Conus ventricosus | reverse complement strand
GTGTGTGTGTGTGTGTGTGTGTGTGTGTGTGTGTCCGCGCGTGAGTGCGTGAGTGCGCGCGCGCATGTGTGTGTGTGTGTGTGTGTGTGTGTGTGTGTGTGTGTGTGTGTGTGTGGAGAGAGAGAGAGAGAGAGAGAGAGAGAGAGAGAGAGAGAAGAGAGAGAGAGAGAGAGAGAGAGAGAGAGAGAGAGAGAGAGAGAGCAGTAGTAAAAAGAAATAGACAGTCTGACAGAGGGACTGCTTTGTCTTCAGCAGTCGCAGCGACACTACATGGGAGAGTCTGGTGTCGTGGACTTGCCTCAGCTTTGTCCCCACAGACCCTCCTCTCCATCTGTTGTCGTGGCAGACTGAGGGCTGGCCTGTGTGAACCAGTGCCACAATCAGACAGATAAACAGAGACTGGGAGTGTGAATAAATAGTCTGATGTCACAATCGCCCACCCCCCAGTTCCACCCTTTTCCACAAACAGTAACTTTTCCAGATGGGGACCAATTTGCACAATCGATCTGGCTCAGAATGTCGCACGAAATCGGAACGTTCCTTGCTTACCAGCATTCCAAACTTGATTTAACCTTAAATTTTCGTAGAATGAGAACAACGTAACTTTGTTACACAATGTATGAACCAAGAATGAAAAACTAAAACATGATTATATACTCAGAGTATGAAGGATGAGAAAACTGCGATAATGAATGAATATAAACCCCATCCTCCCCTTTCAGTTTAGGTGGTGATGAAAAGAAGAAGAAGAAGAAGAAGAAGAAGAAGAAGAAGAAGAAGAAGAAGAAGAAGAAGAAGAAGAAGAAGAAGAAGAAGGAAGTCGAGGAGGAGGAGGAGGAGGAGAAAGAGGAGGAGGAAGAGAAGAAGAAGAAGAAGAAGAAGAAGAAGAAGAAGAAGAAGAAGAAGAAGAAGAAGAAGAACCAGAACAAAAAAAAGAATTAGAAGAACAAGAAAAACAAACGACGACGACAACAACAACCTTAAAACATTCATGGAAATAAAAGGAATGAGACAACTGTGACGTTGAAAGGTTTTAATCCTCCTTACAAATCATAGTTCCTGGTTTAATTTTTCTCCCAGTAGAATCATGATGCTTATGTGCAGACTGTCAAGGGAGTGAAACCTCTCACAAAGGGCCTTAAGCGCTTTAGAGGAAAGGAATGCCGCATGTGGTAGAAAAACAGGTGATGGGCCGAAAAACAGTGCTCCTTCACCTAACGCATACAGTCGAACTGAGTCAAGGAGGTTGAAGTGGTCAGGCAATTGTCACGTGACAGATGGCACCTAAGGTAGTGAGGACCCTCCCGAGTTCGAACCTCCCGATAGCGAAAGGTTGGGAAAACTAGGACCTCGGAGCATCGAGTAGGCGCTTAACTCTCAGTCAGGTGAGGTTGCTGTGTCGACAGGCCTTGAAGAGCAGAAGTCTTGGGCTTGTTCAGATGGTATTGCCGTAGGGCACTGTGTTGAGGCTTTGTCAGGCTGGTTGAATGCGCGTGGGCGTTGTTGTCGTAGCTTTCTCCAGGATAATTACTGTTTAAGTGGCTCCCGGAGTCGGCGGGAATTTTCAATGTCCATTTGGCGCCAAGTGGCTGTTTCCTAAGCAGTTAGATAGGAATGTGTGTAAATGCTGATGTGTGGAAGGATGTAGCAAAAGGGAATTCAGTGTACTTGTGAAAAGGGTGGTGAAGAAGCAACATGGACAAAGGCATGGCCCAAAGGGAAATCCTTTGTGTCCATCCCTATATAAACTGAGGGTGAACAATGTGACAGGAGGAGGGGAACACCACGAGGGAAAGAAGAACAGAGGAGAGGGAGGAGAAGAACATCACGAGAGAGAAGAGCAGAGGGGAGAGGGGAGAGAAGAGTGAGCGGGACAGAGTAGGGTTGAGAAAAAGGTATTCTGGGAGACAGAAGTGACAGCAAGGTCTTAGGGTAAAAGAGAAGCTGATAAAGAAAAGACTGAGTTTGAAACCCAGAGGTGGGCGAAAGAGACAAAGAAGAAGATTTCTGCGGCGAGTTCCCAGACACGACCACGAAGACCCAGTCCTGAAACCTGGTGCCAGTCAACCAAAGGCGTCACCATCACCCAGTGCTGAAGAAAACTTGAAGTGACGTGTTCAAGAACTGTGGTGTGGTGTGAAAGTGGTTGTGTGTGTGGAAACCTGGCCAAGAAAGAAGCCATGTTATTATAACCCGGGATTAGGAAGTATTGATCTTTTGTGTTTTGATCATTGCATTTTGTGTAACTGGGTTTTTCATGTGTAATTGAAAGTAGCATAGAAACTGTTTTTCGTGTTCTCAGTTGTGTTAGAAGAGAAACGAATGCGTGACATCCCATTCCCAGAGAGAGGTGAATGCTTGGTGGGCGCATAAGTGCGCATATGCGTGTATGAGTGCAGAAATAACCTTGGTGTGCTAAGTCTGACTAATAATACATCAGCTTAGTGCACTTAAGCAGTACCATCACGATTTCCCCCGCCCATGACATAGACCAACCACA
>CM031597.1:40901954-40916954 GCA_018398815.1 Conus ventricosus | reverse complement strand
TACTACTACTACTACCACCACCACCACTACTACTACTACTACTACTACTAACTACTACTACTACAACTACTACTACTACTACTACTACTACACTAATCATAATGATGATGATAATAAAAGTAATACTGAAAATAATTTTATCATCATCATCATCATCATCATCATCATCATCATCATCATCATTATCGTCGTCGTCGTCGTATTAATAATGATAACAACAACTATTACTACTCCAATAATATAATGACGACAACAACAACAACAATAATAATAATAATAATAATTATAATAATAGTAACAATAATGGTAATGATAATAAGATAATAATAATAACAATAATAATAATAATAATATAATACAAATGATGATAATGATGATGATAATGATGATGATGATGATGATGATGATGATGATGACGATGTCGATGATAATTATGATGGCCGTGATAATAATAGCAACAATATAATGACGACAATAACAATAATAATAAGATGTAGGATACTACTACTACTACTACTACTACTACTACTGCTGCTGCTGCTGCTGCTACTGCTGCTACTACTACTACTAGTAGTAATAGTAGTAGTAGTAGTAAACGAACACATCATAAGTATGCAAATAGAAAATGTCATTTCTATCTTTATTGTACGACCGGTTTTAGCAACATAGCGATGTCAGTACCTTTTCCTATTGCACAAACTAACGCATCTTGTCAATAAAATGTTATTTACAAAATGAACACACACACACACACACACACACACACACACACACACACACACAGGCAATGAAAAGATAACCAGAAATAAAAGGAAAGAAAGAAAGAAAGAAAGAAACACACAAACAAACTAACTAACAAGTAATCAAATAAATAAACAGATGAGTAACGAGTAAAATGATAATTAAAAAAAATAAGATAAAAGTGATTAAGATGTAAACAGCCTGTATACACTAGGATCATAAGGGCAGCCATTTGATTCTCATTAAGAAGCACTCCCATTTACAAACATTCCGAAACCTTCAAATATAAGTACACCAACAGATTCACATTAAAACTGTTTTTTGAAAATTGATGATTGACTTGCAATACGTCCACTGAGCAAAAAAAAGTACCACAATGTGTGTTCCTAATTGAAACTTTGTTCTTAATGGAAACTGTACAAGAGCTTAACAATGCTAATTATGTAATTGCTTAAAATGTTTATTGGGCATGGTAATGTGTCTCTGGTTTTCATATTTTGCTCCGATTGGTCTCATTAGACAGTGCTTAGACCTTTTCCCTTTTCGAACTTATCTCCCGTGTCTGTGGTGTGGCATTACCCCATGCCGCTGTTTTGGGCTCTCCGACCACAATCACACCCCGGCTTGTCCCATCTCAGCTCTTGCACTGGCAGTGCACGGGGACAGTCACTGTCAAGCTGCCATTAGGCAACCCTCTGGGGGAGGCATTACACTGCTGCTGAGTCACTTCGGCGGTATTCAGTGGTGTCTGATCTGATTCAACATAGGCAGGCCACTACACGCTGAGCTCCTGGTCATGGTGCAAGAATATGTGAGCGTCCCTCTCTGAAGAGCGCCACCAAATCCATCTAACGACAGTCCCAAAGAACTCGTCAGCTCTGGCGACCTCGACATAATGTCACCAACAGCGCAGATGTCCAGGGAACATAGAAACGGAGGTCACAATAACAGCAGGGTGTGAAGGTCCTCAAAATTTGAGACTTAATAAAAAAGAAAAAGCTAAACGATAGATTGATAGGTTATGGAGATCTATTCTGGTGTGAGACTAAATGATAGTGTTGTTACTTTACGCTATGTTTCCTAATATACTCCTGCGTCAATCAAGCCTGAGAGGTAGAGACCTGTCGTGTTTGTCAGGACATTTGACCAACATTCTCTGAGACACATCTTTTACACGACAAAACTTGAGTGTATAGTTCCCACTCTTCTCAACTCAGCCCATAGCAAACTCAACTCTGAGTAGGAGCCGGTCATGGACCAGATAATCTTACAATTACAAATGGCCCTGACGAGAGTCGAACCCACGACCTCCAAGCCGAGAATCCTTGACGTTAGTCACTGAGACTTTGCGGCTTGTTTTCTCATCGGCTCATACGAACGACAAACTGAGACATGTGTCCCCTAGACTGCGTAGTTGAAAGCATGTTTGAAAGAAAATTATGTACAGACAGCTTCTGAAACAAACAACGATCGGTTGAGAGAAGAGAGAAGCTCTAGAAAGAGTTGGAGAGGAAAATCTGTCTGAAAAAGAAGCCCAGCTCATGCATTTACGTAACCATTCCTGGGAGGGGGGGGAGGGTTGCTGTCTTTCTTTTCCGTTCTTTGGATTAAAAAAATAAACAGACGCATGTAATCGCGGGGGAGGGATGAGGTGGGGGACAGAAGGTTGCTGTCTTTCTTTTCCCTTGTTTGGATTCAAAACGCAAAGTGTCCCTTGTAATAGAAAGCTTTCTTCCACTCCTCGTGCCAATCCGTTTAAATTCAAATCATACAACGTCCTCAGAACTGGACGCAAAAAAGCATGTTCTAAGACCATTCGGTAGAACACTGTAGTACAAGTCCCCGGTTGCAACCTACAGGCTGAGGTGTCGTGAGTTTGAGTAGCGGACGGTTCCTAGCCAGAACTGTGAAGTGGAAAGGCTGGAGGCACACAGTCAAACTTCACTCTCTTCATGAATACGTCTGTCAGAGTCTTTGCTGCAATAACCTGAATAACATTACATATATCTGTATTGTTCAAATTCGGTTGACATTAAAGTCTGCTATGATAGGAAGCGTAGATAGCCCTATCAAGTGGTCATAGAGCAGAATCGGACTCCACAGCATCATTTTGGTCACCCTGTACTGTCCAATCACCGTAGAAAGACTGATGTTCAGCGACCTTTCTTGTCATGCTCTCGTGCTAACTTCAGTTTCAGCCTTCTGGTCACGTCCACGACTGTTATGAGCTTTTGTCAAAGTCGTTGGTATTGGCCAGTTCATGAGGACTGTCGTCGGAAGGACATAGTGGCGCCCTCCAGACGTGTGCTTCGAAGCATACAGAAGAAGACGACGTAGGTGGTTGTCATCTGTTTTTTTTAGGAGGATAGTACACGAAGGAAGAGGCTCAGCAGCAGTGCAGTGTCTCATCTAATACTCCACACCAACCTGATTTTGATTGTTCCATGTTGACCGACAGTGCTGAAGTGTGGCAGGCGAACCTGGGTGTGGCGGTTTGTGATAGGAGACAGAATGAGAGGAACAATCATAACTACAGATAAGGCATTGAAGAGAGAGAGAGAGAGAGAGAGAGAGAGAGAGAGAGAGAGAGAGAGAGAGAGAGAGAGAGAGAGAGACAGACAGACAGACAGACAGACAGACAGACAGAGACAAAAACAGAGAGACGTAGTCAAATGGTTAGCTCCTTTGCTGCCATTGACTTACCAATCAGTAAAAGACTGTAGCATTATAGGTTATTGCTTGCGAATCTGCTCCTACAAACACCAGTGGAAAATATTTCTCCCTTCTGTTTGGAAATAAGTGGATGTACGTTTATTTAAATTAAGGCGATGACAGATCACTGGATAGATTCCAAATCATGTCAAATGAAAATTAAAGGCAAGAGAGAAACCTTTGCTTGCTTATTTATGTATTTATTCAAGGAACCTTATGGGTTCTTCAGACAGCGAAACAACAGACTATGTTTACCTCGTTCTATCCTGTCTCAAACTCCATCCTCCCATTAATAACCGAAACACCTCTTCCAGTCCCCCTCTCCCCGACTACTGTATTGAAAGTCAGCCAAGTTGGCATTCAAAGTTTCTTTGTCTGGCTTCTATCAAAGACTTTGTAAGATCTCATGTCTTTGAACAAGATGGATGCTGAATTTGTATATCAATTCCGCCTTTGTGCATTCTTCCTCCTGTATGCATGACTGTTGCAGAAGATTGTCTGCGTTGTCTGGATTTATGAACAGATGAAACAAGCATCCCTGTCTGTCTGTCTGTCTGTCTGTCTGTCTGTCTGTCTGTCTGTCTGTCTCTCTCTCTCTCTCTCTCTCTCTCTCTCTCTCTCTCCTCTCTCTCTCTCTCTCTCTCTCTCTGTGTGTTTATTAGTACTTAGTAAGAGTACTGGTAGTAGTGATCATGGCAGCAGCAGTGACAACTGTAGTTGTACAAGTAGTAGTAACAGGAGCATCAGCAGCAGCAGCAGCAGCAGCAGCAGCAGTAGTAGTAGTAGTAGTAGTAGTAGTGCTGGTGGTGGTGGTGGTGTGGTACCACTAGCAGCAACAGCAGCAGCAGATGTAGCAGTAGCAGGAGTAGCAATGGTTTTAGCAGCAGTTTTAGTAGTAAAAATAACAATGATAGTAGTAGTAGTAATATCTCTACTCCTTCCACCGCCTTTTCTACCATTACCTATGCTAGAAAAAGATGGCCCTGTTTACATGTATATCAACATGACAAAGATTCACCAATGACATGGTTATGATAATTTCATATAAAATGTTCAAAAGAATGACCATTGCATGCTGCATTTATTTGATGTTACTAAGGCTTTCAACCTCATGCGAAAGTGATGACATCCTCAGGTCCCTGTAATAGAACAGCAATAACAACAATAACAACAATAAATACACACATAAAAGACAAGAAGAAGAAGAAGAAGAAGAAGAAGAAGAAGAAGAAGAAGAAGAAGAAGAAAAAAAAAAAAGAAGAAGGTATGGTAATAGTGCTTATAGCCCAGCCGACCGCAAAGGGCCATATCTGGGCTGTCACTACGTTGAAGGCAACACCCAAGTAATCTAAAAACAACAACACAAAAGACAAAACAAAACAAACAAACAAAACGAAAGCACAATTCACTCTGAATTCACGCTGCAATGGTAGAAGCCAAGAGAGCAAACAATCTCCAACTTTCATTCTGCTGTTTTCGAGTAGGTTTTGTGATACAATAAAATAATCAATAACACTACTACCGTTGGGCGACAGAAAGGTGAATTCTCCTTTTGAAGTCAAACATGAAACATAAATCCAACAAAGATTTATCAAACTTATTTACAAATAAATCTCTAGAACAGCGCACAAAAATATCTTTTACATTTGTGTTCACATTTTCTAAACTAGTGCTAGTGTCATCATCATCATCATCATCATCATCATCATCATCATCATCATCATCATCATCATCATCATCATCATTATTATTGCCATCATAAACATTGTAAACATCATCGTTGTTATCATCATCGTCACCATAATCATCAACAACAATAACATCGTCATCGTCATCATCATCACCAGCAGCAACATCATTTTCAACACTGGGAGAGAAGTTAGACATACGCTCGGGACTGGGTTGTTGACAGCTTGTACGAGCATTCAAATCGCCACATAAAAGGACATTGTAATCATTATTTTCAATTATTTCTAACAAGAGCATCTTCCAGCATCAAAATCCCGTTTTTAATTACAGGATGATTGTAAGTCGACCCTCCCTCAGGCACCACATAACAGGCAACAAGCAATGCATCATCATCCGCATGGCATAATTACCGCATATCACTAAATATCACCGCACATCGCTAAATATCACCGCACATCGCTAAATATCACCGCACACGCTAAATATCACCGCACATCGCTAAAAATATCACCGCACATCGCTAAATATCACTAAATATCAACGCACATCACTAAATATCGGGATGTATGCTTATATGACAATCTTATGCCATAATTTTGAATAGATCTAGTGGAACATTGGTGTTGGTTTGTTCCTATTGTTGTACCATATGCCATAAGAGTTAAACAGGGGGGCAACTCCAGATGTCAGTTGATATTTAGTGATGTGCGGTGATATTTTTAGCGATGTGCGGTGATATTTAGCGATATGCGGTGATATTTAGCGATGTGCGGTGATATAAGCGATGTGCGGTGATATTTAGCGATGTGCGGTGATATTTAGCGATGTGCGGTGATATTTAGTGTTATGCGGTTGATATTTAGTGATGTGCGGTGATATTTTTAGCGATGTGCGGTGATATTTAGCGATGTGCGGTGATATTTAGCGATGTGCGGTGATATTTAGTGTTATGCGGTGATATTTAGTGATATGCGGTAAATAGCCAAGAGACAGAGAGAGAGACAGAGAGAGTCAGACACACACACACACCACACACACACACACACAAGGTCACACACACACCCGATAATTGGGGATATGCGGTGATATTTAGTGATATGCGGTGATATTTTTAGCGATGTGCGGTGATATTTAGCGATGTGCGGTGATATTTAGCGATGTGCGGTGATATTTAGTGTTATGCGGTGATATTTAGTGATATGCGGTAAATAGCCGAAGCCTCATCATCTATATCAAGTAACTTTTTGTTTACTTTTAAAACTATAATATTGTCACAATTTACTCTTACCTGAGTCACATATTGTTCATAATGTTTCCTTACCACTAACAGAACACCGCCAGAACTACGACCTTGTTGCGATAATTTCTTAGAAGGTGCATGGAACTTTACAAAGTTATGAAAAATACCAGAGAAATCAAATATTTTCTGTCGACAAATGTTTCTGTTAGACAGACGATGTCAAGTTTATTTATGTAATTTATAAACGATACATCACGGAGTTTAGTATATAGATTTTCGACATTATAGTTGAGGAATGATATTTCACTTGCCTGATGGTCTGGCCTGTCCTGTTTGGAATTACTTTTTGAACGGAGAGACCTGTCAGTGCCACCTTTCGCCAGGTAGGACTTTATTCGAGTCTGTGTGCATGGTGCAGTCCCTCGTGTTGCACTGTGTGTGGTCGCTTGTCCGTGTACACGCCGTGATCCGCTGTGGACTGGGGCGCCGGAAGGTGTCCCCCTGCCTGACACACCACGCACACACTGGGAGACGCCCCATTTCACCTGTTGGCGTGAACCGGCCGAAGTACCCCTGCCACTGCCAGGCGAAAGGTCACTAGGTCGTCCCCTGCTGTTCGGCTTGGTCACTGAGCTAGGCACCGGACTAGAGGGCGAAAGATCACGTGGCACGTTGTTGGTCGATTTGTCTGATGACTGGATGCCTCATATACGTGGCTTGAGGGAAAACCCCCGTGGGGGGTGCGAGAAAAACTGGCGGCGGTAAGGCTGTCTCCATGAAGAGCTCCGTCTTGTTTGGTTCGATGGTGCAGTTGTTGTCTCGTTCGTCATGTCTTTAGATGGATTCCCCCGTCTCCTCGACAAAGGTGGCAGTACGTCGCAGGTCCTCCAGTCCTCCGTAGAGCTTCCGGGCCACTGGTATTGGGTCGGGCCAGGTTTTCTCTCGAAGCGCTTGGTGGAGCGGGCAGGACTGCAGCAGATGTTCTGTTGTCTGGCTGCCTGTTCTGCAGGGGCACTGCTCTGTATTGCCGATGCGAAGTTTAGAAAATAGGTGGTGTTTCAGGCGGTTGTGGCCTGTCCAGAGCCTGAAGATGACTACCTGCTCTCGTCGAGTCAGCAGGTAGTACGGGTCTGCTCTGTTGTGGCGTGGATGCTGCTGCTTCCACTTGTTCTGCAGCTTGGCCTTGATGATGGTCCTGGATTCGGTGTAGCTGGTAGATCTGTCCATCTGCTCCTTTGTAGTGCCCTCCTTTGCCAAGGAGTCAGCAGTCTCATTGCCGAGCACATTGCAGTGGGAGGGAATCCACTGCAGGGTGACTGTGTGACTTGTGCAGAGGGAGGCGAGAGATGAGGACAGATCGTTGAGCTCTGGGTCTCTATTGGACTGGAGGGCCTGCAAGATGGACAGGGCGTCGGTCAGGAAGACAACATTGTGGCTGGCATAGGGGCTGACCTCGATGTGGGCTGCTGCTGTTTTCAGGGTTTCTGCTTCAGGTCTGTAATTTGTGGAGTACAGGCCGGTAGCGAGGCAGATCTTTTCTTCTCTGCCTCCTGGATATTGGACATAGACTCCTGTCCCTCCATTTCGAATGGCATCTGCTGCAGAGCCGTCGGTGTAGACATGAGTCCAGGACTCTGGGGAACTGGGTATGGAGATGACTTTCTTTCAGGGCCGCTTTGGGAATCTTTTGGGCCAACATCAGGGACGCTGCACTGGATGAGGGGAGGGATTCCTTCGCTCCAGTGAGGGACGGCAAGACACCGGGGTATCACTTTGGGGTCATGATCAAGGATATCTTGATGTTGTCGTTCTAGGATCCTGCTCTGGTGTACGAAGCTCCCTCTCTTCAGCCGTCCTTTTGTTGGCTGGGACAGTCTGTCTTTCATGGGGTGGCCTTTCAGCCTCTTGAACTTGGCAGCCTGGGTCAGGAGTTTGGCGTCTCTGCGGTCCTCAAGGGGCTGGAGCTCTGTGATGGTTTCAAGCTCCTGGATTGGTGTAGACCTCATGGCTCCTGTGATGATACGGGCAGCTTGATTCTGAATCTTGCTGATCCGCTCAAAATTGGATTGGCTGTAGCGCCCCATGCAGTCATGCCATACTCCAGCACTGGCCTGACTCTACCAGTGTACAGTCTCCTGAGGGTTGTGTTGTCTGCGGCCCATGTTGTTCCTGCCAGCTTCTTCATGAGGGCAAGGCGTACTTTTGCTTTTCATTCTGTTTTCTCTGCTTGCTTCTTCCACGTCATGCGTTTGTCAAAGGTGACTCCCAGGTACGTGGGGTTATTTTCAGCAAGCAGAGTTTGTCCATTGATGCTCAGGTCGGCCTTCTGTTCTTTGGGTGAGAGGCTGAAAACAATGTAAGTGGTCTTCTTGGCATTAATTGTTACCAGCCACTGTTTCGTCCAGCTTTCAAGAACATTCAGCGCCTGCTGTAGCCTGTAGTTGGCAGTTGTGAGGTGCTCTTCCGAGCACCATAGGACAAGATCGTCTGCATAGATGGCTCCTTGGACTTTGCGTGGCACATCTCTGACGATGTCGTTGACAAAGACAAGGAATAGGGTAGGGCTGAGGACACCTCCTTGAGGGACTCCTTCTCTCAGTGTCTTCTTCCGACTGTATGCTCCGTTGACATGAACTCGGGCCTTCCTATTTTTCCCGTACTGCGAGATCCATTGGTACATACATCCAGTCACACCACTCTTCTGGAGCTGTCTCCGGAGGCCATCCTTCCAGACTTTGTCGTACGCCTTTTCCATGTCTATCCACACCGCCAGAGTATGCTGTTTGTCCTGGAAGCCATCCTCGATCTTCTGGGCTATGTAGATCACTTGATCCTCAGTGGAATGATGTTGGCGGAAGCCTACCTGCTCTGGAGTGATGATGTTGTTCTTCTCCAGGTGCCAAACTAGCCGCGAATTGATCATACGCTCTAGGAGCTTGCCCACGCAGCTGATGAGGCTGATGGGGCGATAGCTGTCAGCCTAACTCTGTCTTTGCCCTTCTTATGTATGGGCACCATATCAGCGTCTCGCCAGCTTTGTGGAACATGCCCCGTCTTCTAGCTGTTGTTGAAGAGAGCAAGGAGTTTGGTCTTTGCTTTGGTGCCGAGGTGTTTGAGCATCTCGTTGGTGACTTTGTCAGGACCTGGAGATGTTTTGTTCTGTAAAGATGTTGCGGCTTCTTCTAGTTCTTTCAGTTTGAAAGGCCTGTCCATGTAATCAGGTTGGTCTTGGTCATCCTGATGATTCTTTATTTCATCATGGACTTGTTGTTTTCTGTCCTCTGTCACAGAGATGTTGCTGGTCTGCTCATAGCTGTCTATGAAACAGTTCGCTGCCTCTCTCCGTGTCACAATCTCCTGATCTTTTTGGAGTGTGACAGGCACTTACCTTGTCTCTTCATTATTCATGGCTTTGGTCAGTTTCCAAAGCTTGTTGCCATCTCTGTCAAGGTTCAACTTTTCTGTTTTCTCCATCCAGCTTGCTCTTGCAGCTTGGATGTAAGCCTTTCTGTATTTGGCAGTGCAGGCTTTGAGAGAGATGTTGTTTTCTTGTGATGGGTTGTTTTCCACCTCCTCTCTAGTCCTTGTCACTTCATCTTCAAGCTCCTGCAGTTCTTCTGTCCAATATGGCCTGAAGTTCTTTCGAGCGCCACGTGGAATTGCCTCTGAGCTGCTTTCAGGATGGCTTGGTTGAAGTTTTTGGTGGCTCTGTTGATGTTGTAATCGTCCACTTTGATGGTCTTACAATACTCGTCAGAGAGGCCCGCGAACATCTCCCAATCCGCCTTCTTGTAGTTCCATCTGGGAAAGGACTTGGCATTGCTTGATGTGTACTGCAAATTGATGGCCAGTAGTACTGGTCTGTGGTCGCTGCCTGCCAACTGGTTCTGTACCTTCCTGCTGGTTTTTTGGGCAAGGTCGTCAGTGGCAAAGGCAAGATCTGGGGTGGTCGTGGTGAGCCATCGGCGATAGAAGAAGGTTGGTGGGTCTTCTGGATCATTCAGCAGAAGCAGGTTGCTCTCTATCTGCCAGTCCTCCACTTCGTCTCCTCTTCGGTCATTCTCACTGTAACCCCAACAGGTTGAGTGGCTGTTAAAGTCACCTACTACTATGCAGTTCTCTGATGGTATGTCCATTTTCTGTAGAGACAGCTCTTTGTCTTGTGGGCAGTACACATTGAAGATGGTGATGACAGTCTTGTCCACTGTAATCTTGATTCCGTGGATTTCAGCTTCCTGATTTGTGTCCACTGTAAATTCTGAGGCTGGAATACTGTTCTTGACGAGTATCTGCACTCCTCCTTTCGGTCTTCCTTCTCTGTCCATCTTGAAGGTTTGGTAACCTCTGACTCTAAACTTATGATTGGGTTTCAGGTGCGTCTCTTGGATACAGGCCACATCAATGTTTTCTGTGTACATTCTCTCAGTAAGTGGGATCTTTTTTGTGGTAGACGCCCTCTGCATTCCACCGGAGAATGTTGAGTGGTCTAGGGGTTTCTCCGGAGTCAGATGTTTTTCGGCCAGTAGCATTTTCCCTCCGCCTCCGATGCCTGGCTCCTCTCACTGGGACGGGGTGACCACCAGTCGCATGGGGTGGGCCCTTTTGAGGCACAGGCTCCGGCACTCTACTAGCCCGGCAGGACTCCTCTAGTAGAGCACCATATCGAGAATCAGTGAGGTTGTCCATTCATGACGTAGATGCGTTGTACTGCCGTTACGCGCCAAGGGCCCAGCACATCCGTCTTCGGCGTTGGTTTTCTTGTCCGAGTTTCCCTCTTGTAGGCGACTTGCCAACCAAGGCTAAAGAGCATCCCCTACCCTGGTTTGTTTCTCCGAGGTTTTCCTTCCCCGGGTCTAGAGGTTTTATGCGCCTCTTACTCGCATGATGAACCCGTCACAGGACACATGGGGAATTTGATATGGTGTAACAGTGCCACCTGTTACCCCCGCCCCGTCCTGGTACGAACATCGCCAGTTGGCCCGGGACTGCTTATTCGACCAGGCAAACCTGACTTATATCGCAGCTAACCCTCATATCTGGGGCCGATCCCCTATCCGCCACCCGGGGACCCGCCGGGTTGGGGATGGTCGCCCCGCCCGGGATGGTGCAGTGAACTGAGTCAGAACAACATACCAGTGCCAGCTACCGCTGTGCAGTGTATTAATGAGTCATGAAGTGAGAAAAAATGATTGACTTGTCGTTGTGGCGGGCCAGAATCGGTATTTGTTTGTGGCAGAGCGATAAGTGTCAAACTGTGTCATTTATGTTCAGGGCGGGAAAGTGACCAAGCGTGTGTGACACTGTCCAGCTGGAGCGTTGTCTCCATTGTGCTGTGGCTCTGGGCAGTGTTGGCTGTGTTTCACTCTCTTCATGCATTTTCAGGCAAACTGTGTGTTTATGAAACAAATGATGCCAGTTTTTCTTTTACAAGAGGTGCCGAGAGGAACAGTGGTGGATACTCCTGCTTAACGCGATTTCAGTCAATCTGGGAAACCAGGTCATTATTACCTACATGTGCCCGACGTACTTGTGCTAGGCTGTGTTGTCGACGTTGGTTTTTTGCTTCACAAACTGTTACTGAGTGGCGATACTGAGGAGAATCCTGGGCCCAATTCCCATGAAAGCAGTGACAATCACAGCATAGATAATGTCAACATAGCCCAAATACCGACAAAAGAAAGCAGTGCCGTTCGCCCTGAAGTTGCAGCGGAAATCCTGTCAGCCCTCAGAGAGCAAAGAGAAGAGTTAAAACAGGACAGAGAACAGCAGAGGGAGGAGCAGAATTCAATTATACGAAGCGAACTGTTTGATATCAAATCAGAACTAGGAGCGTCTGCGAAATGATAAACGATGGCTGTGCCCAGGCAGACGCTGAACAAAACAGACTGTCAGTTGTTATGGAAAACATGTCCCTTGATCTGGATCAACTGCACGACGGGATGGCAGAGGGTGGGAGGAGAGGCAGAATTTGTAAGCAACAGTAAACAGATTAGAACAGCAAATAATGAAAATGACAGAAGAGCTTGACAGACTCGGAAAGTTTTTCAAGAAGAGACGACCTACGTTTCTATGGTAACCCCCCCCCCCCCCCTCCTATCAAAAAGAGGACTTGGACTCGTGTGGGCGATGTCTTGTTGACATTTTAAACAGTGCCAATGGACACAAAACATGGAGAGAGGAAGATTTTGTTCATGCGCATAGAGTAGGTCAGACGCAAGCTGGTGAATCAAAAACAATGATAGTGAAATTCCGAGAGTGGAAAGATAAAATGAGATGAATTCGCGATCGTGAGTTTCGCCATGAATTGGAAAAAAAAGGTATCAGGTTGGCAAACGATCTGACAAGGAAACAGGCAGAGACAGTGGCAAAGGCAAAGCGAGAAGGAAAGGCAGCTTATTTTGTCAAAGGCAAATTGACTGTCGGACCACGCAGACCCGATCCACGAACATACGCCGAGGTAGCAGCGACGGAGGCCGCTGTGGATGACATCGACACAGTGAAGGCTGGCACGAACGGAAAATTAAGCAGCCGGCATGTGACAGATGGCAGAGATACTGGGGATTCCCCTCAGCGTCATCGTGACGTCAGACCAGACATCAACCAATCGAACGCAGTGGAAGCAGCGATGGCGGTGGGAGCAGAAGGGGGTCGGCACGATGCGTGGGGCGGTGAGAGAGAGAGAGAGAGAGAGAGAGAGAGAGAGAGAGAGAGAGAGAGAGAGAGAGAGAGAGAGAGAGACAGAGACAGAGAGAGACAGAGACAGACAGACAGACGGACAAACAGACAGGCAGACAGACAGGAATAGTCTAAGATAGATATAGAGAGAGACAGAGAGATGAGGGTAGATCAGCACTCCCTAGCTATCAGAGGTCTGTCTCAGTAATATTGCCAAACCCATTCCACCCACGTTCGCACTGACCGGAAAAATGAATATCAGTATCAAATGTAATGCAAAACAAATGTGTGAGTGTGACAGACAGATAGCGTTGACACTGCACATGAGGAATAATTTAGCTCCACTTTCATCGTTGGTGGAGGCTGTCTGGATTCCAAGGATAACCAGCAATAGTTAACGGCATATGTGCTATGTATCTATCTTGAGAAAACTGTACTTAAAACTATCTAAAGCATGAACGGTGTTGAACGACTGCAACAGCAGCAGAACAACAGCAAAAGGAACATAACAGTAAAAAACGAAGACAATAGCAATAAAAACAAAAGACAAAAATGAATTGTAAAGACCAAACGACAGCAGAAGCAACAACAACAACCACAACAAACAGCAGCAACAACAAAACAGCAGGAATGGAATAAGAGGTGCTGCATTTCAAGCAACAGCAGTAACTGACTCTACCATGCATGTTGTTTAGAGACGTACGTGCAAAGTAATGCCTTTATCTTTCGCAAATTTCGATACGAAAGAAGTATTATTAAATACTGCAATGTAAAGTGGCTACGAGAAAAACGTAAAGAATATTCAATTTAATGTAAAGAGTATTCAGTATAATGTAAAGAATATTCAGGTTAATATCTACTGGAATCCAGTTAAAGGGTTTCCAGATTCGGACCTACATATTCCAGCGCAAAAATATGTCCAATACTGCTACACAAGGCATGACACTTATTTCCTACAAACAATTCAGATGGTGCCCTTATGTATCCTGTCGTATGAAAAGTATGACTGGTGTATTGTGTATCCAAGGCACAATAACAGAGAGTTTGGTTTTGATGTTTGATTTAATCAAAAGTGAAGGTCATCGTTTGAGAGAGACACTCCCTGCGACTTACACGCCCTCAGCTGCGCCCTCTCGCAAAAATCGTTTATCTTATTTGTTAACGCTTATTCTTTCGCAATCGTCCAGAGTGTACCAAAGGACCTCCATGTGAGAAACCGTTAGATTTTGCCCCCCATGAATAACCTTTAACAGCTGGATGGAGGTCTATGTAGCTGTATGAAAGCAGCATAACATAAAATGCTGTGTTGTGTGAAAACGAAAATTACTGTAAATAGGTATTAGAAACAAATACTTTGTACATAAAATATGCTATTTCCTCTCTTTTTTTTTTCTTTCTGAAACGTGATAACTACTTAAAATGTCACGTCTGCTTCCATAAATAGCTTATTTGCGATGTGAATGAAAACTCCCTGCATTTTCTTCCGCAGGACCTTGTCTCCAATCGTATGCCTACACTTGAGAGAATGTGCAGACAGATAAAATGACGTAAAATTATGAATTAAGAAATAAACTTCAACAGAAAGATAAAGGAACAGAAATATCTTACTGACAAACAAACAGTGTCATGTTCATTACAGTATAGTTCGATCACAAGCTATTGTAGTGATACATCTCTGCAGTCAGCTGGGTGGAGCTTAACAATATCTGTACCCAGGAATAAATCATAGGAAATGTGATTCAAATTACATCATTGCGTCTCTTGCAATTGAACAAGGTTGCAGATTCCCAATATTTCGCTTTACTGTACGTACCACCATAGCAATCTCGTGTACTTTCTATATATATTTTTGTGTGCATTTGATATACATGACAAAAACTGCAAAAACCGCTGGTTCACTTTGCTGTTCAACAGCACCCAATATGTTAGAAAGTCAACAAAAA
>CM031597.1:40859454-40874454 GCA_018398815.1 Conus ventricosus | reverse complement strand
CTCTCGTTTCCGTTTCTCTTCTCTCTCTCTCTCTCTCTCTCTCTCTCTCTCTCTCTCTCCTCTCACACACACACACACACACACACACGCACACCCACACACACACACACACACACACACACACACACACACACACACACACACACACACACACAACACACACACACCATTTTGTGGCCCGGGTAATCTGTCTTCTCGCTGATCTGAAGTTCTCTCGCTTTCTACTACTCCCTTCCGACCCCCTCCCCTCCACCTCCAGAACCCCCCCCCCCCCCCCCCCCCAACCCTTCCACTTCCTTACATTGCTCCCAACCTCTTCCTCCGCCTCTCATGACAGATTGCCTGCAGCCCTCGACCGCTTCAAATTCCAGAACCCCTTACGCCCTCCCATTCCTAACCCGCCTTTTTCAACCCGCCCTACCCTTCCCTCCTACCTCGCACTCCATCGCTAGCTCTCTCCTTGTGCTTTTCTTTTACAAACTGATCTTTAACTCCTCGATCATGTTTATTAGGTACATCACCGGGCCATCAGTTTACTTGCCAATCGAGCTGAAGTAAATCACTATGCCAGAGACAGCTTATTCATCTTTTGTGAATAAGGCAGCAACACTATCAGGTAGGGTACTGGTCATGCTGAAAGAAATCACGGGACCACCACGTCTTCATTCTTCATGAGGCGAAATACTCTAGAACACATGAAATAAGGTGCAAAGTAACTTAGACTTGATACACAGTGTAAATCCGACAAGTGAATGTTCACCCAGTGTTACTCTTACTGCTGTGTCTGCTGTCAGGAGAGAAATGTTTTTTGGCCTTTTGTCTTTCATGATGCGTGAACGCTCCAGCATCAGTTCCTTTTCTGGTCCTTGAAATGTTAACATTGGATTGAGCTATTTATTTGTCTATGTATTTATTTGTTCATTAACTTTTTGTGTGTTTATGTGTTCCTTCATGTGTATTCATTCATTTATTTTATATATATATATATACAAAAAATTAATAAATTCCAAGGATAAGTACCGAGCACCATTCCAGCAACTTACAGAGCAGCTTGGTGTTGCAATGACTGCAAGAAATGCTCCGTAAGTTGCTGGAATGGTGCTCGGTACTTATCCTTGGAATTTATTAATTTTTTGTAATTTAGTCCCTTGCGGATTCATTCCAAGAACTGGCCCTCAGCACTTGTGTCTTAAGAGGTTATCTTTTTATATTTTCTACTTTTCACAAGAAAATGTAGCTTGTTTTACTCTTTCATGATTTTCTTTTGCTTCTTGGGTGGCACCTTTGGTTGGTTTTTTGAAAACTCAACAAACATACTACGGTATTGCACACCAGCCTTTTCTGGGATAGCATTCTTCTTAAAACCGAAAAGGCAGAGGAGTTATATTACCACTTTCCGCGGTCACTGATGAGAAACAACCAGGTTTCGAAATATCGGTATATGACCAGGAGTTATGTGTTAGTGAGTTTCCTCCCTATTGGAGATTATAAGCTTGCTGAAGGCTCATTTTCAGAAGCATTTATTTTACTTTTCCCCATCCACCCACTTGAGCACATACTGTTAGTTAGGCAGTATTAACTACCACTGCAGATATGAATGCTTATCTCCCCCTATTTCTTCAATCTAAGACATAAGAGCAAGCTTTGTTTATAATTGAATATATATATATATATTCTTCATTCATTCATTCATTCATTTATTTATTTACTTCTTTCCTCATTTATTCATTACAGGAGCTGCTCCAAACCTACAAACTCACCTCAACTATGTACATTTGGGAGGTAGGTGTCAGTTTCGTGGGCGATTTCTCCCTATTTCTCTGTGCCATTCAAGGATGTGATGTTCGAATTTCCTATAAGAATGTTTCCTCTGCTGAGTAGCTTACCTTTTGGTGCATCAGTAGCAGACTTGACACCACCCTGACCCTAACGTACAACGGAAGGCGCGGTCCTTGGTGACTCAGATAACAATTGATCCACAATGAAATTTGATTGAGTTCCTTACAGCTGGTTGCTCGCGGGCATGTTACGATCTAACGGAGTTTAATCCTTCCTAAGAAAAAGCAGTGTTTTGGATTGTGCTTTCCCCCACATGCAACAATCAGTGCTGGGTGTCATGGTTACGAGTGACACATTCCCTTGACAGGATTAAACCTAAAGCACACGTTTTTGGGGGAACAAAAGCATTAGTTTCCATTAACCTTACAGATCATGTTGAAAGAACCCATTAGCGTCCAGTTAACCTCTAGATCCTGTTGAAATAAAGCGTTTTGAGCCCTGTTAATCCGTAGATTTGGTGAAATAACAGATTAGCGCCGCGTTAACTGGTAGATTATTATTTAGATAGAGCTTCGGGACCCAGATAATTTATAGATCATGTGTAGAATTAAACGTCAGCTCCCAGATGAGTAATTTGTCTTGTTTAAATAAGTTTAAACTTTCAAATCACCTTGAGACCATGACTGTTGAAATAAAGCATCGGTCTCTACTTAACTAATGGATAATGGTCAAGGAAAGCACTGATTGCCAGTAAACGAACAGATCATGTTGAATCTGTGGATTATGTTGAAATAAAGTTTCAATGCCCAATAATCTGTAGTTCATGTGGAAACAAAGCATTAGCTCTTCATTAACCAATACACTGAGCTGAATCTATAAATCATGTCATTATAAAGCTATTCTAAAGATCATGCTGAATCAAGGAATTCGCTCCCAGTTAACAAACAGATCATGTCGAAGAAAAGCCTAAGTCCCAAGTTAATCTATAGAACATGGTGAAATACGGCATTAGTCCCCATTTTACCTTTAAATCATCATGAAAGGAAGAGTAAACTTTTAGTTAACGTATTGATAAAATGTTGAAATATTCTATTAGTCTCCAGCTAACATCTAAAACACGTTGAAATGAAGTAAAAGTCTTCATATGACCCACAGATTATGTTTTGATAAGCATTAGGTCCCAGTTTATATAGAAATCATGTTGTACTAAACGTAAGTTATCAGCAGCCAATTGATTACATCAAAATGAAGGTTTCGCTTCCAGTTCAGCTGCAGTTCATATTGTAACAAAGCTTTAACTTCCACTTAACCTACGAATCTTTTTAAAGCAACAGCCACCAGCTGACCTATACATCATGTTGAAGGAAAGTGTAAGGCAACCAGTTAACCTCTGAATCACATTTGAAGCGAAGTGTGTGCTTTAAGTGTGAATCATCTTTGAAGTAAAACACTTGTCCCCGCTATCCAAGGGCTGTTGTTGAACTTGAGCACCAGGCCTCCAGCTGACCTTTCTGTGTGATGGTGGCGTGGTCATTTGTGCAACAGATCGCGTGCTCAATCGCTGGTTTGCATGCAACAGCTTGGGCAAGATGTTCTGCTTGACAAACGGCTTTTGGCGTGCTCCTCCCTTTCGCTATTGATCAATTCCCCTGCTGGTTGTTTTATTGGTTCCTTTGTTGCTGTCCTTTTCCATGATGGTGTACAACAAACTGCTGTTATTGCATTTATTGTTGCTGTATATTATGTCCCTGCCTCTGTCTCGCGCGCTGTCCCTGTCTCTCCGTCCCTGTCTCTGCTTGTGTGTCTTGTCTGTCTCTGTCTGTCTTCCCTGTCTCTGTCTCTCCCTATCTTTGTCTATCTGTCTGTCTGTCTGCCTCTCTCTCTCTAGCTCTCTCTCTCTCTCTCTCTCTCTCTCTCTCTCTCTCTCTCTCTCTCTCTCTCTCCTCCTTCTCTCTTTCTTTCTGTACGTGTGTGTGTGTGAGTGTGTGTGAGTGAGCGAGTAAATGTGTGTGTGTGTGTGTGTGTGTGTGTGTGTGTGTGTGTGTGTGTGTGTGTGTGAGCGACAGAGAGAGAGAGAGAGAGAGAGAGAGAGAGAGAGAGAGAGAGAGAGAGAGAGAGAGAGAGAGAGAGAGAGTGAGTTTTGTCTTTTTGTTGGTGTTTGTTTGCTTCATTGATTGCTCTCAGTGCTCGGGTGAACATAGGTAAAAAAAGAATCTTTGTCCCGTTTGATACCCGCACTAAGGGTTTAGAATTTTACTTTTTGTCTAGTTCTGTATATAAGTAGGATATTTAGGCTTTATATTTTGCTTTATATTATGTTGTCTTCTTCTCATTTCGCATTGCCTTTGATGCATGTGGAATATCAGCTTCTTCTGTCAGAATTCTAAAAATGCGCGCTTTGTGTATTATTTTCAACCTTTAACTATAGTTATTTTAACCAGAAAACGTGTTCAGATTTTTCCTCTAGTCTACTCACTTTAGTTCTTACATGTACTTATTAGTTTTTGCGGGAATATACCAGCTGTCTTTAATTCTTTTCTTTCACTAATAACTTTAAGAAAAGAAGTGCTAGGTAAGAAGCCCGCTTTTTGAATTCAAAGGGTCTTTTGTTTGTCTGTGCTATATTCTGTGTCATTTCTGTGGCATAATTTTCTCAGGGTCGAATATGATCTCTTAATGGAGGAAAGAAGACCAGCATGTAGGTGTGCTAGCCTATGATCTTGTTCGGGCATGCGATTGTCCACCAAATCATTACCAATCAAACTGTGCCTTTTCAAACCCATTTTCTCAAATTGTCCCTTTAAAAGAAATATGTGGTTAAGTTGATTTCACAAGCTTTACTGTTCCAGCTACTAATGCGTACGCTACATTTTTGCAAACCTACTTCACCAGTCATACTACGTTTGAAATGAGATGTACGCTTTTTTTCAGTTTGCCAGGTATATGCTCTGCCATATTACAGTTCTCTTTCTGTTCCCTGTGTCAGTTATTCTCACTGATGCGAGATTTCCAATTTACTTTCGAGCTAAACTTAAATCAAAATATACCTTTGTTCTTTGTTTACTAACTAAGGTGCCCTTTTGAAGGAAATAAATTGTTCTGTACATCACACTATCAGTCAACTTGTCCCTGCGGATGAAATGCAGGTTGAAGTTTTCTTTGCAAGACGTATGAACTGACAGTGCGAGGCATTCAAATGAAAATATGTATATTTTTCCTCCACCAGCTGCTGAATTGCCTGCTTAAATGTGATGTGTAGTTATCTTCCTGTCCAGTTATTCTCGTTGTGAAATATTATGCGTAGTTTCAAGTTCGCTTTAGCAGTTAAATATAACTTTTAAACAGTTTTGTTAACTGCGCTAGTCCCTCCCCGCTCCCTTTCCTTTAAATGAAATGTTAACTGAGCTAGTCCCTCCCCGCTCCCTTTCCTTTAAATGAAATGTTAACTGAGCTAGTCCCTCCCCGCTCCCTTTCCTTTAAATGAAATGTTAACTGAGCTAGTCCCTCCCCGCTCCCTTTCCTTTAAATGAAATGTCTGGCTGTCAGTTCACTTCAGCAAGAGCGCTACTCCGTTTACAAAGATGAATGGATTTAGCCCGATTTTGATGGGAAAGAAACTGCTCCCATTGAACAGAAATGTCTTTTTTTTTTTTTTTTTTTTTTTAGTTCAGTTTATTCACCAGATTGCCTTTTCAGATGAAATGTATAGTCTTATGTCACATTTCCACATCAACTGTTTTTTTGAATAAACATACATGGCTATAGACTCAATTTACTAGTTGAGCCATCCGTAAAAATGAAGTGCATGGTCGTCATAACTCCTTGTACATACATGTAAAAGTCTGCCCACGTCCATCCGCTTTCCATTATGTGAAATACATCGCTTGTAAAAATTGTTCTTGAACTGAGATGTTCCTTTCTAAAAAAAAAAAAAAAGCACGTATACTTCTAGCTCATGAGATCAACCTTTGTGTTATGCTGATCAGAGTATTTCAGCCTATTCCTTAACCGTAAATTTGCGGATAACGATATGTTCGTTTCCAATGGAATGTTGTGTTTATGTTTCTTGAGGTCTTTTGCGTGCTGTATTCGTGACAGACTGTCACAGACACTGACACACTCTTCCCTTCTTTGAGACATTTCCCCTCAGACTCTCGGTCTGTCCGCTTCCTTTCACTTCTCGCACACCATCTTCATCTTCCCTGTTTCCAACGACAGACAATGAATTCCCATTACTAGACGCAGTTTCCGCTTGTGCTATTTTCCCAGTCTCGTCTCGTCTCGTCTCGTCTCGTCTCTCTCTCTCTCTCTCTCTCTCTCTCTCTCTCTCTCTCTCTCTCTCTCTCTCTCTCTCCTTCTCTCTCTCTCTCTCTCCTTCTCTCTCTCTCTCTTTCTACTTCTCATTTTCTCTTTCAAACACACGCGCACACACACACACATACACACGCACACACACAAACAAACACACACACACACACACACACACACACACACACACACACACCACACCACACACACACACACACACACACACACAAATCTAGATTGATTTATGCTCAAGAAGTATTCTTCAGCGCTCCACTACTTAATAAGTTACAAAGTGTAGACTACAAAGCATATAAACTTGCTCTTGGAGTTCCCACACATACCTGCAACATTGGGACATACTATGAAATTGGAATTTTACCTTTGAATGAGTTTCGAAAAGTGTCGTCCACCAAATTTGTTTTAAAGAACCTTTCACAAAAAAGCTTCTGTACAAATGAAGTATCTCTAAATTCAGATACAGATTTTGCTAAAAGAGCAAAAGACATAAAATCAGCAAACTCTATTCAGTCATACACATCTACTCTTCTGAACTCCCCCCCCCCCCCCCCCACATAAACCAAAGTAAAATAGCTGTCAATCCGTCCTTTCCACCCATTCCCAAATGGGAACAAACCAAAGCAAACTATGACACAAACTATACTGAACTGAACAAAAGCGATCCACCATATCTTTTAAAAAATTAGGTACATTCTCATTTGGAAGATCAATATAAGGCTCATCTGCACATTTTTAAAGATGGTTCAGTGTTAGATGACCATAGAGCAGGAGCAGCTTTTATAATACCAAAATTAAAAGTGGAGGAATTCTATTTTCTTGGCAAACACTTGTCAATATTTACTGCAGAATTAGTTGCTGTTCTAATGTCCCTAAAGTATGTTTTAAAGTCTTCCATAGTAAATTGTCAACTTTTATTGTGCAGTGATTCAAAGTCAGCCCTTTCTGCCTTACAGTCTCTAAATCCAAAGATCCGCTGTGAGATTATTACAGAAATTAATTACGTGACACATCTCCTATCGATGAAAAGAATAAATGTGACTTTATGTTGGGTGCCCTCACATTGTGGAATTTCAACAAATGAGAAAGTTGATCAAGCTGCTCGGAGAGCAGCTCGCAACATTGATGGAACGACTACTCTGAACATTCCGCTAGACCTATCAGAATGTTATACTTTAATTACTAGAGCATCCTTTAACAGTTTCAAGAGGTTATTGGAAGACACAGATAGCCAATATTATCACAACTGTATACAGCCAAATCCCGACATCCACCCCAAAACTCAATTAGACAAATTTGAAAATACGACATCTAGAGAGGAAGTAACTTTATTTCATAGGATGCGTTTAAATTCACTTCGAACCAAACACAGCAAAAATGTTACATGCATGTGTGGGGAAACTCTCAGTGTACGTCACCTGCTACTAGATTGTCCAAGAGTAAAGAATACAGTGCTCAAAGCTGGTTCTAATATTTCACATAATAGATCGACTCCACTGACTTTACCAAAAATTTTAAATAATTATGCTTTACTTTGTTCGATATACCCACGTGGCCACATCTATTACGTAGTCCAGTAGGAATTTGTCTTTAACTTTCAACAACCCCTCATACACAAAAAGAAATTACTTACTTACTTACTTACTTACTTACTTACACACACACACACACACACACACACACACACACACACACACACACACACACACACACACACACACACACACACACACACACACACACATACACACACACACAAGCGCGCACGCACACTCATGCATCTCTCTCTCTCTCCTATGGGAGTAGTGACGTCCACAAAAAAGGCTGAATTCTTTCCATAGACGTGCAGCAAAACAGACGAAAAAACTAAAAGCGCTGAACATACTTCCTTTGAGTAAGCAACTGGAATTCAACAAGGCATCATTGATGTTTACAATCTGACATATACTATGCCATGTTATATCAATGCCCTTTTTACAAGATCGAACAGCTTTTCTGGCTCGATGCAATCCCTTCTTCCCTACCCACGCATTGATCTATACAAAAGAAGCCTAACTTGCTCTGGACCATATGTCTGGAACTCACTTCCACCGAATCTACACAATACGAATACTTTAAAACTTTTCAAGAAACATTTGCATGAACATTTTATGTCTCAGTAATTTAATTATTCGATTAAAATGATTAGCGCCTATTCGCAAAGTCTTCTGTGAACCATACTTTGAATACATCGTCTAAACATAAAACTTACTCCGTTAAAATCGCTCATCCCCACTCCCACTCTGTCTACCATCCTTTTTCTCCTCCCCCTACCTACCATTCTCTCTTCCCCACCCTCCTCTGACCTCTCTCTCTGTAGTTTTGTTTGTTTGCTCGTAAGTTTCCCTCTGTTTCACCATCCCCCATCTCAGTAGTACTTTTATGAATAGTTACTTATCATTGTAGAATTAGATTACGATGTTGCTATGTTGAATTGTCAGTATGATTGATATGTGTTGAAACAATGTATGCATGACAAGGACAGATTGTAAGACTAGGCTTTGGCCTAAAATGTTCATCCTTGCGTATTAAAGATCAATCAGCCAATCAATCAATCAATCAATCAATCAATCTCTCTCTCCCTTCCCCACCTAGCCTCTCTCTGTGTGTGTGTGTGTGTGTGTGTGTGTGTGTGTGTGTGTGTGTGTCTGTGTGTGTCTGTGTGTGTCTGTGTGTGTCTGTGTGTGTGTGCTGACACAGAATGGCAAGGTGTAAGTGAAACAGAACCCAGCAGTCTGGAAGATGCCTAACTAGAGAGAAGAGAACACAAAACCCTGGTAGAAAGGGGATCCTTCAGTACTCTTCTTTGTAATCAGGCCAGGCTATACAGCCCACACGTCTGTTCCTGGGCGCTCATCTCATGCTGCTGTGAGCAATCCTCATCACTTCTGTTCACTGGACTGAAGTTCGCGCTGGATCTGTCTGATTCATCTTTATGTCAGATGCATATTAGGCTACACCGTGTGATGTTGAATAGTTGCTTAAAAATGGAAAAGCCAAAGAAATAGATATAACAAATAACTGTAGACAATAACGACAGTATTTTTTGTATTCAAAGAGATTAATTTCCATGAAGAGAGAGAGAGAGAGAGAGAGAGAGAGAGAGAGAGAGAGAGAGAGAGAGAGAGAGAGAGAGAGAGAGATGCTTCTTTTTTTCGTTATTACGACTACGCTCTTTCCCATCCTTTTCTTCTCTTTTTTATTATTACCATCTTGTTTTCACAATCGTCATTATCATTATAAACAGCGTCATCATTTATTTTTTATTATTGTTTCTTCTTCTTTTTCTTCGTCTTCTTCTTCTTCTGCTGCTGCTGCTTCTGCTGCTCCTCCCCCTGCACCCTTTTCTCCAACTGTCTTTTCCTCCTTCTTTCGTTCTTCTTTCTTCTTTGCTTCTGTGTTATTTGCTTCTGTCTATCTTTAGTAGGGATACCTGGATCCTGGACATTCCTTTTTTTCAGCATGCATTAATTAAAACACTATGAACAAGATTCCATTAGGTTTGGGATCTCCATATAGCTATTCAAATCTATTTCCTGTCTATATATTTGTGCAAATTGCTCAGTAATACAGCCTGTTGTAAACCGCCCCAGGACCCTGCTTAATGTAATATAACTTCAATAACAAAAGTCGGTAGGCTGCGGCTCATTTCCCTTTGAAATGAACTAAACGGAGGGAAAGGAAAGGTCCCAAAAATCATAGTGCCTGTCTAGGACTTTGGTGCCCTTGGCAAGTCGGCAGCCAGTTGAGCGTGGGTGACTGCCGGCTAACGATTGTCGGCAATGGAGAAGGTAGCTGGTGGAAAAGGGGCGTGGATGGGGGAATTCCTAGACAGAGCATATGATAATGAGAGAGACACTTTTTATGTTGTAGCCTGTTTCTTGATGATATATCAGATGTGATAAACCGAGTTCGTAAGGCTCTTTGCAGCAGCAACCGAAGGAACAGCAGCAACAGTGGCGTCAGTAGCAGTACCCCTCGTAGCTGTTAGAGTGGTTGGGTGTGCGTGTGTGTGTGTGTGTGGTGGGGGTGGGGGAGGGGGGGGGGGGGCGAAAAGTGAGAGTAGCAGTATTTGGGTTTTGATGGTAACAGTAGTACGTAGAGGAGGTAAAACAAAATGCTCAGAGTTGGATTGCAGGAGGAAGCTGATGTTGACGAGAAAGATGCAAACTTTCTCGATGTTACTTCGTAGCATTTGTCTAAATTAGATGGCATGGAATGGGTCAGCTATGGGTGACGGTTGTTTAATTTCACATAGGCTCTGAAGAGCAGCAACAGCTGCAGCAACAGCAACAGAGGCACCAGCGTCATTCTCGTAGTAGTAGTTGTAGTAACGCTTGTTGGAGGCTAGGAGTGACAGCCTTTCGGTTTTGATAGTAACGGCGGCATACATTACAGAATAACCGTTGTCATCAATGTGATGAAATTTGGCTGTTTTCCTCGTGACAACAGTATCATCTGCAAAGAGGGTGATTTGTGGCGCAAGGTGTCGCTTTTGTTGCTTTTTGTGTTCTATATATGGAGTTGGATAGCATTCTTCTATGAACATAAACATGATCAGTAATGGTGCTTCTTTTTTTGAAGGCAAGAAACCAGTTTTCAAAGAAAACAATATTAGACAAGACATTTATATCTAACAATAGCTCGCATGCACACAGGACAATAAAATGTTATACATCACATGGGAGTAATAACAATCGCATAATACTTTCCATGACAGATTCGAATACCTACACACGAACTAGACGTCAGACTGGTCAGGTCCGTCGCATGCTCATAAATCAGAGTAGTGGTGGTTTGTTTATAAAAACGACGAAATCTAAATGTGCACATTTTTCTTCATTAACACGTGAATGGAAACTCTCAGATAAAAAAAAGACGAGAAGTGTTCATTAAATCAAGCAACTAATGTATCTAGCAACGTCAACCTACGCTCACAGCTGGACTTAAGTTAACAGCAATGGACACCCCCTGGCAGATGTAGCCTACGTCATCTCCCACCGCCGCGCGCATTGCACGTGTTGTTCACCCACAGGGCCAGTTCCAGCTAGCGTTCGTTTCCACAAATTCACACACACACACAGAGAAAGATGCTGTTTATAGAACAATACAGCATGCGGGCTCTCTCTCTCTCTCTCTCTCTCTCTCTCTCTCTCTCTTCCATTGCAAATCTGTCAACAACAGTAAGCAATTTAGAACGGCAAATCTCCAGCATGAACGAAGAAATTGATCGCTTAGAAGGATTCTCAAGGCGTGATAACCTACGCCTTTTTGGAATACCTACAAATACCAGTGAAGATTATGACACGTGTGCCAAGTGTGTGGTAGATTTGCTGAACAGTGTGCAAGGCTTCAAGAAATGGACAGAAGATGACATTGTTCGCGCACATCGAGTTGGACAGGCGAGATCTGAAGGACCAAGAACAATGATTGTTAAATTTCGTCAGTGGAGAGACAAAATGAAGATCATTCGCGACAGAGAATTAAGAAATGAGCTTGAAAAAAGGGGTGTAAGACTGGCAAATGACCTCACAAAAAGACAAACAGAAACAGTCGCAAGAGCAAAATTAGAAGGCAAGGTAGCACGTTTTGTGAACGGGAAATTTATTGTAACAGCACGTAATCCTGACCCGCGAACATACGCGGACGTAGCAGCTACAAAAACGGTACACGGCGCCGGCACTTCGAGTGCTGGAACGAGCGGAAAGCCTCCTTCGCGGTATGTAGGCAACAGTGTCAGCAGTGCTGGGGATGCCGGTGGAGGTGTTCCTGACGTCAGATCGAGCATCAGCCAATCAACTGCAGTACCTGTCACAGAGGTGGGGAGAACGGGGGCCGGTCAGCGCGCGAGCAGCGGCAGAGATCCTGACCTCTTGTGCCCTCGTGACGTCACTGCATGTAGAAGCCAATCAAATAAGCAGCCTTCAACCAACAACGCGACGCGTGTCTTTTCACCTTCAGGCAGTGCGCGCACACCTGTGTTGAAGCAGACGAACTCAAGCGGACAGCGTGACCTTTCACCTGGCAGTAGCAGGGTTTCCCCGACCTCGCGGCCTTCAGTCACAGTGCAAGCTTCGCGGAGTGAGCGTGGTGCGACAGGCAGGGAATTCCTGGCACTGTGGCTGATAGTGATGGACCAAAGTGTGGACAGGGGAGAGGGGGGGCACACAGTGCAGTACATAATGCTACACGTAGACCTGGGAATGGCAGACAGACTGGAGTGAACTCTTACTTCGCTAAAGGTGGCAGTGATAGATCACTACGGTCCAAGAACAGTTCTAAATAGGACAGGCAAGACCATCAAGAAAAAGAAATATCCTTCCTTAATTATAATGTAGAAAATTTATATTCTAAACTAAATGATGCATCATTTATTAATTATGTAAATACTTTTGACATTGTGTGCTTAACTGAAACGTTTATTGACAAGAAGTTTGATTTTTCTGGTATCTTTCTTAACTATGTGAAATACCATGCACCAGCAAAAAAAAATATCACATAAGGGTCGAAATTCTGGTGGGGTTTTATTCATGGTTAAAAGAATTTACGAAAAGTTTGTTAGTCAAATTAATGTTAGTTGTGATAATATGGTTGTTTTGAAAGCAAATAAAGCATTATTTAACACATCTAAAGATTTACTATTGGTGGGTTGTTATGTTGTACCAGAAGGAGGGCCAATTTATGATGATTTAATAGTTAAAGATGGAATTATGATTGTAGAGGATACTTTATTAGATATACTAGAAAATAAGGATGCTAATATCCTTATTGTGTGGGACTTTAATGCTCGAACAGGAAGCCAGCAACCAATGCATGAGAATATATCTTCCTATTTTCAAAATACTGGTAATGATGATGATGGGTATGGTGATGAGGAGGAGGATGGTGATATTAATCACGACATTTATTGTGATGGTTATCATGATATTGTTGATGATGATGGTAACATGGATTGTGCTTATGGTGTGAATGATTCGAATTACATGTTATATGATAATACTGATATAAAACATGACTTTAAACGTCGTTCTAAAGATATACGTGTAAATAAGTTTGGAAAATCCTTATTAGACATGTGTTTTTTGTTTGATCTCGGGATTTTGAATGGAACATGTATAGATGATTCGAACGGAGAGTTCACTTTTGTTTCCTGTAATGGTAGTAGTGTTGTTGACTATTATATTGCTTCTCAAGATTTACTATGTAATTGCAGAGTGATTGTTGGTGATAGCTTGTTTTCTTGGCATTTGCCTTTAGAACTGAAATGGAAAACCAGTAGTGTAGACAAGACAGAAAAATCATCACAGGTGTGTCGGGAAGAACGCTTTGTGTGGGTCAGATGACAGTGAGGAAATTTACAAGGAAGAATTGAACTCAGATGATTTTAAACAATCTCTAGAAAGAGCTTTACTTTATATTACTACAGATATAAACATGTGTATTGAGTTATTTACAAATGCTTTATGTAGTGCTGCTGCCTGTATGGTGAGAGTTGTTGGACAAAGAAAGAAAAAAGTGGATGATTGGTTTGATTGGGAGTGTGAAAAGAAGAAAAGGAAGGTAACAAGTTGGTTAAAACGTTACCAAAGAGTTAAGTCTGTAGATCTGAGGATAGAATATAAAGCAAATTATGTAAAAGTAAGAAAAGAATATACTGATTTCAGGAAAGAGAAGAAAAGAAAATTTGACGCAGAACGACTAGAGAAACTAAAAGCTAGCGTGAACGACACTAAACTCTTCTGGTCAACAATTAGATCAATCAGCAGGAAAGCAGTTATCTATAACGAGATAAGCTCTCAACAATGGTACGAACATTTCTTTAGTGTCTTCAATGGATTTACTGACGTAGCTGATGATATAAACATAGTAATAGACAGTGAAGAATACTGTCTTGATGAACCCCTATTTAATGAAAATATCTCAAGAAATGAGATCATAAATAGCATAAAGCATCTTAAATGTGGCAAGAGTGCAGGTCCCGACAGAATAATTAGTGAAATGTTTAAAAATGGTAACTCTGTTATTATTGATTTCTTAGTAACACTTTTTAATTCTTTGTTCGATAAAGGAATCTTCCCTGAACCATGGTCTAAATCCATAATAATTCCCCTTTATAAAAAGGGTAATTCCAATAACCCTGATAATTATCGTGGCATTGCTTTGACTAGCATATTAAGTAAAATGTATACGCATATTATGAATAAAAGATTGACAGCATGGGCTGATAAAGAAAATAAAATAATAGAAGAACAAGCTGGATTCAGATCTGGCTACAGCACTACCGACCATATATTTACCTTGTATGCCATTGTCCAAAAATACCTATTAAGAAAATCTAAATTGTATGTCGCCTTCGTGGATTTTCAAAAGGCTTTCGATTGTGTAAACAGAAACATTTTATGGAATATTTTGAGAAAGAATGGTGTAAATGGAAAGTTGTATGCAGTCCTTCGAGGAATGTATGATTCGGTCCGTGCGTGTGTCCGTGACAAAGGTGTTTTTCTCGGATTATTTCGATTGCCAACGTGGGGTGAAACAGGGCTGTTTACTCAGCCCGATACTTTTTTCTTTCTTCATAAACGAACTTCCTATAGAAATATCAAAAAGTGGGAGACATGGAATCCAAATGTTACCAGGGGCTATAGAATTATTTTTGATGCTTTTTGCAGATGATATTATTCTTCTTTCTGATACGCCTATTGGTCTACAAAACCAATTAAACGCTTTAAAAAGAGAATCAGACAAACTACAATTAACAGTTAACTTAAGTAAAACTAACATCATGGTGTTTAGAAACGGGGGATATTTAGCTCAACATGAACGATGGTTTTTTGGATCTACGGAAGTGCAAGTAACAAA
>CM031597.1:40809454-40834454 GCA_018398815.1 Conus ventricosus | reverse complement strand
AGAACCAGTCCCTCTGGAGAGTTAAACTGCACCTGTCCTAGAACAGTCGCCCCTCCAGGGGAGTTAACGGTACCGTCATGAACAGCCCCCCCCTCCCCTCCCTCCCTATGCCGTCTCTGGAGTTAATCTGGCGACTGGCCCAAAACAGCCCCAAAGAGAGTAAAAACAACTGGACCCTGCCTAGAGCAGCCCCCCCCCCCCCCCCCTCACCCCATCTCTCCTGGAAGTTAATCTGTGCCACCATGGAAGTTAAACTGGCCCTGGCAACAAAACAGCCCCCCGCCCCCCCCCACTACCCCTCTCTCAGGGAGTTAATCTGTCACTAGCCAGAACAGCCCCTCTGGAGAGTTAAACTGCACCAGTCCCAGAACAGCCCCACCCAGGGGAGTTAATCTGGCACATCATGAACATTCACCCCCACCCCCACCCCCGCCCTGGAGAGATAACTAACAAGGCCCAGAACAGCCCCCTCCCCCTCCTGGGGAGTTAAACTGGCGCCGGCCAAAAACAGCCCCCCAGAGTTTTAAATCTAGACTGGCCTAGAACAAGCCCCCCCCCCCCCCCCCCGCTCCTAGTCTCCTAGGGAGTAATCTGGCCCAGCCTGTACAGGCCTCCCTGGAGAGTAAACTTGCCAGCATAAAACAGCCCCAGCCCCATCCCACCCCCGTACCCACGCCACTCCCCCTCCTGGGGAGTTACACTGGCATCAGCCCAAACACCCTTCTGGAGAGTTAAACTTTACCTGTCCCTAGAAACAGCACCCTTCTCTAGGGGAGTTTAATCTGGCATCACCATTATGGAACAGCCCCCCTCGCCCCCACCCTCCCCCGGAGAGTTTAAACTAGACAAGGCCCGAACAGCACCTCCCCCTCCTGGGGATTTAATCTGGCACTGGCCAAAAACAGCCCCACCCTAAGAGTTAAAACTGGACCTGGCACTAGAGCTAGGGCCCCCCCCCCCCCTCCTGGGAGACTACAATTCTGGCTCCAGCCTTGTACAGGCTCCCTTGGGGTAAAACTTGCCCTGGTACAAAACAGACCCCCCCCCCCCCCCCCCCCTCTCTGGGGAGTAAATCTGTGCACCCAGCCCAGAACAGCCCTCTGTAGCAGTTAAAATGCACCATGACCCAGAACAACCCCCCCCCCCCCCCCCAGGGAAGTTTAAACTGGCACCGTAATGAAACAGCCCCCTGAGAGTTAAAATCGACAAGGCCCAGAACAGCCCCCTCTTCCCTCCAGGGGAGTTAATCTGACACCCCGGCCCCAAATCTGCCCTCCAAATAGTTAAACTGGACTCTTGCTTAGAGCACCCTGCCCCCCCTCCTTTTTTTTGGGAGTTTAAATGGTTCCACCTGGTACAGGCCCCCTGGAGATTTATACTGGTCCATGGCACAAAACATCCCATCCCCCCCCCCCCCCCCCCCCCCTTCGCTCCTGGGGAGTTAATCTTGGAATCAGCCCGAACATATCCCTCTGGAGAGTTAAACTGCACCTGTCCTAGAACAGACCCCCTCCCAAGGGTTAAACTGGCACCGTCATGGGGACCCCCCCCCCCCCCACCCCCCGAGAGTTTAAACCTAGACAAGGCCCAGAACAGCACCCTCCCCTCCTGGGGAGTTAATCTGCATTAGCCCAAACAGTCCCCCTAGCGATATAAATTGACTAGGCCTAGAAAGCCCCCACCGCCACCCCTCTCCGGGAGTTAATCTGGCACTAGCCTGGAACATGCCTCCCGTTGAGGTAAACTGCCCTGGCACAAAACAGAACCCCCGCCCCCCCCCCCCCCCTCCCTACCTGGGACTATCTGCCACCACCCAGAACAGTCCCTCCTGGAGAGTTAAACTGGACCTGTCCTATAACAGCCCCCCCCTCCCAGGGGAGTATAATCTGCCACCGTCATGAACAGGCCCCCCCCGCCCCTCTCACTGGGAGAGTTAAACTAGATCAAGGGCCCAGAACAAGCCCCCCGCCCACCCCCCTTCTCATTGGGAGTAATCTGCACCTGCCCAAAACTGCCCCCTCTCGGAGCGTTAAATTGGACCTGCCTAGAGCAGCCCCCCCACCCCTCGCCTTGGAGAGTTAAACTGTCCCTGCACAAAACAGACCCCCCCCCCCCCTCCTAGGGAGTTAATCTGGCACCAGCCAGACTAGACCCCTCTGGAGAGTTAAACTGCAACCTGTCCCAAACATTCCCTCTCCAGGGGAGTTAATCTGGCACTCCGTCATGGAACAGCCGCCGCCCCCCCCCTCCGAGAGTTAAACTAGACAAGGCCCAGAAACAGCCCCCTCGCCCTGCTCCTGGGGAGTTAAATAATCTGGAGTTAAATAATCTGGAACAGGCCCCGAAACAGGCCACCCCCCCCCCCCCGCCTAGAGAGTTAAACTGACGTGACTCAAGAAACAACTCCCGCCGCATCCTCCTCTCACTTGCGTAGTTAAATCTGGCTCCGCATGTACAGGCCTTCCCTGGAGAATTAAAAATGGCCCTTGCACCCAACCCCCCCCCTCCCGGCCTCTAACTGGGAGAGTTAATCTGGCACAGCCCAGACAGCCCCACTGTCTGGAGAGTTAAACTGCACCTGTCCCAGAACAGCCCCCCTCCAGGGAGTTAATCTGACACCGTCATGGAACATCCCCCCCCCCCCCCCCCCCCCCCATCCCCAAGAGTTAAACTAACAAGGCCCAGAACAAGCCGCCCTTCCCCTCCTAGGGAGTTAATCTGGCACCAGGGGGCCCAAACAGCCTCCCCCCCCCCCCCCCCCGCAGAGAGTTAAACAGACCTGGCCTAGAGACAGCACCCCCCTCGTCACTGGGGAGTAATCTGCGGCCAGCTGGTACAGATCCTCCCTGGAGAGTAGAACTGTGGCCGCTGCACAAAACAGCCTCCTCCCCCTCTCCTGGGTAGTTAATTGGCACCAGCCCAGAACAGCCCCTCTGGAAGTTAAACTGCACCTGTCCGGCAGAACATCCTCCCCCTTCACAGGGAGTTAATCTGGCACCGTCATGGAACAGCCCCCTGAATGAGTTTAAAAAACAAGGGCCCAGAACACCACTCAATCTGGGGGAGTTAACTGGCACTAGACCAGGAACAGCCCAACTGTCAGCGTTAAACTGAACCTAATCTAGAACAACCGCACGCCCATGCCTGAGAGTAAATCTGGAATCCAGCCGCAGAACACCCCCCTACTGAGAGTTTATCTGGCACCTCAGCCCAGAACATCCTTCTGTTAGAAAACTGGACCTGGCCCAGTAACAACCTCCTCCTGGGGAGTGTACTATTGCAACAGCCTAGAATATTTGTCCCCTGGTAAAGTTAAACTGGATCTAGTCTCAGAACAAGCCCCCCCTCCCTTTGGCACAGCAGCCCAAACCAGCCCCCCCCCCCCGGGCGGGCCCCCCCCGAGAGTTAAACTGGACCAGCTGCACCAAAACTGCCATCCCTTAGATTCAAACTGGACCTGCCAAAAAATAGCCCCCCACCTGGGGAGTTAATCTGGTACTTGGAGGCCAGAACAGGCCTCCCTATAGATTAATCTGACCGGACCAAACAGCCGCAGCCCCCCCACCAGACCACTACCCCCTTCTGGGCATTGAATCAGGTACTGGAGAGAATAAACTGGACCAACCCAAAACAGCCCCCACCCCCCCCCCCCCAACGCTGAGGAGTTAATCTGCACCAGCCCAGAACAGCCCCACTGGGAGTTAACTGACGGCTGCCCCAAAGACAGCCCCACAACCTGGGGAGGAGTTAAACGGCACCATAGCCCAGAACAGCCCTCCTGAGTGTTTAGCTGATGACACGGTGTAACACTGCCCAAAAAGTACTCCTGCCCGGAAGTACTTACCCGGGAGTACTTCTGGGCCTGTGCGCAAAGATGAATCCCTGGACTACTTCTGGGACAGTACCTCCCCTTGGTCCCGGAAGTACTCCCCCCTATTGACAACTTTGCAAATAAATGATTGTTTATGTAACTAACTATCTTAAAACGATGATTCCTTTATACAGGGAGTACTTTGGTACCAATCCAAACTGACCCCCGATCCCCCCCCCCCCCCCTCCCATCCCCCCCTCCCCTCTGCACCAAATGACCCCGGGAGTACATCTGGGCCCCAGCCCAAATGTACTCCCGAAGTAACTTTGGCGCAGCCCAGATGTACTCCCCCTAAATATTGATTCAGAGAATATTTCATATGTTGATTCAGCCATAGAATGTCCATGTATGAGTTTTATGTCCATATTATGAGTTTCTAACCAGTACGATAACAAACCTGAACACATTAATGAATAGATATGCAAGGGGGGGGGGGGGGGGGGGTGGGGTACTTTCTGTGACCGTCCGCAGAGGTTCTCACACCTAAATAGAATTAATCAGTCTATATGACAATGTTGATTTAGATACAATGTCCATGTGTGATCTTATTAACATACAAAAAACAACCCTGAACACAATAATAAAGGAGATAATGCAAGGGGTAGACGTTACTTCTGGACTGCCTGAGGACTAATTCCCCCAAAAGTTTATTCAGACTCGTTTTTAATGTAATATCATGTAAAAATGTTCATGATAAAGTTTTTAGGCCAGTAAATAACAACCCTGGACCACATCAACAAAGGAGATCTGCTAGGGGTACTTCTGGGACCCCCGGGAAGCACTCTCCCTAAAGTAAGATTCAGAACTATACTTTCAAGTTGATTGAGATAGAATGTCAATTTGTGAGTTATGACTCAGTACATAACAACCCAGAAAACATTAAAGCGATAATGCATTGAGGTACTTCTGGACCGTCGCCAGATGTACCCTCCCTAAAGTTAATTCAGACTGGATTTTCAAAGGTGATTCAGTTAGCCTGTCCATGTTTGAGCTTATGACTCAGTAACAAACAATCCTGACACAATAATAAAGGAAATATGCAAGGGGGTACTTCTGGGAGCGCCCAGAATTACTCCCCCTAAAGTTGATTCATACAATATTTCAATGTTGATTCAGGGGTAGGTTTGGGGGGGGGATTTTAGTGACTTATACCATTATATAACAACCCTGAACTCATGATAAAAGTGAAATATGCAAGGGGGTACATTTGGGACTGGCCCGAACAACTCCCCCTAAGTTGATTTCAGACTATATTTCAATGTTGATTCAGGTAGCATGTCCATGTATGAGTTTATAACCAGTAAATAATTAAAACCCTGACACATTAATAAAGGAGAATGCGAGGGGGGTACTTCTGGGACCGCCCAGAAGTACTTCCCCCTAAAGTTGATTTTTCAAGTTGATTCAGTAGAAAGTCCATTTGTGAGCTTTTATGATCATTAAAACAACCCTGAGCACGAATTGGATAAAGGAGATATGCAAGGGGGTACTTTTGGGACTGGGGGGGGGGGGTCCCCCAGAACATCGTGTCCCCTCAAAGTTGATTAGACTATATTTCAATCAATTTGGATTCAGGTAGCATGTCCATGTATGAGTTTATAACCAGTAAATAACAACCCTGAACACATTAATCAAGGAAGATATGCAAGGGGGTACTTCAGGTACCGGCCCAGAAGTACTCCCCTAAGGTTGATCCATACTGGTTTTCAATGGATTGAATCAGATAGAAAGTCCATGTCTAGAGTTTATGACAGTAAATTACAACCCAGAAGCACATTAATAAAGGAGATATGGCGAGGGGGGTACTTCTGGACCGGCCCAAAGCACTCCCCCCTAAAGTTTGAATTTACAATGTTAGAATCTGTGTATGAATGTCCATGTGTGAGCTTATGATCATTAAATAACAACTCTGATCACATTGATAAAGAAATATGCAAGGGGGGTAAACTTTTGGGACGTCCAGAACAACTCCCCCCAAAAGTTATTACAGACTATATTCAATGTTGATTCAGGTAGAATGTCCATTTTGAGAAAATAACCAGAAAATACCAACCCCTGAACCCATTAATAAAGGAAAATATGCAAGGGGATACATCGGACCCCGGGGGGGCCCAGTATACTCCCCCTAAGTTTGATTAGGCTAGTTTTCAATGTTGATACAGATTAGAATGTCCATGTCTGGATTTTATGACCATCCAATAAAACAACCCTGAACACATTAATAAAGGAGATACGCAAGGAGGGTACATTCTGGGACCGGCCCAGAAGTACTCCCCCACATGTTGATTCAGAATATATTTAAAAGTTGATTCAGTTAGAATGTGCACGTATACTTACGACTAATAATAACAACGCCCAACACCTTTAAAGGAGATAAAGGCCGGGGGTGGGGGTGGGGGGGGGGGGGGGGGGTGGGGGGGGGGGGGGGTCCTTCTGGACCGGGCCCAGAATGAAACCCCGGAGTTACTTTATGAAAAAAGGGGTCATTTTCCATTTTTTACCCCGACGCTAGATGTACTCTTGAGGTCATTCAGGCGCTGCCCCAGTAGTACCCCCCGGAGCACTTCTGGACGGTCAGTACTTTTGGGTGTTACAACCGTAAACCGCTGTATTGGACGCACATCGCCGTTTTGGTCGCACAGCAGACAAAAACGTGACCTTCAGACGCTGTTTTGTTCGCTATCCCGCTGTTTAGATCGCATGTGTGATCACAACGGTATGGGTGCGGTAAAACAGCGGTTATACAGGGGGTGCTGTCTGGATCCAGGTCCAGTTTAATCATTTCCGACTTTCCGGGGAAAGGGGGGGGGGGGGGGTGAGGCAGTTCAGTGCCAGATTAGCTCCCCAGGAAGGGGTCAGTTTCGAACAGGTCCATTATAACTCTCCAGGGGGGAGGGAGGAAGGGGGGGGAGGTGGGGGTGTTCTGGCTATGCACTTAATTAATCCCCAGGAAGGAGGCTGCTTTTGGCCAGGTCCAGTTTAACTCTCTGGGGGCAATTGGGGCTGTTTGGGGCAGGTCCAGTTTAACTCTCTATGGTGGTGGGGGACTGTTTCCGGGGCCCGGTGCTAATTAACTCCACCCTCATAAAGAGGTGGAAGGGGATGCTGGACCAGGTCCAGTTATAACACTTAATACTGGTGGCTGTTTTCGCCGGGCTAGTAACTCTCGGGCAGGGGGGGGGGGGGGGGGGGGGGGGGGGGCGTGGGGGGGGGGGGGTCAGTTCTTTCTGGGCATGTGCCGGAAAATACTCCCATATAATCTTCGCTTGTGTGCACCATGTTTCGATGTTCGAAGCAACAACGTTCCTTGTTGAATATTGTTTGTTTAGAGGTTAAAGTCTCCCCACAAGGAGGCTGTTCTGGCCTCAGGACCAATTTAACCTCTCCTTGTGGTTGTTCTTTTGGCCTGTCATAGATTAACTCTCCACTGGAGCGCTTAATGGCCATTTCATCATTAACTGAGGCAGAGGGGAGGGGTTGGGGGGCCTCATTCTGGCCATGCGTCAGTCTAACTCCCGGGGAGGGGGGGGGGGGGGCCTTTCCAGGCCTGTCCTTGAATGACCTCCACTTGCGGTATTTTAACTCCCAGGGAGGTCATTTTGTGTCACAACAAGTTTGGGCCCAGAAGAACACCCGGGAGTTAATTAAGGAGCACACCAGTTTAAACTCTCCCAAGGGTGGGGCTGATTGGGACATCCCCATATGAACACCGGTATTAGTTTAAGAGTTCAAAATGTTTTGGTTTAAAAACAACTCCCGGGAGTTATTTTGAGACTGGGTAGGGTTCATTTTGAAACAGGCCTAATAAACATAAGAAAGAGATAGGGGGCCGTTCCCTGAACCCTGTTGGGGGGTGTTGCTGGTGCTGCTTTGATGTCAGACCCAGATTAACTCCCGGGAGTTAATATGAGACAGTGCCATACTGACTTCCCCGGTAGTTGAAACTGGAGGGGGCGGTTTCACCACGTCACACCGGCAAGAATATGATGGAATGTGGACTAATGATATGTATTTGATATGTATGAACATTTAATTCGCATTTTGGAAATATTATAGATGACGATTAAAAATTCTAAGTAAATGATAAATACTACTCAATTTAAACACGAAACAGAATGACCATTCGCCAACATTTTCTACTCAGCAAGAATTATGTTTTTTGTATCAATACACAGCCCATTTGTAGAATAAATAACAAACTTATACTATCAGTTTGCGTATGCCCTTTGGTTATTTTTTTTCGGTGTGTCCCCAGGATTGCAACTGACTATTGCTGCCTTTTGATTTCTACTTCTTCTTCTTCTTCTTCTTCTTCTTCTTCTTCTTCTTCATCTTAAAACTCCTGTAAGTATCATGCATACCCCAGGTCCTCCCGTTACTGACGGTTTTGTGACTATGGGAATGTCTGTAAACGATATCCCTGTCGATTTCAATGGGTCGTCTGCCGTTTTTGTTCTCGCTTCCACCAGCCTTCCTCCTCCAAGAGTTCCCTGGAGGATGGTTGTGGCAAGGCCATTGGATCCTGTTACATGGGAGCTCTATCTTGTCTTCATGAAAGTGTTCAACAGAGTCTGGTCGTCTCGAAACTTATTAAGATGTGACAATACTCCTTCTGGTGTTAAAGATGCTTTTGCGAGGAGTACATGGGTTAAATAACAGGTGCTGCTGCACACCCAGAATCCAGCCCATTATTTAGCAACTGTAACTTATTTAAAATTTAGAAAGAGAGGGGGTTAGCTACCGCCAAGGACATAGACAAACAAAGTACAGGACAAGATGCAATGGATTTCGACCTCTTGGATCTTCTTCAGGCAAAAACAAATGACATTTAGGACAGTGAAAACGAAGAACGAGAAACCACTTAGTTTCTCACATTCGGCGCACGATCAAAAATTTAGACTGATTTTAACCGTTACGTTGCTGGCGTGGCTGTTCAAACTAACGGTGTTATAGTACTGGTGGAGCTGGAATTTCCGTTCTTGGGAAACGTGATGAATAGTGATTGAGTGTGTCATATTTTGTCGTAGATGAAAGATAAGATAACAGTTACAGTCATCTGCCATGCTATTCAGGGATACTGATGTCTGTCACTTTCCCACATTTCAGTTACTGTACTGCAGCTGTGACTTCCTCACAAAGTCAGGGATAGACATCCGGATTTAATAAGTTTTGTTCTGTTAGCATACTTGGATCTACCTTGTTTTATTTGTTATAAAGCTCAGAGCAATATTCAGTCCATCTTTTTTTTATAATTTCATCTTCCACACAATTGCTGACCTTGCCCTGAATAATACAGATTTAAATTTGCCTTTGTTTCTTCTTTCTTTTTCAATCTCAAAAGCTTTGGTGTTCACGTTCTTGTCCCAGTTTTTCTTCCTTTCTCTCTTTCATTCTTTCGTTTTGCTCTGTTCTCACCTACACTATATCCTCTGCTGTTCGATCGTTTTGCTCTGTTCTCACCTACACTATATCCTCTGCTGTTCGATCGTTTTGCTCTGTTCTCACCTACACTATATCCTCTGCTGTTCGATCGTTTTGCTCTGTTCTCACCTACACTATATCCTCTGCTGTTCGATCGTTTTGCTCTGTTCTCACCTACACTATATCCTCTGCTGTTCGATCGTTTTGCTCTGTTCTCACCTACACTATATCCTCTGCTGTTCGATCGTTTTGCTCTGTTCTCACCTACACTATATCCTCTGCTGTTCGATCGTTTTGCTCTGTTCTCACCTACACTCTATCCTCTGCTGTTCGATCGTTTTGCTCTGTTCTCACCTACACTATATCCTCTGCTGTTCGATCCAGCTTTCCTTTGCATTTTTCATTTCCTCACGAATCCTGTTATTTATAGCGCTGCTTCACTCCCCTACACCATTTTCTTGGGCGGTCTAAGCTTCTTCTAATGTCTCACATCTCAAAGATATTGTAATCTATGGCTTCGATTGTAGTCGGCCCATTTTCGGAAAGAGAAACTCGACAAATGAATACAGGAAGACAACAAAAATGTACAGTTCATTCGTTGAATACAGACATTCTTAGTGATCTGTGTTTGAGTGTTTACATTTTATAGACAGTTTTTCGGGGTCACTGTTGTTGCTCTCTCTCTCTCTCTCTCTCTCTCTCTCTCTCTCTCTCTCTCTCTCTCTCTCTCTCTCTCTCTCTCTCTCTCTCTCTCTCTTTCTCTCTGCATGTGTGCGCACGTCTCCCCCCCTCTGTGTGTGTGTGTGTGTGTGTGTGTGTGTGTGTGTGTGTGTGTGTGTGTGTGTGTGTGTGTGTGTGTGTGTGTGTGTGTGTGTGTGTGTGCTTGTGTGTGTAATTGTTTACTTAGTTTGTAATGTATAAATTGCTCTTGTGATACATTTCAAAAGGAAAGTCAGGTTTTTGTACAGAGGCGGCCAAGGAAAACACACGAAGAAAGTAGTATGGCTATAAATATGCAGCTCTGTGTGCAAAAAACGTTTAGCTAAAACTCATGTACAAACACATACGTGCATACCACACCCCCCCCCCCCCCCGACACACACACACACACACACACACACACACACACACACACACACACACACACACACACACACACACACACACACACACATGCACACACACATACAAATGTGCAGCATTTGGAAATGAACAAATGTAAAAGAAGATAACAACAGCGGCAGCAACAACAATAACACCAGTGTCTGTGCAGCTCTCTTTCTGCAGATGTCGCACACCTCTGTCACGCCATCGGCAAAGCTCTTCTGACTCATTTCCGACACTTCCTGCCGTCATGAACAGAAGGGAAATGAAAGATTAGCTGAGGGAGAGACACAAAGAACAAAAAAGGAAAGGGGAAAGAGAGGAAACTAAGCTAATGGATGGCGCTGTCGTGCGATCGTCTAGAGCTCTGTAGGCTCAGATAAGCTCGTCAAGGTGGAGAGGGTGGGGGGGTGGGGGAGGAATTAGAAGAGAGGGATGAGGGAAGGGTGGTGATGTCAGGAAGGGAGACATAGGGGTGGGCGTTAAGACTTTAAGGGGCTGGAGCCAGAAATCAAACTGGCAAAAATAACTGATGACGGGATGAAAGGAGGAGTAGGAGTGGGGAGGGGGGAAACGTAGGAAAGGGAGGTGTGGGGATACAAAATGGTGATTGGAAAGGGAAGGGATGTGTAAAGGGGGGAATGGGGGAGGAGCGTAAAAGGAGGCATGGAAGACTGATCAATTAATCTCTACATAAGGAAAAAAATGTTTGGGAGGATGCAAATGATCTCTCTGAGAGCTTGCAGTGGTAATGTTTGGGATGGCTGAGGTAGATAGAAGGGTTTAGGAGCGAGAGGCAGAGCTAGCAATGGTGGAGATGTAGACATAGACGTGGGAATGGATGGTGATGATAGCATCATCTGCCAATTAAACAGCAAACCAAACTTATAACTGATGATCCGTTTTTTTAATTAGTTTGTCCGAGAGCTTGATGTGTATAGAGAGAGAGAGCCAGAAGCCCTTATGGATTTTGTTTTCTGAACCCCACTCCTCCTCGCTAAATGTGCCATACTTTAGGATAGAACTGAAGAAGTTGCTAATATGACAGCTCTTTGAATAGATGGTCTGTGAAAAGTCTCACGAGCTGCTTTTCCTCATTTAACGCATAACCTTGGATCAATGTGTTTTCTTTTGTTTGGACTGGCTCCCTCTCTCTTTCTGTTTCCGTCGTTGTTGCTGTTTCTTTCTAACACAGAGTCTTCCTCTCTTTGCTACGTTTTTAAATCTGTCTTTCAGCCTCTTAGCATGGCTGTCCTCCTCTGTCTGTCTGTCTGTCTGTCTCTATCTCTCAGTCTCTCTGTTTCTGTCTGTCTGTCTGTCTGTCTGTCTGTCTGTCTCTCTCTCTCTCTCTCTCTCTCTCTCTCTTCTTTATTTCTCTTTCTACCAGTCCACCCTCTCTCTCTCTCTTTATTTCTCTTTTTACCAGTCCACCCTCGCCCTTCTCCCTCTCTCTCTGTCTCTGTCTCTGTCTCTCTCTCTCTCTCTCTCTCTCTCTCTCTCTCTCTCTCTCTCTCTCTCTCTCTCTCTCTCTGTTTCTGTTCCTCTATAATTATGCTGGACTTGACCTAGAGTAAATCTGTCACATCTGCAAATGAAAAAACCCCGTTCACAATCATTTTCAACTGACGCCTTTTCAAGTCGCCAGACGTTTGTGTTTACAACTTGACAAGAGAAGAACAGAATTACTGGACCGCCAAAAGGAGGATAAAAGAAATTATAAATCAAACACGATGCGTTCCAGCCTACTGGGTCTTCTTCGGGTATTACAGGAGCATTCAAAACAATGAAAAAAAAAAGAGAGAAACAGGCAGTCACTCTTACCCATGAAACATTCGACCTCACAAGTAGGACGAACACACGACTGTGATCCCCTGCATCCAACTCCCGAACCGTTTGAGTGCAGAAACGTTGTTGTATACAAGCTCTAACCATCCTGAGATGAAAAGAGGGTGGCTGGAGAGTATGCCAGAAGAAAATAAAAAGAGTATGGAAGGGAGAAGGGAATGGATGAAAGGGAGGACTGTGGCAGAAGAAGGGGGGGGGGGGAGGGGACATAGTGGGGGGGGGGGGGGGGGGGTATATGCATGAGGTGAAGAGAGGATGGGCGGTGAATTAGGTCATTTAGCGCGGCAGAGCAGCTTAGCATCGGCAATCAGCCCTGGCTGTCAGTCACGTTCTCCTGGCCGTGTCTTTTAATAATAATAATAATAATAATAATAATAATAATATAATAATAATAATAATGTAAATTTATATAGCGCCTATTCTTTATAATTTAGGGCTCTAAGCGCTTTACATTACCAACAACAACAACAACAACAACAACAACACACACACACACACACACACACACACACACACACACACACACACACACACACACACACACACACACACACACACACACGTGCGCGCGCGTGCTTTTGACCTGGGTTCCTGCCAAGCAGGACTTTATCAGGACACATCAGTCTGATGTCCGGGTGTCATGAAAAGGGGCACAGTATTCCTGTATAATGGTTGCCTGTTATAAAAGTTGATTAAAGACAGAGTTGGTGGGGTGGGGGTGGGGATGGAGTTCAAGTAGTTTGCCTTTTGGCTACCAAGGGAAATGAATGAATGCATTTCATACATATACAAATCCTGCTTTCCCAGACAAGTACGGGTTTTACCGAACAATGTGTTACAGATATCATTATGCCAAACACCTGCGGGTGAAATGTGGTACAATAGACTAGTTTCTAAAATGTTTTGTCACGTGTGCAATATGCAGTTAGTAGGTTGTCATCTTGCAGGCTGACATATATGTACTTACCAGTGTATAATGCAATACACGCAGGAACATGAACAACTTTTTTTTCAAACAAAAAAAAATTATTCTAATTTTCCTGTCGATCCTTATACTTGTTGAAATCCGTTGTTCAGTACCATGTCCACACGACATGTAGAGCAGTTTGTGCTACTACTATGATGGGTGGACACAAGGATTTAGAAATGAAGAGCCAAAGAAGACAAATAAAGTGGAGGAGAGATGAGGGTAGGTGGCAGGTGAGGATGGAGGTGATATAGATTGTGTTTGTGTATGAAAACTAAAAGACAGTCAATCTGTTTTGGAGTCAGGCATAGTACATCTCAAGGGCTGGATTTGCCAGACTTTGTTTCGGTGTAGACTCATTTTCCGACGATCACTGCAAGAAGCTTTGAGTGTAACTGAAAATACATCTGCAACTGTGGGCTGCAGTTTGTGCATTGCTCTCCATTTCTTACCTCGGTCGATACACTCCTCTCCCCTCCCTTTATTTTCAGATTGACTGCCAGCTATGTAAAATGCCGCTTGAAGAGCATTGGGGTCACAGACAGATTAGGTCACACTCACATAGGCACCCAGGATAAAACTGGTATTTACGATGTGCTATTCCAATGGCCCAAGTACAATACTAGATAGCATTTATGCCCCTTTTATGTCCCCTCTCACCTCGAATGGTAAGGTGGACTGTCTTGAATAAACAGAGTGTGCAGCTACAAGCGTACGCACTGTCTACTCTTGAGTTGTCGGACACAAAGTCCATTCTCGTCCCAAAATAAATCCTGATCAAGAAATAGACATAATGTTGACGTTTGGAACGTTAGAAACTATTCCTTTTATTTCTGTTTAGCAGCCAAGTGCCTCCATACAAACAATTGTGGCAAACGAGGTCAAACCACTTCAGCACTATAATAAGCGATAAGGGCCATGGTCAGTTGCGAAGAATGGCTGTTGCTGAATGAACGAACTTTCGGATCGCATATTCATGTCATCTAGTTATGCGATCTCAGCGATGTTGATGCTCTTGTCTTTATTCTTAGTTGCACTATTTTTATAATTCGCGATCTTGCATCGTTGAGTTGTACATATCAACCCCATCCCAATATTGCTGAGGATTAGTGAGCTCTTCATCCAGGAGACGCCTCCACGTCCACCTAATGACAGTCCTAAGAATTTGCCAATACTGGTGGGCCTGACAGAACCAAACGAAGGACATTGAAATGGAGAGGTAATAAAAACTGAGGTGACCATGAGATCAGGGCTCGAAGGGCCACAGAAATTGAGGCTTTCTTTTAATGCTGATCGATGAAGATGAGATAAAGAACATTGTGGTTTGAATGTCCATTCTGGTCTGAGAATGCATTAAACAGTTGTACTTCACACTTCCTTTCATAATGGAATCATCTTATGTCCAAGTAATACAATGAGCCAAGGATGTGTTTTGATTTGAAATTCGTTATCAACATCATTTGCAGATCAAGAATAAATTGTCAACTTTCTATGCTTAAAGTAAACACAATGTTGCCAGAACAAAAAGCTGATTACAAAGGGGAAATCAAAGAAGAAGGAGAGTAAGAACCCTAATGGAAACGGGAAATAGAAATGGAATTGGGCAAGTAAAAAAAAAGGATTGCAGTGCTCGCTTGCATTCATTTTTCATTATTTCATTCTTTTTACTTTCATTTTGTCCGTTTCATGTTCACAGCATTTTGACCTCCATTTGTCCACTTACCCTTTCCCTTTTTACCCCAGCGCACACACACGCCATAGCTTCCTTTCTAATACTAGATTATTTACGCAGGCTTAGAATATATGGCTAAGTGGGGAGGAAAGGAAATCTGTCGCCATTATTTTGTCTGTTCCCGAATATTTTGCGTCATTAGTCTGGTCACACGCCACTTATATCCTCAGTTTTCTGTCTGCTAGAAGCAGGGTGAAATTGAAAGTTATACATGGAAAATGTAAATGGATGTAAATATAAACAATGTCGACACAACATCACGAGACCATGAGCTTGCTTTAACAGGGAAGGATGTCGATTGAGGGAGGTGTAACTATGGTAGTAGGGAAGAGAGAGAGGAAGGGGGAGAGAGAGAGAGAGAGAGAGAAGAGGAGAGAGAGAGAGAGAGAGAGAGAGAGAGAGAGAGAGAGAGAGAGAGAGAGAGAGAGGAGAGAGAGAGAGAGAAGAGAAGAGAGAGAGAGAGAAAGAAAAGAAAGAGAGAGAGAGAGAGAGAGAGAGAGAGAGAGAGAGAGAGAGAGAGAGAGAGAGAGAGAGAGACTCAAAGACTCTAAATTTTTATTCAGATAAAGGCCTAGGCCCCTTACTGAAGGGGGATGTACATGAACTGAACTAAACAAGACAAAGAATCCAATGACATAAACGAGTACAAGAATCGATAACCAATTAACATTTTTCTTGAAATATATTGAAAAATACCATTCTATGAGCTCACGATTTGCAGCCTGTTGAGAGCTTGGTAAATATACATAGTTAAATCTTTCAATGTAGTTTCATTCCTAGTTGACATTAGCAAAGTTAATCTAAAAATACATGGAACCTTGTAGTATTTTGGCTGGATAAATTTTACCCTAAGATCACTCAGGGCAGGGCAGCAGAATAACAAGTGTACTTCATCTTCTTTACCAACGTTACATAGACGGCAGGTAAGCATATTTTCATTTCTGACATTATATCTAAAACAATGACAAGCAATACCAGACACACCAAATCGAAACTTGGTCAAATCGCTCTTAATGTATCTATTCATTTTCAATTCAATATAAGGTTCTTTCAGGTGAGTGGTTTTAAACAACCTGTACCAAGAAAATCTATCGCTAGTATATATGTGATTGTCACGGTCAAAAATAGAACAACCAAGTCGTGGTCCAGGTTGTTTGGACATAAGCTCTAACTCAAATATTCTGGGCGCCACGTAGACGGGCCCATGGTTCGGATCCAGCCAATTAAGCATAGGGGAGAGGCTCCACAGAGACGGTCTGTCCGGCCGGACGGACTAAGCAGCTTTGACCGACAGGTCTCGATAGGGTTGGTCAGACATCTGGGCGCCTACCCAGACTCATCTAGCCAATTTACACTGACCAGGGCCCACGAGTTAAGCCATACGGCGCCAGTTAGGTAGGAAAGGGGGGAAGGTAGTGTGTGGTGGGGGTGAAATCTAGCTAATCAATTAAATGACCAATTGACCACCACAGAGAGTAAGGCGTGTAGGCGTGACTGTCATGATTTGAATATCCAATGGAATTAGAGGGAGATAACTTCGGGTATCAGGGGTAAAAATACTGACCAATGGTACTCGCCCTTTTTGGACAGATCGGAACGGAATAAGAAGGATGTGAGAGTGAGAGAACGCAGCAGAACGAGGGGGAGACGAGAGAGAGAGAGAGAGGAAAAAGTTCGGGGGAGTAGGCTCTCGCCTACAGGAAGGCAGGGAGATGGGAACGAACAGAGAGACAGAGAGAGAGAGAGGTCTGAGTGTAATCTCTGAGGAGAGAAGAGCAGAGAGATGAGGGGAGGAGAGGAGAGAACCAAGTGGGGGCATTAGCACGAGATAGTCTGCAGAGGAAGGACTTAGGAGAGATGTGGAGAGAGTTGCTAACTAATGAAGAGGAAAAGAAAGAAGAAAAAAAAAAGAAAAGAAAAGCAACCATGTCCATTTGATAAGAGCAGACTAGAAGAGAGAGAGAGAGAGTGCAATGCGTTAATGCAGGAAGGAAGAAAGGAGAACAGATCGATGTTGATAGTCACTGTTCTATCTTCACTGGGGTTCGACCTCATACTTGGCCAGCGCCACTTTCATCGACAGACCAACGCCAGTGCCAACAGTCTCATCTGACCAGGCGCCAGCAGACCAAGACCAGTGCCAGCAGTTGTGTCGTGCTTGTGAAAGTGACAGTGAAAAGAAAGAAAAAAAAAGAAAAGAAAAGACAGTGATTCGTGAATAGTTAAGATCACCTGGCCAGGTAAAGTAGAAATCTATTTATACCGGGTTAGTTAATGATGTTTTAGATAAATGATTTTGTGAAGTTCAGGAAAGAGAGAATGTTTTATTTCATTTGATTCCATATGCATTGATGTTTCGTTCTATGATCATGTGTAGTAAGTTATAGACTTTACTAGTGGTTTGATGTGACGAATGAGAAATTGAATGAAAATTTTAAGAAAGCTGTGAGGTGTTTGGGGCTGTGCGTAGCCCTTTTCCTCCTTCGCATCCCCCGAGGTTGAAAATTTTATTGGCGAGCTTCCCAGGATATTCGGGCCCCATTTTTTTAAAATTGTTCAATTTTCCCAGAGGGGAAGTGGGGGGGTTTCAAGTTTTTTTTAACCCTTTAAGAAAAGGGGGTTGTTTACTGTATTTTTCCCAAAGTATTTAAAAATTACTAGGCTTGGCATTGTTTTCCAAGTTATTTTTAATACTGGGTTGGCATTTCAGCCCCGGTTACCCCATTTCGCACGATTCCCTAAAATTCGCTTCTTTGTTGGGTAGGCGCGGGGCGTCTTTTTAAAAAACTAAAACTTTGCCCCAAGCAAATATTATCATTCATGGATTGTGCTATTAGGTAAACCGGTCGGAAAACCACCAGTTTGGCTGTCGTAGTTTATAAAATCTTTTTTCAAAAAAAAAAAAAAAAAAAAAAGAGTTTAAAATGGTGGAAAAAAAGAAACCCCAATTAAACAACTTTGAGCGCCCGTGTAAATTTGGTTATTCGGGAAAAGAGTTGCAAAGGCTTTTCGTTGAAACCAGCAAAAGATGGAAAGGGGAAAAGGGCCCGAGCGGAAAAAAACGAAGTGTCGCCGTAAAAATTTTGCATTAGCAGGCGGGAAAAGGGGTTTTCAAAGCTAAAGAACGCGGGAAAACAAAAAGAATAAGGGAAGCGCAGGAAACAAAAAGGGACAAAAGGGAAAGCGCAGGAAACGAAAGAATGAAGCAGGGAAACGGAAAAAATTTAAGGTTAAATTTAGAGTTGGAAAAAAAAGTGAGAATACAAAGGGGGACCCCCGAGGAGGGTTTTAGCTAATTTCCAGTGACTCTGTGCGCAGTATGCCCCCCCCCCAAAAGTTCCCAAAAAATTTCTAAAGGGAAAAACCGATTCGTTGATGCTTTACATCAGTCTTTTTTCGAAAACGTTTCCCGCCCAGTCGGGTTGGCCTTAAAAGAGGGGGAGTCATTTTGTCAGGTTATTCCCGGGTTTTGGCATTAAAAATTTTTCACGGGCTTTCCAGCAAAACAACGTTGATTTCGGCGCGGGAAAGGAATCATTGATAAAGGGGATTTAAAATAACAGAGGAGGGGTTAAAGGAAAAAAATTTTTCTTTTTCAGTTTTAAATTAAAAGGGTGAGACTTTTACATATTTTTTTGGTGCCCGTCTAGATAAACTATTTTGAGAAGGGGTTAGGTTGAGTGGTAGAAAAAGGAGTTCCCCGGGAATTAAAAGGGAGCTATTTATGAAAAAAACAGTTTTTGTCGGGTTTTGGGGCCCCTGATTTAAAACCAACATTTGAAAGAGAGAAAACCAGAGCAGCGGAGAGTTCCCTGAATTCGAAAGGGGGTTTTATAGAGAGGCACTTTTGGGGGCACAAAGGTGCAGGGAAAACGGGGTGCTAGGCACAGGTGAGAAGAGTGCAAAGGGGGGAACCAGGGGATTTTTTTCTGAAAAGTCTGAAAAACCCCAGGGGTTTGGGGCAAAAGGAAGGGCAAGGGACATTGGGGTTTTTCCCTTTTGCACAAAAAGGGCATGTGGGGGAGGGACTGTCGATGAGGTTCAGAAGGCGCGGCCTTGCAAGAGGTGGAAAAAGGGGCGTCAAGGGAAAACCCGGCCCTGCAGGGGAAAACCAAAAGGGTTTCCCGTTTAAAAGAGGGTGGGGAGGGGCCACCCTTTTGGGGCTGGGAAACTGGCAGCGTCAGTGTCGGGATGGGGGGCCCTAGGTGGGGTGGTTTGGGTTCCCCGGGGGGAAAAAGGGGGGATTGGCCAGCAGGGGGGTTGAAAGTGTTACGAGAAATGGTTGTTCATGGGGGTTGGTGTACGAATAAAGCGGGGTCGAGAAAGGGGTTTTTAAAGGGGAAAATTCCAGACCTTTTCTCTAATGATGGCACTGTGAGGGATTTTCCAGTTGCAAAGTTTGAATTTACGTTCCCTTATTTTCAGGCGATTTTGCCCTGCGTTGGTGATGGAAAAAACCCCTTCAGGGGTTTGATCTTGGGAAATTTTATTCCGGGGAAAGGGGATCCAGGGGATTGAGTTTTTTAAATGTCCCAGGGGCAGCAGTTAAAACAGGGCAAAAAGGGGGAAAATTTTTGGATAAAACCTTTTAGTTGTTCGGCAAAAAAGTCAGGCATAAAATGTGTCCCCTTGAGGGATTTTTGGGGCCGGGCGCGGGAAACCCAAGCCCCTTTCGGCTCGTGAAGTCTTGGGGGGGTTGGCAAAGAGGTGGGGGAAAAACAGGAGGTTAGAGGAGGTGAGACGGAATTTTTGTAAAAAGGGGGCTTTTTGGTACCGAGTGTTCCCCAAGGGGAAAAAGGACGGTTTAAGGTAAACCAATCATTTAGAGGTACCAGCAGGTTATCGTGACACTTTTATGTCGGGGGGAACGAGTCGCTCATGGCGGGTCATCCCCGGCCCCAAGCAAAACACCCGGGACCGAATTTTGAGGGACTTTCATTGGCCAGGGGGCAATGGCAGACTTTAAAAGGTTTCTGCTTGTCATGTAAAGTGTGTAAAAGGGGTCAGCCACAAGGGGGGTTAAAGAGGAAGGGCCTCTTAAACACCCCCTTTTTTTTTGGGACACACCATTCAGGAGGGTGGCTGTTGTTTGGTTTGGGCCCCAATCGCGCCCTTTTCCAAAGGTGGGCAAGGTATGTGTTGACGTGGTGGACTCGCGACCCGATTTCCCCCAAGGGTTGCATTGAAAAAGGGGTAGTTTCGCAACAGGGGCGCTGAAGGGGGTGGGAGACATTTTTTCTCGGTGGGTGTGCCAGCACAAATTCTCAGTGGGAAAAGGGGGCCAGTTCAACCCAGGGGTTTAAGGGGAGGTCAAAAAGGCTGCTAGGGATCACACAGCTTTTCACTACCCCATACCACCCCCAATGCAATGGCTTGGGTTTGGGGGAGAAATTTAAGGTGGGGCTTTAAAAGGGATTTTAAAAAAAAACTCGGGGAAAGGGAAAAGGCCCGCAGATTGGGACCCCTACATTCCGCGGCATGTTTTGCTACAGGGAAGCCCCTCGGGGGAGGGACCCGGTTTTTTTCCCCTTTTTTTAGTGCTGTATGGGGGGACAGTTCGGGGACCCGTGTGCATTCTCAAAGAGCTGTGGTCCGGGGGGACAGGGGGTCCGAAAAAGGTCAAAACCCCTTATCGTATGTGGGTGGACCTAGCAATAGGCTCGAGGGGAATGTAAGGTGCAAGGGGAGTTTTTCAGGAGGTAGGGTCGTCCAGAAGAAGCAGTTTTACAGGAAGGGGGTGGGAAGCAATTCCCCAGGTGGGGGATCAAGCCTGTTAAAAATGCCCCCCACGGTAAAAAACGGTGAGCAATTGGGGGGGACCAATTTTACCTCATTGAAAAAAGGTTTGACAGGACTACCGAATCGTGGGGAATGGGAAAAACAAAAAATTTTTCCCTGCAAATTTGCCCACCCAAAAAATTTTAGCTTGAGGGCCAGCACAAAAGGGGGCAGCAGGGAACCTTTTATGGAGGTTTAAGGGGGACCCAGCAGAAGAAGGGGGGATTTTGTTTTTCCTGAGTTTCCAGGAGAAGAGTCATACAGGGATGTGTCACTGAAAGAAGGGCTTGAAGTTTGGGAAAGGGGGAAATTTGGGGGCTCCCAGAACCCGAATTTGGGCGTCCCGGGCTGATAAACCAGGCAAGGGCAAATCTAGGGAATGTACGGTGGAGTTTAAACATCGCAAAAAAACCCTTTAAAGTTGGGAAAAACCTAACCCCATCCCATAAAGCCACCAAGCAAGGGGGATTTGAGGAAAGGGGGGTAGAAAAGATGTTTTGGGCCCTTTGGGGGGATGGAAACCCTCCCAAATTTATGTTTTTTTAGGCAACCCCTCGTTTTTAGTGAGGAAAAAAATAGGTGAAGGCCCTCGATTTTTGTGTCGACTATAGACGTTTTTGGAAAAAAAATGTCAAAAAGGTCGATGCAGAGGTCATTTCCCAAAAAAAGGAAAGGGCCTGTTTCCCCCTCAGTCGCCCCCAAGCAAAAACCAAAGGGATTTCAACCCGGATAGATCTGGGGCAAGGGTTACTGGCAAAAAAGCCTGGTGAGGACTCCCAAAAGGAAATCACAAACATTCTTTACTCCTATGGGGCTATACCCGTGGCCCGGGACTCCCTTTTGGGATGGTCAATGCACCCGCCCGTCTTCTCTCGGATGATGGGAAGGGTTTTTGGGCGGGTTTGGGGGAAAGGGGTTGTGAAAATTTTTTTGGATGACATTTGATGCATCCCAGACCCTGGGGGGCCTTTTGAGGCAACTAGGAGCAGTTTTAGAGAAAGGTGAGGGGCAAGCCAAATTTAAAGCCAGACCAACAAAGTGCCCGGTTGGGGTTTTTCCAAAACCTGGAGGTTTTCCTTGGGTTTTTTTGTCGGAGGGCGCCAAAAGCCCGAAAGAAAGAGGAAAGGGGGAGAAGTTGATGAATTCAGAGGAAAAAAGACCCCAAAACAGAAGTCGGGGGTTGCTAGGTTTTAGGGGTTTTTATAGGGAGTTTTTTTCCCAAAATTTTGCAGGGAATTTACGGTCCTCTCAGTGATTTGGTAAGGAGGGAACCAGCAGGGGGTGAAATGGTCAGGGCGCTGCGGCAAGCATGCGACGGTGTTGGAAAAGGTAGGTTTCCCCTCCCCCTCTTTAAGCTACCTGATATGTCTAAACCCTTTCTGTTTTCGTACAGATGCTAGGTGGTGGGATAGGGGCGGTATTGGTTTCCCGGAAACATGAAGGGGGCGAGTTTCCGGGTTTAGGTTTGCTTGCAGGGAAATTGGGCAAAAATGTGAAGAAAGGGGACGCAAGGTGGAGAAGGAAATGTTTAGCTGTGTGTGGGGGGCCGTGCGGGAAATTCCCAAAATTTTCTTGTATGGGAAAAAGTTTTGTGATGGGGAAGGACCAACCAAATCAAAAATTTCCCCGGGGGGCACGGTTTAAAAAAAAAAAAGAGAGTGCTTTCGTTTGGGGAATTGGGGATGAAACCCTACAGGTATTTGAGGGCCCGTAAATTCCCCGGTCGAAAGAATGTCGGGGCTGAACTTAAAAGTGTTTGTTTAGGCCCGCTGCCCAATTTAGAGGAAGCAAACATTTCCGGGGGTGTTGTTGATAAAATGTGTTGATTACAGTTTTGTTTATTGGATAAGGGTTCTTCCCAAATTGGCTTTGGTTTATTTTTTGTGTGGGGATTGTTTGTTTTTTTTTGTGAGACTTGGTTATTTTGGGGAAAGTAGGGTTTTGCTTGGGGCATACAGTCGCTTGTGTTGTGATGGGATTAATTGCAAAAAAGTGAGGATGGAGATTCCTCAGTGAAAAGGGATGGTTGTGATTAATTTTTATTGTGCTTTTCTTTAAGAATTTTGAAAAAGAAGGGTATGGCAAATCCGCAGGGGGAAAGGGGGGTTGCATAGGTTGGGACAGAGGTCGTTATAAAATGAATTGAAATAAAAAAGAAGGGGCATGTTAATGATAACCATTGGAGGGGGTATTCAAAAGATATAAATTTTAAAAATTTATAAAACCCTTTTGGGTTTTAAAGTAAAAAATTTTTTTTAAAAATTTGCACTTTTGCTGTGTGTCAGCAAATTCGGTTGTTGTTTTTTTGTACCGTGGTTTTGAGACGATGCGGTGCATAGTCTTTTGCAAGGGGGAAATTGTCACGGTCAAAAATAGAACAACCAAGTCGTTGGTCCAGGTTGTTTGGACATAAGCTCTAACTCAAATATTCTGGGCGCACGTAGACGGGCCCATGGTTCGGATCCAGCCAATTAAGCATAGGGGGAGAGGCTCCACAGAGACGGTCCTGTCCGGCCGGACGGACTAAGCAGCTTTGACACGACAGGTCTCGATAGGGTTGGTCAGACATCTGGGCGCCTACCCAGACTCATCTAGCCAATTTACACTGACATGGGCCCACGAGTTAAGCCATACGGCGCCAGTTAGGTAGGAAAGGGGGGAAGGTAGTGTGTGGTGGGGGGTGAAATCTAGCTAATCAATTAAAGACCAATTGACCACCACAGAGAGTAAGGCGTGTAGGCGTGACTGTCATGATTTGAATATCCAATGGAATTAGGGGAGATAACTTCGGGTATCAGGGGTAAAAATACTGACCAATGGTACTCGCCCTTTTTGGACAGATCGGAACGGAATAAGAAGGATGTGAGAGTGAGAGAACGGCAGAACGAGGGGGAGAACGAAGAGAGGAGAGAGAGGAAGAAGTTCGGGGGGAGTAGGCTCTCGCTACAGGAAGGCAGGGAGATGGGAACGAACAGAGAGACAGAGAGAGAGAGAGGTCTGAGTGTAATCTCTGAGGAGAGAAGAGCAGAGAGATGAGGGAGGAGAGGAAGGAACCAAGTGGGGGCATTAGCACGAGATAGTCTGCAGAGGAAGGACTTAGGAGAGATGTGGAGAGAGTTGCTAACTAATGAAGAGGAAAAGAAAGAAAAAAAAAAAAGAAAAGAAAGCAACCATGTCCATTTGATAAGAGCAGACTAGAAGAGAGAGAGAGAGAGTGCAATGCGTTAATGCAGGAAGGAAGAAAGGAGAACAGATCGATGTTGATAGTCACTGTTCTATCTTCACTGGGGTTCGACCTCATACTTGGCCAGCGCAACTTTCATCGACAGACCAACGCCAGTGCCAACAGTCTCATCTGACCAGGCGCCAGCAGACCAAGACCAGTGCCAGCAGTTGTGTCGTGCTTGTGAAAGTGACAGTGAAAAGAAAGAAAAAAAAAAGAAAAGAAAAGACAGTGATTCGTGAATATTAAGATCACCTGGCCAGGTAAAGTAGAAATCTATTTATACCGGGTTGTTAATGATGTTTTAGATAAATGATTTTGTGAAGTTCAGGAAAGAGAGAATGTTTTATTTCATTTGATTCCATATGCATTGATGTTTCGTTTCTATGATCATGTGTAGTAAAGTTATAAGACTTTACTAGTGGTTTGATGTGACGAATGCATGATATATGAATGAGATTGTAAGCAAGCTGTGAGTGTGTTTGGGCTGTGTGCTAGTCCTTCCTCCATCGACATCACCCGAGGTTGACAGTGATCATGCCAGTCCTGCCACCTACAATCAATGATACTTGCTTAAGAGATGTTAGAAAACCTGATATATTTTGACACCTGATTATCCCAAGCAAATGAAAATCCATAAGAATCTTAAACAGTGGTGGACATTTGTAACCCATGTCTTCTTACCATTGGCACCTAACTTAAATAACATTTTGTACGCTTTAAAAGGCAATCTGTCTTCATTCATTCTTGTCAGTTTCAGCCAGTATTTGATACATTTCACATATGAATTGAGGTAAATAGGGTATCTACCTAGTTCGCCATAAACAAGATCATTTGGCGTTCGAATATCGACATTAAGAAAGCGTTTCAATGCAAACAAATGTACTTTTTCTATTTCCGTAGTTTTCTCAAAAGCCCATATTTCCGCACCGTACTGTAACATTGGTTGGATCTGAGAGTCAAATAGTTTACTAAACACACTGAAAGCATTGCAATCTAGTTTATACAATATATGAAATAAGAGAATAAGTGCTTTCTTTCCTTTATTAGCTATATTTT
>CM031597.1:40769454-40801954 GCA_018398815.1 Conus ventricosus | reverse complement strand
TTGAAAAAGGGTGAAGTAAATTATTACAAAAACGTAAAAATACCAAATGTGGGGATAAAAAGAAAGACTAGTTGTGTGCGTGTGTGTGTGTGTGTGAGAGAGAGAGAGAGAGAGAGAGAGAGAGAGAGAGAGAGAGAGAGAGAGAGAGAGAGAGAGAGAGAGAGAGAGAAACGACAGAAAGGAATAACCAAACATGTGTGAGTCCATCAACATGCTAAGTCTATTGAAACGGGCGATGGAGCAGGGGATCATGAGACTCACTGGGGAATGAAAAGGGCAGGGATGTGTGTGTGTGTGTGTGAGTTAGTACGTGGGTGCGCATGTGTGTGTGTGTGTGTGTGTGTTTGTGTGTGTGTGTGTGTGTGTGTGTGTGTGTGTGTGTGTGTGTGTGTGTGTGTGTGTGTGTGTGTGTGTGTGTGTAGGTGGGTGGAAGTACGTGGGTGCGCATGTGTGTGTGCGCGCGCGCGCTCGGGCGTGCCCGTGCATTCATCCGCGCGCGCGCGCGAATATGTGAGGTGTGTGTGTCTATGTGTGTGTGTGTGTATGTGTGTGTGTGTGTGCGTGTGTGTGTGTGTGTGTGTGTGTGTGTGTGTGTGTGTGTGGGTATGTATGTGTGTGTGAGTGTGTGTGTGTGTGTGTGTGTGTGTGTGTGTGTGTGTGTGTGTGTGTGTGTGAGTGCTTGAGTGCATGTACATGTGTGCGCGCGCGTGTGTGCGTTTGAGTGTGTACGTGTGCGGGTGCGTTTGTGCGTGCGTGCGTGTATGTGTGTGTGTGTGTGTGTGTGTGTGTGTGTGTGTGTGTGTGTGTGTGTGTGTGTGTGTGTGTGTGTGTGTGTGTGTGCAGTGGAAATCAGGGAGTCAAAAACAAAGAAAGAAAAAATTACCAAAGTTCTTTTGCCACTGGAAGGAACGAAGGTTCTTGCACAGTAGGGTGCAAATGGTGTACACGTACATAAAAACAACAGCAGAGAGAGAGAGAGAGAGAGAGAGAGAGAGAGAGCTGTCCCCCTTTCTTGCCATTTTCATAAGTGCGTTTGCTCTTCATGTAACGACTGTTTGGAAGTCATCTCACCCGAAATCACAGTACTTTAACAAGAAAAAGAAACAGCACAAGTGTTTTTATTCAAATAAGTTCCTATGACACAACGTAATGGAAGATAAATGAAAACAAGAACAAAGACCAAACAAATGGTGAATAAAGAAGAAATCAACATATCAAACATAACGATAATTACGTTGTAGAGAGAGAGAGAGAGAGAGAGAGAGAGAGAGAGAGAGAGAGAGAGGAGAGAGAGAGAGAGGAGAGAGAGAGAGAGAGAGAAGAGAGAGGGAGGGGGGGGCTAAGTGCATTATGAAAGCTTACATATTTGTTTGTTTGTTTGTTTGTTGTTGTTTTTTCAAGGTCCTGCATAATGTCCAAGGGGGCTGTTTTAGGCGATGTAACTGTTCTGGGGTCCTATAATCATACTTATACCAGTAAAATGTACAATGTCATATTCATTCATAATTCATTCTGAGCCTGCTAACATCGGCATATATGGGTGCCATTTGGAAAGAAAATTATATACACTTTTTTCAAGCAATGTATTCTTCAGTTTTACACTTGTGTTTTAGTTTATTAAGAAATACTTGCAGTCTGGGTGATTTTTGTTCTGTTCTACACTGATATAAACACTGTTTCATAAATAATATAATGAAATAAAAACACATGATCGATATGTATATTTTTATCAATCCAACTATGGCTAATGGTTCAGGTATCTGCAAATTAAATGCACACATGCATATTTCATTTTCAGAGACAGACTTTCACCAAGCAACTGAAAGACCTGGACTTCGTCAACATCATCAGCCTTCTCTCCCACAAACAGCAAGACGCACAAGAGAAGCTGTGCCGGGTAGCAGAAGAAGCAGGAAAGACGGGCCTCCAAATAAACACAAAGAAAACAGAAGCCATGAGAGTCAACAACCAACAACGAGACCCACTACGACTACAACAGGAAGATATCATTGAAGTTGACAAGTTTGTCTACCTCGGCAGTGTGGTCAGCAAAGATGGAGGTACAGATGAGGATATCAAGAGCCGCATCAATAAAGCCAGGCACACCTTTACTACGCTACAGCCTATCTGGAATTCCTCTGCCCTCTCACTCCACAGCAAGATCGGAATCTTCAACTCAAATGTGAAATCTGTCCTTCTATATGGTTCTGAAACGTGGCGAACAACAAAGACAAACACACAAACTCCAAACATTTCTCAACAGATGTCTGCGAAACATAGTGAACATCTGATGGCCAGATGTTATTCCCAACACTGATCTGTGGAACAAGACCAAGCAAGTTCCAATAGAATCAGAAATCAGAAAACGGAAGTGGGGATGGATTGGCCACACCCTCAGAAAGTCTCCATCCAACATCGCAAGACAAGCCCTTGAATGGAACCCTCAGGGCAAAGAAAAGTGGGAAGACCAAGACAGACATGGCGAAGGAGTACCGACGCAGAAGTGAAGGCCGCCGGAATGACGTGGGCCGAGCTGAAGAGGATCTCCCGAAACTGTGTCCGCTGGAAGAGTGGTTGCGGCCCTATGTTCCCCAGGGAATTCAGAGGACTACATATTTCATTCATCAAATCTACCAGCGTTTCCCAAAGAAGTTGTGTGACTGTACAGTACCAAAACATATGTGTAAATACTGTCCTTACCAGAGGTACAGAAAGTACAAACTTCACTGTTCAATATACCCATTTTTGTCAGCACCACATTAGTACCAAGACATCTGTGTATTATTCGTAACGTAACCATTTCATTTTTATGTCAGAAATTTTACCCAGATAGAGAAAACAGTTTTTTTCAAGTCATTTTCAACGTTCAGTTTTATATCCTAGTTCGTACAAATTTTTGGGTGTGCATGATTATCTATAAAAATGTTCTATTATAAACTGGACCCTTTACAAACTGACGTCAACTTTTGTAATATATGTGCATATTCAACCATTTATTAGTATTTTCAACTTTGACTTTTGGTTGTTGTTTTTTTATATATTCAATCATGGCTGCTTTAAAGCCAGAAAAAGTGACAAAATTATTGTTTACGTCATGCGTTTGTAAAAAATTGTTCATAAGAAATAAACTGGCCATTGCCAAGCAAAAAAATGAGCAATGCAATATATGCCCTTGTTTATCCATGCTTTTCCCAAAACAGCCTATTTCCCAACTTATATTCTGTTTGTATAAAAGACTGGTTCTGCAAGGAGTTCATAAGGAATTCTTACAGTTTACTTTGTAGAAAAATTGTTTGTATGCCATAAATACATCTGCTCAAATCGCAATTGATTTACAGAAGGAAGAAAGTATTGCCGGTCCATATTTCTCGATATCGCTTAAAAGTGGAAAGTTACGTTTTAATAGTTTTCCATTTGTGGTGTGTATTCTGAACTTTTTGCAGCCATGTCAATTTTAGTGAAGAAGCAAACGTTTTTAACTTTGGTAGCCCGAGACCACCATTTTGGATACTTTTATGTGCAGTTTTTTTATTTATTGTTTTCATTCCACACAAATTTGTAACAGTAACTTTGTAGAGTCTGAAAAAGTGCTAGGTGGGTTAGGTAGTAATATCCACAAATGGATGAGTTTTGATAAAATAAGCGACTTTAAAACTGCCACTCTGCCCAAAGGAGTTAGTTGTCTTCTCACCTAAATCTTGAACAAATGTTTCATGTCCGCTAATTTTTCAGAATAATTAATATCTGTACAGTTTTGCAAATCGTTGGTAGACCAGAGTTCACGAATTTTTAATTTTTGTGGGTTTCACCCCATACCTAAATGGTCCATGTAACGAACAGCAGAATTTTTGCAGCTCCCCATCCAACCCGAGCTAGTTTTCCCAGGATTCATATATAGTCCTGATATGCGACCATACATTTCCAGTACGTTTATACATGTTTCAAATGATTTTTTGTCACCTGCTAAAAGAAATTCCGTATCATTTGCATATTGAGAAAGCTTATGTTCGACTGTATCAATGACTATTCCACGCATGTTTACATTTTCCCGAATCATTAATGCTAGAATTTCAACACATAATATGAATAAATATGGCGATAATGGGTTGCCTTGTCTGCACCCGCAGTCTATCTCAAACTAACTAGAAACGTGACCATTAACAAGGACACATGAGTTAATATTGAGTTGATATGAGTTAATAGTTTTTAAGAAAATGTTTCAACCCATTTGCAGAAGCCCTGTTGAAAGCCAAACGCTTTCAATACTTTAAACATAAAATCCCAGCTCACTGAATCGAATGCTTTCTCGAAGTCGATGTTTAATAAAAGCCCTGGTAAGTTGTGTTCTTCTAAATAAGCAATTGTGTCGTAAATGAGCCTAATGTTATCCCCTATATATCTTTTCTTAATAAAACCTGTTTGATCCTCATTGATGAGACCAGCTAACACATTTTTAAACGATTGGCTTTTCATGATGACCCTATTTTGTATACAACATTAACAACGAAATTGGTCTCCAGTTCTTCAGGAAGTGTCTTGGTTTATCTCCCTTTGGTATGCATGCGATTAGTCCCTGTCTTTTAACTCAACAAAGACCCCCCCCCCCCCCCCCTTCCCACCCCCCTTCGAAATCTGCCATTTAAAGCTCTGACAACAAACACACCAATTCTGTTCCAAAAACACTTTAAAAATTCTGTTGTGAAACCATCAGTGCCAGGACTTCTGTTGTTTTTCATATTCTTTAATGCTATACATGCCTCCTGCTGTGTGATTTCGCCGTCTGATTTATTTGCTTCGTCACGGTCTAAACGTGGAATATTTTCAGTGAGTTCATCAAAATCACAGTCGTCAACTCCGTATTTTTTGTACGGTGATCCGTGAACCTCGTGAAGAATCTCTGCTTGGTCATTTAGAATATTTCCATGTTTATCAATTACTCTAGCCATGCTCTTACTTATAAAATGTCTTTTTTCTAGGTTACAGAAATAGTTTGTCACTTTTCCCCTTCAGCGCTCGCTCTTGGGGACAGTAAGTATGGGGCCCAGATAGCAACGTGTGGAATGTGGAAAGGCGAAAGGGGAGCGTTGAGAACCCAGGAAAGGAAAGGCGTGTGTGTGTGTGTGTGTGTGTGTGTGTGTGTGTATGTGTGTGTGTGTGTGTGTGTGTGTGTGTGTGTGTGTGTGTGTGTGTGTGTGTGTGTGTTTGTTTTTTTTGTTTTTTTTATGAACCTTACATTGTTTTTCCATCTGATACATCCTGCATATCAAGCGAAATCACCAGCATATACAAAGACACACATTGTTCGTTCACGTGGCAAACACACATGTCATATACAAATGAATTCATAAAATTCATGCATGGCTTATTACCAGATCCTGAGAAATGATAGTAAGATGACGCTCAGATCCAATGTCATACACCATATTCTAAGGCAATCTTTGTATTCATGTTCGGTCATGTACGTGCGTGTATGTACGTGCGCGCGCGGGGCACTCATGCGCATGTGTATGTGTGTGTATGTATGTATGTGTGTGTGTGTGTGTGTGTGTGTGCGTGTGCGCGCGCGCGCGCGCGCGCGCGCGCGCGCGCGCGGTGTGTGTGTGTGTGTGTGTGTGTGTGTGTGTGTGTGTGTGTGTGTGTGTGTGCAAGCGTGCGCGCGCTCGCTCTTTTACTTTTTTTTATGTACACAAATGATTAGACAAATCATAGAACTCACATGTTTACCACCCGCCCTCTTCCCAGTCAATGCCAATGCCTCGACCTATTTTAGAAATCGCATAAAAATTGGTCCTTGGCGCTTTTTGTCAGAAGAAGAAGAAGAAGGAGTAGAAGAAAGAAAGAAAGAAAGAAAGAAAGAAAGAAAGAAAGAAAGAAAGAAAGAAGAAAACGAAGAGAAGGAGCAAGAAGTCAATGAGGAAAAAAAAAAGTCAAACCATAAAGAAAGTTGCAAACATGTCATCACCACCTATGTTTTCTGCTCCACTTTGTCTATGCTCACAACAAGATTAGCCTACCCATTCCACTTTGTCTATGCTCACAAAAGATTAGCCTACCCATTCCACTTTTTCTTCCTTCTGCTCTGCGCCTCTGCAATTACTCCTTCGCTCCTCTTCCCCGAGTCTTCTCTCCACCCCACAAAACTGGGCCACAGGCATTGCCACTGCCACCGCCCACGACCTACTTTTCGCTAAATTCCCTTAGCTTTAGACATTCAGAGAAGCCCATTAGATGAAGACATACATTTAGGGGTAGAAAAGTATAGGTCGACTTTTGTGTCACCGTCTGCCCTTGCCATCTTGCTGCTTAGCGCCTCTCCAATCTGCAAGGCACCAGACACCTTATTTTTCTTTCGCTTCTCCGGAAGAGAGTTGGTTGCTGGGCTCATTTCCTTCAAAGTCAGTTCATCAATGTTGATAATTTTGAGACTCTAGATCAATTTGAATGCCAGTGTGCAATCATCGGATCAATCGTTTAATACCATCTATAATGAAATGATAAATAAATAACTAGGAAAACATCACCCGACTCATTTAGATCAGTACTTTGCATGGGTATGTATACAGACTCGTGCGTGTGTTGTTCGTGCATTTTTATGCGATCGCTTTGGTTGAAAAAGAAGAAGAAGAGAAATCAAACTATGATCAGAGAGGAAGCACAGGTGGCTCCCTGTTACATCGTTCAAGGTTACAGCTGAGCAATACGATGTCCAAAATCAAATGATCATCATTCCAAATTAAACACGGAATGGGACTTTTAATAATCAACACATAGCACATTTGTTGCGTATATAAGAAACCCTGTTCAGTTCTGTTTGCATGCACATACTTGTTGTTTTCATGATGCCAAGGGATGATAGGCCTTGACTATTGCTTTTATATATATATTTTTTTTTTAACCTGTTTTGTTGTTTGTTGAAGTGATCGCTCCTCCTCCTCTTCTTCTTTTTCTCTAAATGGAGTCATTGGGGAACCTCGCTGAAGATTGATTCAACAGGTTTGCCCAGATCTGTTCGTTTTGTGTCAAGGGTTAGAGCTCTGTATCTGTAAATAATTGCCGTGCTGAATTTGCCATGTCTTTGATCCATCGTTTTAAACTAGCTTCCACGCGTTTTGCTTCTCTAAGAGTTCCATGGAGGATTGTTTTACCTACGCCATTGGATATTGTTACATGGAAGTTTTACCATGCCTTCTTAGACTTCAACAAGAGTTCTGCAGAGTCTGATTGTCTTGAAACCCATCAAGACATAATAGAGCTCCTCTTTGTATGGTCGCATATGTTTTTATCTTAAAAACTGTCTTTATGTCGTTCCTGTCCCGGTTGTTCTCTTTGTTCTCACACTGTTCATGCTCTGTTGTTTGATCCAGCTCTTCCTTGCATTTTTCACTTCCTCTTTGATCTGATTGCTCATAGCGCTGATTCTCCCCCTCATGTTCTTTTTTATCTTCTGTGGTCGGTTTAGGCTTCTTCTAGTGTCACACGTGTAAAAGATATTGTGATATACGACTTCGATTTCGATCGGTCCATTCACTGAAACAGAAAATTGACAAATAAGTATAAGAGGACAAAACAAATGCGTAGGTTTATTTTTCGATGACTACGGACATCCTTAATATTCCGTGTTTGAGTGCTTTAGCCAATGATAGTTTATAGTTGACAGTTGACAGTTTTTCGGGATGACTATACTCACTCTCTCTCTCTCTCTCCTCTCTCTTTCTCTCTCTCTCTCTGTGAGTGTATATTATATATATATATTATATATATATATATTATATATATATATATATATATATTATATAGTTAAAAATCAAAGAATTAAAGGAGTCTATTCTTTGATTTTTAACAAATGTTGCTCCCCAAGGGGTTGAGCACTTTTGAAACTGTTTTAGGCTTGAATGATTAAAAGTAAATCTTAAAACCGGGACTACAAATTTGTTTCGAGGTCCTTCCTGCTAAAATAATGATTAAAAGTAAATCTTAAAACCGGGACTACAAATTTGTTTCGAGGAGTTTTAAGACTTACTTTTAATCATTATTTTAGCAGGAAGGACCTCGAAACAAATTTGTAGTCCCGGTTTTAAGATTTACTTTTAATCATTATTTTAGCTGTTCCCGCATAGTTGAGCACTTTTTCAAAAAAAGCCGGAAAACATAATACCAGCTATATATATTATATATATACTTATTTTAACAAATGTTGCTCCCCAAGGGGTTGAGCGCTTTTAGAATCGTTTTAGGCTGTACAACTACATTTATCTCTCTCTCTCTCTCTCTCTCTCTCTCTCTCTCTCTCTCTCTCTCTATATATATATATATATATATATATTATATATATATGTGTGTGTGTGTGTGTGTGTGTGTGTGTGTGTGTGTGTGTGTGTGTGTGTGTGTGTGTGAGAGAGAGAGAACGTACAAAGAAAGCATTATGGCTATCATTATATGGACCATGCAAACAAAACAGGCTGGGTTAGCACCCACCTACACTCTCATCCCTTAGTCCAATCACCCACCCTCCCCACATCATAGCCCACACTCCACGCACCTGCGTATGCACACACACAGAGGAATGGGACAAATGTAAAAAACAACAACATCAACCACCAGTGTCTGTGCAGCTCTCTTTCTGCAGATGTCGCTCACCTCTGTCACGCCATTGGCAAAGCTCTTCTGACTCATTTCCGACACTTCCTGCCGTCATGAACAGAAGGGAAATGAAAGATTAGCTGAGGGAGAGACACAAGAACAAAAAAGGAAAGGGGAAAGAGAGGAAACTAAGCTAATGGATGGCGCTGTCGTGCGATCGTCTAGAGCATTCTCGGCAGAGATAAACTCATCAAGGTGGATGGCGTGGGAGTGAAAGGAAAAGAGTGAGGTGAGGAAGGGGTAGTGGTATTGGGAGGGGGGGGGGGGGGGGAGGGAGGGGGTGGCCGATAAAATTTTTAAGGGGTTGAAGACAGCAGTCTGGCAAAAATTACTGATGTCGGTTTAAAGGGTGGGTGGGGAAAGGCGTGGGGGTGGGGGTTAGTAAGAGTGGGATGAGGATGAAAATGATTGGTGGAAGAGAAGGGGCGTAGCATAGGCGGGGGTGGGAGGGGGGGGGGGGGGTTAGAGGGAGGCAGGGAAGATTGATTAATCGATCTCTATATAAGGAACAAAAAAAGACGATTAAGGGGAAAAAAAAAGTATAGGAGGATGCAGCGGATCTATCTATGACCTTGCAACAGAAATGCCTGGAATCGCGGAGAATGGTAAAAGCTGGGCGGGAGTTAGACGGAGAGGTGTTGGTTGGGGAAATGTAAGCATGGAGGTGGGAAATGATGGGGATGGTAGAGTCATCTGCCAATCAAACAGCAAAACAAAATAAGAACTGACACGCAGCTTTTAAATTAATTTGTCCGAGAACATGACAGGTGGAGAGAGAGCGCAGAATTCCTTTTGGACTTTTTTTCATAACTCCGCTCTTCAATTCTAAATGCCCCATACAGAGGATAGAAACTAAAAGAGCTACGGACGAACATGCTATTCTGACAGCGCTTTCAGTATGTGTTAGATGGTTAAACTCCACTTTGTGTCCGTTTAGCACATATGCTCAGATCAGTTTGTGTCGTTCTTTTTTTTTTTTTTTTTTTGACCGCTGTTTCTCGCTTACTGCCTCTGATTTGTCGCCGTCTCTGTCACCTCTGTGTCTGCACTCTCTGTCTCTATTTCTTACTCTCTGTCTCTCATTCTTTCAGCGAGAATCTCCTCCTCTCTCTCTCTCTCTCTCTCTCTCTCTCTCTCTCCATTTATATACCTCCACATTATGGCCTCGACATGGAGTAGATCTGTCCCAGTCTTCCACATCCGAAGATAAAACAAAAAGCTTTTCAGTCTTCCAGCTGATGTCTTTCAAAGTCTCCCAAACCCTCGCTGACCTTGTGTGTTTCAAAGATGATACAACAGTAAAAGCATAATTACTTTGCCACCGACCAAAGTAACAAACAAAGGACAGAAAGAACGCGTTTCGTCCTATTGGGTGTTTTCTAGGTTTGGCAATAATATTAAAATGGTGAAAACAACCGATGAATAGGCAGTCACATAACTCCTTAATCTATATGCAGTTATTCCACCTTGAATCTAAACGATGAAAGTCTCCATCCACCCTAATGGCCTTATAAGCCCAAAAGCCGCAATACAGAATGTTTTCGTAAAGGTCATTAGGTTTTGTTGATTTTCAGTTTTCGAATTTGCATTGTGCTAATAAAAACATTTTGGATCCCTGTAAAGCTCAATAAGGTCCACATACTGCTTTGTTTTTCGGAGAAAAGTACAGCTCTTGTTTCATATCAAACCCGAAGTGGTACCCTACCTGACCAGTCTCCTAAAACATATACTTTGAGCCTCAACAACGAATCACTGTCTCCTAGTTTCATCAATATAGTGGGCATCTTACATTATAATCAGTAAAAGGCAAACACACACACACACACACACACACACGCACACACGCATATATATATATATATATATATTATTATATATATATACAACAAACTAATAAATTCCAAGGATAAGTACCGAGCACCGTTCCAGCAACTTACAGAGCAGCTTGGTGTTGCAATGACTGCAAGAAATATTGAATTATAAACAAAACTTGCTCTTATGTCTTAGATTGAAGAAATAGGGGAGATAAGCATTCATATCTGCAGTGGTAGATGATTCTGCCTAACTAACAGTATGTGCTTGAGTGGGTGAATGGGGAAAAAAATATAAAAATAAATGCTTCTCAAAATGAGCCTTCAGCAAGCTTATAGTCTCCAAGGGGAGACATCCTCCAATAGGGAGGGAAACTCACTAACATATAACTCCTGGTCATATACTGATATTTCGAACTGGTTGTTTCTCCTCAGTGACCGCGGAAAGTGGTAATTTGACTCCTCTGCCTTTTCAGCTTTAAGAGAATGCAATCCCAGAAATAGGCTGGTGTGCGATACCGTAGTATGTTCGTTGAGTTTTCAAAAAAACCCACCAAAGGTGTGCACCTAAGAAGCAAAAGAAAATCATGAAAGAGCAAACAAGCTAACATTTTCTTGTGAAAAGTTAGAAAAATATAAAAAGATATCCTCTTAAGACACAATGTGCTGAGGGCCAGTTCTTGGAATGTATCCGCAATATATATGTGTGTGTGGGGGGGGGAAGAGAGAGAGAGAGAGAGAGGAGAGAGAGAAGAGGAGAGAGAGGAGAGAGAGAGAGAGAGAGAGAGAGAGAGAATATCGACCCATATTTTTCAACAGCAATATAGGTTGCTGCTACAATAATTTCTTTTGTAATTTTCATGTCAGCAGTGTAGGGAGAAAATGATGTGCTTTCGCCTAAGAAGCAAAGCAGGCCTTTCAGACCCATCTTCCTTTCCAACCCTTCCTTTTCCCAATTTCCCCAAAAACAAACAGGAAACAAACGACACAGTAATATGCCTTTTCTTCATCGTTGAAAAATCACACAATTGTAAAAAAAAAAGATATGGGCATCAGTCTTGAAATTTAAGTTAAAAATGAAATGTTTTCTGCTCTACTTCTAGGAAGACAACTATAAATAACTTTGGTTCTTGTTACTGGGAGAAGGGTGTCTTTGTGTGGTTCATTTAGAAACTGTTCAGACCCCGATGTTAAATAAAAGGAAGACGAAAACTAGAATCGTAATGAGTTCTGCATTGCGAAAATCATTAATTCAGTAATTACGTGTTACATTCACCTGGCACATTATTACAAGCATGTGCGTGCATTTGGTATGTGTGTGTGTGTGTGTGTGTGTGTGTGTGTGTGTGTGTGTGTGTGTGTGTTCTTTAGCGTATACACACACACACACACACACACACACACACACACACACACACACACACACACATAAGCGCGTGCTCGCGAGAGAGAGAGAGAGAGAGAGAGAGAGAGAGAGAGAGAGAGAGAGAGAGAGAGAGAGAGAGAAAGAGAGAGAGATTTTTTTATTGAGTTAGAAACTAAGACAAAAGAAATAAACAATTTAATATCTTGCTCTCAGAAAAGCGATAAAACGACCGCAAAAAAAGAAAAAAGAAAAGAAAACAAAGACATATCTACAGGGAACTTCAGGAGCTGCAAAAATCAATTTATATGTTTTTCATCTGAGCGAAAAAAAGGTGATGTATATTATTTCAAAACATGAAAAATAAAAAGAGTTGAAATAAGCGGGATGGAGGGGGGGGGGGGTAAGAAAAACCATAAATGCACAAAAAGAATGACAGAACAAATAAAAGAAAGCAATAACCAACCACATGTGAGTCTATTAACATGCAAAGCCAGTGGAAACGGGGGATGGAGAAAGGAATCATGGGATTCTCTTGGGGAACAAACGGGGCAGGACGTGTGTGTGTGTGTGTGTGTGTGTGTGTGTGTGTGTGTGTGTGTGTGTGTGTGTGTGTGTGTTGTGTGCGCGCGCGCGCGCGCGTGTGTGTGTTTGCAAATGGAGAACAGGGAAAGAAAAACAGAGAAAGAAGAACAAAAAAAAAATCTTACATCACTTGAAAGAAACAAGGTGCTTGCACAATCCTTGTTTCTTTCAAGTGATGTAAGAATTTTTTGGGACCATCTCATTACTCCCCGGCTCGTTACTCCCCCGGCTCGTTACTCCCCGCTATTGCGCGGGCCCGCTATTGCGCGGCTAACCCTAACCCTATCCCTAACCCTAACCCTAACCCTATCCCTAACCCTAACCCTAACCCTATCCCTAACCCTAACCCTAACCCTAACCCTATCCCTAACCCGGGACCATCTCATTACTCGCCGGGGGAGTAACGATACGGGGGTTAATGAGCTGATCCGGTGTACATGAACATGGCAACCAAAAAGTGGAGAGAGACTGTGTGTGTGAGAGAGAGAGAGAGAGAGAGAGAGAGAGAGAGTGAGTGAACAAACGAAGCTGCTTGCTATGAAACCCCACAGCCCATTTAGTAAATCGGCGCGATGTACATTGATAACACGCGACACGATCTCATTGACACGGAAACCACATCAATGCTTTTTTTTTCCCCACATGACATAGCTAAGCCGTCAACGAAAAAATGCCCTGATACGTGTGCACAATCCGTTCAACAAAGGACAGTCACCAAGGTAAGACTGGATCGGGCCGAGGAGAGCGTGCAATACCGAGGAGCACGTGCTTGAGTCTCTGCATGTTGCGTGGTGATGACACGTCTTTCTTTCCGCAGGTTGGCGAGTTTCACACGTTCTTCAGCTGACGCGTTCCCGTATCCCTGCTTGATATCCAGAACACACAGTCGTCTTCCGAACTCAGATCGCAGGAAGACTCTAAAACAATGTCATCCGACTCGCTCAGCAGCATATCCACGCCATCTGACTGATGAAGCACAACCATTCTAAACGCAATGTTTTTTGTGCTTATCTCTCAGCCGTCTCCGAACCTGGCGATCAGTCAAAGTAGCAACACAGTCCTTCACCACTCCCTGTCGTATAATATCTGGGAACCGTGATATCTGGGAACGCGTTCCCAGATTTCCTGAACTTCCAATCGTGAAATCTGGGAACTGGTGTGAAAAGGCCTCAGGAAAGAGTACTTTGTGAAAATCATGCCAAGAAATTAATGGGGGGAAAAGTGACAAGAAGGCCAAAGATCTCAATTGCACTAAATAAATTGTTTCCAACCTTATCTCGAAAATCCATTCTTTTTTCGTCTTCTTTCTGCCTTCTGAGCTTTGAAAGACCACGTTCCCAGATATCACGGGCATTTTGGGAACGCCTTCCAAAAAAAAAAAAATCTGTGATATCTGGGAAGCCTTCCCAGATATCACGTTCCCAGATTTCACGCGACACCGGATCAAAGCCTGCTACTGTTCTATCGTGTGTTCACGTCATACGTTGCTCTCAGAGTGCTGGATCCCAATGTAAAGGCCTAAGGCTGTCTTGAACATGCGAAGTGCTAGACACGCTTGATGTGTACAAAAACATCTTGTGTAGTGCACTGTGTACCGGGATCTCCCAATTGCGTATCGAACAAGGACAGTTCATTCACTACACAAGCGTTTTCTTTATCAGCCCCGACCTATTCCAGCCGTCTATTCTGTTGCTTTGCTCTTTTCTGGTCACGTCGCACCGGGCTGGGCGGTTTCTTTCTGTGATATTAAACTCGCGTTGTTCAGTTCAAGACAGGATCCGCCATTGTTGTTGTCACAGGGGCGGCTGGCTTCAGTCATAGGACAACGATCCGTGTTGTTGCCTTCACCTGCAATTTTCCAGCTTGACAATGTTGTCAGTGAGCAGGGCGCTCAGGGCTGTGTCCACAGTTGCTGGAAGTCCAGTATTTGGCATTTGTAAAAACAAATGTTGAAGATATTGATGCAGCTGAAATAAATGGCGCCCACTCGCTTCGTGTCAAACCACGTGACACACACACACACTGAGAGAGAGAAAGAGAGAGAGAGAGAGAGAGAGGAGAGAATGTTGCCACACGTGCATTCCTCTAGCCTATTTAATCACTCTCCGCCCCTTTAAGGACTCATTGTATACATTTACTCAAATAAAGCGCGCGTTATGAACTCCAGTACATATAATAAACAGGTATTGCAGAGGGATTATGAAACAAAACAATGACAACATTCACACGTTCATAAGATATACTACTTTTTTTTTGACAGAGACATCCCTCAAAATATGAAGTCCTCGACATTTCTGACGTAGAATTGTTTTCCTCCTCATACAGCGCAAGGCGTTTTATTGCGGTGCATAAATATAATCAAACCGCATTCAAAGGCAAAAGACATTTTTAGAATATGATTTTTATTACATATCTTATATGTAAATATTGAGTATGGTTGTTATGTTTTTGATCAACGGGTCTTTGTGGCTTAAGCAGAGCTTGAATGTTTTGTATGCAAAGGACATTGTTAAAACAGATAAAGAAATGAGGCGGTGCCATCATATCTTAGGCACACACACACACACACACACACACACACACACACACACACACACACACACACACACACACAAACGCACGCACGCACGCACACACGTACACACACACATACACACACACACACAGACAACAAGCTGTCGTGGTTATAGTTGACATTTTCGTCTTCATTTGCCTTTATTAGCAAATGACATCCTCCTTGAGGCCCCTACATTAGAACTGTAATAAGACCAAAGCATGACATACGCCAATCGAACAGGATTGTCGAGTCTATGCTCCAAGGAATAAACGAGGCAGTAACGCAGAGCGGAAACAATGGGAACACAATATTGACTGTTGGATATGAGGGTGCCAGGGATGTCAGTTAGGGGGCGGGTGAGTAGCTTGGGGAGGGGGGGGGGGGTGAGAGAGAGAACCACAGTGGGGACGGGGAAGAGGGGGCAAGGGATCATTAGCTCATATCCGTCAAGCTAGGAAAACACCGGGGTACCGCTCGCTCTCTGCCGCTGGGGTGACCTAATCTTTAGCTGCCTGTCCTTTTTGCTGCTGCTGTTGTCCGGATTTTGCCACACGCATATTTTGCCTTGCCGTTTTTTCTTTTTCTTATTTTCTTGTTTTTCGTTTTCTTTCCTTTTTCTAAATACGGAATTGTTCATATCTTGCAATATTTCGTCAAGAAATTGTGAAAAGCAATCGTTAGTGGTCTCTCTACAAAGTGGCTGGGAAAAAAAAATTGAGAGACGAACAAGTTGATAGGAAAAGAGAATTTTTCCAGCTTCAGTCCGGGTCTTTTGTTCAACGAAGAAGCCGCATAGAGTGTATCCTCGGTGTACTGGGCACGAAACTTTTCTCGTGATCTTCTTTACGGCCCCCAGATGCAGAATTTTAAAACGCCGTACAGTTTGAGCGGCTTTCAAACAGGTTGTTTTTTTTTCCGTCTGCGAATTCTCCTTCTGTCCGCATTGTGAACAGCTGCTCTTCATTGTAATTCACATGATGGGTGTGGGGATATGTGTAGGTTTAATGCTGATGATAATTTGCAGGAAAAGTCGAAGGCAGGTGAATAAAACTCTTAATCAAGGGCTTAGCATAATACGTCCATGCACTGCTCTGTCCAGTCCGGTGAGCTGTTTCTTTCTTCTTTTTTTTTCTTTTTTTTTTTAACAGACTGAATACCAACACTGGAAAACAACAACAACAGTGCGTTGTGTAAAGCTATGCTGGCTCCAAAAACAATTATGAAAGGACTGCAGCATACCTTAAAATAGCCACAATGTTAAGCTCCCAAGAACATGGGAGTTATCAACTTTATTTGTTTGTGTGTTTGCTCTCTTGCTTGTCTGTGTGTTTGTTTGTTCTCTTGTTGACTGGTTTGAAGTTCATTCTGCCAGAATCACGGTAGTTTTACAAGAAAAGAAACCCGAAATATTGTTCCTTGCAGGTTTCTTCGGAAGGAGAACAAGAAGGGAAAGTAGTCGGAAAAAAAGTCAACCTAAAGAAAAGCCTAAAAAGGATGAATAAATAGATAAATAAATAAGTAAATTTAAAACAAAATTACAAAAAATAACAAATATGTAACTTGTTTTTTGTTCACAATGATTTTGCCCACAAAGTCGAAGGAAAACAAAGTGCAGTCAATCCTCAAAAAACGGTGGCACAGATGTCTTTACCACCTTGTTTTCTATTTAAGTTTTCCTATGCTTACAACACGACTACCCGTTCCACTTTTTCTCCTCTCCGGACTTCATCTCTACCATCACTTCTTCGCCCCTCTTCTCGAATCTCCCCCCTACCCCTACACCAGGCTACAGTAATTACTACTACCACCGCCAACAACGCACTATTTGCAAACTTCCCTTGCCTTCGGATGTCCACAGAAGCCTTTTAGATGTAGAACTACATTAAGGAATGGGAAAAAAGGTCGATTTTTTGTGTAGCCATCTATCCTTCAGGTCTGGCTGCATAGAGCGCATTCCTCCCCCCCCCCCCCCCCCCCCCCCCCCCCCGCCACCTCCCTCCCCATTCCGCAGAGCACGAGTCACTACATTCTTCTACTTCTCCGGAAGATGGTTGTTTGGTAAGCTCAGTTATTTGAAGTCTCCTCATCGATGTAGATAACGTTAAGTTCAAGATCAAATTGAATGTTGTTATTGTACAATCAGAGAAAAGACATTTACTATCATGCAAGACGAAGAGATGTAAAATGACCCTACCGGAGAGAAATCAACTGACACTCGATCAAAGGTGTGCGCGTGTACCTGTGTGCGCTTGTGCATGTGTTTGTTGTATGTGAAACCTTTGACTCCACAAGAAGAAGGAAGAATAATCTAAAGACGATTGCAGAGAAAGCGGAAGAGCTTTTAATGTGTCCTTCCTCTGGCTATGTTGTTCATGGTTCTCTTTCTTATGATCAGAAAAAACATGCCTGTCTGACTTTTTGCTACTGCCTACCCCCATTCCCTCTAACAAATGATGAATGCATCAGACTGGCTCTCAGAAAGTTTAGTGAAAGAAAAGAAAAGATTAAAGATGGAGAAAAAGAAAGATGGCGCAAAGAAAACGAAAAGGACGAATTAGAATAAGTAGTGGTTGACGACGACGTGACCGATAATGACGAGAACGAAGAAGAAGAAGAACAAGAACAAGAACAAGAACAAAACCAACAGCCCACCATGACCACCACCGCCATCACCTCCACCACTACCACCAACATCAACAGTAACAACAAGATGATGATGATGATGACGTCGACATCGACGACGACGACGACGACTGTGAGGAGAAGTCAAAAAGAGAGAAATTAGAAAAGTAGCAGAAGGAAAACGAACACAGCACCAGGTATGCACCAGGAAACATGGGCAGGAGACAGACGTTGTCGGGAATCGACATTCAGTGTACTGAACTACAGTCATAAACATCCCGACAGCGACACGTCCGTTGCCACTGATTGTCAAAAGATCATGCAAGTGCTTAATTGATGAATCAATCGATTGGCCAGTTAGTTCGTTCGTTAGTTAGTTAGTTGATTAATTAATCAATTAATCAATCAGTTGGTTAGTTAATTAGTTAATTTATTTATTTACTTGTTTATTTATGTACGTATTTACTTATTCATTTATCTGTTTGTTTGTTTGATTCTTTATTCATTCATTCATTTGTTTTATTCTTCTTCCTCGGTATGATTTTGTTTGGCAATGTGTTGTTAGGGTTTCACATACTGTTATCTGGGTGTTTTTTTTTCATCACTGATTTTTTCACATGATCAGTTTTTCTCATTTTGATACTCGCATCCTAAAATGGAGGGAGGCACCTGATGGCGATTTTCTTTCCTTGAAGTGAGGATATCACACAGTTATAAGGGTGCGCCTATATTTACTACGACAGGATCTGAAAATCACATAATTATAAGGGTGGGCTTGTATTTCAATACCACCGAGTCATAGAGATGGTCTTATATATCTGAATACCAAAGAAGCATAGGCACAGGACTATTTCTCTGTCAGAAATTACAGAAAACCGTCACAACTAGTCTTGGAATGTGCTATGAGTCTTGCCCGGAAATCCAAGACCAGCTGGGTCAAAAGGAGTACTATGACTCTGTCCACCGAACATTTTTTTAAAAATCTCAGTGAAAAATTTAGGCTGTCTTTATCTTCGTCCTCATCTCGAAGCTGTTTCTCACACACACACACACACACACACACACACACACACACACACACACACACACACACACACACACACACACACACACACACACACACACACTGTCTCAGCTACGAGTGTGGCCTTCTCTCCGGTCCCGCCAGAAATGTTGTTTGTCCACATTTCTCTCTCTCTCTCTCTCTCTCTCTCTCTCTCTCTCTCTCTCTCTCTCTCTCTCTCTCTCTCTCTCTCTCTCTCTCTCTCTCTCTCTCTCTCTCTCTTTGTCCTCGCCGGGCACTGTCCATGGACGAGGAGGGTCTGAGTGATCTGGTACCGTGTGCATACCATCACAGCTTTCCTTTCATTCCTGTGGTCAACAAGTTTACACGGTGACCCACATGTCACCCAATGGTTCTGTAGACTGGTAACAGTAATTCAATGACGCATGACCTGTATCAAATTTACAGATAATGGATAATGAATTGTCAACCGTCCATGTTGACATGACAGAAAACATTCAATCGACAAAACAGCTAATATGACAATTTGTAAATCGAAGAATAAGAATGAGATACTTGATGAAAAAGACAGAGCATGCTTAAGAACAAACAGTGACAGTGCTTGTTTGCATGCACCCTTCCCCCCCCCCCCCCCCCCCCCCCCCCTTTTCTTTTGTTTCATTTTATATTTCCGCATTTTGACTTCATTTCAATCCCTTCCCTTTCCCCATCTACCCCAACCCAAAAACTCACAGCTCCTTGTCCAGTACCAGACTCTTTAAGGAGACTTAGTATTCATGTCTATGGGTGAGGAATGGATATCTGTTGCCTTTATTTTTATTTCATTCTGGAACATTATTCCTCACTGGCTTAGCCACACGCTACTCACTTCCTGTCTGCAAGAAGCAGGAAGGAAATCAAAACTTTTGCACAGGAAAAATGTAAATGCATATGGATGGTGACAATGTCAGCACGACTTTATGTAATCCTGAGCTTTCTTTCACAGAGGATGTTGCGGGTCGAGGGGGCGGGGGGGGGGGTGTAGGTATCGTAGCAGGGAACACCAGAGAGAGAGAGAGAGAGAGAGAGAGAGAGAGAGAGAGAGAGAGAGAGAGAGAGAGAGAGAGAGAGAGGAATTTACGAAGAAGAGTAGGTATGGGAATGGGGCTTTCTACAAGATCTGCCATCGTTCCTTCACTAGTTTTTGTACTCCCAGTTCTTTATAGAACAGGGAGTACTTTACAATGGAAACGAAGAAATGCTCTGTGTGTGTGTGTGTGTGTGTGTGGTGTGTGTGTGTGTGTGTGTGTGTGTGTGTGTGTGTGTGTGTGTGTGTGTGTGTGTGTCTGTCTGTCTGTCTGTCTGTCTGTCTGTCTGTCTGTCTGTGTGTCCGTCCGTGGTCAAAATGTGTTCCACTCGCTCCAGACAAAACTTCTGTCACTGTACTGGGAGTACGTTTATATGTTTTGCATCTTGTTAATTCATTTCTTCCTCCCTTCTGTTCTGCATACACACCTTGTAAAACGTGGTCTAGTAATTTTCCAGTTTCAGTCATATACGCGCTCGTGTGTGTGTGTGTGCGTGTGTGTGTGTGTGGTTCATTTCTCCCATTTCAATACTGAAGTTTTCTTGGCGATTACACGTTTTGGCTCAGTCAAACTTGATATAATAAATATTGATTAGGCTCTTTTGAACCATCCACTCTCACCAAATTCTGAAGGCAGTACATGAGTTATTTCAGCAATATTTTCAATACTATAAAACTTACCTTTTACATTTTGTTTTAGTCAGTTCAAGATTTTGAAGATATAGGATGTGTTAGACATTCTAAAAAAGTCATTACATATACAAACTTAAGTCCTATTAAGATCATTTTGAATTAACACAGTTTGTTTTTCAATGAGACGCGCAGACATAGATAAATATCTTAGCTTACTAAGTATAGAACACAGATTGGCGACATATCAATATATCTTGCAAAATGTGGTAAAGTGTTTGCAATTTCGTTGTAAACCAAACCATTGAAGCCACACAAAAGCATAATATTAAACAGCCTTACTTGCTTCATGACAGCAGATAATACAGATAACAACATACCATTGACAGATCTGTTTCTGAAAAAAGAAAATACAAATTTTAAAAAATGGAAAACGAAGGGGGCGGGTGAAAGAAGGTCCCCATACGTTTCAAACATAGCACAGACTTCCGAGGGTGGTGCAGGATTGCTCACAGCAGGTTGGTTTCGCAATTGAGGAAGGTACTTCTCTTGGTCCCACCGCACCTTTGGGTGTATTCTTTTCTTAGTTTTATGGCTTAAGCAGAAAAAAAAGAAAGAAAGATCTAGAGAGTCAAGTATCTTATTAAATTGCATGCCAGGATAACAAACAGGATGGCAATTCTCTGCATTATAAGCTCGCTGTTTACACCCATATTTCAGTAATTTCTCTCTCAAATTGAGCTGTGAAGATGACTGATGGGGAAAATTGCATTAGCTGTGCACATCTTTCCCATGAAAATGGCAGGGGCAGTTTTGCTGAATACGAACTCTAAAGCAGATCACCTCCCTTGCTGATTTTGGAACACTGTCTAACGTTAACATTAACTTTGTGACAAAAAAGAAACAATATTCAATGGTATGAACAAAAGTAGGAGAAAGTTTTGAAAATTCAAATCGAATTAACTTATCAAATCAAATCATCATGTCGAAAATACCAACGAACTTTTACAAGTTAGTCCAGGCAAAAAAAACACGTCAGCAACGAAAAGCCAGAGGACAGGCGCTTCCTTTGAACTGCAAATTCGCTTATAGATTATGCCCTGAGGAAACCTAACGCAGACTACCGACAGCTTTCTGTCCCATTCATTGCATCTCCCATCTCAAGAGCCCCCGGTCTTTCCCGTCCTCTCCCTTCTCACTGTTCACCTTTCTTATCCATGGAATGTTTAGGAGTGATTTCTTACACGTGTTTTCACTCTATCGTGATATTACACACAAAAGTTCATTACCAAACATTTAAAAAGTGTTAAATGGCATTATTAAAAAAATGAATCATTAAAGAGCGACCAAAACCATCAGCGCGGGCAAATCCAACTGTAATGAGGCATCCACGACCTAACGGTATGGGAAAGTAATGAGGCATCCACGACCTAACGGTATGGGAAAGTAATGAGGCATCCACGACCTAACGGTATGGGAAAGTAATGAGGCATCCACGACCTAACGGTATGGGAAAGAACACGACAGAGAAAGAAAGGCTGATTTCTTTCGATTTCTGAAGGAAGTATAGAGCAATGGTGGGTTTTGTCTTCTAAAAACCCTGGTCACAATTTCTGTCTCCTTAGTTTGTGTAGGCTCATATCCTGTCCACATAGGGCTGGTTATGTATACCACCATTGCGTTATAATTGAAATGGCCAAGCACGTTGAAGATTTTGTTGTCATGTGATTGTTCGCTGCTTCTCCCACTACTAAGAACGTATAGAAAAATGTAAATGTTGGCTAATGTATTGCCTTACAACATGTGCGTTACACACATAACAAAGACGACACCATGTATAGCCAACCTGATCGTGCAGTGCAGGACTCCATTGTAAAATGGTATTGTTTCGATGGAGGGGTTGTGGTGAGAGGTAATAATTAATATGGGACATCTGTCATCTTTAAAGGGAGACATATTTAATAAAACAGTGAATGGAGCGGGCTTGTACGCTTTACGAGAGTTAGATGAAAGAAGTGTACAAATCATGTATTTCTCAAGACTTTCCCACAGTAAATTTCTTGTCATCTAAAAGGTGTTGTGTGTTTTCTGTGTATGTGAACACTTCCGGTGATTTAAGCAAATGTCATTTAACATTATCTGAAATCGTTCATGGTCAATCTGTGTATAATGTCACGCATATTGTTTTAAGGTATGCACACCTTATTTCTGTTACATTACTGTCCTGACTGTTTTTACGACAAGACATACGTATCTGTTAAACTCTATGAATATTTCTTCAAAACGCCACTCCACCAAACTTGTGCATTCTCCGCTGTCTTGTTCCCTTTTTAAGGCAACCAGTCTGTTGTTTTCTTTATGAAACAAGATCAGAGGGCCTTCCAGACAGCAATCACCTATTGCCGCACTTCCTTCTTATTAGGTTGACTACAGGTTATAGCAGGTTCCATACTGCCAACCACATTCAGCCAACTTCTGGCTGAATTAGTAATCAATACTTTCCATCAAACCTTTGTATAATACAGCAGAGGAGAGCCGTGATCACATAGCTGTATAGAAAAAAAGCGCTGTGAACCGAATGCGTGCAAAAAGAGACAAATACGAAAAAATACAAACCAAGTTGAAGTAGATCAACAAGGATGCAGACGAAAAAGAAGAAGAAGAAGAAGAAGAAAGAAGAAGAAGATGTAGAAAAGAGGAATAAAATCTACTGGAAAAGACGAAGTGTGTTCAAAAATAACAGCAGGCTGTGATTGCCTGCACTCGTCTCATTATTCCATTTCCTGTGTTTTATGCCCATAACAGTTTGCCCTGCATGTCTTTCTTGCTCCCGTCCACACACACACACACACACACACACACACACACACACACACACACACACACACGTGCCAATTTCCAATAACGCCCTGATTTGGCCTGATGCAAATGGGTGTGAGTAGAGAAGAAATGTTCTGCTGCCCAAAACTCCGCCTCTCCATCAACACTCCTTCTTGTAAGCACTTTCTGTCTTTGGCTAAAACCTTAAGCCATTGATTTCCTTCACTTCCTGTCTGCAAGAAGCAGGTGGGGAAAAAAAAGAATACAAAAACGTAAACGCATGGAGTGTTCATATCGTTGATACAACGTTATATTATTCTGAGGTTTCTCTGGCAGGCAACGTTTAACGGTATGGTGCATAGAAGGGGGTACGGATGAGAAAAGGGGCTGGTGGTAAGATGTGAGTGTGACTCGGGAGGTGTCGCCTGCTCTTCATCGTTCAGTTCTGCTTTCCTTCCTGGGGGATTTGTCCTACCTCCACGAGTTCTGTCTCCATCTTCTTTTTGTTTCTTCAGTGTTACCTCCCTTGTCTTCCATCGATCCTGTCTCCTTACTTTCAAATCTTTCTTTCCTACTTCAGTTCTGTCTTCTGTCCTTCAATTCCAGCTTTCCTCCTTAAGTTCTATTTTTCTTTAGTTTTTAGTTGCATCTGTTTTCTCTTTTTCTTCAGTTTTATCTACTTTCTTTTAAATGTCCGTCTTCTTTCGCTCAGTTCCTTCTTCCTCCCTTCAATTTTTTCTCCTCACCTTCAGTTTTGTTTTTCTTACTTCAGCTGTATCCGATTGTTCACATTTTTCTCCTCGGAATTTATCTCTGCATTCACTTACTGAACTATCAGTTGTGTGATGTATGCAGTCATGCATTGTGTGAGAAGTTATATGTTATGTTTACAATTCTGAGGTGTGCTTGCTGCTGAATGGTACCAAGTATACACTGAACTGACTAACAGTGTGAGGTGTACATTCATATTACGATACTTTTAGATCCAGTGTAGTAAGATATCTACAATTCCGTCCCTTGTTCTTTGAAAATAGTTTCCTTTCACTTTACGCTATATAAGCTGCCTCATCTTGTAATCTACTTCACTGACATCCGTACCACGTCGCTCATTCCAGCGCTCAGTTGACAACTACATCCTGGCTTGTTCCGCCACTGTCACATCAGTTATAAAGCTGTCAATGTCAAGTTTGCAACTCAACAGACGTGACATTGCAATGCTGCTGAGTTACTGAGGTGATGCTCAGTGGTGCCTGTTCTGATCCAGCATACCCAGTACGCCACCTAGTAATCCCCAGTGACGACATTTGCACACTGCAACAATGATTGAAGAGATCAACACATACATACAAAGGAATGTTTATTTGAACCCGACCTATCCCTTGTGGTCTGAATCATTATCAATCAGAACACAATGACCTGCGCGCGCACACGCACGCGCTTATACATACACACACACACACACACACAAAGATTCAAAGACTTAATCCTGTGACCCCTTTTAAGGCATGGAGGACTTGAAACAAAATAAACAAATGTAAATGAAACACATCCAACACACAAAAATTTTCCCGATAATTAACACACTGGATATAATGTTACACAACTTTATTTGAACCCGACCTATCCCTTGTGGTCTGAATCATTATCAATCAGAACACAATGACCTGCGCGCGCACACGCACGCGCTTACACACACACACACACACACACACACACACACACACACACACACACACACACACACACACACACACACGAATACACGCGCACACATATATACATTTATACACTCAGTCACACACACACACACACACACACACACACACACACACACACACAACACACACACACACACACATGTACATTCACATTAAACTCACCCAAAATTCAAAACAGCTCTATGCCGGATAGCTTAAGCATAGAACAGGCAACCATTCAAACAAACAGATAAAAACAAAACAGTATAGGAAGAAAAATGTCTTGGGCTGAATTTCTGAGGTGTTAAGGTCACTGAATGCATATCATTTCCCATGTGTGACTTCAGCAATGTTGTAAGTCACTTGAAATAGTTCGTTGTGGTCCTTACTGGCCTTTGGTTTTCTTTTAGTTGTTGTTGTTGTACCAGAAACGTAATGATAAATGCCAGTTCGCATCCTGCAGCCGACTCCGGGTCATCGGAGCGCTGCAGTTATGAACAGTGCATTGGTCGTCTCTTGCTCTTAAATTTGTTGCCTTGTGCATGAGTTGTTGCAAAGATCATCCCGATCCAATCAGCATTGTTCTCTTTTCCCCGTTCGCCGATGTTGCTTGGACGTCTTTGAATCTGCTTCAACTGCCGCTTGTCCCCTCCACTTCAGCTTTCTCCCCCCCCCCCCCCCCCCCCCCACCCCCCCCCCCCCCCCCCCCCCCCCCCCCCCCCCCCCCCCCCCCCCCCCCCCCCCCCCCCCCCCCCCCCCCCCTCTGGTCGTCATGGTGACTCATATGGTGCCAGATGATTCTGTGACTGACTAAAGTACCTCGTGATACGTTGATTTGACTGTGTTCGTTTTGAGAATGGAGAATATCTGATGGGAGAGAATTTAAGGACGAAAATTCGACAAAGAAAGAAAGAAAGAAAGAAAGAAAGAAAGAAGGAAAGAAAGAAGAAGAAGAAAGTATGCCAAATAAAAAATGAAAGTAGAACAAAATGGTCGGGCAAGACATGTGTAGAAAAAATCTAGGCTTGTATTGCCTGCATTCATTGTTTCATTTCATTGTTTCATGCTCATGAAAATTGGGCTTCCGTCTTTTTTTTCCTTTCGCCCTCCCCTCTCCCACAAACAACAGTTCCCTTTCCGATGGCAAATGCCTTAAAAACTCCAGGCTAAGTGGATGTGGAAATTAGCCTCCATTCTGTTTTTCTTCCTGCAAAGCCTTTCTTGTCTTAAGCCAGGCCACACACCACTCATTTCCTCCCCTTCCTGTCTGCAAAAAGGGGTTCGGACATTTTTAAGAGGCAAAAAAGCTTAAATGTGCAGTGTTTACGTTGTCGGTACTACTATCTGCGAGTCTGAACATGATCTAAAAGGCAAACAAGCAAGGAGAATGAGAAAGACAGGAGTATGGGTGAAGAGGAAGGCGCAGAGACGAGTGTAGAGAAAGGGTGGAGGCTCCACAAAACATGGTTTTCGTTTATTTGGTTCTGTCATCCATCTGTTCGTTCTTTCTTTCTCCGGTTCTGTATAGCTTACTTTGCTTTGTCTTCCTTCCATCTTTTCTGTCTTTCTCCCTTCACCTTGGTCATCCTTTTTTTTTAGTTTGGTTTTACACCAGTTCTTTCAATGTTGCATTCCTTCCTTCGGTTCTGTCATACTTCTTACAGCTTTATAATTGTTCCATCAGCTCTACCTTCCTCCACTTTTGACATCCTTTCTTTGATTCTTTCTTTTTTTCGTTCAGATTTTACTTCATTCCTTCAGTTTTACCTTCCTTTCCCTGATTCGGTCGCCAATCATATCTGTCATGCTTTGTCTACATTTCTGTCATGCTTTGTCTACAGTTTTTCATTTCGCCGTTCGGTTTTTGCATCCATACTAGCATCGCCCTACTGTTCTGTCGGTGTTATAGTGCTTCCTCCGTTTTTCTTTCCTTCTTCAGCTCGGCCGTTATTCGGATCCATCATTGTCCTCTGTTCTCTATTTCGTCCCCATGTTCTGTCATCCGTCCATAGAGTTGTGTAATTGTTCTTTCTGTTCTATCTTCCTCCGTTCAGTTCTGACCTTCTTCCTTCGGTATATATTTGCTATCTTCACGTCAGTTTGATCGTCCATCCAATATGTCATGCTTCCTTTAACTGTTTCTTCCTTTTTATTTGTCATCCTTCCGACAATTTTTTTTTCTTTGATCCTTCAGCTGTGTCTTAATATCTGTCTTTTTTCTTTCGGTTTTTACCATCTCTTTATCCGTTTGGTCGTGCTTTAATTTTATTATGTTTTCTTCAGTTCTGTCATGCTTTCCTTTCATTCTGTATTTCTTGCTTCCGTTCTGTCATACTTGCTGAAGTTCTCTCTTCCTACATTCAATTACATTTTCCTTCCTGCAGACCTGTTTTCGATCTTTGGCTTCTGTCCTCCTGCCTTCATATGTGCCTTTGTTCCACTCGCTATGTCTTCCTTCATATGTGCCTTTGTTCCACTCGCTATGTCTTCCTTCATTTGTGCCTTTGTTCCACTCGCGATGTCTTCCTTCATATGTGCCTTTGTTCCACTCGCTATGTCTTCCTTCACATGTGCCTTTGTTCCACTCGCGATGTCTTCCTTCATATGTGCCTTTGTTCCACTCGCTATGTCTGCCTTCACATGTGCCTTTGTTCCACTCGCGATGTCTTCCTTCATATGTGCCTTTGTTCCACTCGCGATGTCTTCCTTCATATGTGCCTTTGTTCACTCGCGATGTCTTCCTTCATATGTGCCTTTGTTCCACTCGCGATGTCTTCCTTCATGTGTGCCTTTGTTCCACTCGCGATGTCTTCCTTCATGTGTGCCTTTGTTCCACTCGCTATGTCTGCCTTCACATGTGCCTTTGTTCCACTCGCGATGTCTTCCTTCACATGTGCCTTTGTTCCACTCGCGATGTCTTCCTTCATGTGTGCCTTTGTTCCACTCGCTATGTCTGCCTTCACATGTGCCTTTGTTCCACTCGCGATGTCTTCCTTCATATGTGCCTTTGTTCCACTCGCGATGTCTTCCTTCATATGTGCCTTTGTTCCACTCGCGATGTCTTCCTTCATATGTGCCTTTGTTCCACTCGCGATGTCTTCCTTCATGTGTGCCTTTGTTCCACTCGCGATGTCTTCCTTCATATGTGCCTTTGTTCCACTCGCTATGTCTTCCTTCACATGTGCCTTTGTTCCACTCGCTATGTCTTTGTTCCACTCGCGATGTCTTCCTTCATATGTGCCTTTGTTCCACTCGCTATGTCTTTGTTCCACTCGCTATGTCTTCCTTCATATGGTTCTGTCCTTGTTCGTTTAGTTCCCACATCTTTTCTTCAGTTTTTTTTTTGTACTCCCAGTTCTTATAGAACAGAGAGTACTTTACAATGGGAACGAAGAAATGCCGTCTGTGTGTGTGTGTGTGTGTGTGTGTGTGTGTGTGTGTGTGTGTGTGTGTGTGTGTGTGTGTGTGTGTGTGTGTGTGTGTTTGTGTGTGTGTGTGCGTGCGTGCGTGCGTGTGTGTGTGTGTGTGTGTGTGTCTGTCTGTCTGTCTGTGTGTGTGTCCGTCTGTAGTCAAAATGTGTTCCACTCGCTCCAGACAAAGCTTCTGGACCAATATTTCTGAAAATGTGTAGGTATGTTCATTATGCTTCACGGATGATGCCCGATGGTTTACTTCACCAGAATAGCTGTTACTAACGGCTATAAATGATAATTTAAAAAAAAAAAACTTCAATAAGGGAAATAACCACCGCACTGTCGAGTTTTTTTCTTCCATTAACTGGAAATTGTCTCCCCTGTCTGTCACTGTACGGGAGTACGTTTATATGTTTTGCATCTTGTTTTCTTTTGGAATTATCTTCCTTCCTTCAGTTCTGTCTTTGTTTCGTCGGTTCTGTCTTTCTTCCATAGTTCTATCTATATTGTTGCAGTTCTGTGTTGTTGTTTTTTTTCCTTCACTTCTGTCTTCCTTCTCTCAGTTCTGCTTTTGTTTCTTTGGTTCTGATCTTCTTGCATCAGTGTTGTCTTTGTTCCTTAGGCTCTGCCTTTTTTCAATTAGTTTTGAGTGTGATCCTTCGGTTCTGCATTCCTCCCCAATGTTAAATTTTCCTTCCCTCAATTCAATCCAGTTGCAGTGACAGGGATCTCTTTTGCTATTTATCAGTGAACACCTACAAAGGTATCAGCTGAGACAATGATAAATGAGCTATTGTAGACGTCTTCAATGATAAATGAGCTATTGTAGACGTCTTCAGTCTTACACAGGACTAATAGTTGTGTAATGTTTAAGAGTAGTCATTTACTATGCTAATGGGCCTTACAATGCCTGCATGCATAACCTGTATTTGTTCTCCAATGTCCACAACACAATGCTGCATCTGGCTTTTGCCCATACTCATTCATAATCTTCATTGATTCTTCTAGTTTTCCCTGGTGAATCAACTGACGTTACACTTTGTTTTCCATGCGAACATTGGGTTTTTTGTTGTTGGTTGAAATCTTGTTCTACAATACTTGATCTAACTTTGGTGTGTAAACAACAAGACTATCAGGCTAGTAAACTCCATTCTTCATTTTCATCATCGATCTGTAATTGTGTTTGATGCCATCATTTAATGTGTTCTAGTGTGCCCTTTATTGAATTCACATTCAGATGTGTATTTGCCTCATAGGATGAACGAAGTTATGTTGGACTGAACTGAATTTGCCACATACTTTTTGCCAAGTGGGTTTCTCAACATTACTTCTTTTTTTTAATTCAGCTTCTCCTCCTCCTCTTCCTTGTTCTTTTTTTTTTTTCACTTATTGTTCCCCTGCTTTTTCCTGTTCTCTCATTGTTTTTGTCTCATTCTCCTCTTTCTAATGCCCTTATTCATATTCATCTATGATGATGATGATGACGATGATGATGATTATAATCATGATGATGATCATGATGATAATGACGATGATAATGATAGTAAATGTGATACTAATCGTGAGAAGGAAAGAAAGACAGGCAAACAAGAGTGAAAGCACATTCAAGAATAAAGAATATAAAGGAAACACCATTCAAAAGAGAACTAAAACTAACTGCCATATTGCCAGTGGGAGAGTACACACCACAATGACACACAAGCAACGGATTGAGGCGAGCCGTTATAAGAACATCAGGTTTATGTTGTCCCTAGAGTGACTTCACAGATTAGGCAGAAAAAAGGGTCCATGGATAGGGTGATCAGATGTGGAAAAAAGCAAATTGAATCAAAGCCGGAATTCAGTCAATTGAGAACTAACAATTCGTTGTAAATGTATTCTTTACAGAACTTCATACTGAAGACACGAGGCTTGCATGCTATGTTGCAATGGCTCTAGAAAAGATTACAGTGGACCACAAAGCTGATGGTAATACACATCTTCGGAGCATAGTTGGGCATAATAAAAGATTGCATTGAGGTAACTGCAAAGGACGGTCCCCAATCCCACCCACACTCTGACGAAACGAGTGGTCTCCCTGAAATGTGCTCCCTGCGCCATCCGCTTCTTCCCCTTCCGCTTCCGACGAAACGTCGCAATGCGTCAAAACTTGAGGAGCTCCCATGAGAGATGGCGTGCGTTGCGACAACAGAAGAGGGATGGGGAGGAAGGAGTTTCGTTGCAATTTGGGACAAAGCTGTGGCGAGAGCGTTTATCAGTTTTTGTTTAAAGAGGCAAATGTTCATCTGCCAGTTCTCTCTCTCTCTCTCTCTCTCTCTCTCTCTCTCTCTTCTCTCTCTCTCTCTCCTGGGTCTTTCTGTCTGTTTCTGTCTCTGTGATTCTCGGTCCATTCCTATTTTACTCCATCCCTCTACTCTTTTCTGTTCTATCAGAGTCCATCTTTTATCTGTGCTATCCCTCACTCATTCTGTCTGTCTGTCTGTCTGTCTGTCTGTCTGTCTGTCTGTCTGTCTCTCTCTCTCTCTCTCTCTCTCTCTCTCTCTCTCTCTCTCTCTCTCTCTCGCTGACCAGGAGCTCTATGGTATTCTGTGTCATCAGATACCGTTTGTAGCAAAATGTATGACAGAAGAGTGGCTGAAACGAGCAGATTTTTATGTTACTGAAAACAAACATTGTTTAAAGCGTATTGATATTCCCATCCCCTACCCAATACTCCCCGAGCTCAATACTCCCTTTCATTCGATTGTCCCTGTCTTGATACTCCCCTTCTTCCCCCCCCCCCCCCCCCCCCACCCCCCCCCGCCTCGTTTTCACCCCGCTTGTCGTTGCTGGAAACTCCCCTGTTGGATATTGCCAAAGTCTAGCAGTTCCCCATGCTCAGCATTCCCCTTGGTCAGTACTTCCTAACCACTATGGATAGAAGCTGTTGTAAGGGGGGGGGGGGGGGGGGGAACGATGGAAAATCTGTCCAATACCACAGTTAAAGATGGCAAGTGCGCACGTGCCTGCGCTCGCACGCATTCACACACACACACACACACACACACACACACACACACACACACACACACACACACACACACGCACGCACGCACACGCACACACCACAACACACCACACCACACACACACACACACACACACACACACACACACACACACACACACATACACACACGCGCGCTCTCACATACACACACATGCCATAGGGAAGCAGGGGTAGAATCGGACGGGGAAGTATCGAAAAGGGGGGGTCTTATTTAATTAAGCGAATGGGAAGTACTTTGCAGGGGAAGAGGATTATCGAGCACCGGAACTATTTACATGAAGGAGTACCGACCTGACCCCCTCGAGAATTCATTGGTTAATGTGTATGTTTCAGATGGGTGTGTTTCTTTTTCTTTCTTTTTGTCTGTCTTTCGTTTCTTTCTTTCTTTCTGTTTGTCTGTCTCTCTTTCTTTGATCTTGCTTGGTATACATTGTTCTACAAATGATGTGTAATTACATTGTCAATTACTCTGATCTGCTTTTGTTTTTCTTCTCTTTTATTTATTTTTCTTTCTATGTTATCCTATTTAGAGATCGATAATGAATCTTTTTTCGGCAAAAATTGTGATTGATCGAGAATGCCTCATTTCATACACGAATATTCCAAAGGCGATTTTTTATTTTTGTTGTTGTTTTTGTTGGTAGCCACACCCATCACACCCCTTGTAATAAGATAGGCTTTGCCACGACAGTGTGTGGTAGTCCTTCGGATCCGAAGATGACGTTAGCGTTTCTGCACCTCATCGATGTACGCGGAGGTGGCTCTGCAGCCCCAATCTGGAGGCGCAGAGTCTGGAACAGTGGGGGCACTGGAAGTCCGTTGTCGTGATCACTGCTGCTGCTGCTCTGTGACGTTGATCCCTGGCGGCAGTCAGCTTTTGGCGTCGAGTACTTTCGAAGTTGGTAGCGGCTTTGTGAATTGTGGCCCGCCACAGAGGTCGGTCACTGGCGCACTCCTCTAGTTCTTTTGGTTTGAGTTCGCACCACTGGAGGTTTGATTTGACCGAGTCCTTGTACCGTTTCTTTGGGCGTCCTTGGTTTCTCTTGCCGTGCAGAAGCTCTCCGTACAGCAGTTGCCTTGGCATACGGTGCTCTTCCATACGGATGACATGCCCCACCCATCGAAGCTGGGCCTTGATGAGCATGGACTCGATACTTGTAGTGTGAGCACGGTCCAGGACCTCGAGGTTGGAAACACGGTCCTGCCAATGGATTCCGAGTATGG
>CM031597.1:40756954-40761954 GCA_018398815.1 Conus ventricosus | reverse complement strand
TCTTTCTTCCCCCGTTCTTTCCACCTCATCCCACCCCCCTTTTGTGTGTGTGTGTGTTTGTGTTAAACCTTTGCCAATTTATCAATGCAATGACGGAAGAACTGTTAACCTGCACATATTTTCTCCACTACTAAATTGTTGTTCAGGATATTATTGTTTGGTCAATCAATAGGAGTTCTGGCCCTTTGCGGTCGGTTGGTGTATAAGCAAAGTTACCTTACCTTAGATTGCATCTCTTAGGAGATCTAAGTAAAGGCCGTTCTGCATAATTCTTAGCTGTTGCCCAATTCTTGGGGTATTAAACAGCAGAGTTGACCACTCTGACTGTTCGACATCTTGTGACCTCTCTTGCATCCGTAAGTGGATTTTAAAAGCCTAGGCTCAAAATTTCCCCCTACAAATATACTGTTCATATAACATGTTAGTTGTTCAGCATTTTATCAGCATCTTACCACACTTTCTTTTCGTTTTACTTCGATCCTATTGTTTGGCTGGTGGTGAGATCACTGCGGAATTATTGACTGCGGTATATCTCCATCTGATGCCAAGGGAGCACAGACACAGTTAGCCGTGCCTCCCTGATGAGCCCGATTCAGCAGACAAAAGGTCTCGGGGCAGGCAATATGAATGGATCTGTCAACAATATGGATGGATTATATAATGGTTCCCATAAGCTGCTGGTGAAAGGCTAGATATTTATACATATTTTCCCAATTCATTGGTCTTATTTTTCTTTCTTCCCCATGTTTTCCTCTCCACATTTTTGTTTTGTTGTTGTTTACAATTGTTGCTAAATCATTCATCTATCGCCAGAAAAGCTGTTGGCCTGCACTTGTTTTTCCCCACTGCTAAATTGTCTTACATCCTCTCTCTCTCTCTCTCTCTCTCTCTCTCTCTCTCTCTCTCTCTCTCTCTCTCTCTATATATATATATATATATATATATATATATATATATATATATATATATATCGAAAGGCGCCATCTCAAGTGACATAGCAAACTATGTCACAGACATCCAGAACCCAAAAGCTAAATTGTCTTACATCCTCTCTCTCTCTCTCTCTCTCTCTCTCTCTCTCTCTCTCTCTCTCTCTCTCTATATATATATATTATATATATATATATATATATATATATATATATATATATATATATATATATATCGAAAGGCGCCATCTCAAGTGACATAGCAAACTATGTCACAGACATCCAGAACCAAAAGCAGGAAAATGCAAACCTCTCACCAAGACCCACAAGCAACAGCCTTATCCTATTAGACTCCTGCTGACAGGATCAGGCACTCCAGTACAGCCACTTTCTAAGCTTGTCCAGAAGGCTATTCAACACCTGACGCAACATCTACCATATCAGATCATGGACACTAAAGAGTTTCTACAGAAGATAGAGAGGATAAACTCGAAGTACAGCCCACTTCCACCATCAGCAACACTAGCAATCTGTGACGTAGTTGCTCTCTATCCCAACGTCAACAACGTAATGGGAGTTCCTGCTACAAAGAAGATGCTGCAAAAGATCCCATCGCCTCTTGACATCCCCACACGCTGTATCATGGAAGGGCTTGACATTGCATTGAACAACAATTTCTGCAAATATGAAGACGGCGAAAGCAAAATAATCTATGCCAAGCCCAACCGTGGTACAGCCATGGGACCCTGTCATTCCTGTGATTATGTAGATGTTTTCATGGGAGAGCTAGACCACAAGCTTGTTTCTACAACATCAGTTCCACTCCTTTCTTTTCTACATCCGAGTCCAGATGAAGATGTCAAGAAACTGGACTGGAACAGATTTAGAGGACGATGGATTTGCTGTACTTCCATTTGCCTCCACAGTTGATCAGTTTCAAGCTGAACTCCAAACCCTTCATCCTCCATCCATCAAATGGACAGTAACACATGGTACTGAAGTGGAGTATTTGGACGTGAAACTGAAACTTCACGAGGGCAAGATCAACACAGACGTGAACAGCAAACATTGCCACTCTTATCTTCATCCTGGTAGTTGCCATTCTCCAGGAGTCTTCAAGGGCCTCATTGAAGGTATTGGAATACGACTCCGCATGATCTGCAGTGACGATGACAAACTGGCAGCTAGGATACAAGAGTATTCCAACTATCTGTGTGTGTCAGGATGGAAGTGGGATGTAGCCCATTCACGTCTCATTAAGGGAGCCAGCAAGAATAGAGAAACACTTCTTCATCAACCTCGCAAGAAGCAGACGAAGAAACTGGCTTGGGTTACAACATTTGACCCGAGAGTGCCCAGCAAAGGAAAAATCATCAATGAAAATTTGAAAATTCTCTATGCCAACAAGAAGAACGAAGAAATCTTTCCCAAGAAGATGTTGATCTCGGCAGACAGGAGAAGGAAGAACATTGGGGAAATTTACAAGCCCACTGTCCCCCAAAGATTCCGACAGCACGGTCCTAAGGAAGAACCTGGCTTCTTCCCTTGCAAAGACCGTTGTGATACATGCAAACATGTCATTATTACCAGGAGTCTGAGGTCTTTGTTCGATGGCAGAATAATCAACATCTCTAAACACATCACTTGCGAGACACCAAGAGTGTTGTATGCCATCTCCTGCTCTCTCCATGAAACTGAAGTGTATGTGGGCTCTACCAACAATTTAAAACTCCGTTGGGCCAACCACAAGTCGGACATCAATCTGGGGAAAACAAGAAGTGTAGACTTGCTGCCCATGTGAACCAGATTCCCCATCCAAAAGACAAGAACCTCCCATTCCTCAAGATCACCGCATTTGACGCTGCAGATGATGATGAAGATCTACTTCGCAAGGAGATTTGGTACCAGTGCAACCTTGGCACAATTTTTAATGGTCTCAATTCAAGAAAGGATTTCCACTTCATGGTGAAGACCGGGCGAAGAATGGATTCGGATGTGATGTGTGCCTTAAACATGTAAAGCGACAGATAGAGATAGAGAGTAGAGAGGAGAGGAGAGAGAGAGAGAGAGAGAGAGAGAGAGAGAGAGAGAGAGAGAGAGAGAGAGAGTTGACGTCTTTTTGAACATTGACGTAGTGCTAGAACTACGTTTCTACAGAAGTGACGTGAAGGTACTGAAGAAGGCTTCGCAGAGGAGCCGAAATTATTTACAGTAATAATATTGATCTATAGCTTCCTTAAAGTGGTCGAGTTTTCTTTGTTGTTTTTTTGTTATATATATACATATTATACATGTGTGTGTGTGTGTGTGTGTTTGTGTGTGTGTTTATATATATATATATATATATATATATATAGAGAGAGAGAGAGAGAGGAGAGAGAGAGAGAGAGAGAGAGAGGGAATGGTACTGAGGATCAGCGCAATCTTAAAAACAGTGCTCAACCACAGTGGGAGCGACATTTGTTATATTAAAAGCAAGTTAAAAGCAAGATGTTTTTACCAGCTTGATTTTAACTTGCTTATAATATATATATATATATATATATATATATATATATATATATATATATATATATGAATATAACCAAAGAGCCTAAAATGATTTTAAAAGTACTCGACCCCTTTGGGGGAGCAACATTTGTCAATGATGTTAAAAAGGATGGTTAAAACTCGAGGTTATGCTAGGTTCACACGAGAGCAACTTTACTGCCAACAAATAGACCCCAAAAGTTGCCAACTCGATGTGCAACAAATCAAAAATAGATTTTGGCCAAAGTTGCTTCGTCATATGTGAACGCAAGAGGCAACTATATGGCAACTCCGTAGCTCCGCCCCTTTTTTTTGCTGGCTTGGCCTACGTGCGCGACCTACTTTCCTTGTAGTTGCCACGTAGGTTGCAACTTTTGCAAGCAACTTCTGGAAAAGTTGCCAGCTTTGTTGGCTCGGTTGAAAACAGGATGAGGCAACTGCAGTGACGTCCGTTTTTTTGCTAATGTATCCTCATCCGCACCTATATCTACCTCCTCAGAAGACATGGCTACTAGAACTAGAACTAGACTCAAAAGTGATGGTCATTGAAAAAAGCCTATCTATCACACAAGTAGCAATAGCAAAGTATGAAAATTTTCTCCAAAACTTGGCCCTTTTATACTGTTCCGACGACAACTCACCGAGGTTGCATGCATGTTGCCGACACGCACAACAAAAAGTTGTCATGCAAGCAACAAAATTCGTGCTTGCATGCGTGTGGAAAAAAGCGAGAAAAGCGTGGCGGCACGTGCCGCTTTTTGTCGCACCATGCACTTCGCTCCGCCCCTTTTTTGTTGCCTACCGGATATACTTGTGTTGCCAAGCTGTTCACACAAAAGCAACTTGAAGTTGTCATGCAAAAGTTGCCAACCCCACCAAAAGTTATATCTCCCGACGTTCAACTTTTGGCTTGTGACAACTTCATAGGCAACTTTTATTGGAAAATCCAATGGCGTCTAATTGGTTTATAATGATTGCTGTAGTGACAACTTTTGAAGCAACAATGTAGCAACACATAGGCAACTTGGAGTTGCCACCCATTGTTGCCTCATTGTTGCACTCGTGTGAACCAGGCATTAAAACTCTACAAATTTGTTTCGAGCTTGCTGCGCTGTCATCAGGATGTTTTTGGTTTGCCCACCGCCGATGTTATATAGCGTGTGGGTTCCCGTTTGCGGTTGTTTGCACGTGCGGGTTGGCTGCACGTGTTTTTGGGGGCTTTTAGGTTTTTGTTTTGGGTGTGATCACTAACAACGATTTCCATTTATGCCTGCAGTTGTTTACTATTTCTGTTTTGGTGTTTAAAGTTGCTAAGTGTGGTTTGCATAGTATTAACCATTTTTTCAGTTAAACATAGGTTGCACCTTTTTGAAACATTGCTGTATGGTGATGCTCTTTTTATGATTTTCCAGGATATATTGTAGCTTGTTTTTGCATCTTTAAGTTTCCAGATATATTTGCTCAGTTCTGTTTGGTTTTTATATTTTTCTTTATTGAACGACTGTTTGGTTGCATATCTGGTTTTGAAGTGGTTTTCAGTGA
>CM031597.1:40740603-40756854 GCA_018398815.1 Conus ventricosus | reverse complement strand
CCCCCCCCCCACCCCCCCAAAAAATCACGAAACCCGACCCGCCGCGCCGCGCGCGCGTCGTGTCGCTCTCTCACTACTGACTTTTCCGCTCTGCATACAGAGCAAACTAGGTTATTCCCCCTCTCAGATTCAGGAATGCAGCCTTCGGGCATCAGAAAGAGATAGAAGAATTAGGTATTTTTTGACGAGGGATGGGGGGGGGGAGACAATAATGATCGGGTTTACTTTCCTGCTTACGTCTCCGCACGTGGGACTGATCTCAGCTGCTCAAGTGTCAAGGAGAATATGTACACAACATAGACTGTTGAGATGAGGTCGGACACATACACAATATTGGAACAAGCACACCTTTAAATACACGCACGCACATGCGCGCGCGCGCCGAACACACACACACACACACACACAACACAAACACACACACACACACACACACACACAACACACACGGACGTACGCATGGACGCGCGTACTTGCGCGCGCGCGGGCAGAGAGAGAGAGAGAGAGAGAGAGAGAGAGAGAGAGAGAGAGAGAGAGAGAGAAGAGAGAGAGAGAGACTCAAGACTAAGATATTTTATTCATTTTAGGCCTCAGCCCATCATGAAGGGGAATGTGAAAATGAAACTGAGTAAAGAATACAGCAGGTTCAAAATACAAGTTAACGATGATAAAATGTATTCATGTACCTTTCAAGAAGTCATAACATCTCTCATTTTAAATCCTTTATACACAAAACAAAGAAACTACCACATCTTCAGGTTTGGTCGATGACATTAGCAAACTCAGTTTAAACAGTGACGGAATGTCTATAGTATTAGGCTTAATTAAAGTTTCTCGATATGTTTAGAGCTGGCAACAGAGAACAAAATGCACCTCACTTTCTTCGCCTTCAGTACATAAGGGCAAATTAAATCGTTGAACATAGACGTTTTGTATCGGAAGCGATGTAAAGCTACTCAGAAACCCCGAGCCTAAATCTAGTCGTAATATATTTTAAGTGCCTATCAATATCTAAATGTAAGTAAGGTTTTAGACTGTGGTCACTGCAAAAAACTCTATACAGGCTGAATCTAATCACTAGTTTGAATATGATCGGACCAAGTTGCCACCTACAGTCAATCATCCTTGCCTAAACAACATATAAAATCATGAACATTTCCAACGCCTTGACTTGCCCAAACAAATCCAAATCCAATTTAAACAAACATAAGCGCACATTTGTTACCCAATTTTTCTACCTTTTATATCAAGGTCAAATAACATATCATAAGCTTGCGTGGAATCCTGTGATTCTCCATTTGTATCAGCTTAAGCCAGTAGCGAATACACTTAACAGCAGAATTTATAATATTGGATAGCGATTGGTTTCACCATAAACAAGGTCATTGGGTGTTCGCCTGTCTACTCCTAAAAATTTTTCTTCAACGCAAATAAATGGACTGATTCACAATGGACAACAGCATTGTCTAGGCCCATAATTCAGAGCCATACTGCACAACTGGGCTGTATCTGAGAATCAAACAATTTCATAAATAAAAGAGTTGTTATCCAAAAATTATAACCTTTTCAGAACATAAATCAAAGCATTCTTAGCTCTGCTTGCAAGGTCTTTGCATGCAGCAGTGAAACTCAAGCGCGTAGAGAAAAAAATTCCTAAATATTTATACGCATTAACCACAGGCATTCTTTCACCGTTATAACAACCATTTTTCTCTCACACTCAAATATCCACCCTTCCGAAATACTATGATATTGCTTTTAGTCATTTTTAACTTTAAGTTGAAGAGATGCAGCGGCATGTTGTAAGCTGTTCAGTTGTGTTTGCAGACCTGTAACTGTCTCTGCCATCAAAACAAACATCGTCAGCCAACAACAGAATAAATAATTCGAATGCATCTAGTGAAAATCGAGCGCCATGTCTTCCTTTTTTTAATTACTTCAACCGACAGTTCGTTAATGAAAAGAGAAAATAAAACAGGGCTGCAAGCATCTCCCTGCCTTAATCCTGATGTGCAGCAATGTAATCAGTTAACATAGAACCACATCGAACTCTGGCTTTGACATCATTGTACATGCTTTTAATGCATCTGAATAATTTACCTTTAATGCCATTTTTTAGGAGAATTGGCCAAAGAATATTCGATTTATCGTGTCAAAAGCTTTTTCGAAATCAATAAATGCAACATACAATTTTCGATTATAACAAAACTGTTTCTGTACGAGAGCTAGTAAAGAAAACATAGATATGGTCGACTGTAGAGTATCCTCTCTTAAATCCAGCTTGATAATCACCTGTGAGATTGTGTTCATCCACCCATTCTTGCAGTCTATTATTTATCACTATACCAAATAATTTACTACTAACATCGCTCAAGGAAATTCCCCTATAATTATTAGGATCATTGATATCACCCTTCTTAAAAATAGGTTGAATAACAGATTCAAACCATTCTCAGGAAACACGCCATTATCAAATAGCTTATTAAACAATTTTCAGAAGGAAGTATACAACTTGATCATTCGAATTTTTTAAAAAGCTCGCAATAATGCCATCGGACCAGCTGCTTTATGGTTTTTTAGTTTTTCTAAGTGCTAGCAATATTTCATCTCTAGAGATCGGACGATTCATATAGCCTTCCATTTCAACTTCAGCTGAATACTCATTTACCGTGTTCTCAGCATCCGTCTCCAGCAAGGCTTTAAAGTGTTGAAACCAGGAATCGACTGATATATTATTTCTAGGCTGTTTTCTTTTGAAGGACGCGTTATGAACAACGTCCCAAAATTCTTTTTGGTTTCCCACTGTCATTACCAGTTTATCTAGTAAAGCTTTGTTGAATTGTTTCCTCTTCCGCTTTAGTAAATTTTTATATTCACGTCTGGCAATTACATATTCATTTCTCATTTCGATTATTGTTTCTGTTTCTTTTCTAATTTTACTGAACGACGAAATATCTGTAACAATCTTCTAGTGTTTTTTTTACAAAGTTTACATTCTATATCAAACCATTTACATGAACTTCCATTGTTATTAAATGATATACATGTTTTCATGGATCCAGCACTTTCTCTTATACAATCATTAAAAACTTTAAGAGCATTATTTACGTTAACATCAATCAAATCAATTGCAATATCAATTTTTGTGTGCGTTTCTTCACTGCACAAAATACTGGTATATGTAGCTGCACACTTCTCGTCCCATATAAGTTTGTGTATGACAAAATTCTCTTTTTGCATACACATATCAAGTGAACATTCCTTGGGAAGAACAACACATGCTGTCACTGGTAAATGGTCGGAATCAATACGGGCAGCTATAGATAATTCGCAAGAATCAAACAGAATAATAAAAAAATTCACGTGAGAGTACGAAATAGTCTGTGACACTGCTTCCAGAGTCAGATATAAATGTGTAGCAACCTTCATAGTCGCCTTTGCACATGCCATTTAAAATACACAAATCTAACGCAGTGCACATGTTCAATAATAATTTACCATAGCTGTTCAAAGTACAGTCATTGAATGTCGAACCATATTATAGGACAAATTACTGAACTGGGGGATCAAACGTATTTTGTACAATATAATCTAGAGAAACATCAGCTGTTCTGCTATTCAAATCTCCATTTAAAATAACATACACATCATTCTGCAACAGAAAATCGGTTAAACATTCTTCAAGCATACTAATTCCATTGTCAATATCAAAATAATGTAAAATGGAGATCCTTCTGGTGGTATATATGTACAAACATACAGAATATCTTTACCTAATCCAAATAACTCTTTACTGATCAAAAACATGCAACAATTAACATGATCCATATCAATACTTTTAACGTACGGGAAAAGATCATTCCTTACTAAACAAACAAGTCCTCCCGATCGTCTACCCTTTTTAGTAAATTTAACGGCAGGTTACAAAATAGTCTGTACCCGGTGAATAAGTCCAACTGACAGTCCTCAATGAACGTCTCAACTAAACAAACAAAATCGAACTGACAAACATAAGAAATGAAACCAGAGTCAAATTTTTTGATAGCAATCCGTTTACGTTCCACAACAAAAAAGAAACACGTTTTGGTTTTGCGCTCGGTGTGTGTTGCACGTGCTCACTCACGCTGTCACGACACGGCACGGCCTTGCTGACCTGATTAACATCGCAGAGTTCAAGCGTGTCACTGACATGACGAACAGGTAAGCGTACAGACGGTGTTGGGTTACATTTGTTACCTCTCGTGTTCCTATCAATGGGAGAATTAAGTCCAGAAAATGGCCGGCCAGAATCCTATCTGGATTCACGCAAACTGTCCCCCTCGCCAAGGAAGTACTTCTGACCATCAATGAGTAGGTGGTCAAACACCATCGTGGCCCTCTTCCCATCATTTCTGGCTTTTTTCAGGTGGGGAGACAGTTTGCGTCTTATCTCCCTCACTCGGAAGGGGAAGTCTTCTCCTACCAAAAATTCTGGTACCCTGCAATTTCTTTTTCACACTGAGAATTTGTACTTTGTCTTTATAAAAAGTGTATCTTGCGATCATCGGGAATCTGGTTTGTTGTTCAAACGATGGACCCTGTCAAATTGGATGTCACCGCTTATATCCAGCTTTTTAGCAATGACGTCATGCAATTTGGTTGCACATTGTTCATTGGATTCGTTTTGCTCTCTGTCTATTCCATAGAATATTAGATTATTCCTTTGGATCTGCCCTCAAGGTCGTCAGTCTTTCTTTCTAACTGATCGACTCGAGAGAGCAGATTTAGAGTTTTTTTTGTAACAAAGTTTGATTTTCTTTTTTCAAATCATCCACCTTTTTTTTCAAGTCCAACATATCCTTCTGTAACTCAACATGCTGTTCTCTCAGTCCTGTCACACATCGTTCCACTTCATCGAGCTGTTTTGTTTGGCGTTCTGAACTTTCATGGACTGCAGTATCTCCACAACATCACAAGGGTAGGCTGCCGGGAGGGTGAAGGTGATGACTGTCTGCTGCCCTGGGGTGCCGCGGTCCTGTCCTGGCTCGTCCGTCCACTGCTGCCTAGTCTTGGCTGCCTCAGGCTGTCCTTGGGTCCGGGTTCTGCTCCACGTCTCCGCACCTCATCACAGACCGCCCCAGAACAGCAGGGTGAGGAGCAGGCCAAGGGTGACACCGTCCAACCTGCTCCGCGGTGTCAATATGGCGATGCGCGCGGCTTTCTTCTCCCTGGCCCTCTTCATCATGAACGACATGAAAACTGGCACAAAGCAGAGCCGCATGTCGCTCGAAAAGCGAGTGGAGTGGATGGCATGACTCAGGATGAATCAGCTGGCAGAAAATGGCGACCCTGACTGTCTTCTGTCTTCGTCAAGATGCACGAATCGGCGAGCGTTGAAACATGCGACTTCTGCGCATCAGTGTCAGGTCACGCCCCCAGAGAGAGAGAGAGAGAGAGAGAGGGAGAGGTGCACACACACACACACGCGCGCGCGCGCGCGCGCGCGCGCAAGCAAGCACGCACGTACGCACGCACACACCAACACACCCCACGCATGTACGCAAGCACGCACGCTCACTCCATTAGTCACACACATACACACACACACGCGCGCGCGCGCGCGCGCGCCGCAAGCACGCACGCACGCACGAAGCACGCACGCACGGAAACACCGCGCACGCAGGTACACCACTCCTCCCTCCCCCCCCCCCACACACACACACACACATACTCACACAACCTGTACCAAATGCAAAACCGCCATTGATATCATACTGCGAAACAGTATTCGAGAGAGGCAAAACTAATTTTCTTTTTTCCTTGCAGAATAAAACTGCTTAGACCCCACGAATGCCCCGTGGATGAGTTGCAGGGCAAAGAAAGAAGCAGCCAGGTCTGGCAGAAATGCGATGCTCCCCATGGGCTATCGAACACTATATTTTGTCTCCCCTTCAAAACGGTCATTTCTCTCTCGTCCTCTCTCTCTCTCTCTCTCTCTCTTCTCTCTCTCCCCTCTTTCTTCCCCTCTCTCTCTCTTCTCTCTCTCTCTCTCTCTCTCTCTCCTCTCTCTCTCTCTCTCTCTCTCTCTCTTTTTTTCTTGAAGCTTTGATTGCATTCCTTGCGTTTGCTTTCTAATTGTGTCAAAATCTTTCTAGACTGACGGGCGTCTTGAATAAATTATCTATTTCTCGTTTGCCTCTTACCGGTTATCGCGCTAGGAATTTTGCAGACCTGACTGGCCGGCATGTTTGCCCAGCTACCAAGTCGAGACCGTTCTGGAGAAACCAAAAATAGTTGCAACATATAGGTTATTGAACCATGGTTCCAGGATGCCCTTCATCATCTCTTGATCTATTACGGCGATCGAAGACGCTACTAGTCTTGCGCATTTTTCCACACTACCAAAGTCTGGTTTCGCACAGCATCTCTGTCTTTGTAGAGATGAAGAGTAGTGCATCTTGAACCATTGTCAGAAAGGAGGCTTAATGCGACGTAAAGTACTATGGAAAAAAAGTAACAATGATTAAAGCGACGCAAAATACTGATCAGGGAGAACTTCCTCTGTACACAATGGGGTGGATTGAAACTTGACAATGATGTACGCATTAGACCCATTTGAATATTTACGTATAAAGTTGGTCACTCTAACGCAGCACGTGCCCCTCCAGAATACTGACAGTCCCAATAACTGAAACTGGTCCCAGGACCGGCAACTCAAAGAGATGTCGGAATTCTACGTTTGCAAACATTGTTTTACTGGAAGTTTCTAGCCCTAAAACCATCCCAGTCTCTGCTCACACTGTTCAGCTGTTCTAAAATTGTATTGTGTAGATCGAACATTTACAAAATATTTTATTCTGTGTAAAATTTTTAATGCTGTCGTTGACAAGACATAGGGAAATTGTGCCATTAATTTTCCACCTACGTATGCTTTTGTTAGCCTATGTATAAAAAGAAATGAAACAAATCACGATACAACAATATCTTCCTTGAAAATGTCGAAAAGTAGCCCCACTAGCAACAACACAACAACAAAAACCCAACAACACACACACACACACACACACACACACACACACACACACACACACACACACACCACACACACACACATACACACACACACACACACGCACGCACGCGCGCGTGCGCGCGCGCGCGCGCACGCACGCACGCACGCACGCACGCACGCACGCAAGCAAGCACGCACGCACGCACACACACACACACACACACACACAACACACACTGCTTTATTGCCTTGGGTCTTTAAAATGCGCCACGTACTTGCTGCAAACCTGTTTCCTAGGCTTTTTCGGAATATTGGTACGCACACCTGTGATTATCTTAAATTTCTACGAAAGTTCTTATCTTAAAAACCACCACTCCACCACAAACCCTTTTCTATCAATCGACTTATCTATAAATCGATGATTAGCTACAGATAGAATAGGTAGATAGACAGATAGATAGATCTCTCTATATGTGTGTGCGCGCGCGCGCGAGTGCGTGCGTACCGTCTATCAATCTACATTTTAATCTCTCTCTCCCTCCTCTCTCTCTCTCTCATCTCTCTCCCCTCTCTCTCTCTCTCTCTCTCCCCTCCTCTCTCTCTCTCTCTCTTAAATGTATTTGTGAAGATATGTGTGTTTGTTAAAAGTTTTGTAAGTTTTAGTCGCTAGTCATGCTTAGTGGGGCAAGGCCGGATAAAAAAAATGTGTTTGCTTATCTGTTACCCTTGGAAATAAAGATTATCATCGTCAACATCATCATCATCATCATCATCATCATCATCATCATCATCATCTCTCTCTCTCTCTCTCTCTCTCCTCTCTCTCTCTCTCTCTTCTCTACTCTCTCCTCTCTTTTCTCTCTCTCTCTGCGTGCGTGCATGAGCTCGCTCGCGCGCGCGTGTGTGTGTATCAGATAGATAGATAGATAATAGATAGACAGATAGACAGGTAATGGATTTTAAGGGGAAAAGAAAACTAAGTAAAGGTCGAAAAACGTCTGTAACACTGTATTATCACAGGAACAAACGCTTTTTATCACTATTCATTCCTAAGTATCTTAGTTGCAGTTTTCATAATGAAAAAAGTAACCCCCCCCCCCCCCCAGACAAGGGAAACAATTGGGGAATTGTTCTTGTGATCAATCGTCAGTTTAACATTAAATTCTGGCTCAGATATATGTTGGGCCTCAAACCCTCAACATGCATTATAAACGTTTAGTGCAAATCCTAACTGTGGCATGTGGCGTGCTGAGCAAAGGATTTAAACTGGATTTTTATGCTATCGTATGTAGAAGCGAGTCGATGTCGTGATTCACAGTAGGTCAAAAATATACTGCCAATGGAATTCATATAAATTAATTTAAAATAAAAAAAAACCGCTCTGCTTGCTGCCAGCCGAAATAGCCCACTGGGAGAGCTTTAGACTTAAGATCTAAAGATCCATCGTTCAATCACGGGCTCCAAAAGGGGGGAGGGAGGGACATGGGGAAGGGTGGAGGGGTAACGTGACGGACAGTGGTGACGGGAAGTGGAGGAAAGAGGATAGGGGAAGGGGGGTTGGGAAGGCGCAGGAGGGGAAAGGGAAGGAAAGGTTGGGGAAATGGCTAGCTATGGTGTAAAAATAGTGCTTCGCTTGTCTCGCCGTCACTAATTAAAGGAGTCTCTTGAAAGCCAGACAGAGGGCTGAGCATCTATTCCTTGCAAGCCTATTGGTCATGTGGGAGGATTCTTGTTTCAGAGAATGGCTTCACCCGTCCGTCCTTTCCTGCTGTTGACCTTTGCCTTTCCAGTGTCGTTTTCCATAGGCTGTTTCTTGAAATACAATTTTGGCTAGACCTTTTGATCGTAAAACGCAGCCGACGTACATCAGACAAAAACCAACCAATGAAGAAATAAATCGATGACGAATACACAAATAAATAGCAAAAGATAGAGAGAAAGATAGATAATAGACAGGCTGATAGATAGATATACAGATAGAAGGATGCAGAGATAGACAGATAAGACATAGAGATAGAGAGACAGACAGATAGACAGATAGATAGATAGATAGATAGATAGATAATAGATAGATAGATGCAGAAATAGGTAGATAGACAGATAGATAGATCCACAAATAAATGATAAAACAATAAGAAAAGAACATTGCTCCCCAATGTCCTGTATCAAGAGACATTACATGAATGTAGTTCGGTGCGTACTAAAGAACATCAAAACCAAATTCGTGTCTAATTATCATCAAGAACTGGGTAATATTAATGAATGGGCAATATACAGCCGTTAACATATACTTGATACCTTCCCATCTCTACCACGCGATGTCATGCGAGTAAAAAGAAGGCATTTATATTCCATAGTGGCGTGATTATTTATATAATTCCTTTCTCTGGACTTTATGCTTAAAAGGAAACCTGGGTTTTTGGGAAGAAAGTCTGCATTATGAACCTTTCAAGCCCCAAGTTTCCTTTTGGCGAAAAGAAATAAAATAATGCAGGTTGTTAAGCAAAACCCCATCTTTCATCAATGAATGGTTCAGTTTCACCGAAGGAAAATATAGAGCAGGTTGTAATATCGGGAAAAGGGGAGGAACGCAATGGAAAATATAGAGGCAGGTTGTAATATCGGGAAAGGGGAGGAACGCAATGGAAAATATAGAGCAGGTTGTAATATCGGGAAAAGGGGAGGAACGCAATGGAAAATATAGAGCAGGTTGTAATATCGGGAAAAGGGGAGGAACGCAATGGAAAATATAGAGCAGGTTGTAATATCGGAAAAGGGGGGGAACGCAATGGAAAATATAGACAGGTTGTAATATCGGGAAAAGTGGGGGAACGCAATGGAAAAGGGCAGAGGGGATGGTGGAAGTGGGGGTGTCTGGAAAGGTGACCAAATGGATAACATACTGTCCAAGGAAACGAGAAAACACCGTGTGTGGTTCGAGTATTATGCGGGTGCTTGCTTTTTGTTTATCAGCTTTTTTTCCTCTACTCTCTCTCTCTCTCTCCTCATCTCCCCTCTCTCTCTCTCTCTCGTCCTTCCCCTCTCTCTCTCTCTCCTCCTCTCCCCTCTCTTTTTTCTCTCTTCCTCTTCCTCTCTCTCTCTCTCTCTCTCTCTCATTGAAACTTTAAGTGATGGTCTTAATTCGGAACAATGCTACCCATTTTGTCTTCAAATTTTCAGAATGTGTGTACGCGTAGTCACTATTTCCACTTGTCTTCACTGACTGTTACACAAGGAACCAAATGCAACTTTTCAGCTCATGAAAATTTCTGTTATTTCTGGAACTGCTCCTCTTCATCTTTGTTCGAGCTTTTTCTTATGTTCACTCCAACGCATCATCCTCGCTACGCATCTGATTTTTCATCATGCTCCCTCACTACGAACAAACTGCTTGCTATCGTGTGCACTCTGATTCAGTGTATTCCCATCTAAGTCAGGGGTTTTGGAACTTGACTGTGTAGACGGTCCTTTAGAGATTAAAAAGAAATGATGGCGCTTTGCTTTGGCAACACGTTTCCCTCGGGAGAGTCAATAGTTTCACAGAATCAAGAGCAAGCTATTTGACAGAAGAGCTCTAAACGGAACGAGGCCTTTTTAAACTTCTGATTCATCGTCGACCGATGACCATAGCCGGTTGACTGACGAAGGCAGAATCTCTCGCTAACAGCGCGTGAGCGTGTGCATGTATATGCGTGTGCGTGGTGTGCGTGCGTGGAGAGGGACGCTGGACTGGGCAAGAGAGAGAGAGAGAGAGAGAGAGAGAGGGGGGTGTGTGGGGTTGGGATTGGTCCAGGTTGGGTGTTGTGCCTGTCGCGGAACAGACAGTCGTCTTGGGTTCAGCCGGACAGGCAGGAGGCATGCAGAGTCTGTCCTTGTGATCTGTGTGCATGGGACGTCACGGCGCTGGAAACTGGGAATCTGAAGGTTAGGGACTTTTCATAGTTCGTTGCTGGTTTGTGTGTATTCATTCTCTCTGTCTCGGTCTCTATCTCTGTGTCTTCTCTCTCTCTCTCTCTCTCTCTCTCTCTCCCTCTCCCCTCATCCTCTCTCTCTCTCTCTCTCTCTCTCTCTCTCTGTGCATGCATGCATGCATGCATGTGTGTGGTGTGTGTGTGTGTGTGTGTGTGTTGTGTGTGTGTGTGTGTGTGTGTGTGTGTGTGAGTGAGAGAGAGAGACTTAGTGTGTGTATGTGTGTGTGTGTTAATGACTTAGTGTGGTGTGTGTGTGTGTGTGTGTGTGTGTGTGTGTGTGTGTGTGTGTGTGTGTGTGTGTGTGTGTGTTTAAAATCCAATAGCTTGTTTCATTTCATTTTATTCGATTTTACAAAGATAGAGAGAGAGAAGGGGGGGGGGGGGGTAGGGGGCAGATCGGTTAGGTTGAAGGAGGAGTGGGATTGGGTTCTTAATGATTCAGAAATATATATATATATATATATATATATATAAAATATATATATATAATATATATAAAATTTTGTGTGTGTGTGTGTGTTGGTGTGTGTGTGTGTGTGTGTGTGTTTTAAGTTCAAATCTTTGCCAAGCCATTACTATAATGATGGAAGAATTATTAGCCTGAACTTGTTTTCAAACCCCCTACTTAATCCAAGAAAACTCCAAGTAAAGGTTGTTCTGCATAATTCTTAGCTGCTGACAATACTTGGGTTATTGAACAGCAGAGCTGACCACTCGGGCTGTTCCATATCTTTTGATCTCCCTTGCATCCTTGAATGGATCCTCAAGTATAGCTCAAAGATTGTCCCCTGCATTTTAAACTGTTTGAATAATGTTTTTAGTTTTTCAGCAACTTTTTTTTTCCTGTCCACGCTTTCATTTTTTTGGTATTTACTACCCTTCGCTGGCTGCTTTGAGGGTGCTTTTGGATTCCTTTTTGAACTCTTGGTGTGAGAACATCACAGAATTATTGGACGGGTGTGTGTCACTATTTGACGGCAAGAGCACTAATTCAATTAGCCATGTTTCCCTATCGTGTCTGAATCAGCGGACAAAAGACCTGGGAGCAAGCAATATCAACAGGTCTGTCTTCCAGAGGGAGTACGATGGTTCCCTCATGCAGCTAGCGAAGGGTTTACATTAATTAAATATACTTTCTTCATATTATATCCCCCCCTTTTTTTTAACCTGTAACCCTTTTTTGTTGTTGTTTTAGATCAGTTTTTGCTAATCATAATTCTAATGATGGAAGAATTATTAGCCTGCATTTCTTGTCCCTCACCACTTAATTGTTCAGTGTTATAAACACTATACTAAGACTATTATTAGTTGAGCTGAAAATTTATAACAGTTAGTATACGAAGAAGTGCAGTACTTGTTCGAGGAGATGTTTTAGGTAACTTTGTGTGCTGAGGCCAAATCATAGTGCTGCTGATAAACGAAGAACCGCGGTAGTCGTGTATTTCAAGTAGATATAATGTAGACTGTATTCAAATTATGTGAAACCATTGAAGAAAAAAAAAAACAGTCGGAGTGCCTGCTCGTTTATTTCGGGCAGAGAGTGAGGACAACTTTTTTTGAATATATGAGGCATTAATAAATTATTCATCGCAGTACTTGACCACATGCTTCGGGAAAACTGAATGAGTTGTACTGCGAACGACTGCAGCAATCACCGATCAAGATTTAAGCGACATGTTGAATGAAGTGACATGGTCAACGGTGAACCGACCAATTAGGGGACGAGCTTTTGTTCATCGGGCGTGATAAACTTAAGGGCCTATGCTTCCCTCTGCTTGCTGTAGACTGGTGAAAACAAATTTATCATTCCTAGTTAATGTCAGAAGAACTCAGCTGCATTTTTTATGCTGGGTGCCCTTGCATTTTCATTACTTTTAACAAATTGTAACAACTGCGTTGAACACAAAACAAAGTAGAATAAAACAAAAAGGATTCTCTCTCTCCTCTCTCTCTCTCTCTCTCTCACCACACACACACACACACACACACACACACACACACACACACACACACACACCTCGCATGCACACTCACATGCACGCGCGCACACACACACACACACACACACACCACACACACACACACACACATATATAATGTATATATATATAAAAATATTACGATGATTCCCTCAAGCAGCTAGTGAAGGGCATCTCATATTTATAATATATTCCACCCATTTTCTTCATCTTCAAATTTTTTTTTTAAAGTTCAAATCTTTGCCAAGTCATTACTACACGACTGAAGAATTGTTAGCATGCACTTGTTTTCCCCCACTACTTAATTGTTCAGCATTCTATATATATATATATATATATATATATATATATATATATTTTATATATATATATATAATAATATATATATTTTAAAAAACTTATTTTAAAATTCTTAAATTCTGTCATCATAGTTGTCCAATCAAATTTTTTAAAAACTTTTTTTAAAAAACTTATTTTAACAAATATATAAATAAAATATAATATATATAAATATATATATAAATATATATATATATATATATCACAAAGAAGCACCGTATTTGCCAAATATATAAAATCTCTGAGGAACTGTATACCTGTCGTTGCATCATAGCCAGCATAGGAAATCTGTGCTGTTTCCGTGTGGGACAACAGGTGGTATCACGTCAAGCAGCACTAAAGCCGTTGTAATGCATTTCAAAGCAGACTAAATGTCGCTTAAATGCCAACTCAAAAACAACGTACATTGCCTAGAGATCAGAAAAATGTCTTTAAAACCCTCCATGGTACTAGAACAACAGAGAGAAAAAAAACCACAACTAATTTCTTATTTCGTCATTGGCGTCTGGCGCCATTGTTTGTGTTGCCAAGTTTACTTCTCTCGGAATCGGTTTTTTAGCGATCATTGCTTCTCTTATAAATAAACGCTCAGCTAGGGTGGTCAAGTATAGGAAAATGCTCAAAAATGCTCCCTTTAAGGAGATATATAATATATGTTTTGATTCAAGTCGTTAATTTCAGTTTCATCAAGGAGTTACCACGTGCGGACTAGTCCATATACGCTATATCACATCCGCTAGATTTCCAGACCATACTGTGGGCGATATAGAGCTTACGGACAACTGAATTAATAACTATGATGACAGAATTTAAGATGAGGGTCTCATAGCTACGATTTAGCAGATATCTTACCTGCGCAAAGGTCCAATGCGCTGGTCAGACCTTGGGTATCCACCTAAGATTGTGCCACTATTATCACACGGTATGCGTGGTTTTTCCATGAGTTTCCACTTGTGCTTTTGTACATCTGTGCATGGGTGACTGTGCGCTAGATTGTGGTGAATGTATAGCGCTTTGAGAATGATTATTGTTCACAAAAAAGTGTAAATTATGAGGATGCATTTGATGACTACGAGAACGATGACGACGGGGGGGATAGAAACTATGATGATGATGATAATGATGATGATGATCTGTCTATTAAGTTTTAAAGCTGACGAAATGTTGGAGCGTGAAATCATGGAGAACTTGGTGACACTTGGCTGATATCTTAATGCAAACGACAGTGTCCATACCTATCTACACAGAGGTAGCTCGAAGGGGAATCGGATGCCTGCATTCCACTGCAAAGGTCTAGAATATTCCAGACTGCTGTAACACTGCTGTAAACAGTTCCTCACGACAAGTTAATGGCGGTACTCGAAAAATACATATGCTGGCTCTTGGTTGTTTTCACACACACACACCACACACACAAAACACACACGCACACGCACACGCACCACACCACACACACACACACGCACACACACGCACGCACACACACACACACACACACACACACACACACACACACACACACACACACACACGCACACACACACACACACACACGCACACGCACACACAAAACACACACACACGCACACGCACACGCACACACACACTCACACACATACACCACACACGCAAACACACACACACACACACACACACACACACACACACACACACACCACAGAGACACACACACACACACACACACAACACACACACACACACACACACACACACACACACACACACACACACATAAATGGCGTAACTGCCCTCGTCCAATACATGACACTTCATCTTATGCGCTCTGCGCTCGTGGACTCCGTTATTTTTCGCTCCGCTCATGGAGGACCTGCCCCAGATGAAACTGCAAACTTCTCAACCAAGTCAGTGCCCACTCAGCGACAATGGCCGCCTGGTCGTGGCACGGCAAGATGTTGGCTAAGCTGATCATTGGGAAGACACTGAGTGTGGATAGTGATACGGACATTAATTCACTGTTCCGGAGAGAGATATCTTGGGGGTTGGTGAGTTGAGGGGGAACGGATTGCTGTGAGGTGTGGGTGGGGGATGATGGAAGGGGGTGAGGTAATTGTTCGATATCTTTATCGAGCATAGATCAAATGTATTTGTGTGGTGGGAAAGTGGGGAATGGGGTGGGGGGGGGGGGGCGGGATTTCATAACAACATATTGGACTCACTGTTGGAGTAATTATTTGATCAGTAATTTTTGTTATTAACATTGATCGTCATATATCGGGAAAAAGAACATTTTTTTTTGTGCAAAAGAATCATTTGATTCTTTACATTTTACTGCATCATGCATATTATGTAGTATGAAATCTCTCTCATTGCCGGGTTTTTCTCTCCTCGTTAAGAAAAAAAAAAAGGAAGGGAAGAAAATACGTATTGAAGAATGTGTTGTTATTGACTTCCGAGAACTCGCAGCCTCTGAACAGTGATAGGTGTGCTTATTTGACATTGATAGTGTGTGCGTTTCGCATGCAGTTTGACTGATCCGAATGTATTACTTGTTCTTCCTGAAGTAATATGCCTTTTTTCCCCACCAGGTGTCGTTAAAATCGTTTAAGTTGTTTTCGAGTAATTCTGTTCACATACAGATGGACAATTTAAATTCATCAACTGTAATTAACTGGTCTGTTTAAAGATAACTTTATCATAACAAAAGAATGAAATCTGGAATATTTAAGAAGACTAAAGGTGTAGTTTGTATTATCTAGGGAATTCCTGATACTGTAACTGTGGTCTGGGGGAGCCAGATTATTATGGGGAAATCCATAACGGATCTGTCGCCTCTACTAATCGGTGACTTCCTCATACAGGGATGGCGGGAGTAGTCTTGAATATTATATTGATTATCATGCAACGTTTAGGTTCAAAGCAAAAGTAACATTATAGTAAAAGTTCTGTGTTATACGGGAGATTTATATAGGAAAAGTATTTTTGTTCATTA
>CM031597.1:40725603-40735603 GCA_018398815.1 Conus ventricosus | reverse complement strand
TTTTCAGTCTTGTAATTTGAGCTGCCTCCATTCTGTTCTCAATGGGACCGTGAGCTCGATCATGATCAGCTGCTTGTTGACTTAGAGTGGACCTACTATGTCTGGTCTCATGCCACTCTTGCTGATGATCTCTGGGTGACTCTTCCATTCTGGGAGGTCTGCAGTGCCTCCCAGTCATCTGCCCCATCCAGCAGACTCTGCCTGCATGTTTCGAGTGGCACTGTTGTTCTTGGCCATGATTTGCTGCCCCCTGCCGTGAAGAATGTTTTCGGGTTTCTTTTGGAGTCCTGATTCCCTTTTGGGTGTTGGTACTAGCCCAGACTACTTGTACAATCTCTTTGAGCACTTGGTTGTGCCCCCATGTGTCCTTCCTGAGCCAGGGCTACTTTAAATGAGCTTAGAACATGCTCCACTGTTTGTTTTTTATGGCAGAGGGGGCATGCAGGATCGTCTGTTTTCCCCCACTTCACCAGGTTTGCATTTGAGGGCAGAAGGTCATATGCAGATCTGAGAATGAAGCTGATCCTGAGAGGGGCCATGTGCCAAATGTCATTCCAAGTTAGACTTCTTTGGAGTGCATTCTCCCACGTTGTCCATTGCCCTTGCTGGCTCTGCTGGACTGCTTTTTGGAGTCTTTTTTGGTCTTCTTCTTTTCTCATCTCCTGAATCATCATGTCTCTTTTGGCTTTTCCTTTGGCCTTTGACCACCATTCAGTTTTGGTCACCCCCAGTCCTTGTCTGTTGGTCTGTGTGTGTCCTGTTATTTCTCTGATCTTGAGACTTTCTTTTGCAGAATCCATCGCCTCTTGAACTTTCCATTTTCTGCCTGTCTTCAGCTGGGGCTTTGATTGCTTCTACACCTTGTCTCCTGAGTCATCCAGCATGCTTTGAATCTGATCTTCCCTGCTTTGTATTCCTCCAGGATGGATTTCAGTGTAGTTTGAGCTTTGCTTGGCGACAGTACAGCGCGATGTCAGTCAGACAGGGTGGGACACCAAGCCATTTCCTTGTGAACTTGTTGATTTTGGCTTCCATGCCTCCACTGTGCTGGTGCAGATGTCGTATATCATCAGAGGCCATAGGAGCTTGGTATCAGCATGAACTGCAGACACCAGACCTTGTATTTGCCAGGGAGCCCACACTGGTCAATGGTCTCCAAGCCTTCTTCCGCCATCTGCTTGTTTCTTTTGCTTTGTGTGTCTTTCAGCGTATCATCATACCATCTTCCAAGGCTCTTGACTGGTTCTTCTGTGACTGTTGGAATGGCCTGGTTGGCAACACTGAAGACCAGGGTCGTTTTTGTTCAGTTCAGTATAGTTTGTGTCATAATTTGCTTTGGTTTGTTTCCATTTGGGAAAAGGTGAAAAAGACGAGTTGACAGCTATTTCACTTTGGTTAATGTTGGGTTTTTTTAAGAAGAGTAGATGTGTATAAATTGAATAGATTTAGTTGATTTTATGTATTTTGCTCTTTTAGCAAAATCTGTCTCTGAATTGAGAGATACTTCATTTGTACAGAAACTTTTCTGTGAAAGGTTCTTTAAAACAAATTTAGAGGAGGACATTTTTCGAAACTCGTTCAAAGGTAAGATTCCAATTTCATTATACGTCCCGATGTTACATGTATGTGTGGGAACTCCAAGAGCAAGTTTATATGCTTTGGCAATCTACACTTTGTAACTTATTAAGTAAATGCTGTGGAGCACTGAAGAAGACTTCTTGAGCATAAATCAATCTGGACCGCACAAGAGCAGAAGATAGGAATGTTAAACTCTCTTTATCTTGTCCCCATTTTTGTTTGCTTATGATCTTTAGAAAGTTTAAACCTTTTCTTGCTTAATTCAATATATATTGAATATGTTGGTTCCATGATAGTTTTGATGTTAAATATACTCCTAGGAATTTAACAGATTTGACGTATTGTAAGACAGACCCATTCAGGTAAATTGTGGAAGTTTTCTCGGGGTCACATCCAGAGTTAAAAAAAGCATTAGATTTGTTTTTTCGGTCGATAGTGTCAATCCATTTTCATGTAAGAAACTACTGATTTTGTTTAATTCATGTTGATATTTGATCTTTATGTAATTTAAAGGATCTTAATTGGGGTTTTTCTTTTCATAGTGACGTTCATCCACAGACATATGTCATCAGCAAACTGTACTAAAACTATGTCTTTGGATAAGCCTTTTTTATATCTGCAATTAGGATATTAAATAAAATTGGAGATAATACTGATCCTTGTGGAAGACACATTTCCAGTATTCTAGTGTTTGGAATATGCATGCTCTATTCTTGTTTGAATAATTCTACTTTGAAGAAAAACTTTGACATAGTTATACATGGTTCCATTTTATTCCAATAGTTTTCAGTTTATACAAAAGTCGTTCATGCCATACTTGTTCGTATGCTTTCCTTATGTCAAAGAACGTGCCAGGATATTTTTTTCGACTTGCGAATTGTTGTTTGACATGTGTTGTGAGTTTCACTAGATGTTCTGTTGCTGATCTGCCTTTCTGAAAACCAGCTTTGATTTATAGGGATAATTTGATGTTTGTTACAAAAATAAAGCAATCTCTTTAGGACAATTCTTTCCATTAGTTTGCATGTATGCGACGTTAGGGCAATTGGGCGGTAGCTGTTTATGTTACTTCGAGATTTTCCTTGTTTATGTATAGGAACTATGATAGAATGCTTCCATAATGAAGGCAAATTGCCATCTTCCCAGCATTTTTGAATGAATACTGAGATAAAGCGCTTTACAATAGGTGGCATATGACGTAACATTTCATTAGAGACACCGTCTAAACCCACTGATGTTTTTCTGGTGCCCAGATTTGCAAGACATTCTTCTACTTCTTGAATTGTTATGGGAGCATTTAGATAGTGGTTTATTACTGGTCTGGATCGTTGTACATGGACTTTCCGTCTTCGTGTTCTCTGTGCAGTCTATTTACTGTTAATAAACTATCTTTGTTGCTATTTGTGGCGAAAATGTCAACAAAAGCTTCGGCCTTTTCTAAATTAGAAGGGAAATCAGAGTGGAAGCTTGACAGGACATTTTGGCAAGTTTACTCCATTTTTCATTGTTCTTAATTTTTCCCACACTTTGTGTTGTGTGTGTGTGTGTGTGTGTGTGTGTGTGTGTGTGTGGTGTGTGTGTGTGTGTGTGTGTGTGTGTGTGCGTTCGTGTGCGTTCGTGTGTGTGTGTGTGTGTGTGTGTTTTGTGTGTGTGTGTGTGTGTGTGTGTGTGTGTGTGTGTGTGTGTGTGTGTGTGTGTGTGTTGGTGTGCGTGCGTGCGTGCGCACTCATATATATATGAGAGAGAGAGAAGGGGAGAGAGAGAGAGAGGAGAGAGAGAGAGAGAGAATGTGTTTGTGTCTTCTGAGAACACGTACTACTTAACTTTTTTTCTGGAACGGTAATGCAATAAATAAACCCTATGAAAATAAGAACATCACATACGCGTATAATTCATTTAGACAATCTGCTCCAAGTAGTTCACAAGACTTAAAAGCACATGCGCACTCATGTCGTTCGTGCGTTGGCGCAATCACACACACACACACACACACACACACACACACACACACACACACACACACACACACACACACACACTGAATAGGCTGATACGCACGAAAAACTAATGGCCCCGTAAGGGACAGCTCCGGAAGTCTTTAGTTATACAAATTTGTTTTTTAAACGAAAGGGTAGTAGTTCACCAGACAATGCAGACAAGTAGATTGCAGACAAAACACAATGCATTTCGACCTTCTGGGTTCCTTTCTTCGGGCAAGAACATTTAGGACAATAAAAACGAACAACGAGCAATCATTTATCTTCTCATAAATTCGGCGCGAAATGGGTGTTGATGAACCAAAATATGTACGCGAGCGAGTTGCGTATGTGCACCCACACACTACGCGCGGCACACATACACACACACACACACACATCACACACAACACACACACAAAACACACAACACACACATACGCGCGCGCGCGCGCGCGCACGCACGCACGCACGCACGCACGCACGCACGCACGCACACACACACACACACACACCACACACTGAACGGCTAGCACGCACGGAAAGCGTATTGTCAAACTGACAGTTGGAGAGTCTTTAGATAGACATAAACCAACTGACAGGAATTTACTGCATCCGGGTTTGGTGAAAATCTGTCGACTTCCCCACTTATAATTAATCGAGCATGGCTGAAATCTCCTGTCCACACAATGGTACACTATGAAGTGATCAAAACTCTTTGCTATAGAAGAAGGAGTTAAAAACGGTACTGTTTAAAAAAAAAAAGAAGAAAATATCTGGTGTGTGGGTTGTTTCGTCTGGCATCGGTTTCTGTTCTATCACTTCCCATCACTTAGATATCCCATCATTTGATCAAATTTTGCAAATACCCACAGGAGCTTAGAACTGTCTCTGGCCTATCGCCAGTACGGAGGGCTCTTGGAAAATAATAATTCATGAGGTTGGCGGCATGGGGCATTAACGGTCGTGTCGTCTGAGTTTCAGTCTGTGGTGTTGTCGCCCCATGGGAGCCATGAATTGAATGGGAGTGTAAGGCATAGTTCGGCGATTTATTATTCGCACGCGCGAGCCTCTGTGTGTGTGTGTGTGTGTGTGTGTTGTGTGTGTGTGTGTGTGTGTGTGTGTGTGTTTTGTGTGTGTGTGTGTGTGTGTGTGAGTGTGTGTGTGTGTGTGTGTGTGTGTGTGTGCGTGCGTGCGTGCGTGCGTGCGTGCGCACGCGCGCGCGCGCGCGCGCGCGCGCGCGTGTGTGTGTGTGTGTGTGTGTGTGTGTGTGTGTGTGTGTGGTGTGTGGCTTTGTTTGTGTTGTACTCTTTCCTACAACACAATGTGATTTCAGACGTATCTTACTGTCGACATTAACAGTTATTTAAAAGAATAGTAGCTGCAATATGATGAATTATTATAAAAGTTAAGAGCGCACGTCCGCACGCGTGCGTGTGTGTGCGTGCGTGAGTGTGTGCTTGCGTGCGCGCGCGCGTGTTTGTTGGTGTATGTGTGTGTGTGTGTGTGTGTGTGTGTGTGGTGTGTGTGTGTGTGTGTGTGTGTGTGTATGGGCGTGTATGTTGCGTGTGTTGTGTGTGTGTGTGTGTGTGTGTGTGTGTGCTCGTGTGCTTACTCGTCAATACATCCAATGGGTAATCGGGCAATGAACGGGTTTTATCAGGTCATTCCGTGCATACTACAGGTTCGGGTTTGAAGGGCAGTGAAGAAAGGAGTGGTTATCAACTTTGTTCAGAAATCAAATCGTGCATTTTTGGCCGTTGATGCTATTCCTAACAGCAGCGCAGTCCCCGCGCTTGTCATCTGATGCACGATCAACAACTGTCACAATATGAAATTAGTCGCCGTGGAGATGTAAACCATGGCCACGGGGACACTTTACTACTTTCTTTGTCTTCTTTAGCCGTTCTCGTTTCTTTTCTTTTGGGATCGCTCCTAATTGCAAGATTTTTTTCTTCTGCACTTGGCCCTTGATGGTCTTACTAAAAGAAAATTGAATTAAAAGGGAAAGGAAGATGGTTTCATAAACAAACAAACAAAAAGTCTGAGGGTGCATCCACTAGGGCAAAGCTAATGCTGTACTAAATAAACAAAAATTAACACCCTGAAACTCGCTAACGACCACTTTTCAGAAGCAAAGAGCAGCGCGGTGCACACACACACACACCGGCGTGCGCGCACGCACACACACACACACACAACACCAACACACTCAAAACACACACACACACACACACACACACAAACACACGCACGCACACGCACGCACGCACCACGCACGCACGCACGCACGCACGCACGCACGCACGCACGCACACACACACACACACACACCACACACACACACACACACACACACCACGCACGTTCTGTTTTTCTAGACATAAACGCACATGTTATACGTTGTCTATTTTCACATAATTATAATAACAGATATGCACATACGCTGACAAACGGACCAATGAACGCTGGGGCAGCAGTCATGAGCAGTTTTTGTGATCAAGCTCTGAATGAAAAAAAAAAGAAAAAACCATAATAAATTATGACTGATGCTTTGCCTCCTTGAAAATGCGAGGAATCATGAAAAAATTGTCTTTTCAGTGGATACGAAGAACAAAATTAAATAAATAAATAAATAAATAAATAAACTTTGGAACACCAAGTTGCAGGGGGGGGGGGGGGGGGGTACAATTCTATCAGGATGGATTTGTTTTTTCCATGGGCCGATGTTGATAGATTCATCTCTCACTGTGATATAGAAATAAAAATAAACAGAAGCATTTATTTTTCCCAGCATGTCAGTCTCAGATTTTTTCTTTTCCTTCTTTTTGTTATACACACACACACACTCTCTCTCCTCTCTCTCTCTTTTCTCTCTCCTCTCTCTCTTTTCCCTCTCTCTCTCTCTCTTCCTCTCTCTCCGCTTCCCTTTTCCCCCTCTCTCTTCTCTCTTTCTTTCTTATGTACCTTTCTATGTTAAAGTTAAATGCCATGCCTTGCTTCTGCCTCCCCGCTTCTTTCTTCCTCACTCTGTCTCCACTGCTATTTTTTGTTAACCTCTCCTCACTCTCTCTCTCTCCTCTCTCCTCTCTCTCTCCCTGCTCTCTTCTCTCCTCTCTCTCGCTTTTATCCTCAAAAAAATCTCTCTCTCTCTTTTATGCCCCCACCCCACCATATCCCACCCTTCGCTGTGTTCACCTGACATTAGTTGTTGCATTTTGGGGTTTTTTATATTCAGAATTTGGTATCTTTTCTTTCTTTTTTTTGGCCCCGGAGGGTGGATGTAAAAAGCAGTTATGCTTACTCCCTAACCCTCTGAAAAAAATTCGTTCGTTCGTTCGTTCGTCGTTTCTCTCTCTTCTTCTCTCTTGCTCTCCTCTCTTATCTCTCTCTACTCCTCTCCATTTTACTCTCCTCTCTCCTCTTCTCTCTCTCTCTCTCTTCCTCCTCATTCTTTCCCCTCTCTCTCTCTCTCGTATTTTGGGCTTTTCCATAATTTGAAAACTAATGCTACAGAAAAGATGCAAATTGGGGGAAGAAAAAGAAAGGAACCATTTTTAACAATCCTAAATTTTAAGAAGAAGCCGGTGCTGCTATCAAAACCATTTAAACATGAAAGAGCGCTGGACCAGACAAAATCATAGCAGAAATGCTGAAGCATGCAAACTCAGCTGTTTAAGTTGTTTCCTGTCCATTTATTTTCACAGCTTTTGGAAATTTTTCATTTTTTTTTAGAAGGGCGAAACGATTTTAACTAAACTATAAAAAAGGAACCAAAAATCTGGAAACTAATGGGTAGCACTTACCACATATAAAATAAAGTCCACCACATACAAACAAAAGATTTAAAAAAAATGGGCAGAAAATGAAGAAAAGATTATTTAGGAACAAACAGGTTTAGAACCATTACAGCACCATAGACCATATATTTACACTATACTCACTGGTACAGACATATTTATCTGTAATATACGAAGGCTTTAATGTCGCATTTGTAGGCTTCAGGAAAGCGTTTGATTCTGTATAGCGCAATGTATTGTGGAATGTACTTTGTAAAAGTGGTGTGAATGGTAAACTGTATAATAGCCATTAGAAGTAGCTACAACTCGGTGCTTGCATGTGTACATGTAAGAGTGAATATGTCAGATTATTTCAATTGTCCGAATGGAGTAAAACAATATGTCTGTTGAGTCCGCAGTTGTTTTGCTTTTTTCATTAATGAACTAGCAATGGAATTATCAAGTAAACGTAGACATGGTATTCAGATAATACCCGGAGCTGTGAGATATGTTTGTTACTATTTGCTGACGATGTTATTCTTTTATCTGGAACAGTTGTAGGTTTACAAAACCAATTAAATGTCTTAAAAGAAGAAGCAGATCGCCTATGCTTAACAATTAACTTAGATAAGACAAATATTGTAGTCCTCAGAAAGGTGGACTCCTATTTTTAAACGAAAGATGGTTATGGAAATACAAACGTTCAAGTTGTCAACTCATACAAGTATTTAGGAATGATATGTTTCAACAAAATTGACGTCTAGTTATGCATGGGAAGAATTTTTAAGGAGGGAATCCTCAAGAAAGTTGAATTGTATGGATTGTGGTATACTTTGGAAAATTTAAATGCACAGCTAGACCCTTTACTTACCTATGGAGCTGAAATTTGGGGGTTAGAAGAAAATCCATAGGTAGAAAAAGTACACACGTATGCTATGAAGCGTTTTCTTCAGGTGTCAATTCATTCACGTAACACCATTTTATACGGAGAGATGGGTAGCTACCCTCTTTACATAAGATCTTTTGTTAAATGTGTTAGGTATTGGTTGAAAATAGTGATGCTTCCATAGTCACGTTTGTGCAGACAAGCTTAATGACATGACGCTCTTACAAATGGAACGAGGCAAAGCATAACTGGGCTGATATGTAAAGAAAGTGCTATCAGAACAGGGTTTTTGGAATAGTGTGGATAGACCCAAGGAGTGTGAAACAGTTTATTACAGAATTTAAAGATAGGCTCATCTGTTCTTTTAACAGAACTGGCATTCAAATATGGAAAGCAAGAAAAATACCATTGGTTCTTCTCTTTTAAGAATATATTTCATACGGAAATGTTTCTCAATGTTATCACAGATAAATGGCATAGAATTAATCACGCAAGGTTTAGGTTACGAACTTTAGGTTTCAATGCGAATAAAAGATGGTTCAAGTGTGGAACATTCACAGAATCGCCATACCCTTCGTGTGGATTCATTACTGACAATGAAAAAGCACTTGCTATTTCAATGTACTGCATACAACGAAGTGCATGTAAAATGTTCCTTTTCCACTTTGGATGTTTTTGAAAGGCACGATGTTGCTTCTTTGTTGTCATCTGATGACGATGGTGTGATCAAGTTGGTTGCTAGGTTCATTGCAGAAGCACTGAAAATCAGACAGAGGCATTTGTAACAAAGGTATGCTAAAAGTACCTAATTCCGGAAAATAACAATTAAAACATGTGGAGAAGTTCAGTAGTATAGTCATCGCGTGACTGAGTGAATGGTCGAATTAATGTATAATACTACATTTTCCCTTTTTGTATATGTGTTGTTGTGTTGTTGTTGTTGTTGTGTTGTTGTTGTTGTAATGATTAAGCAGTACGCGTGGCTACGTGATATCCGAAGACTATTTTGTACTGTTTCTACATGTTTTGCTTATTTTGATTTGATTGATCATTGATAATATCTGGGTTATATTGTTTGCACTGAAAGGAGGGAAGAATATGTTATTACCCTGTTACCCCCCTTGTCATAAGACCGTTTGGTAATAATAAAAGTCGAAGTCTCTCTCTCTCTCTCCTCTCTTCTCTCCTCTCTCCCTCTCTCTCTCTCTCTCTTCTCTCTCTTCTCTCTCTCTGTTTGTTTGATTTGCTTTTTACTATATATCGATTTTTTTTCTTGCCCAGAGGGCTGGATGTAAAAAAGCATTCATGCTTAGTTCACTACCCTCTTAAACTAAAATTCTTCGTTCGTCGTTCGTTTCTCCTCTCTCTCCTCTCTCTCCTCTCATCTCTCCTCTCTCTCTTCCCTCTCTCTCTCTCTCTCTCTCTCTCTCTCTCAAGTCTTGTTTTAAGTCTTAAGCAAATTTTAGTAATAGCACAAAGACATGGAGAAAGTTTATATCCTGACTTGTCCATTGTATATTTGAGCGACAAGCAGAGAAATGAGTACACTGTAATTGAGTGGTTCCAAATGAGAACCATTTGCGTTCTGCCCTTGACGTAGGCGTTCCATCTTTTTATTTCTTATTCGTTTATGTCTGATTCTTAATGCAGTTTACCTATTTTGCTACATCATCATTATCATCATCACATCTTCATCATCTCCATCCATCATCATCCATCATCATCATCACATCATCCATCATCATCATCATCATCTCACTCTTCTTCTTCTTCTTCTTCTT
>CM031597.1:40722108-40724603 GCA_018398815.1 Conus ventricosus | reverse complement strand
TGAAAGCAGCCGCATGTCGCTCGAAAAGCGAGGGGATGATGGCATGACTCAGGATGAATCAGCTGGCAGAAAATGGCGACCCTGACTGTCTTCTGTCTTCGTCAAGATGCACGAATCGGCGGAGCGTTGAAACATGCGACTTCTGCGCATCAGTGTCAGGTCACGCCCCCCAGAGAGAGAGAGAGAGAGAGAGAGGGAGAGGTGCACACACACACACACGCGCGCGCGCGCGCGCGCGCGCGCAAGCAAGCACGCACGTACGCACGCACACACCAACACACACACGCATGTACGCAAGCACGCACGCTCACTCCCATTAGTCACACACATACACACACACACGCGCGCGCGCGCGCGCGCACGCAAGCACGCACGCACGCACGGAAGCACGCACGCACGGAAACACGCGCGCACGCAGGTACACCACTCCTCCCTCCCCCCCCCCCACACACACACACACATACACACACACCTGTACCAAATGCAAAACCGCCATTGATATCATACTGCGAAACAGTATTCGAGAGAGGCAAAACTAATTTTCTTTTTTCCTTGCAGAATAAAACTGCTTAGACCCCACGAATGCCCCGTGGATGAGTTGCATGGCAAAGAAAGAAGCAGCCAGGTCTGGCAGAAATGCGATGCCTCCCCATGGGCTATCGAACACTATATTTGTGTCTCTCTTCAAAACGGTCATTTCTCTCTCTCTCTCTCTCCTCTCTCTCTCTCCTCTCTCTCTCTCTCTTCTCTCTCTCTCTCTCTCTCTCTCTCTCTCTCTCTTCTCTCTCTCTCTCTCTTCTCTCTCATCTCTTTTTTTCTTGAAGCTTTGATTGCATTCCTTGCGTTTGCTTTCTAATTGTGTCAAAATCTTTCTAGACTGACGGGCGTCTTGAATAAATTATCTATTTCTCGTTTGCCTCTTACCGGTTATCGCGCTAGGAATTTTGCAGACCTGACTGGCCGGCATGTTTGCCCAGCTACCAGAGTCGAGACCGGTTCTGGAGAAACCAAAAATAGTTGCAACATATAGGTATATTGAACCATGGTTCCAGGATGCCCTTCATCATCTCTTGATCTATTACGGGCGATCGAAGACGCTACTAGTCTTGCGCATTCTCCACACTACCAAAGTCTGGTTTCGCACAGCATCTCTGTCTTTGTAGAGAGTGAAGAGTAGTGCATCTTTGAACCATTGTCAGAAAGGAGGCTTAATGCGACGTAAAGTACTATGGAAAAAAAGTAACAATGATTAAAGCGACGCAAAATACTGATCAGGGAGAACTTCCTCTGTACACAATGTGGTGGATTGAAACTTGACAATGATGTACGCATTAGACCCATTTGAATATTTACGTATAAAGTTGGTCACTCTAACGCAGCACGTGCCCCTCCAGAATGACTGACAGTCCCAATAACTGAAACTGGTCCCAGGGACCGGCAACTCAAAGAGATGTCGGAATTCTACGTTTGCAAACATTGTTTTACTGGAAGTTTCTAGCCCTAAAACCATCCCAGTCTCTGCTCACACTGTTCAGCTGTTCTAAAATTGTATTGTGTAGATCGAACATTTACAAAATATTTTATTCTGTGTAAAATTTTTAATGCTGTCGTTGACAAGACATATGGTATTGTGCCATTAATTTTCCACCTACGTATGCTTTTGTTAGCCTATGTATAAAAAGAAATGAAACAAATCACGATACAACAATATCTTCCTTGAAAATGTCGCAAGTAGCCCCACTAGCAACAACAACAACAACAACAACAACAACACACACACACACACACACACACACACACACACACACACACACACACACACACACACACACACACACACAACACACACACACACACACGCACGCACGCGCGCGTGCGCGCGCGCGCGCGCACGCACGCACGCACGCACGCACGCACGCACGCAAGCAAGCACGCACGCACGCACACACACACACACACACACACACACACACACTGCTTTATTGCCTTGGGTCTTTAAAATGCGCCACGTACTTGCTGCAAACCTGTTTCTAGGCTTTTTCGGAATATTGGTACGCACACCTGTGATGTATCTTAAATTTCTACGAAAGTTCTTATCTTAAAAACCACCACTCCACCACACCTTATCTATCAATCGACTTATCTATAAATCGATGATTAGCTACAGATAGATAGGTAGATAGACAGATAGATAGATCTCTCTATATGTGTGTGCGCGCGCGCGCGAGTGCGTGCGTACCGTCTATCAATCTACATTTTAATCTCTCTCTCCTCTCTCTCTCTCTCTCTCTCTCTCTCTCTCTCTCTCTCTCTCTCTCTCTCTCTCTCTCTCTCTCTTAAATGTATTTGTGAAGATATGTGTGTTTGTTAAAAGTTTTGTAAGTTTTAGTCGCTAGTCATGCTTAGTGGGGCAAGGGCCGGATAAAAAAAAATGTGTTTGCTTATCTGTTACCCTTGGAAATAAAGATTATCATCGTCAACATCATCATCATCAT
>CM031597.1:40707108-40709608 GCA_018398815.1 Conus ventricosus | reverse complement strand
TGAAAGGGGCAAAAGACTGACTTTGATCATGAAACAGTAAAATGACAATTTTTTATAAATTTAAAAATATTTTGGGGGACATAAAAAAAAACTATTTCGCATTAAAAATTGACAAGTGATCAAGATGAATTTTTTCCTATTTTAATTTTGGTATATAAAACTGCCCTTTCAAATGGATCAACACTGACCATTTTAAAAATTTGAAAGACCTTTATTGTTTTTCCCAAATGAGAAGTTACACAAATTTTTTTAAAAGTAGAAAAAACTCGGGGGGAGAGGGGGGAGCAGAGAGTCCTCAGAAGAGAAGCCCCCTTCAAGCAAGGTTTCGGCCCTTACTCCTCCCACCTAGGGGGGTTTTTGGGCCCCACCCGGTTCATGACTCCGGATGTCCCTCTGCTGCCCCCTTTTTTTTTTTTCCCCCTCTTGGGGGAAACCATTGGGGTTGAACCCCCGACCCTTAAAATGCTCATTTTTTACTTAATGGACTCGGCTTTAACCATAGCCACAGGGACACCTATATTTTTAGGGAAATTAACCTTATGAATTCACTTTTGTTCCCCCTTGACCAATCCAGCTTAACCCTCTCTGCCGTTCTGCCCTTGCTTTTAGGGGTCTGGTTTTTTCCCTTTCCCGCAAAGAAGCTGTTTATGACCGATGCGCGTTTACAAACCCCCTAGCTTTCCCAAATTTTTGCGAAGACTTTGACCTGATACCTTCTTCCTCAGGCTGTTTTTCCAGACAGCAACTTTTCATCTTTTGATTTGAGCTGCCTCCATTCTGTTCTCATAGGGACCGTGGGCCCATCATGATCAGCTGCTTGGTTTATAGATGGACTACTATGTCTGGGCTCATCCCTCTTTTCTGATGATCCTTGGGGGACTCTTTTATTCTGGAGGTCTGCATGCACTCCCCGTATCTCCCCATCCCAACTTGCCGATTTCGGTCACTGTTGTTTTTTGGCCATGATTTTTCTGCCCCCTGCCCTGAAGAAAAGTTGCGGGTGCTTTTTGGATCCGATTCTCCCCCTTTTTTGGTGTTGGTACTAAACCCCGACTATTGTACAATCTCTTTGAGCCCCTTGGGTTTTGCCTCCATGTGTCCTTCCTTAGCCAGGCTACTTTACATGAGCTTAGAACATGCTCCACTGTTTGTTTTTTATGGCAGAGGGGGCATGCAGGATCGTCTGTTTTCCCCCACTTCACCGGTTTGCATTTGAGGGCAGAAGGTCATATGCAGATCTGAGAATGAAGCTGATCCTGAGAGGGGCCATGTGCCAAATGTCATTCCAAGTTAGACTTCTTTGGAGTGCATTCTCCCACGTTGTCCATTGCCCTTGCTGGCTCTGCTGGACTGCTTTTTGGAGTCTTTTTTGGTCTTCTTCTTTTCTCATCTCCTGAATCATCATGTCTCTTTTGGCTTTTCTTTGGCCTTTGACCACCATTCAGTTTTGGTCACCCCCAGTCCTTGTCTGTTGGTCTGTGTGTGTCCTGTTATTTCTCTGATCTTGAGACTTTCTTTTGCAGAATCCATCGCCTCTTGAACTTTCCATTTTCTGCCTGTCTTCAGCTGGGGCTTGATTGCTTCTACCACCTTGTCTCCTGAGTCATCCAGCATGCTTTGAAGTCTGATCTTCCCTGCTTTGTATTCCTCCAGGATGGATTTCAGTGGTAGTTTGAGCTTTGCTTGGCGACAGTACAGCGCGATGTCAGTCAGACAGGGTGGGACACCAACCCATTTCCTTGTGAACTTGTTGATTTTGGCTTCCATTGCCTCCACTGTGCTGGTGCAGATGTCGTATATCATCAGAGGCCATAGGAGCTTGGTATCAGCATGAACTGCAGGACACCAGACCTTGTATTTGCCGGGGGAGCCCACATGGTCAATGGTCTCCAAGCCTTCTTCCGCCATCTGCTTGGTTTCTTTTGCTCTTTGTGTGTTTTCAGCGTATCATCATACCATTTTCCCAAAGGCCTCTTGAATGGTTCTTCTGTGACTGTTGGAATGGCCTGGTTGGCAACACTGAAGACCAGGGTGGGTTTTTGTTCAGTTCAGTATAGTTTGTGTCATAATTTTGCTTGGTTTGTTTCCATTTGGGAAAAGGTGAAAAAGACGAGTTGACAGCTATTCACTTTGGTTAAGTTGGTTTTTTTTAAGAAGAGTAGATGTGTATGATTGAATAGATTTAGTTGATTTTATGTATTTTGCTCTTTTAGCAAAATCTGTCTCTGAATTGAGAGATACTTCTTTTGTACAGAAACTTTTCTGTGAAAGGTTCTTTAAAACAAATTTAGAGGAGGACATTTTTCAAAACTCGTTCAAAGGTAAGATTCCAATTTCATTATACGTCCCGATGTTACATGTATGTGGGGGAAACTCAAAGAGCAAGTTTTTTATGCTTTGCAATCTACACTTTGTAACTTATTAAGTATGCTGTGGAGCACTGAAGAAGACTTCTTGAGCATAAATCAATCTGGACCGCACAAGAGCAGAAGATAGGAAT
>CM031597.1:40700147-40703608 GCA_018398815.1 Conus ventricosus | reverse complement strand
AAAACTCTTTGCTATAGAAGAAGGAGTTAAAAACGGTACTGTTTAAAAAAAAAAAGAAGAAATATCTGTGTGTGGGTTGTTTCGTCTGGCATCGGTTTCTGTTCTATCACTTCCCATCACTTAGATATCCCATCATTTGATCAAATTTTGCAAATACCCACAGGAGCTTAGAACTGTCTCTGCCTATCGCCAGTACGGAGGGCTCTTGGAAAATAATAATTCATGAGGTTGGCGGCATAGGGCATTAACGGTCGTGTCGTCTGAGTTTCAGTCTGTGGTGTTGTCGCCCCATGGGAGCCATGAATTGAATGGGAGTGTAAAGGCATATGTGTCGGCGATTTATTATTCGCACGCGCGAGCCTCTGTGTGTGTGTGGTGTGTGTGTGTGTGTGTGTGTGTGTGTGTGTGTGTGTGTGTTTTGTGTGTGTGTGTGTGTGTGTGTGAGTGTGTGTGTGTGTGTGTGTGTGTGTGTGTGCGTGCGTGCGTGCGTGCGTGCGTGCGCACGCGCGCGCGCGCGCGCGCGCGCGCGCGTGTGTGTGTTGTGTGTGTGTGTGTGTGTGTGTGTGTGTGTGTGGCTTGTTTGTGTTGTACTCTTTCCTACAACACAATGTGATTTCAGACGTATCTTACTGTCGACATTAACAGTTATTTAAAAGAATAGTAGCTGCAATATGATGAATTATTATAAAAGTTAAGAGCGCACGTCCGCACGCGTGCGTGTGTGTGCGTGCGTGAGTGTGTGCTTGCGTGCGCGCGCGCGTGTTTGTGTGTGTATGTGTGTGTGTGTGTGTGTGTGTGTGTGTGTGTGTGTGTGTGTGTGTGTGTGTGTGTATGTGCGTGTATGTGCGTGTGTGTGTGTGTGTGTGTGTGTGTGTGTGTGTGTGCTCGTGTGCTTACTCGTCAATACATCCAATGGTAATCGGACAATGAACGGGTTTTATCAGGTCATTCCGTGCATACTACAGGTTCGGGGTTTGAAGGGCAGTGAAGAAAGGAGTGGTTATCAACTTTGTTTCAGAAATCAAATCGTGCATTTTTGGCCGTTGATGCTATTCCTAACAGCAGCGCAGTCCCCGCGCTTGTCATCTGATGCACGATCAACAACTGTCACAATAGTGAAATTAGTCTCCGTGGAGATGTCACCATGGCCACAGGGACACTTACTACTTTCTTTGTCTTCTTTAGCCGTTCTCGTTTCTTTTCTTTTGGGATCGCTCCTAATTGCAAGACTTTTTCTTCTGCACTTGGTCTTGATGGTCTTACTAGAAGAAAATTGAATTAAAAGGGAAAGGAAGATGGTTTCATAAAAACAAAACAAAACAAAAAGTCTGAAGGGGTGCTATCCACTAGGGCAGAGCTAATGCTGTACTAAATAAACAAAAATAAACACCCTGAAACTTCGCTAACGTACCACGTTTCAGAATGCAAAGAGCACGCGCGCGTGCACACACACACACACGCGCGCGTGCGCGCACGCCACACACACACACACACACACACACACACACACACACACACACACACACACACACACACAAACACACGCACGCACACGCACGCACGCACGCACGCACGCACGCACGCACGCACGCACGCACGCACGCACGCACACACACACACACACACACACACACACACACACACACACACACACACACGCACGTTCTGTGTTTTCTAGACATAAACGCACATGTTATACGTTGTCTACTTTCACATAATTATAATAACAGATATGCACATACGCTGACAAACGGACCAATGAACGCTAGGGCAGCAGTCATGAGCAGTGTTGTGATCAGCTCTGAATGAAAAAAAAGAAAAAACCATAATAAATTATGACTGATGCTTTGCCTCCTTGAAAATGCAGAGTGAATCATGAATAAATTGTCTTTTCAGTGGATACGAAGAACTAAAATAAATAAATAAATAAATAAATAAATAAATAAACTTTGGAACACCAAGTTGCAGGGGGGGGGGGGGGGTACAATTCTATCAGGATGGATTTGTGTTTTTCCATGGGCCGATGTTGATAGATTCATCTCTCACTGTGATATAGAAATAAAAATTAAACAGAAGCATTTATTTTCCGAGCATGTCAGTCTCAGATGATTTCTTTTCCTTCTTTTTGTTATACACACACACACCTCTCTCTTCTCTCTCTCTCTCTCTCTCTCTCTCTCTCTCTCTCTCTCCTCTCTCTCTCTCTTCTCTCTCTCTCTCTCTTCCCCCCTCTCTCTCTCTCTCTCTTTCTTTCTCTATGTACCTCTATGTTAATGTTAAATGCCATGCCTTGCTTCTGCCTCCCGCTTCCTTTCTCCCTCACTCTGTCTCTCACTGCTATTTTTTTGTTAACTCTCTCCCTCACTCTCTCTCTTCTCTCTCACTCTTCTCTCTCTCTCTCTCTCTCTCACTCCTACTCTGCTCTCTCTCTCTCTCTTATGCCCCCACCCCACCATATCCCACCCCTTCATGTCCTGTGTTCACTCTTGTACATTAGGTTTGTTGCATTTGGTATTATTATATTTCAGAATTTGTATCTTTTCTTCTTTTCTTTTGGCCCGAGGCTGGATGTAAAAAAGCAGTTATGCTTACCCACTACCCTCTGAAAATAAAATTCGTTCGTTCGTTCGTTCGTTCGTTCTCTCCTCTCTCTCTCATCTCTCTCTCTCTCTCTCTCTCCTCTCTCTCCTGTCTCTCATCTCTCTCTCTCTCTCTCTCTCCTCTCTCTCCTCTCTCTCTCCTCTCTCTCTCTCTCTCTCTCTCTCGTATGTTTGGGCGTTTTCCATAATTTTGATACTAATGCACAGAAAAAGATGCAAATTTGGTGGAAGAAGATAATGAAATGGAACCATTATTTAACAATCCTATTCTAGAGAAGAAGCCGTTGCTGCTATCAATCATTTAACATTAGGAAAGAGCGCTGGACCAGACAAAATCATAGCAGAAATGCTGAAGCATGCAAACTCAGCTGTAAGTGATTTCCTTGTCCATTTATTTTCACAGCTTTTTGGAAAATTGCACTTTTCCTTTAGAATGGGCGAAATCGATTATTATACTAATCTATAAAAAAGGAGACGCTAATAATCTGGATAACTATAGTGGAGTAGCACTTACCAGCATATAAGTAAAGTCTACACTCACATACTACAAAAAAGATTAACAAAATGGGCAGAAAATGAAGAAAAGATTATTGAGGAACAAGCAGGTTTTAGAACCAGTTACAGCACCATAGACCATATATTTACACTATACTCACTGGTACAGACATATTTATTCTGTAATATACGAAGCTTTATGTCGCATTTGTAGGCTTCAGGAAAGCGTTTGATTCTGTATAGCGCAATGTATTGTGGAATGTACTTTGTAAAAGTGGTGTGAATGGTAAACTGTATAATAGCCATTAGAAGTAGCTACAACTCGGTGCTTGCATGTGTACATGTAAAGAGTGAATATTCAGATTA
>CM031597.1:40600147-40695147 GCA_018398815.1 Conus ventricosus | reverse complement strand
ATCTGGATAAATTCCAGGCCAATCTGTCTGTCTCTGAAGATTTTCCTCGCACGATGTCAGTCTGTTCTTTATTTGTCTAACTGTCTGCTTTTTGTCTGTCTGTTTGTCTGCTGTTCTGTATGTCTGCATGTCTTGGTCTCTCTGTTAGTGTGTGGTGTGTGTGTGTGTGTGTGGTGTGTGTGTGTGTGTGTGTGTGTGTGTGTGTGTGTGTGGACCCTCTCTCTCTCTCTCTCTCTCTCTCTCTCTCTCTCTCTCTCTCTCTCTCTCTCTCTCTCTCTCTCTCTCTCCACGTCTGCGCTTGAGGTGTGCGCGAAGATGAGTGTGTGTATCCCTCCCCCTGTCACTGGTTCATATCTTCTTTTTCCCAATCATAGATCCATCACTACATCAGCTGTAATCATGAAGAGTGTGGTCTTGTATTGCAGCGGATGCAATGTAGAATATATGGACTAGTCCGCACGCAGTGACGACTCCTTGTTGAAAATAACTGAAACGGAAACTTACTGATTGAGCATATTGACACATCTATTGTCTGTGAAGTATGTGTTTGTTGTATACCAAACCAGTGTATTGCTCATTTCAATTCAATTCAAACAACTTTATAACCACAAAACGTGAAATTCAATGTGGCAACGTCTTTTCCTTTTTACAATATAACACAAGCAACAACAGCAACAACAACAAAAATACAAATTACATATCCAATAAGATAGACTAGCCTTCTATTTATGTCACTTTATGTTATGCACTTTAATACAACACTGTGCACCAACACACACACACACACACACACACACACACACACACACACACACACACACAATACACGCACGCACGCACGCACGCACGCACGCACGCACGCACGCACGCACGCACACACACACACACACACACAACACACACACACACACACATGAATTCAGGTTCTCAATGTTTTCAATCGTCACATGTAAAAATGAATCATTTGTTTAAAAGTTGGATGGGCATGGGGATAAAACTCTTTTTTGTTTACTCAGTCTAAATTTTGGGGTTCGATAACGTCTTCCAGATGGCATGAATTCATAATAATGACTAAGATTATGGCTGCTGTCGCTCACAATCATCTGCGCCTTTCGAACTGCTCTTTGTTCAAACAACACATTCAAACTACTCTGTCTGTCGCCCACAATCTTGCTACAGACTTTTACCACCTTATTCAACACTTTCTTGCTCTTCACAGTTAGACTTCCATACCGACAGATAAACGAGAAAGTTAAGATGGGCTCAGTAAAATATCTGTAAAATCCTTGCAGCACTTTTCTATTTACCTTGAGGCTTCTGAACTTCTGAAGGCAAAAGATCCTTGATTGACATTTCTTGTTGATAAGATTAATATTTGCTTTAAAGTTTAATTTGTCATCAATGATTGTGCCTAGATATTTATACTCACTCACACGTTCAACTTTCTCACCGCTGATATGAAGGTCCGGAACATCTTGGGGATTTTTCCTAAAATCGATCACCAATTCTTTTGTACATTTAGGTTCAGATAATTGTCTTCACACCAAACAGCAAACATATTCACACGATCACAGTACATAGAATGAGAGTTTGACAATCTTGGACAGCAGATTCATCAGAATATTTTCACAAGAGGAGTAATATCATTGCTAGTACAATTATTAGTGTATAGAATAACCAACAGAGGTGAAAGAACAGTGCCTTGCGGAGAGCCAGTAGATGTGTTACAAACAGATCAAACAGCTTGCTGAAATCGAACAGACTGTGACCTATTGACAAGGAAACTAATAATCCACAGAACAAGATGAGGACTCACATCATAAGACAACAGTTTTTGGGCTATTAAGTGAGGCTGGATAGTATTGGAGGCAGAAGAGAAATCAATTAACAATATGCGAACAAAAATAAACCAGGCTTTTCTAAATGAGAGTAAGCATTGTGGAGGAGGATGAGAGTGACATTGCCAGTACTTCGGTTTGGCTTGTATGCGAATTGATTTGGATCTTGATATGGAGCAGTTTCTAGAATTACTTGTTTTAGAATGAGTCTTCCAAAACATTTCATAACAATAGAAGTGAGAGCAACAGGGCGGTAATCATTGAGAGAGACATGTTTTGTTTTCTTAGGCACTGGACAAATAAAAGTTTTTTTCCACAAGTCAGGCACACGACAATCTTTTACAGACCATGAAAACAATACAATAAAAACATTGCACAACTGTGACGCACAGGATTTTTAAAGCCGTCCACCAATATTATCAGGACCTACAGCTTTCTTTGATTTTAGCTAAAGAAACAGAGTCTCTACTTCTTATGCCTCAATCTCCACACTTTCATTATCAGTTTCTCTAGAAACATCATTAGAATCATTATGTAACTTCGTACAAGCTTTCTGTTACTTTCTGTAGTTTATCCTTCAAATCGTCACGTTAAAAGCGGCAATAAAACTTGTTTAGCTTTTCCGTAAACTCTTTCTGTTCTTCTAAAGCCATGGCTGATGCGGGATTGTTTGTTTTTGTTTGACCTGTGAGAGTTTTTAACCCTTTCCATGTATCAGCCATGTTTCCTTGTTGAAATTGAGATTCTACTTTCTCTGTATAAACATTCCGCTGTTCTTTAATTTCTTTAACAAGTACTTTTTGAACCGATTTTCTGTCTGGTTTATTACCAGTCTGAAAAGCAGTTTTCTTTTTATTGAGAATTACTTTAAGGGATTTTGTACTCCAGGGCTTATTGTTTGGAAATATTGTTACTGTCTTTTGGGGATGATCAGATCTTCACAAAAAGATACGTAACTCGACAAGACATCGGTAGCTTCACGAACTGTTTCACATGAATTTATAAAAACTTCCCATTCAGTACATTTGAAGCATCCTCTCAATTCTTCTACACTTTCAGGCGTCCACACTTTCACACATTTAGTAACGATAGGGTCAGTCATTATTTTGAGTCTATACTGAGGCAAAAGGAAGATAGTATCATGGTCTGAATTTCCAATGGGAGGAAGGAGCTATGGGTCTGTAGGCGTGAAGTATGTTGCCATAGCACAGATCAATAGTTTTGTTTTGACGGGTGGCACATGTAACATATTGATATGGGGCAGGAAGAGAAGTACATAAGTCACAGTGATTAAAATCACCCAACACAAGATTCGGTGCATCAGGATTGATCCGCTGCAAAGAACGGACAACGTCAGCGATGTCAGCGGCAGCACGTGCAGCACAGGCGGAGGGGTGGGCATCACACACTGTCACACACAGCTGGCCGAACTCACGCGGCAAGTATCGACGTCGAAGCGACACAGATAGCAGTTGAAAATCGGGCGTGCAAAGCTGCTTTCGCACTGTCACATGACACCTGTCGCACCACTTCTCGTTTATGTACAGGCACACGCCGCCACCACTGTTTTTATCTGTTATTGTTTATCTCTCTCTCTCTGTCAATTCTAAATAAACGTCTCTACACTTGGGCAGAAAAACAGCATAAAATTTGTGAGGAACAAGCTGGGTTCCGTAAAAACTATGAAACAATTGATCATATCTTCACGCTAATATCTATGATAAAAAAACGTCTTTCAAGTGACAGAAAATCAAAACTTTATGTTGCTTTTATTGATTACATGAAAGCTTTCGACTCAGTGGATAGAGATCGTCTTTGGTTTGTTCTTAAAAAGATAAAGACATCAACTAAAATGCTTTGCATGCTCCAAGGCATTTATAAATCAGTACAAGCGTGCGTGCGTTGGGGAAATGAAACATCAGATTTCTTTGAATGCCCCGCCGGGGTGAAACAGGGCTGTATGTTGTCTCCCCTGATTTTTTCCCTGCTGATCACTGAAGTTGCGGAACAAGTTACACAACATGGGAAACATGGATTTCAGTTTTTGCCGGGTTTACCAGAAATATTTTTGTTGTTGTTCGCTGATGACATTTGCTTGATCTCGTCAACTCCTGCTGGACTTCAAAACCAGATAAATCATTTAGAAAAAGCTTCAACCTCTCTAGGGCTAAAAGTGAACTTAAGTAAAACTAAAGTTATGATTGTTTAAAGTTATGATTTTTAGGAAAGGGGGACATTTAGCGAAATCGGAAAAGTGGTTTTATCAGGGAAAAGATATTGACATCGTAAATAGTTATAAATATCTAGGATTCACTCTGACCACTAAACTGTCGTTTGATGTTGCACTTGAGGAATTTGTTGGTAGAGCAAAAAACAAGATTGTTGAGATTTTGAAGACAATGTGGAGCCTGGGAAGTATAGATAGACAAGTCTTTTTCAGATTATTTGATGCGCAAGTTAAACCAATGCTTTTGTATGCTGCTGAAATCTGGGGCCTTTCTCGCTTTCATACTGTAGAGTTACCACATTTGTTTGCATGCAAGCGCTTTTTGAACGTAAGTCCTAAAACCCCGAACATTATGGTGTACGGTGAATTAGGCAGGTACCCTTTATATATTGATAGTGCCATGAAAGCAATGCGTTACTGGTTTAAACTGCAAAAGTTACCAATTGCAAGGATATGAAATGGAAAAAGCAAGAATGTTGCAATCCTCAAGACATTCTAATATACATTCAAACTCGGCAAAGTCTATAAACAATTGTCTTGATTCACATGGGTTTTCTTTTGTCTGGTTTAACGGTGGAGTTGGCCACGAAAAGTTGTTTCTACGGGAACTAAAGCAACGAATGATTGATTGCTATCAGCAAGAGTGGAACACCAAACTGTCAAATAGTGACAGGTATTCTACTTATCGTTTGTTTAAATCATTACTACAGCCTGAAAAGTATCTTGCAGATATTACAATCCCGAAGTTTCGAAAAGTTCTTGTAAGGTTTCGACTAGGAATAAGTGATATAAAAGTCCACGACAGATATAAAAAATAACTCAAAAAGCTGCCCTTTTTGTGACAAAACTGAAGATGAATTACACTTTTTGCTGGAATGTCCATCATATCAAGATTTAAGAAATAAGTATATCATGAAATATGTAACAAATGTACACGGGCCATTGTTGAAGTTTTTGCTGCAAAACGAGGAAAGGGACGTAATTCGCTCTGTTGCGATGTATATCTTCTATGCCTTGAAAAAAAGAGAACTGTTACTGGTGAGAGAACAGTAGGTGTACCATATGTTTTCATAAATGTATCTGTTTTACCTTGTTTCGTGGTCGATACGTCTAGTGTATACTTAGGGATCATGATGAAAAAAATGTGTATGTGTGTGTGTGCGTGTGTGTGTGTGTGTGAGTGAGTGGTGTGTGTGTGTGTGTGTGTGTGTGTGTGTGTGTGTGTGTGTGTGTGTGTGTGTGTGTGTGTGTATGCTTTGTGTGTGTGTGTGTGTGTGTGTGTGTGTGTGTGTGTGTGTGTGTGTGTGTGTGTGTGTGTGTGTTGTGCGCGCGCAATTGTAAGTGCGAGCGAAATTGTATGTGCGAGCTGTGAGAGTCTGGGAGAGTGCTACATACGGGTGTGATTTTGTATGTATCAGTTGGTGTGAGCAAGTTTTGTAAATGATCGTGATCAGTAGTAATGTTGCAGCGTCAGTGTGTGTGATTTGATTTTTGTTTCTTGACCTCATTGCAGATAGGTCGGTGGCCTTTGCAATTAAAATTTTCCGAGTTCCGAGTTCCTAGTTCCTGTAGGGCACACCAAAACCACCAATTTTAATACTGTCGTCGGTGACATTGTCACAAAACTAGTGTCTCTAAAATCTCTCATAAAACGGGTACATGCTAAAAGTTCGTCAAAGTTGACGTTTCTTCCGTTAGGTCTTAGTGATCGCACCTTGGATAGAATCATGGAGGGAAGGGGTGGTCTGTTCTTGTTTCGTCTCAGTCTTCTTCTCACTCCTCCTCTACATCCTCTCTGTCTTCCTCTGTGTTTGTCAGTGTTGTGGTCAGTGTCCTCTTCTATCTTCTTGATACCAACTGGAAAATCTATGAAATTGTGAGGTAAAATGTCAGTGGTGGTCCTTAAAAATATCAAACAATCTCTTGATCATTTCAGATTTCTGGTACCTGTACCTTGCTCACCGGCATTGCTGCAAAAGATTGCACATCACGCAAATATTGCACACACAAACTATCACAGTCACAAGCAGCAAACATTCCAGTAAATCCATCTTTGCGAACATCCTTCCTTCACTGACCACTGACAAAAACAGGACATCTGAACGCTCGGGTCGGTACTCCGCAACAAAGATGCAGCAATTCGAAAACAACCGGAAAGATACGTTTCAGCAGCACACGCACTGCTTCTCCACCTCCACCCCCGCCTCTGCACCACGAATCCCTTCCACCACTCCTCCTCCCTCCCCTGATTATCCACAACATACATCTTTGGGTGAACTTTCCTTCCCCCTTCTCCCTCCTCCATGAAACAAAGCACTTCTCATCATGATAAACATCCTTCAGTGCATACCGTCCTTTTTCTATCTGTTTATCTATCTATCTCTGTCTGTCTCTATCTATCTATCTATCTATCTATCTATCTATCTATCTATCTATCTATCTATCTACACACAGACAACACACACACACACACACACACACACACACACACACACACACACACACACACACACACACACACATTCACACACACATACATTCCTCAGCTTCACAATAAGAAAAGCAAGACTTACCCCATACAATTCAAGCTTCCATTACAATCCCTTCTCATCTTCTTCTCCCAGTTCTCTCATTAAAAAAAAAAACCGAAGAAAAAAACCGAGAGAGAGAGAGAGAGAGAGAGAGAGAGAGAGAGAGAGAGAGAGAGAGACAAGACGAGACAGAGAGAGAGAGAGAGAGAGAGAGAGAGAGAGAGAGAGAGAGAGAGTTTTGAAACTTTTATGTTTCTTCATGAGTGAGAAAACCCTTGTGACAGAGGATACACAAATCATCTGATTTAAGTTGCAAAATCATGTGTGTGTGTGTGTGTGTGTGTGTGTGTGTGTGTGTGTGTGTGTGTGTGTGTGTGAGAGAGAGAGAGAGAGAGAGAGAGAGAGAGAGAGAGAGAGAGAGAGAGAGGAGAGAGAGAGAGAGGATGTAAGACTGTTTTAATGGCGACGGTGGACATTAATTTCGCTGCTTCGAGTACAAGTCTGTCTGATAGGTTTTACATTTGCAATGCTACGACATCGTAATATTGTGCGAAGTGTCTGAAAAGCTGGCAATAGAGAATGCTGTCGACACGAGACGATAATGTGACGCGACGATAATGTAACGCAGCACAACTTAGATGTAGCGAGAAATAGCAGTGGAGAAGCAATATAAAGTGCTATTGACACGCAGCTTTTTATTTAAGCCACAGTGCTATGAAATGTAAGGCCAAAACCGAAAACATTAATGCCATCGACGCCTGCGATTGCGTGCCCGAGTAAAGACACCATTCTTTTTTATCAAAGACTGTTCACACATCATGAGTCATATGAAACCTGCGATAGTTTTGATTTTCATGCAGGGATTGTTGGAAGTAGAAGAGGTGTTGGTTAAAGCTACCTTGAAAAAAAAAATTGTAGGGCCATGCTACCTTCCCAGGGGGCCGGAATAGCTCAGCAGTAGAGTGCCGGACTCGTAATCTTGGGGTTGCGGGTTCGAATCTCCGCCGGGCCGTTTCGATACATGGGGGATTTTTCCCTCGGAGTTAACATTGGTTCTGACTCCATTTCCCATACAGTCCTTCGAATGAGACTATAAACGGAGGTTCCGTGTGTGAACGCACGCATAACATCTTGCACACACGTAAAATCCCATCAAGAACTTTCGGAAGAGAAGGCCAGTTTAACTGTTGGTATGGATGACACGTTACACATAGCATGCACCTTCCCCGAAGATGGAGTATGGCTGCCTTAATGGCAGGATGAAAAAACGATCATACACACAAATCTCCACTCCCTTTGTTGAGTAGATGGGATTAATCCTTGCCTGTCAATACAGGGAGTGTCCGCAGGAGCATCAACCTGCGTACGCCCCCCCCCCCCCCCCCAAAAAAAAAAAAAAAGTAACCCTCCCAGATTCGGACCTTGTGTGGCGCCATGGTCTGGCTGGTCAAACTGCAACACTGAGCAAGACATAATACTACTACTGCAAATACATTGCATACAAAACAGTGGAGGAAACCTTTGCATTTCAGGCGCTGGCATATTGACAATTTTTTGGGCTGGTGCGTTCACCTCGTTGCCCTCGTTATTACGACTCTAAATCAACGTCCTAAAGTGGAGTTCGTTTCGGTTAGACTCTTAACAACACGCACTGAATAGTGAGAAAAAAAGATACAGTGGATGTACCCACATTTAAACGTTGATTCCAGTGATGACAGCCACGCAGCAAGCACGTTCGACACGTGCCGAGCCGTTGATGTCTTGCCTTATGATTGGCCAGGCAGTCTCCTTTGGCGACAGAGTGATTTGTGGAATTTATGAGAACTAGTGACAGCGGAAGAAATGTCGTCTGCTTGCCAGCATCAGGAATGGATCCGACACGTTAGGCTGTCTTCAGCTCGGTCGTTTACTGCTATTAATGTCATTGTGAGGAATATTATTCTCTGTTGTTTGAGGAAGTGAGGATAAACGTGGCACATGCATAAAATGGGCGATTTGGAAGCATTAACTAAAACGCAGCACGACTATTATTTTTTATGGTGGAAAATGGTTTTCTTACAGAAACAAAAGGAAAAAAGGGGGTGGGGAGGGGGATATGATTGACAGCCTTGGAAGTCTTGGGACACAGAACTCACCGATCTCCCTCCATTTCTCCATGCCCCCGACCTAAACTCTCTCTCTCTCTCTCTCTCTCTCTCTCTCTCTCTCTCTCTCTCTCTCTTCTTCTTCTTCTTCTTCTTCTTCTTCTGTGCATCATTGATTTCGGCTACGAGGAACACAGGTTTTGCTGTCGGCTATAGTCCATGAGCTAGAGTCAGAGATCGGCTAGTCGCTAAAAACATAAGCGCTTTGCATGGTAATTGCTCAGACGGCCGCTTTAGCGACTATGGGGTTCATGGAAATGCATCGTAACGCTTTTTGTCTGCTTGTGAGCATTGAGGATGGGCTTTCTTCAGCGGGAGTTGTTTCTTTTTTTGTTTTTTGTTTTTTTTGTAACAGATTAATAATTCATTCTTTTTAATTAATCATCATAAGAAGTGATATTCCGTGTCGTAAGGTGAGGTCTTGATAAATACAGAATTGGCTTTCGGAATGTTTAAGAAACAGAGAGAAAAACATATTTTGGTTGTTTCGTTTGAAAAAAAATGTTGCCACTGATAACCTTGGATCCATGGGATCCAGAAGTCTCCCATCTCTCTCCAACTCATCCTCACTCTCACCACTTCTCTTGTCCGTCTCATTTCTACACACACGCAATGAAATTTAGCGGCATGCCAACATATGCAAAGTGGAGGCCGATTTCTTCATGTGTTTTGTTTTGTTTTTCTGCTGGGGTGATTTCAAAACACGTGCGACAAAAGGCTTTTTCTATTCATTTCTGCTTTTGCAGCGTTCATAAGAAATCATAACATCGAAAGTCTTGCGTTGACGGTCGCAACAAATTGGTCGCTGCGCCAAACCATAGGGTAGGGTCACTTTGTCCGTCAGACATGTTATTATTGGTCTCCGAGTTGATCGGCGTGTAGCACACCTCATCTCACAATGTGTTGCCCTAATTCAAGACATATACAGATTCGTGCTGGTGGTTGAACGCTCTTCCAGTGTACGTTCGCATACAGATGATAACACGCACACGTCAAAGATCTTGTGATTCATTATAGCATTCAGTGGGTTGCGAACGCATGAAACTATCCAACATGCACCAAGATAACAGGAACCACACCACAACTCTAGACACTCCTACCCTAATCTCCTCCTCCTAACCTCTCTCCCCTATCAGCTCTACCTTCCTATTGCCAACTGGAATGCCATAACGCGCACCTAAACAGCGTCAACAGCACCGTCATTCATTATTCACCCGTGTGTCTGTTCCTCTATTTGCTCAGGTCGTGGAAAGATCTGACGGTAAGATGATTCATCCAGAATCACCTAACCACAGACAGGAAAGTGCTTACTTCCTCTGTCATTTGTGGTTCTGACATATCCCACCCTGCAGACATTACTATACATTTCTCTCTTCAGCTGTCAAATCAATTTCAGAGACTTAGCTGCCAACGCAACTTCAGGATTGAAAAGGGAGAAAAAGGTTGATGTTGAACTTAGAAGGGGGAAGTGCAGCAAAATAAATGAAAACAGGCCTGAACTCTGTGATGGTTTCCCACACAGGACATGTCATAGGTGACAGCATTAAAACACGCAACGGCTATTTCGTCTGGAGACGACTCGCTTGGCTGACTAAAGGTGCTTGTCAAATACAGAGAAACGGTTCTCGCGGTTCTCCGAGATAATTATGTGTTCGAATTATCTCATGTTCAAGTCGAGAGAAACACCAAGAAGAGGGCGCGGAGAAGATAGAGGGGAGAGAGGGGGTGTGGTAGATGGAGGGACGAGGGGGAGCCACACGTCTTCAAAAAAAGGCTAGGAAGAAAAACATCATTCGAAATATAAGATTTAAAAAAAAACTCAATATCAATGAATAATTGAATAAACAATGAAATGAGATATTCAAAAACAATTTGTAATCTTGTGTGCTTCTCTCTGTCTCTCCGTCTCTGTCTGTCTGTCTGTCTGTCTGTCTGTCTGTCTGTCTGTCTGTCTGTCTGTCTGTCTGTCTGTCTCTCTCTCTCTCTCTCTCTCTCTCTCTCTCTCTCTCTCTCTCTCTCTCTCTCTCTCTGTGTGCTTGCGTGCGTGCGTGCGTGCGTGCGTGCGTGTGTGTGTGTGTGTGTGTGTGTGTGTGTGTGTGTGTGTGTGTGTGTGTGTGTGTGGTGTGTGTGTGTGCTTATGTTCGTGTTTGTGTCGGTAAATAATTCTGAGAGGAGAGAGAGAGAGAGAGAGAGAGAGAGAGAGAGAGAGAGAGAGAGAGAAAGAGAGGGGGGAGAGAGAGAGAGAGAGAGAGAGAGAGAGAGAGAGAGAGAGAGAGAGAGAGAGAGAGAGAGAGAGAGAGAGAGAGAGAGAGAGAGAGAGAGAGAGAGAGAGTATGCGATTTTCCTTTTACGTATCCTGTCCGATTGTCATAGCCTTTTAATTTTTGCTGCCATGTTTAATACTTTACGTTTCAAGTTGTCTTTTGTTACACACATACGTGTGTGTATGTGTGTGTGTGTGTGTGTGTGTGGTGCGTGCGTGCGTGCGTGCGTGCGTGCGTGCGTGCGTGCGTGTGTGTGTGTGTGTGTGTGTGTGTTCATGTATGTATGATGGTATCATTACATAACTTAGATATAAAAAAAGTTGTAAAACAAAATCAAAGGTTGTTGGTCCTCGGATGAATCCTGAACTTTCATGCAACTTGAAACTGTTCCTTACATATTCATACATACAGGATTTAATCGAGGAGAGAGGAGAGAGAGAGAGAGAGAGAGAGAGAGAGAGAGAGGAGAGAGAGAGAGAGAGAGATTTGAGGTATCTAAAGTTCCTTTCTGGTTTGTAAATGCATCATTGATATTTGGCAGATTTAAAATGCCACTGCGGAGACCAGAAGACTAGAAGACGTCTAAAGGGAAAGGGGAGAGGGGTGTCAGAATGATAGTAGCAGCGGTAGGACAGAAGATATCCAAACAGGAGAGATGTGAGGGAAGGGTGATGGGGAAAGGAAGAGAACTGTGTTAAAACTGTTTCAAATGTTCACCACATATCACGCGGAGGAAAAAAACAAAACATTTTCCTTCCTGTTCAATCTGCATTTAGAGGAGATTGCAAAGGAAATCGAACGTCGTTCAAGGGGAATGACACAGGTAATCAATCCCATTGTTATTGAATGCTCATTCCCTTGCTAGAGTGGAAAGGCATGCGTGCTGCCACAAATGACTTAAATGGGCCGAGGGAATGCCGTAGGAAAGAAAGAATAAGGTCATACAACGTAATGTGTTTGCAATCCAAGCCGCTATATATGTCTGACAGCAAGAGTTTGTTTGCCTCGCGATTGTAAGTGCTTTATGCGCTCTGAAATAAAATATTGATGGCGTATGCTTTTACATCCACAAATAAATTTGCAGCACTCTTCTTACTGACTCAGTTCTGGGCTGACCAAATTCCACGCTGGGCGTATGTTATTCTGGCCGTCTTCACTTCAGAATTCCTACTCTTGCGTCGAGTCCGTCGAGGTCGTCCCCCTTTACTGTTTCTCTAGACGTTCCAGTCGAACACCAATCTTGTAATGCTGGTAGGAACTTTCCCTAGTGTATGACCAATCCAGTCCCATGTCCTGTTCTTAATCTCTGTGTCAGTTGTATTTTGTTTGGGTTGCTCCCCAAAGTTTTGTTGGAAATGACATCTGACCATCGCATCTGATGCTGAGGATGAAACTGAGGCAGTACACTGTCTGAAGATTGTGGGTGGCGGGTTTTGTTATTCGTTTTGGTCTTGTTAACGGAGCTTTTGATTTCATGATCTTCTCCACCATCTTTACCGCCTACGTTACCCACGTAGACAAACTTCTCGACGTTTTGTTCTTGTTCTGCTTCTTGTTCTCATCCTCCTTCTCCCCCCCCCCCCCCCTCCTCCTTCTCTTCCTCTTCCTCCGCCTCCCATGTGCTCTGGTTTCTTTCCTCTCCATCGTCTGCTCCCCCACTGCTCCCCCCACTGCTCCCCCCACTTTTCTTTCTCCTCCTCTTGCCTTTTTCTTCTTTTCTTTTCCGGTTTACATCCAAAATCCTTGATTGAATCTGAAGTTAATCTTGAAGGGCAGCTGATCCACATCCCAGTAGCAAGTCCAAAGAAAAGCAATGAGTTTAAGGATAAAGTAGTAGCTCCATCGATGTATGTAATAACTTGAGGAAAATTTTGATTCATTTGTATCAATGACCAGCGTTTTTGGATCATAGTCTTTCCGAGTCTGTTCTTACACCCCTCTTAACAAGAGAGAGAGAGAGAGAGAGAGAGAGAGAGAAGAGAGAGAGAGAGAGAGAGAGAGAGAGAAGAGAGAGAGAGAGAGAGTGGGGGGGAAGAGAGAGATCCCTACATCCACGAGAAATAACATGATGTTTTGTTTATAATAATTACTACAATGTTTTTACAATTGTCTTTCCGAGGCTGTCTTGGACCGCTCTTAGTAGAGAGAGAGAGAGAGAGAGAGAGAGAGAGAGAGAGAGAGAGAGAGAGAGAGAGAGAGAGAGAGAGAGAGAGAGAGAGAGAGAGAAGAAGAAGAAGAAGAAGAGTAGTTTCTGATGTCTTGAAAAAGCAAGAACTAGACTTAAGAAGTGAACATAGTAGGATACCCAGTGTGGTCTATTGATCCTTTAATTCTGAAAAGGCAATGCAAAAGCACATGTAGAATAAGAATGCAGATGTCTTAACACGTCTGTATAGCCTTTTGGAAACATCAAACTTCCATCGGAGACGAACGCTTCTTTCAGAACAATGTGGTTCCGCCAACACTGGAACACATACGTGGATGCATAAAAGTGCTCACCTGAAAGAGACAATTGTTTTCTCCCAGCGTGGACACATGTGTCGGAGTTTTACCTTCTCGTCAACAGGCCCGGCAATGAGCAGATATGTGGAATGTAGAGTGGGGGTGGGTGAACGGGTGCAGCGCGACCAAACAATTCCAGCCATCAAGAGGAAGATGGCTAAAATCTTGGTTTTGACACAGTCCAGTTTGGTTTCCTCAATATACCCAATGCGAGAGAAACGTCACGAACCAATGAAAACTTTAGATCTGCAACTTCTCAAGAATTTTCAAGGTATGATAAGAACTAAACGTTTTGTGACAATTTGCAGATCCGAAGAAAATGGTACACGAAAAGGGATACTCCTTTTTTTTTTTTTTTTTTTTTTTTTTTTTTACCGTAGGCCTAATATAGGCCATGTCATATAGTTGTCAGATTCATTGGTTTTCCAATGCAAAGATCGCGAGGCAACGAAGTGACTTCAGATTTCACACTTACTTAGCTCCATCTTAAGGAGATACAATGGTCCACTGTTAACCAAGTTAGAAACTGAACAAGTAAATAGTAAAAGAAAACGGGCGCAAGCAATCTATTTCCCCCCTTGACAGGCTTGATGATAGTAAAGTAATAAGAAATCGATGAAGGAAAAAAAAGAACTAAATTAGACACTTTTGTTTTTCATCGTTTTTAGAGAACTATAAAAGGGGCATTCTGTCTCACCCGTCTCAACCAGTTTTCGACTGGGCGACTCCAGAATGCCCCTTTATAGTTCTCTGACAAGTATTATCCGTTTTAATACTAATTTACTAAACTTTTCAGAGAGTAACGTAGGGGGAAAGCAGCAGTGGCTGAACACACCCCATAGAGTAACTAGGGGAAAAGCAGCAGTCGCTGAACACACCCCATATACAACGGTGGAGCTGGTAAGCCTTTAATTGCTAATTGTCGACCTGCCTAAGGACTTCCGCACTATCCGAATACTGCAGAGGCCCGTCATTAGGTCGACACCCGATTACTTACCACGTGACCGGACATGACGATTTCCAACCAACGCCAGCGCCACTCAGTTTAGCCACGGCGTTCAATGCAGGCGGGTGTGTTTGTGTTTACAGAGGAACAGCTTTTGCCATAGATGAACATATGTTTTATTACAAGTGTATGACGGAGTATCTAAACAAAAGAAAATCAGGCGTGCCCAGTTCTTTACTTCCTAAGCTAAAGAGAAGTATTGCTTTTTTGGAAGGTGAGGAGAAAGAAAAACGAGAACCTACTATTGATAAACTACACAAGCGCTTGAAAGCTTGTTGATTTAAGACAGAGATTTAGCTGATATATTTGAAAGAGATGTTGTTACTTTGAAAAGCTTTTAACTTTTGAAGAAATGATTCCCTTTTAAAAAATGGCGCTGTTTTATTTAAAAAGTTGGAGTCGCGAAAGGAAACGTTTATTAGCCGCACTCCAAAACCAGCCTTGAAGGGCCAACTTTGGCATTAAGCTGAGCGCGTCTGATCTTAACACAGGCCCAGCTTGACACTGGCTGACCTATTTGAGCGCTACAGGCAGTCTCGCGACCTGCTTTAGTGTTTGGACTGTGTGTGTAAGCATCTAAATATAGTAACGATCATGATTGGTGACAAAGAAGACGGTCGCGGTCTAGCCTAGACCACGTGAAATGAATATCATGATCGATAGCAAATCTGACCAATTGCTGCTGACGTGATTCTAAAGTAACCCGGCTACCTACTTGGCAAGTTTGCTTACCTTCTTCGATGCCCTGCTACAGAGTGTACTTTATTCAACTGTCTTGTTTATTGAATCAAGCTTTTGATAAATGCACTTGGTGGCTGCTTTGAATAATCTTCAGTTGACAGAGAGACCGACAGCCCCGTTTTCTTCAACACAAGCCAACGCACCCCGTACCCCCACACGCACCATCCCGTCTATTGTGTGAATGATTTCTGTGTATGTGCGTGTGTGTGATCCAGATCATGCTATAAGTCACCCCAAGTTCTTAATTAAGTCACCCCAAGTTTTTAATTAAGTTTTTAATCAAGTTGCCCCAAGCTCTTAATTAAGTTTTTAATTAAGTTCTTTATTAAGTTCCTTTAAGTTTCTACTTAAGTCACCTCAAGTTCTTAATAAGTTCTTGATCAAGTCCCCCCAAGTTCTTACTCAAGTTAGCTCAAGTTCATAACTAAGTCATCCCCTAAGTACAACCAAGTTATTGTTCAAGTTAACTTATAATTATTTATTAAGTTCTTAAAATATTATTGCATCTGAAATGGGTCAAAATGATCTTTTGTTGTTGGCGGTTCTGGCATGCTTTTTTGTTCATCTTCTATATTAGTGGTTGAGATTGTTCGGACTGCTTTGGGTTTTGTTGTCTTTGTTTATATATTTTATAACCGTAATAACCACCCCCAACAGCAGCAAGGGCGCCAAAAATGGCAACAGTTTTAAGTTCAATATTTCCATGAAGGCTTTGGTGCTGTAGGCCTTGAATCAACTTGTTCTTGTTCTGGTGTTTTCATAGCCGGCATTGAAACAACTGTTGGCGTTGGCGGCGTTATGTTTTCATTATGAGCTATATTCTGTGATTGCAACTGTAATTTTTTTTTGTTTGTTCCACTCTGCTAATTTTTTTCCTGCTGCAACGCGTCCAGGATGAGGGGGGCTACTGACCACTTTCACCTGATTCAAAGTTTTCTGATTCTGATTCTGCTGATTTTCTGGCTCGGTCATTTTGAAGGGAAATAAAATCTATATGATTAAAAGTAATTAATCCCATGATTAGCGGCGACAATAATGTTCCAAATCTGTAATACAGATCACACCCTAGAGACTCTAATGACTTTGTTAAAACTGGATCCTGCGTTAAATCATACATAAAATCTTGTTCAGAATCAATGGGAACAAATCGGCCTACTAGTTTAGTGTACAAACTAAGAGCCGTTTGCCCGACACTTTTTACTATTCTTGATCCTAGTTGCGCTTCATACCTGTTATGATACTTTATAATGTCTTGTGGTGACATCTGTTGAATCTGTTCTATGCTGAATTCATTGCCGAGGAACTGTTTTGTTTTTCCGCATGCTGCCAAAGAATACAACCTCTCCTTTTGGGGCATAATAGCTTGCTCATCAACTTGGTCATTTGTAATCATAAGTTCAGGAATGTTTAGTAGATCATCGCTGTTCATGTTTTTTATCAATTATAATTATTTTATTTTTTAAAAATGAGCACCGAAAAAACTGTTACCAATCTTGTATACCATTCTGCTGTTATTGGAGGCCTAAGTGTAGGATACACAATGCTTGGTAAAAGCTTGTTAAAAATAAAACCGGCAGATCTTGGCAAACTAGACTTTGAAGACTCAGCAAAGCTAATTGCTGTTATAGCAGCTTCATTCGCTACGAAAGATTTTCTAGTTAAGCAAGGAATAATGCCTGACAGTATCAATATGTAAAATTAAAAAAATATAGTTATAAAAATGGCTTCATTCGTAATGATGTTAGGTGGCGCAGTAGTGAATGCGCTTGCTTTTAGCGGAAGTAATTACGCATTTAGTAAACTGCGGGATGACGGGGAGAGAAAAAGACATAACAAAGCTATGGAGCAACTAGCAGCTGCACAAGATAACTATGAAAAGCAGAGAATTGAGCAGTTAGATTTTATTAACGACAAACTGAAAAAACAGGGCATGCAGCTTACACATTTAAAAATGTTGACCAGGCAATAAAGAATATTATCTTGTAACAGGCAAACCTATCGAAACATTGCCCCCACCAAAATTCAGTGACTTTTATCAACCATCAGAAAAACAAAAGATGCAAGAAATCGCGTTATTGTCTTTGGGGTGACCGTTGTGTATTTTGTTGCACATAATATTGGCTGAATAAAAATGAACAAAATCTATTATTCGCCAAAAGGATATTGAAGGGAATCACGGCAATTAAAAAGCTAAGCCAAGCAGCAGGAGTCAGTGAACAAACAGCAAAGGAATGGTTATCTAAACAAGCGATTTGGCAAATTTATTTACCTGCGCCTAAACGAATACAGAGACCACACTTTGTGAATACAATACCAAACGACACCCATCAAATGGATCTTCTATATTTACCCCATGATACGATTAGACGAAAAAGATTTAAGTACGCACTTACAGTCATTGACATAGCTTCAAGATACAAAGATGCGGAACCGTTAACACAAAAGAGTGCTTCTGCTGTTGCTGTTGCCATACAACTGATATACCAACGAGGCCCGCTAACTTATCCTCGCATGATTCAAGTCGATGATGGAAAAGAATTTAAAGGCCGAGTGAATCAATTGTTGTTAAAACATAGAGTTACCATGAAAAGAGGCATTCCAGGAGTTCACAGATCACAGGCTTTAGTTGAAAACTTTAACAACAGTTATCTGAAGACTTTTTCCTACAGTATCTGTTTTGATACTCTCCTTCATCTCTCGTCATCTCCCTCTCTCTCTCTCTCCTCTCTCTCTCGTTTTTGGGCGTTTTTCCATAATTTGATACTAATGCAACAAAAAGTATGCAAATTTTGTGAAGACGATAATGAAATGGAACCATTTAATTAACAATCCATTCTAGAGAAGAAGCCGTTGCTGGTACCAAATAATTTAACAATAGAAAGAGCGCTGGACCAGACAAAATCATAGCAGAAATGCTGTAAGCCAGGCAAACCAGCTGTAAGTGATGTCCTTGTCCATTAATTTTCACAGCTTTTGGAAAATTGCACTTTTCCTTTAGAATGGGCGAAATCGATTATTATACCAATCAATAAACAAAGAAACGCTAATATTCCGATAACTATAGTGGAGTACACTTACCAGCATATAAGTAAGTCTACACTCACTACTACACAAAAGATTAACAAAATGGGCAGAAAATAAGAAAATATATTGAGGAACAAGCCAGGTTTAGAACCATTACAGCACCATAATCCATATATTGACACTATACTCACTGGTACAGACATATGTAAGTCTGTATAAAGAGGCTTTTAACACTCTAGCTCGCATTTGTAGGCTACAGGAAAGCGTTTTGATTCTTATAGCGAATGTATTGTGGAATGTAACTTTGTAAAAGTGGTGTGAATGGTAAACTGTTTAATTGCCATTAGAAGTCGCTACAACTCGGTGCTTGCATGTGTTAACATGTGAAGAGTAATATGTCAGATATTTCAATTGTCCAAATGGAGTAAACAATCATATCTGTTGAGTCCGCAGTTGTTTTCTTTTTTTTCATTTAATGAACTAGCGCAATGGATTATCAAGTAAGCGAACCATTATTCAGATCATACCCGAGCTGTAGAGATATTTTGTACTATTGCTGACGGATGTTATTCTTTTATCTGGAACAGTTGTAGGTTTACAAAACCAATTAAATGTTTAAAAGAAGAACAGATCGCCTGTTCTTAACAATTAACTTAGATAAGACAAAATAGTGTTAGTCCCCAGAAAGTGTGGCCTCCTATCTTTAAACGAAAGAAGGTGTATGGAAATACAAACGTTCACGTTGTCAACTCATACAATAGTTTAGGAATGAATATGTTTCACCAAAATTGACGGCTAGTTTATGCATGGGAAGAATTTTACGGAGGGTTCAAAAAACAAGGGCGTCATGAAAGTTTGAGATCCTCAAGAAAGTTGATTTAATGGATTTGGTATACTTTGGAAAATTTTATATGCACAGATAGACCCTTTACTTACCGTATGGAGCTGGAAAATTTGGGGGTTAGAAGAAAACCATAGGTAGAAAAAGGTACACACTTATGCTATGAAGCGTTTTCTTTCAGTGTCATTCATCACGAACACCATTTTATACGGAGAGATGGGTAAGCTACCTCTTTACATAAGTCCTTTTGTTAAAAATGTTAGGTATTGGTTTAAAATAGTGATGCTCCATAGTCCACTTTGTGCAGACTAAGCTAATACATGACGCTCTTACAAATGGAACGAGCAAAAATAACTGGGCTACTACTAAAGTAAAGATAGTGCTATCAGAACAGGGTTTTTGTGAATAGTGTGGATAACCCAAGGAGTGTGAAACAGATTTATTTACAGAATTTAAAGATAGGCTTATCTGATCTTTTAACAGAACAGGCATTCAAATTATGGAAAGCATAGAAAAAACCTTGGTTCTTCGCTTTAAGAATATAGTTTCATACGAAATTTTCTTCTCAATGTTATCACAGATTAAATGCATAGATTAATCACGCAAGGTTTAGTACGAACTGTAGGTTTCAATGGCGAATAAAAGATGTTCAAGTGTGGAACATTCACGTAAAATGAAAATCGCCAATTACCCTTCGTGTTGGAAGCATTACTGACAATGAAAAAGCACTTGCTATTCCAATGTACTGTGCATACAACGAAGGCATGTAAAATGATCCGTTTCCACTGTGGATGTTTTTGAAAGGCACCGATGTTGCGTCCTTGTTGTCATCTGATGACATGGTGTGACAAGTCGGTCGCTAGGTTCATTGCAGAAGCACTGAAAATCAGACAGAAGGCATTTGTAACAAAAGTAGGCTAAAAAAAGTTCCTAATTCCGGAAAATACCAATTAAAACATGTGGAGAAGTTCATATATAGTACATCGGTGACTGATGAAATGGTCGAATTAATGTATAATACTACATTTTTCCCTTTTTGTATATGTGTCTTGTTGTGTCGTTGTTTGTTGTTGTTGTTGTTGTTTGTGTGCGTGTTGTAATGATTCAGCGTACGCGTGGCTCGGTGATATCCGAAGACCGTATTTTTTTGGACTGTTTTCTACATGTTTTGCTTATTTTTGGATTTGATTGATCATTGATAATAAATGGGTTATATTGTTATGCACTGAAAGGGGGAAGAAATATGCATTATACCCTGTTACCCCTTGTCATAAGACCGGTTGGTAATAATAAAATCTTTCTTCTCTCTCTCTCTCTCTCCGTCTCCCTCTATCTCTCTCTCTCTCCTCTCTCTCTCTGTTTGATTTGCTTTTTACTATATATCTGGTTTTTTTTTTCTTGCCCAGAGGCTGGATATTAAATAAGTCATTCAGGGCTTAGTTCACTACCCTCTAAAATACAATTCCTTCGTTCGTTCGTTCGTTTCCTCTCTCTCTCTCTCTCTCTCTCCTCTCATCTCTCTCATCTCTCTCTCTCTCTCTCTCTCTCCTCTCTCACCTCTCTCTCTCGCTCTCTCTCTCTCTCAAGTCTTTGTTTAAGTCTTAAGCAATTTTAGTAACAGCACAAAGACCAGGGAAAAGTTTATACCTGACTTGTCCATTGTATATTTGGGCGACAAGCAAAAACTGAGTAACACTGATTGAGTGGTTCCAAATGAGAACCATTTGCGTTCTGCCCTTGCCGTAGCCGTCTCTATCTTTTTATTTCTTATTCGTTATGTCTGATGTCTTAAATGCTGTTACCTATTTTGCTACATCATCTTATCTCAGCATCATCATCAGCATTCATCATCATCATCACATCATCATCAATCATCATCATCATCATCATCATCGTCTCTTCTCCTTCTTCTTCTTCCTTCTGTCTTCTTCTTCTTCTTGTTATCCCTCATCATTATCATCAACAAATTTATCATCATTATTATTATCATAAACCATTATTACGGTTGTTTGGTGTTGTTGTTTGTTGTTCTTCTCTACTTCTCCCCTTCTTCTTCTTCCGTTACTGTCGTCGTCGTCGTCATCAATCGTCTTTGGCATCACAAATGCGATGTCCGTTTCCAAGCATGGATCTGTTTGTTTTTTGATCATTTTATGTTCTTGGAGCACGATGAGGTTAAACAAACCTTTACAATATACTCGGTGTGGTGATGGATGTGAAAGTATTGCTCCGCCCCCCACCCCCCCACCCCCACCCCCCGCGAAATACATGTTGCACTTTCTTTAATGCTGAGCTATTTTTCCAGATAAAGGGGCAGAACCTGATCTGTCTCACCTTACTAACATCAGTGCTGTATTTAGCCCTTTTATGAGGCGATGATGATTGATGGATGAATGATGATGATGATGAGGATGATGATGCTGATGATAGTGGTTGATGATGAAGATAGATAATGGGAATGTGATGGGTGATGATGATGATGATGATGATGAATGATGATATATGATAGATGAAGGACTATTACATTATCATCCTCATTAACTGTTAATAGCAGTAGTAGTATGGCACCAATAGTAGCATTAGTAGAAGTAAGTAAGTAGTAGTAGTAGTTGTAGCAGTATAGCAATAGTGTAGCATAATAGAAGTAATAGCAGCCGCAGCGCAGCAGCAGCATAGTAGTAGGTGTATAAATAGTATAGTAGTAGTAGTAGTATAGAGTAGTAAAGTTAATATAGTAGTAGTAGTTAAAAAAAAAAAAAATTGTTGTAGCTGTTGTTGTGATGTAGCAGCAGAACAGAAATAGTAGTGAGTGTTTTGATGATGTCGTGTTGTGTCGTTTCCTTACTAACCAACATATCAACGTCAAAGACGACCTGGAATGTTTTGAACGACGCAAGAATGAAGACATGCACGGTGTGGTGGTGTGTGTGTGTGGTGTGTGTGTGTGTGTGTGTGTTTGATGTGTGGTGTGTGTGTGTGTATGCTGTTGTGTGGTGTGTGTGCGTGCGCGGCACGTGTGTGGTGTGTGTGTGTGTGTGTGTGTGTGTGGTTGTGTGTGTGTTTGTGTGCATGCGTGCGTGCGTGTGTGTGGTGTGTGTTGTGTGTGTGTGTGTGTGTTGTGTTGTGTGTGTGTGTGTGTGTGTTAGCTGTGCGTGTGCATTTCTCCTGCATGTGTCTGTGTTGCGTGCTGACGTGTCGTCTGTGTACAGCGGGAGGGGTGAGCACGCACATAAATATGGCAATGAGATATAACAGTTGGAGGCATCACGCAACGTCCTCCATTTCGGATTTGAGCAGTTCAATACTTCCCAGGAACTCCCAGAGGTATTGGCAGGACGAAACTAGGAGCGGGGCCAAAGAAGATAACGAGATTGACGGTGAGTCGGGAAGGGAAGAAGAAGGGATGGGAATGGGGAATTCAGAGGGGGAGGGGAGGGGTGTTGGTGGTGCAAGAGAGTGGGAAGGTTATTGCTGGGATTGCCTGTCTCTGATGAAAAACCGGAGACAGATAGGCTTGAAACATCTTTTTTTTTCGAACTGGTCCTAGCGATTAAAATTCTGATTGAGACAGTTTTGGATTGTTGATCTTTATGCCACTTTCATAAGCGAAGGCTTTTGTGGGTGCTAAGCTGTTTTGTGTGTAAGACATAGAAAAATATATGCAATATAGCCCACGCATTTGCTGCTTGTACCTCTGCATTACCTGCGGTTGATTCAGCCCAAATTCCTACAGTAGTGGATAATGCGTATATATTTGTTTTATGTGTTTTAAATTTAGAAAGAGAGGTTTTAATTACCGCCAAGACATAGACAATCAAAGTACAGACAAGACAACCATGCTTTTCCAACTCTTGGTCTTTTTCAGCAAAAACAAATAACATTTAGACAGTAAAACAAAGAACAAGAAACCACTTAGCTTCCCAAGCTGGCACACGCGGGAAAAAGAATGGATTGTCTGTTCAATATCTAACGGACAGCTCAGTTTGCTTCCAGTCCAAATGAGTTAAACTTTGAGCAGGGCGTCTGATTTTTTACCCCTCTCTCCAAACTTCACTTTTCAGTGTGTGGGTGTGTGTGTGTGTTTGTGTGTGTGTGTGTGTGTGGTGTGACTTTTGTGTAGTTTTAAAGTATCTTTTGCAAACTAGTTTCTAATATTTATTATCATTTTGCTTTCTATATAAAATGGTACTTCTTGTTAGTAACACCTCAGAAAGGACGTGTTTAGGCACGGTGAAAGTACGCTTCCAGAGGAGGATTGAAAAATAACACTTTTACCGGTCGACTCGGAGTTGATTGAAAGGTTACAAATGTACTTTTTCACTACAAATGACTTTTTGTCTTACTAATTTTTTCAGTGCATTTTGTCTTATCCGGCAGAGCATATGAAGGGCATAGCTCCTATCATGTGTTTTGCGTTTCGTGATCTAGCACTTTGCAGTGTTCCAACGACGTACACACTGGATCGATAACAGCATAATAAAAACTGAGAAAACTCAACAGACAGGCAACGGTTTCAGACAATTTTACGCCAGAGTGAAAAACAAAGACAAAAAATTGCTATGTGTGGAGGGGGAAATAATCTGGATCAAATTCAGGCCAATCTGTCCTGTCTCTGAAGATTTTCCTCGCACGATGTCAGTCTGTTCTTTATTTGTCTAACTGTCTGCTTTTTTGTCTGTCTGTTTGTCTCTGTTCTGTATGTTCTGCAATTCTTGGTCGCTCTGGTTAGTGTGTGGGTGTGTGTGTGTTGTGTGGTGTGTGTGTGTGTGTTGGTGTGTGTGTGTGTGTGTGTATTGTGTGTGTTTGTGGTGTGTGACCCTCTCTCTCTCTCTCTCTCTCTCTCTCTCTCTTCTCTCTCTCTCTCTCGTCTCTCTTCTCCTCTCCTCTCTCTCTCTCTCTCCTCTCTCCACTCTGGCGCTGAGGTGTGCGCGAAGCATGATGTGTGATCCCCCCCCCCCCTGTCCTGGTTCATATCTTCTTTTAGCCCTATCATAATCCATCACTACATCAGCTGAAATCATGAAGAGTGTGGTCTGTGTATTGCAGCAGCGGATGCATGTACATATATGAGATAGTCCGCACGCAGTGACGACTCCTGTTGAAAAATAAACTGAAACGGAAACTTAATGATTGAGCATATTGACACAGCATTGTCGGTGAAGTATGTGTTTGTTGTATACCAAACCAGTGTATTGCCTCATTTCAATCAATTCAACACAACTTATAACCACAAACGTGAAATTCAATGTGCAACGTCCTTTTCCTTTTTAACAATATAACACATTACAAGCAACAACAAGCAACAAACCACAAAAATACAAATTCCAACATATCCAATAAATAGACTAGCCTTCTATTGATTCACTTAATGTTATGCACTTAAAGACAACACTGTGCACACAACACAACACACACCACACTACACACCACACACACACACACACACACAACACGACAATACATCGCCAACGCACGCACGCACGCACAGCACGCACGCACGCACGCAACGCACGCATCAACCACGCACACACACACACACACACACACACACACACACATGAATTCAGGTTCTCAATGTTTTTCAATCGTCACATGTAAAAATGTAATCATTGTTTAAAGTTGGATGGGCATTGGGATACAAACTCTTGTTGTGGGTGTACTCAGTCTAAATTTTGGGGTTCGATAACGTCTTCCAGGATGCATAATTCATAATACTGACTAAGATTATGGCAGCTGTCGCTCACAAGCATCTGCCCTTTCGAAACTTGCCGTTGTTCAAACTACACATTCAAACTAACTCTGTCTGTCGCCCACAATCTTGCTACAGACTTTAACACCTTATTCAACACTTTCTTGCTCGTTCACCGTTAGACTTCCATAACCGACAGCAAAACGAGAAAGTAAGATGGCTCAGTAAAATATCTGTAAAATCCTTGCAGCACTTTTCTATTTACCTTGGAGGCTCTAACGTCCTGAAGCAAAAAGATCCTTGTTGACATATTCTTGTTGATAAATTAATATTTGCTTTAAAAGTTTAATTTGTCATCAATGATTGTGCCAATAGATACTTATAACTCACTCACACGTTCAACTTTCTCACCGCTGATAGAAGGTCCGAACATCTGGGGGATTTTTCACTAAAATCGATCAGCAATTCATTTTGTACATTTAGGTTCAGATAATTGTCTTCACACTCAAACAGCAAAACATATTCACACGATCACAGTACATAGAATAATTTAACAAGATCTTGGACAGCAGATTCATCAAAAATATTTTCACCAGAGGAGTAAAATCATTGCTAGTACAATTATTAGTGTATAAATATCCCAACAGAGGTGAAAGAACAGTGCCTTGCGAGAGCAGTAGATTGTGTTACAAACAATCAAACAGCTGCTGAAATCGAACAGACTGTGAACCGTATTGACAAAAACTAATAATCCACAGAACAGATGAGACTCACATCAAAAGAACAAACAGTTTTTTGGGCTTTTATGTGAGGCTGGATAGTATTGGAGGCAAAGAGAAATCAATAACAAATGGCGAACAAAAATAAACCAGGCTTTTTCTAAATGAGAGTTAAGCATTGGGGAGGAGGATGAGAGTTGGACATTGCCAGTAACTTCGGTGTGGCTTGTATCAATTGATTTGATCTTGAGATGAGCAGTTTTCTAGATTTACTTTTTTAGAATGATCCTTCCAAAACATTTCATAACATAAAGTGAGAGCAAACAGGGCGGTAATCATTGAGATAGACATGTTTTGTTTTCGTAGGCACTGAACAAATAAAAGTTTTTTTCCCACAAGTCAGGCAGCAACGACAATCTTTTAGCAGACCATGAAAACACTACAATAAAAACATTGCAACAACTGTGACGCACAGAATTTTTAAAGCCGTCCACCAATATATCAGGCGCCCTACAGCTTTCTCTTTGATTTTAGCTCAAGAAACAGAGTCTCTACATCTTATGCCTCTAATCTCCACACTTACATTAGCAGTTTCTCTAGTAACATCCATATATAATCATTATGTAACTTCGTACAAGCTTACTGTACTTTTCTTAGTTTATCCTTCCAATCGTCACGTTTAAAAAAGCGCAATAAAACTTGTTTAGCTTTTTTCCGGAAACTCTTTCTGTCTCTAAAGCCAGGCTGATGCGGGATTGTTTGTTTTTGTTTGACCGTGAAGAGTTTTTTTTAAAACCCTTTCCATGTATCAGCCATGTTTTTCCTTGTTTGAAATTGAGATTCTACTTGCTCTGTATAAACATTCCGGCTGTTCTTTTAATTTTCTTTAAACAAGTACTTTTTGAACCAGATTATCTGTCTGGTTTATTACCATCTGTAAAGCATTGTTCTTTTTAGTGAAAATTACTTTAAGGGATTTTTGTAACTCCAGGGCTTATTGTTTGGAAATTATTGTTACTGTCTGTTGGGGATGATCAGATCTTCCACAAAAAGAAACGTAACTCCGACAAGACATCGTAGCTTCACGAACTGTTTTTTTCACATGAATTTATAAAAGAACGCTCCCATTCAGTACATTTGAAGACATCTCTCAATTCTTCTACACTTTCAGGCGTCCACAACTTTCACACATTTAGTAACGAAGGGTCAGTCATTATTGGAGTCTAGTACTGAGCCAAAAGGAAGATAGTATCATGGTCTATTTTCCAATGGAAGGAAAGACTATTGGTCTGTAGCGTGAAGTATGTGCCCATAGCACAATCAACGTTTTGTTTGACTGGGTGGCACATGTTAATCTTGATATGGGGCAGGAAGAGAAGTACATAAGTCCACAGGGATTAAAATAACCCAACACACAAGATTCGGTGCATCAGGATTGAATCCGCTGCAAAGAACGGACAACGTCAGCGATTCACGCAGCACGTGCAGCACCAGGCGGAGGGGTGGGGCATCACACACTGTCACACACGCTGCCGAACATCCACGCTCAAAATCGTCGTCGAGCGACACAGAAGCAGTTGAAAATCGGGGCGTGCAAAGCTGCTTTCGCACTGTCACATGACACTGTCGCACCACTTCCTCGTTTATGTACAGGCAGACACCCGCCACCACTGTTTTTTTCTGTTAGTGTTTATCTCTCTCTCTCTGTCAATTCTAAAATACGTCTCTACACTTGGCAGAAAAACAGCATAAAATTTGTGAGGAACAACTGGGTTCCGTAAAAAACTATGAAACAATTGATTCATATCTTCACGCTAAGATCTATGATAAAAAAAAACGTCTTTCAAGTGACAGAATATCAAAACTTTAGTGTGCTTGTATTGATTACATGAAAGCTTTCGACTCATGGATAGAGATCGTCTTGGTTTGTTCTAAAAAGATAAAGACAATCAACTAAAATGCTTGCATGCGCCAAGGCATTTATAAATCAGTAACAAGCGTGCGGCGTTGGGGAAATGAAACATCAGATTTCTTTGAATGCCCCGCCGGTGATACAGAGGGCTGTATGTTGTCTCCCCAGATTTTTTTCCCTGCAGATCACTGAAGTTTAGGTCGGACAAGTTACACAACATGGAAACATGATTTTGCAGTTTTTTGCGGGTTTACCAGAAATATTTTTGATGTTGTTCCGCTGATGACATTTGCTTGATCTCGATCAACTCCTGCTGACTTCCAAAACCAGATAAATCATTTAAGAAAAAGCTTCAACCTCTCTAGGGCTAAAAGTGAACTTAGTAAAAACTAAAGTTATGATTGTTAAAGTTATGATTTTTAGGAAAGGGGGACAGTTAGCGAAATCGGAAAAGTGGTTTTAATCAGGAAAAGATATTGACATCGTAAATAGTATAAATGTCTAGGATTCACTCGAACCACTAAACTGTATCTTTGATGTTGCACTTGAGGATTTGTTGGTAGAGCAAAAAACAAGAGTGTTGAATTTTGAAGACAATGTGGAACCTGGAAGTAAATAGACAAGGTCTTTTTCAGATTATTTGATGCGCAAGTTAAACCAATGCTTTTTTGTATGCTGCTGCAATCTGGGGCCTTTCTCGCTTTCATACTGTAGAGTTTACCACATTAGTTTGCATCAGCGCTTTTTGAACGTAAGCCTATAACCCGAACTATGGTGTACGTGAATTAGCAGGTTACCCTTTATAATATTGATAGTGCCATGAAAGCATTGCGTTACTGGTTTTTAAACTGCAAATAGTTACCAATTGCAATGAGATGAAATGGAAAAAAGCAAGCATGTTGCAATCCACAAGACATTCTACATATACATTCAAACTCGGCAAAGTCTATAAACTATTGTCTTGATTCACATGGGTTTTCGTTTGTCTTGTTTAACGGTGGAGTGGCCCCACGAAAAGTGTTCTACGGGAACTAAAGCAACGAAATGATTGAACTGCTATCAGCAAGAGTGGAACATCCAAACTGTCAAATAGTGGACAGGTATTCACTTATCGTTTTTTTAATCATACTACAGCCTGAAAGTATCTGCCAGATATTACAATCCCGAAGTTTCGAAAAGTTCTTGTAAGTTTCGACTAGGAATAAGGGATATAAAAGTCCACGACAGATATAAAAAATAACTCAAAAAGCTACCCATTTTTGTGACAAAACTGAAGATGAATTACACCTTTTTGCTGAATGCCCATCATATCAAGATTTAAGAAAGAAGTATATCATGAAATATGTAACAAATGCACACGGGCCATTGTTGAAGTTTTTGCTGCAAAAACGAGGAAAGGGACGAAATTCGCTCTGTGCGGATGTATATCTTCTATGCCCTTGAAAAAAAGAGAACTGTTACTGTGAGAGAACAGTAGTGTACCATATGTTTTCCATAAATGTATCTTTGGGTTTCCTGTTTCGTGTCGATACGTCTATGTATATTAGGGATCATGATGAAAAAAAGGTGTATGTGTGTTGTGCGTGTGTGTTTGTGGTGATGAGTGTGTGTGTGTGGTGTTGTGAGTGTGTGGTTGTGTGTGTGTGTGTGTTGTGTGGTGTGTATGCTTGTGTGTGGGTGGGTGTGTGGGTGTGTGTGTGGGTGTTGGGAGTTGTGTGTGTGTGTGTAGTGTTGTGTTGTCCGCGCGCAATGGTAAAGGCAGCGAAATTGTATGTGCGAGCTGGAGAGTCTGGGAGAGTGCTACAGACGGGGTGTGATTTGGTATGTATACAGTTGTGTGAGCAGTTTTTGAAATGAGCGTGATCAAGTAGAATGTTGCAGCGGTCAGTGTGTGTGATTTGATTTTTGTTTCTTGACCGTCTAGTGCAGAAGGTCTGGTGGCCTTTGCAATTAAATTTTCCGAGTTTCCGAGTTCCTATTCCTGTAGGGCACACCACAACAACCAATTTTAATACTGTCGTCCGGTGACATTAGTTCACAAAACTAGTGTCTCTAAATCTCTCATAAAACGGGGACAATGCTAAAAGTTCGTCAAAGTTGACGTTTCTTTTCTTCGTTAGGTCGTAGTGATCGCACCTTGGATAGAAATCAGGGAGGAAAGGGGTGTTCTGTTCCTTGTTTCGTCTCAGTCTTCTTCTCACTCCTCCCTACATCCTCTCGGTCTTCCTCTGTGTTTGTCATGTTTGGTCATGTCCTCTTCTAGCTTCCTTGATACCAACTGAAAATCGTATGAAATTGTGAAGGTTAAAATGTCAGTGGTGGGTCCTTAAAAATATCAAACAATCTCTTGATCATTTCAGATTTCTGTACCTGGACCTTCGCACCGGCATTGCGCATAGATTGCACAGCACGCAAATATGGCACACACAAAATATCACAATCACAAGCAGCAACATCCATAAATGCCTTCTTGCGAAACATCCTTCCCTTCTCTGACCACTGACAAAAACAGGACATCTGAACGCTCGGTCGGTACTTTCCGCAACAAAGATGCGCAATTCGAAAACAACCGGAAAGATACGTTTCAGCAGCACACGCACTGCTTCTCCACCATCCACCCCCCGCCTCTGCACCACAATCCCTTCCACCACTCCCCTCCCTCCCCTTGATTATCCACAACATACATCTTGGGTAACTTTCCTTCCCCCTTTCTCCCTCCTCCATGAAACAAAGCACATCTCATCTTGATAAACATCCTTCAGTGCATACCGTCCTTTTTCTCTCGTGTTTATCTATCTATCGTCGGGTCTGGCCGATCATCTATCTATCTATCTATCTAATCTATCTATCTATCTATCTATCTAATCGCTATCTACACCAAGACACACACACACACACACACACACACACACACACACACACACACAACACACACACACACACCACACACACATTCAACACACATACACTTCCTCAGCTTCACAATAAGAAAAGCAAGACATTACCCATAACAATTCAAGCTTTCCTTACAATCCTTCTCATCTTCTTCTCCCCAGTTCTCTCATTAAAAAGAACCGAAGAAAAAAACGCGAGAGAGAGAGAGAGAGAGAGAGAGAGAGAGAGAGAGAGAAGAGAGACAGACGGACAAGAGAGAGAGAGAGAGAGAAGAGAGTGAGAGAGAGAGTTTTGAAACTTTTATGTTTCTTGCATGAGTGAGAAAACCCTTGTGACAGAGATACACAAATCATCAGATTTAAGTTGCAAAATCATGTGTGTGTGTGTGTGTGTGGGTGTTGTGTGGGGTGTGTTGTGGTGTTGTGTGAAGAGAGAAGAGAGAGAGAGGAGAGAGAGAGAGAGAGAGAAGAGAGAGAGGATGTATAAGACTGTTTAATGGCGAACGGTGGACATTAATTTTCGCTGCGTTCGATACAAGTCTGTCTGATAGGTTTTACATTTGCAATGCTACGACATCGTAATATGTGCGAAGTGTCGGAAAAGCTGGCAATAGAGAATGCTGTCGACACTGAGACGACTAATTGACGCGAACGATATGTAACGCAGCACAACTTAGATGTACGAGAAATAGCGATGGAGAAGCAATATAAGTGCCTATTGACACGCACTTTTATTTAAGCCAACAGTGCTATGAAAAGTAAGCCAAAACCGAAACTTAATGCCATCGACGGCCTGCGATTGCGAGCCCGAGTAAAGACACACCCAATCTTTTTTATTCAAAACTGTTCACCACAAACATCATGAGTCATATGAAACCTGCGGATAGATTTGATTTTCCACTGCAGGATTGTTGGAATAGAAGAGGAGTTGGTTAAAGCTACCTATGAAAAAAAAAATTGTAGGGCCATGCTACCTTTCCCAGGGGGCCGATAAGCTCAGCAAGTAAGTGCCGGACTCGTAATCGTGGGTTGCGGTTTCGGATCTCCGCCGGCCGGTTCGATACATGGGGATTTTTCCCCGGAGTTAACATGGTTTCTGACTCCAATTCCCATAAGTCCGTCGAATGAGACTATAAACGGAGGTTCCGTGTGTGAACGCACAGCATAACAAGCTTGCACAACAAGACGTAAAATCCCATCAAGAACTTTCGGAAGAGAAGGCCAGTTTAAACGGTGGTATGGATACAGCGTTTACACATAGCATGCACCATCCCCGAAGATGGATTATGGCTGCCCTTAAATTGGCAGATGACAAAACGATCCTACACACAAAATCTCCACACTCCCCTTTGATGAGTAGATGGAATTAATCCCATGCCTGTCTATACAAGGGAGTGTCCGCAGAGCATCAACCTGCGTACGCCCCCCCCCCCCCCCCCCCAAAAAAAAAAAAAGTAACCCTCCAGATTCGGCCTTGTGTGCCCATGTCCTGGCCTGGTCAAACTGCAACACTGAGCAAGACTAATACTATACTGCAAATACATTGCATAACAAAACAGTGGAGGAACCCTTTGCATTTCAGCACGGGGCATAATTGACAATTTTTGGCTGGTGCGTTCTCCTCGTTGCCCTCGTTATTTACACTCTAAATCACGTCCTAAAGGGGGAGTCCGTTTTGCGGTAGAGACTCTTAATCAACACGCAACTGAAGAGTGAGAAAAAAAGATACAGTGATGTGTACCCACATTAAACGTTGATCCAGTGATGACAGCCACGCAGCAAGCACGTCGACACGTGCCGAGCCGTTGATGTCTTGCCTTATGATTGGCCAGCAGTCTCCTTTGGCGACAGAGTGATTTGTGGAATTTATGAAACTAGTGACAGCGGAAAGAAATGTTCGTCTGCTGCCAGCATCAGGAATGAATCCGACCGTTCAGGCTGTCTTCCAGCTCGTCGTTTACACTGCTATTAATGTCATTGTGAGGAATATTATTCTCTGTTGTTGAGGAAGTGAGATAAACAGGGCACAATGCATAAAATGGGCGATTTGGAAGGCATTAACTAAAACGCAGCACGACGAGTATTTTTGATGGTGGAAAATGGTTGTCTTACAGAAACAAAAGGAAAAAAAGGGGTGGGGAGGGGATATATTGACAGCCTTGGAAGTCTTGGGACCCAGAACATCACTCCGATCTCCCTCCATTTCTCCATCCCCCGACGTAAACTCTGCTCTCTCTCTCTCATCTCTCCGCTGCGTCTCTCTCCTCGCGCTCTCTCCTCTCTCTCTCCTCTCTCATCTTCTTCTTCTTCTTCTTCTGCTGTGCATCATTGATTTTCGGCCTACGAGGAACACAGTTTGCTGTCGTGCTATAGTCCATGACTAGAGTCAGAGATCGGCTAGTCGCTAAAAACAATAAGCCTTTGCATGGTAATTGCTCAGAACGGCCGCTATAGCGACTATGGGGGTTCATGGAAATGCATCGTAACGCTTTTTGTCTGCTTGTGCAGCAGTGAGGATGGCTGTCTTCAGCGGGAGTTGTTTCTTTTTTTGTTTTTTTTGTTTTTTTTGTAACAGATTAATAAATTCAATCTTTTAATTAATATCAAAGAAGTGATATCCGTGCGTAAGGTGAGGTCTGATAAATCAGAATTGGTTTCGGAATTTTATAGAAACAGAGAGAAAAACATATGTTGGTTTGTTTTCGTTTGAAAAAAAATGTTTGCCACTGATAACCTTGATCCCATGGGATCCAGAAGTCGTCCTTCCCATCTCTCTCCAACTCACCTCACCCTCCCCACTTCACATTTCCGTCTCATTTCTACACACACGCAATGAAATATTAGCTGGCAATGCCAACATATGCAGTGGAGGCCGATTTCTTCATGTGTTATTTTTTTTGTTTTTTTTTTTCTGCTGGGGTGATTTCAAAACACGGCGACAAAAGGCTTTTTCTATTCATTTCTGCGTTTGCAGCGTTCATTAAGAAATTCATAACATCGAAAGTCTTGCGTTGACGGCGCAAACAAATGGTCCGTGCGCCAACCCTAGGGTAAGGGTCACTTTGTCCGTCAGACATGTTATTATTGGTCTCCGATTGATCGCGTGTAGCACACCTCATCCCAATGTGTTGCCCTAAATCAAGACATATACAGAGGCGTGCTGGTGGTTGAACGCTCTTCCAGTGTACTTCGCATACTGATGTAACACGCACACGTCACAAGATCTTGTGATTCATTATAGCAATTCAGTGGGTTGAATACGAACGCATGACACTATCCAACATGCACCAAGAGAACAGGAACCACACCACAACCTAGACACTCCTACCCTACTCTCCTCCCCTAACCCTCTCCATCTCCCCTATCAGCTCGACCTTCCTATTGCCAACTGAAGCCATAACGCGCCTCCTAAACAGCGTCAACAGCACCGTCAGTCATTTATGCACCCGTGTGTCTGTTCCTCTATTTTGCTCAGGTCGGGGAAAATCTGACGTAAGATGGATCATCCAGAATCACCTAACCACAACAGGAAAGGCTTACTATTCCTCGTCCATTTGTTGTTCTGACATATCCCACCCCTGCAGACATTACTAAACATTTCTCTCGTTCAGCGGTCAAATCAAATTTCAGAGACGTAGCTGCCAACGCAACTCAGATTGAAAAGGGAGAAAAAGGTTGATGTTGAACTAGAAGGGGAAGTGCAGCAAAATACATGACAACAAGCCTGAACTCTGTGAATGTTTCCTTCCCACACAGGACATGTCATAGTGACAGCATTAAAACACCAAACGGCAATTTTCGTCTGGAGACGACTCGCTTGGCTGACAAAGGGCTTGTCAAATACAGAGAAACGTTCTCGCGGTTCTCCGAGATAATTAGGGTTCGAATTATCTCATGTTCAAGTCGAGAGAAACACCAAAAAGAGGGCGCGGAGAAGATAGAGGGAGAGAGGGGGTGTGGTAAAGATGGAGGGACGAGGGGGACCACACGCTTCAAAAAAAGCTAGGAAACAACATCATTCGAAATAAATAAGATTTAAAAAAAAAACTCAATATCATTAATAATTGAATAACAATGAAATGCGATATTCATAAACAATTTGTAATCTTGTGGTGCTTCTCTCTGTGCTCTCCGTCTCGGTCTTCTGTCTGTCCTGTCTGTCTGTCTGGCCTGTCGTCCTGTCTGTCTGTCTGTCTGTCTGTCTCTCTCTCCTCTCTCTCTCTCTCTCATCTCGTCTCTCTCTCTCTCATCATCTCTCTTCGCCTCACTGTGTGCTTGCGTGCGTGCGTGCGTGCGTGCGTGTGTGGTGTGGGGTGTGTGTGGTGTGTGTGTGTGGTGTGTGGTGTGTGTGTGTGTGTGTGTTGTGTGTGTGTGTGTGTGTGCGTTGTTCGTGTTGTGTCGGTAAAATAATTCTGAAGAGAGAGAGAGAGAGAGAGAGAGTGAGAGAGAGAGAGAGAGAGAGGAAAGAGAGGGGGGAGAGAGAGAGAGAGAGAGAGAAGAGAGAGAGAGAGGAGAGAGAGAGAGAGAGAGAGAGAGGGAGAGAGAGAGAGAGAGAGAGAGAGAGAGAGAGAGTATGCGATTTTCCTGTTACGTATCCTGTCCGTTTGTCATAGCCTTTAATTTTTCTGCCATGTTTAATACTTTACGTTTTCAAGTTTGTCTTTGTACACACATACGTGGGAGTGGTATTGTGTGTGTGTGTGTGCTGTGTGGGTGTGCGTGCGTGGCGTCGTGCGTGCAGCGTGCGTGCGTGCGTGCGTGCGTGCGTGTTGTGTGTGTGGTGGGTGGTGTTCATTATGTATGATGGTATCATTACATAACTAGAAATAAAAAAAAGTTGATAAAAGACAAAGCAAAGGTTTGTTGGTCCTCGATGAATCCTGAACTTTCATTGCAACTTGAGAACTGTTCCTTACATATTCATACATACAGGATTTAATTCGAGAAGAGAGAGAGAGAGAGAGAGAGAGAGAGAGAGAGAGAGAGAGAGAGGAGAGAGATTTGAGGTATCTAAAGTTCCTTCTGGTTGTAACTGCATCATTGATAGTTGGCAGAGTTAAAATGCAACTGCGGAGACCAGAAAGACTAGAAGACGTCTGAAAGGGAAAGGGGAGAGGGGTGTCAGAATGATAGTAGCAGCGGTAGACAGAAATATCCAAACAGGAAGATGTGAGGGAAAGGAGATGGGGAAAGGAAGAGAACGTGTTAAAACTGTTCAAATTGTTCACTCACATATCCACGCTAGGAAAAAAACAAAACATTTTCCTCGGTTCAATCTCCGTTTAGAACCGAGATTGCAAAGAGAAAGCGAACGTCTTCAGGGAATGACACAGGTATCAATCCCATTGTTATTGAATGCTCATCTCCTCTCTTGCTAGAGTGAAAGGCCATGCGTGCTGCCACAAATGACTTAAATGGGCCGAAGGAATGCCGTAGGAAAGAAAGATAAAGGTCATCACAACGTCCAATGTGTTTGCAAATCCAAGCCGCTAAAAGTGCTGACAGCAAGATTTGTTTGCCGCCGCGATTGTAAGTGCTTTATCCTCTGGAAATAAAAATATAGATGGCGTATGCTTTTACATCCATCAAATAAATTTTGCAGCAAGCACTCTTTCTTACAGACTCAGTTCTGGGCTGACCAAATTCCAACGCTGGGCGGTATGTTATTCTGGCCGTCTTCACTATCAGAATGCTACTCTTGCGTCGAGTCCGTCAGGGGTCGTCCCCCTTTACTGGTTCTCTAGACGTTCCAGTCGAACACCAATCTTGTAATGCTGGTAGGAACTTTCCCTAGTGTAAGACCCAATCCAGACCCTTGTCCTGTTCTTAATCTCTGTGTCAGTTGTATTTTGTTTGGTTGCTCCCCAAAGTTTTGTTGGAAATGACATCTGACCATCGAGATCTGATGCTGAGGATGAAACTGAGGCAGTACACTGTCTGGAAGATTGTGGTGGCGGTTTTTTGTGTTATTCGTTTTGGTCTTGTTAACGGAGCTTTTGATTTCAGACTTCCTCCACCATCCTTTACCGCCTAACGTTACCACGTAAGACAAACGTTCCTCGACAGTTTTTGTTCTTGTTCTGCTTCCGTGTTCTCAGCCTCCTTCTCCCCCCCCCCCCCCTCCCCGCCTCCTTCCTCTTCCTCTTCCTCGCCTTCCCCGTGCTCTGGTTTCTTTCCTCTCCATCGTCGCTCCCCCCAATACTTCGGCTCACGGCTCCCCCCCCACCTTGTTTGCCCCCCCACTTTTCTTTCTCCTCCTCTTGCTTTTCACTTTTTCTTTCTTTTCCCGGTTACATCCAAATCCTTGATGAATCTGAATTAATCTTGAAGGGGCAGCTGATCCACATCCCAGTAGCAAGTCCAAAGAAAAGCAATGAGTTTTAAGGGGATAAAGTAGTAAGCTCCATCGTGATGTATGTAATAACTTGAGGAAAATTTTGATTCATTTTGTATCAATACCAGCGTTTTTGTGGATAATTGTCTTTCCGAGTCTGTTCTTAAAACCCACTTAACAGAGAGAGAGAGAGAGAGAGAGAGAGAGAGAGAGAGAGAGAGAGAGAGAGAGAGAGAGAGAGAGATGGGGGTGAAGAGAGAGGATCCTACATCCACAGAAATAACCATGATGTTTTTGTTTATAAGAATTATCTAACATGTTTTTTACAATTGTCTTTCCGAGGCTGTCTTGGAACCCTCTTAGGTAGAAGAGAGAGAGAGAGAGAGAGAGGAGAGAGAGAGAGAGAGAGAAGAGAGAGAGAGAGAGAGAGAGAGAGAGAGAAGAGAGAGAGAGAGAAAGAAGAAGAAAAGAAGATAGTTTCTGATGTCTTGAAAAAGCCCAAGAACAACTTAAGAAGTGAACAAAGTAGGATACCCAGTGTGGAGTTCTATTGATCCTTTAATCTGAAAGGCAATGCAAAAGCACAGTAGAATAAGAATGCAGATGTCTAAACACGTCTGTATAGCCTTTTGGAAACATTCAAAACTTCCATCGAGACGAACGCTTCTTTTTTTTTCAGAACAATGTTGGTTCCCCGCCAACACTGAACCATACGTGGATGCATAAAATAAAAAGTGATCATCCTGAAAGAAGACAATTGTTTTCTCCCAGCGTGGACCATGGGTCCGGAGTTTTACCTTCCGTCAACCAGCCCGAATGAGCAGATATTGGAATGAGAGTGGGGGTGGGTGAACGGGTGCAGCGCGACCAAACAATGCCAGTCCATCAAGAGGAAGATGCTAATATCTGGTTTTGACACACCCAGGTTGGTTTCCTCCTATCATATACCCAATGCGAGAGAAACGTCACGAACCAGAATGCAAACTTTAGATCTGCAACTTCTCAAGAATTTTTCAAAGGTATGATAAAACTATACTTTTGTGACAAATTGCAGCTCCGAAAAAATTTGTACAACGAAAAGGATACTCCGTTTTTTTTTTTTTTTTTTCTTTTTTTTTTACCGTGGCCTAATATAGGCCATGTCATATAGGTGTCAGATTCATTTGTTTTCCATGCAAAGATCGCGAGGCAAGAAGTGACTTCAATTTCACACTTACATACTCCATCTTAAGGAATACAATGGTCCACTGTTTACCAAGTAGAAACTTAACAAGTAAATAGTAAAAGAAAACGGGCGCAAGCAATCTATTTCCCCCCTTGACAGCTTGATGATATAAAGTACAAAGAAATCGATGAAGGAAAAAAAAAGAACTAACTTTAACACTTTTTGTTTGCCATCGTTTTTAGAGAACATAATAGGGGCATTCTGTCCTCACCCCGTCCTCAACCAGTTTTTCGACTGCGACTCCAAATGCCCCTTTTTTAGTTCTCTGACAAGGATTATCCGTTTTAATACTAATTTACTAAACTTTTCAGAGAGTAACGTAGGGGGAAAGCAGCAGTGGCTGCCCCCCCCATAGAGTAACGTAGGGGAAAAAGCTAGCAGCAGTCGCGAAAACACCCCCCATATACAAACGTGGAGCTGGTAAGCCTTTAATTGCTAATTGTCGACCTGCCTAAGACTCCGCACTATCCGAATACTGCAGAGGCCCGACATTAGTCGACACCCGAGTACTTACCACGTGACCGGACATACGATTTTCCAACCAACGCCAGCGCCACTCAGTTTTAGCCACGGCGTTCAATGCCGGCGGGTGTGATTGTGTTTACAGAGGACAGCTTTTTGGCCATAGATGAACATATGTTTTTTATTACAAGTGTATGACGAGTATCTAACAAAAGAAAATCAGGCTGCCAGTTCTTTACTTCCTAACTAAAGAGAAGTATGCTTTTTTGGGGAAGTGAGAGAAAGAAAAACGAAGAACCTACTAATTGATAAACTACAAAAGCGCTTTGAAAGCTTGTTATTTAAGACAGAGATTTAGCTGATATATTTGAAAGAGATTTGTTAAACTTGAAAAAGCTTTAACTTTGAAGAAATGCTTCCCTTTAAAAAATGGCGCTAGTTTTATTTAAAAAGTTGGAAGTCGCGAAAGAAGACGTTTATTAGCCGCACTCCAAAACCAGCCTTGAAGGCCAACTTGGCATTAAGCTGACGCGTCTATCTTAACACAGGCCCGCACTTGACACTGGCTGGACCTATTTTGAAGCGTTCTACAGCAGTCCTCGCGACCTGCTTTAGTGTTAGGACTGCTGTGTGTAAGCATCTAAATATAGTAAACGATCCTGATTGTGACAAAGAAGACTGGTCCGCAGGTCTAGCCTAGAACCACGTGAAATAATGATCATGATCGATAGCAAATCTGACCAATTGCTGCTGACTCTGATTCCAAAGTAACCCGGCTACCTACTTGCAAGTTTTGGCTTGACCTTCTTCGATGCCCTGCTACCGAGTGTACTTTATAACTGTCTTGTTTTTGAATCAAGCTTTTGAGAAATGCACTTGGTGGCTGCTTTGAATATCTTCAGTTGACAGAGAGACCCGACAGCCCCGTTTTCTTCAACCCAAGCCAACGCAGCAACCGACGAACCCCCACACGCACCATCCCGGCTATTGTGATGATTGATTTCTGTGTATGTGCGTGTGTAGTGGATCCAGATCATGCGAGAAGTCACCCCAAGTTCTTAATTAATCACTCCCAAGTTTTTAATAAAGTTTTTAATTAAGTTGCCCCAAGCTCTTAATTAAGTTTTAATTAAGTTCTTTTATTAAGTTCCGTTAATTTCTACTTAATCACCTCAAGTGCTTAATAAGTTCTGATCAAGTCCCCCCCAAGTTTCTTACTCCAAAGTTAGGCTCAAGTCATAACTAAAGTCATCCCCTAAGTACTTCCAGAGTTAGTGTTCAAGTTAACTTATAAGATTTATTATAGTTCTTAAAATATAATTGCATCTGAAATGGGTCAAAATGATCTTTTGTTTTGGCGGTTCTGGCATGTGCTTTTTTGTTCATCTTCTATATTGTATGTGGTGAGATTGTTCGACTGCTTTGGGTTTTGTTGTCTTTTGTTTTAGATATTTATAACCGTAATAAACCACCCCCAACAGCACAAGGTCGCCAAAAATGGTCAACAGTTTTAAGTTCAATATTCCCATGAAGGCTTTGTGCTAGTAGGCAATTGAATCAACTTGTTCTTGTCTGGTTTGTCATAGCCGGCATTGAAAAAACAACTTGGCGTTGGCGGCCTTTTATGGTTTTCATTAGGAGCATATTCGGTGATTGCAACGGTAATTTTTTTGTTTGTTCCACTCTGCTAATTTCTTCCTGCTGCCTACGCGTCCAGGATGAGGGGCTTATACAGACCACGTTCAATACCGATTTCCAAAGTTTTCTGATGCTGATTCTGCTGATTCTGGCTCCGGGTCATTGGAAGGGAAATAAAATCTAATATGATTAAAAGTAATTAATCCCATGATTAGCGGCGACAATAATGTTCCAAATCTGTAATCAGATACACAAAACACCACTAGAGCTCTAATGACTTTGTTTATAAACTGATCCTGCGTTAAATCATACATAAAATCTTGTTCAGATCAATGGAACAAATCGGCCTACTAGTTTAGTGTACAAACTAACCTAAGAGCCGTTTGCCCACACTTTTTACTATTCTGACCCTAGTTGCGCTTCAGACCTGTTATGAACTTACTATAATGTCCTTGTGTGACATCTGTTGAATCTGTTCTATGCTGAATTCATTGCCGAGGAACTGTTTTTTTTTCCGCATGCTGCCAAAGAATACACCTCTCCTTTTGGGCATAATATAGCTTGCTCATCAACTGGTCATTTGTATTCATAAGTTCAGAATGTTAGTAATCATCGCTGTCATGCTTTTTATCAATATAAAATTATTTTATTTTTAAAAAATGAGCACCGAAAAAACTGTTACCAATCTGTATACCATTCTGCTGTTATTGGAGGCCTAAGTGTAGGATACACAATGCTTGGTAAAAGCTGTAAAAAGAAAAACGGCAGTTCTTGCAAACTAGACTTGAAGACTCAGCAAACGAAGTGCAGTTATAGCAGCTTTCCATTCGCTACAAAGATTTTCTAGTTAAGCAAGGAATAATGCCTGATCAGTACAATATGTAAAATTAAAAAAATATAGTTAATAAAAAATGGCTCATTCGTATGATGTTAGTTGCGCCGTAGTGAATGCGCTATTGCTTTTAGCGGAAGTAATTGACGCATTTAGTAAACTGCGGGATGACGGGGAGGAGAGAAAAAAGACATAACCAAGCTATGGAGCAACTAGCAGCTGCAACAGATAACTATGCCAACAGAGAATTGAGCATTAGATTTATTAACGACAAACGGAAAAAACAGGGGCATGCAGCGTACACATTTAAAAATGTTGTGACCAGGCACTAAAAGAAATAAATTATCTTGTAACTAGGCCAAACCTATCAACAAAAAAGAAACATTGCCCCCACCAAAATCGTGACTTTTATCCACCATCAAAAAACAAACGGATGCAAGAAATCGCGTTTATTGTCTTTGGATACCTCCTTGTGGATTTTTTGTTGCACATAATATGGCGAAGAAAAATGAACAAAATCTATTATTCGCCAAAGGATATTGGAAGGGAATCACGGCAATTAAAAAAGCTAAGCCCAAGCAGCAGGAGTCATGAACAAACAGCAAAGGAATGGTTATCTAAACATTAGCGATGTGGCAATTTATTACCATGCGCCTAAACGAATACAGAGAACCACACTTGTGATATACAATACCAAACGACACCCATCAAATGGATCTTCTTATCTTACCCCATGATTAATTAGACGAAAAAAGATTTAAGTACGCACTTACAGTCATTGACATAGCTTCAGATACAAAAAGAGCGGAAAAACCGTTAACACAAAAGAGTGCTTCTGCGTTGCTGTTGCCATAACACTGATATACCACGAGGCCCGCTAAACTTATCCCGCGCATGATTCAAGTCCGAGATGGAAAAGAATGTTAAAGGCGAGTGAAATCAATTGTTGTTTAAAACATAGAGTTACCATGAAAAGAGGCATTCCAGGAGTTCCACAGATCCAGGCTTTAGTTGAAAACTTTAACAAACGTTATCTGAAAGACTTTTTTCCTACCAGTATCACAGAGAGCTGATTGACAATATGCTTCTCGCAACACAGAATGGGTTAGAAGACGGCCCTCATTCTAAACGTGCAATGAATAATGAAGAATTTAAAGGCTAAAACCAGTAACAAGCAATCAAAAAGCAAACAATAAATGCTGTTGAAGGAGAGACTTCAGCCGGCAAACTATTGCCATTTGGGTTTGAAAGTAAGGTACCATTATTTACCCTGGGGAACGAAGGGGACACTCGCATCAGGGCAACAGATCTCATGTTGTGATGTTGATCGTATGAAATAAAAAGAATTGTAAAATGAATCCGCCCGTGTATTATTTTACAGAAACTGACACAACAAAACAACCAAAGCTCCACAAAGATCTTTTGTAAAGAAGAACTGCAGATAATCCCCGCCAGCACAGTTTCCATTTGCTTAAGTAATTTTTATTTACATAAAATGGAAGCACAAACGAAACAAAATGATAAAGGAAAGACCTTAGAATTGATACGGAATCATATGATACGAGTCTTAGCTATTAAGTGAATTAGATACGTAGGGGTTCATTCGTACATGCAATGCCAGCCAGATCACCTACAACCCAAATTCTCAAATTTTGATCACAGATATGGGGGACAGATAACTTGAAATAATAAAAAAAAAGCGAGCGCATCAAGCAACATAAAAAAGATTTAGCTGAATTGATGATGATATGGTAATGAGCTTATAACAAAACTTGAGGAAAAAATTATGAAAGGTATGTATTTATGACGTTCTCCTAGTCCCAATTGCATATGAAAACGCTGGATTAACAAAAACTCGTTTTGTGGTGGTCTATCTAATGACTTCTTTGTTACAACAGTGTGGTTGATTTCATGTAAGATTAATCGTAGTTTTACGTTTCATGATGAAAAGTATGTTTATGGAACAATGCTGCGTTGTATGTCAGCGATATGTTTGATGACTGCACAACACGCGAGTATTCCCTTTGCTGTCTAATGTTTTCTCCTGGCCGAAGACTGTACATTGTTTTCGACCTTCAAACCATAACACGCCTTAATCAACCCTCCAGATACTTCAGCCTTCATCTTCCTAAAACCTTCTGTTAACGGTTGAACGCAAAGGCGAATCTTTAGGGTAATCAGATTGTCGTACCATCCCCGCATGCCCCTTTAGCTACTTCTAATTCCATGTCTGTATAGATGTCTTCAGAGGGATATCTATAACAAAACTGTCTGTATCGGGGTAAGTACTCTGGACTCTGGATACAAGGGTTTAAAAGGAGTCATAAAGAAATTCACCATCAAAAGGGGCCCTTTGATAATTCTAAAAACCAGTAAACCCAAAAATACAGGGCTTGTCTAATTTGACTTTCTTTTTTTTCTCATTATGCAAAAAGCTGACAAGAAATCTTCTAAAGTCCTGATAATTTGGTTTATGTCAGCTTAATTGCTTCGTCTCTTTAGTGACCAAATCAGACATCTTTACGCTTGTGCGGATTTGTCCTAGTCTTTTTCCGAAACCACGTTGTTCATTAGCTTGAAAAAGGGCTTTTTTCCTGAAAGGCGCTGCGGATTTAGTTCTGAGATTAGAGTTTCTTCATGAAGTATGGTTCATGAACTGTTTTCTTGATCAAAAGCAATTACAACGATGAACTGCGGTAGCTTCAACCCATGTTCCTTAAATAAAATTGTAGAAGTCTGTAATGACAGACATAATTTTTTTTGTTTCGAAGATTAGGCACAAGTTTAGGCGGCTCTGTTGGATTCATCTTTAGACTTTCTGCTGCTAATGGGTAGTCATTATGCAGGTCATGGAGTTCCTGAGGATATTCTAAGTCAACTTCTAGAATGAAACCACGCTGTTGATCTGGCGTCAAACTGTTCAACCACTTTAATGCTCTTTGAATATTTTTCGGATTGTCTTCTGTGTACATTTTAAAGTTGCGTAATGGAAGTGATTGCACCATAGCCCATCCATACAGATTGTTTGCATCTAAATACATGAGATAGTTAGACCTTTTACTTGGATCATAGTCGTCCAAGTATTTGTTGTTTGCTTTACAGTAATGATGCGACGCCATACTAATTCCTCCACGCAATCCGTTTTCAATCATCTGAATCATTGGTAAATCTGACAATAAATCAATCTGTACTCCAGTAACTTTAAGAAAGCGTCCCAGCTCATCCCGGGCGCAGAAATATAATGCGCGGGATCCAGGCTATAATGTTTCATGCAGGTCTTCCTATAATTTTCAAAGACGTCCGCCAACAAACATACATCGGCCATTAAGTATGCATCATGATAGTCTCCCATCGTTTTACACTTTAACTTCTGCCACGCATCTTGAGCATGCTGGTAATCAGAATCGCTGATGTCCTTTCCTCTAAGACTAGAAAAGAACGCGCCTTTAGGCGGAAGTGTATCTTCATCAAACCTTTCCCTACTGTTCATGTACTCATAAGGGTAAACTCCCTTTCTAACAAGTGTTGGGTCAAAATATTCTTCCGTTATTGGGCAGGACTTTAAGGACATAGCCAGTGACTCTAATGATCCCATCAAGTGTTGCATAGAGTCATAAAAAGACATGTTATTTAAAGTGAAACACATGTACTTTTCTGACGACTGTGCAATTCATGTTATCCTGAAGGCGCCGTCTACTGCTTTCATTATAAGATGAGAGTCGTAACCTCGCAAGTTATGAAAGAAGATGGGCAGCTTCCATGTCTTTGGTTCAAACTTTAGTTGAAGATTGCATTTACTGTGCGCTGCTCCTCTGAACTTTCCGCTAATGTGATCATGGTCTCTTACTGTCGGATTTGCTGCGTCTGATGAGAGGCCTAAACCACAAATCCAACAATGTGTGGCTGAGTCATACTGTTGTTGGTCTTCAGGCGTCATTATGATTTCAGATAAATTCAGATTATTAGAACAGGCGTTACGCACTTGCTGCATGCGTTCTAAGAAGTATTTTGCAGCATTAGGCCCTCTATATAATTCTGGTTCCGAATGGGTGCCATCCGACCTGACAATAATGAAGGCAAATGAACAAATCTGATGATTACTCATAAGACTGTTTTTCGAAGTTTTTGTGGCGCTGGCCCTTCATAAGGAACAATAAGCGACTCGAAGTCTGCGTAAACTACGTATGGAGAATTTTGCAGCCGTTTCCAGTTCTTAAAACTAACTTTAGATCCGGGTGGGGTGTAATTAGTTCTGTATTACAGTCTACAGAACTTTTACAATGTTTTATATGTTCAAGCGCGGCTTGAGCGGTTGGAATTCTTGTTAAACATTTTCTACAGAATTCTTGTTTGCAATGTTTTTTTGTAGTATATGCTAACAGTCTACTCATTGTTCGTATTAATGTGTAATGCGGCAGCCCCGCTGGTGAAAGCATCAGTAGTAAGTCAACATGATTTTTGTCTGGCTCGCCAATCGTTGGACTGTTCTTGGACACTTTAATCGGTTGTAGATTTGTTTCCTCATCCCACGTGTAGACATAACAGTTATTGGGTTGTTTTGTTCTTCAAACTGATCAATGGAATCCACGCTAACAGGAAAGGATATTCCACTAAAGTTAAGATCATTGATGTAAGGCTGATAGTTAGATACTCTCTCTGCGTTTTTTGCGGGCGTAATGCAGCCTTGCAAGAACACACCACATGAAACATTTGTCGTCCGAATTCTTTATGTTTAGAACTGCTCTTTTTGCGACTAATGCTGGAGGTAGTGGAATGTAAGACTTGCCTACAATCGGTGCATACTTAGACTGTTTTAATCTGATCTCTAAGACTTCGCCCTCTGACCAACCAGAGCCTCTCATTTGGCTTCTTCAGCGGCCACATCAAACTGTGTAAGCAGTTCGTCTGCCCAACCAGGTGTTAAGTCATTATGAGAAAGAATAACCTGTTGTTGAGTCGAGACCCAGACTTCTAGATTTTCTTCATTTATTGTTATATAGTCGATTAAAACTTTTAACATGACTTTAACTGGTGGTTCTATTGTTAGTTTACTTGGAACTTGAGAAATAGCATGAGCAACACTTGCCTGTACGCTTGCTGAATCAATGACTTCTAGATCAATATCGTTTAAAAGCTTTTGACAAACGCTCTCCCTTAAGCATTCCTTCAAACAATTCGTCTGGTCCTTCATATATCTTATCCATGCTGAGTTTCTTTTCTAACTCAAAATATTTATTTAAATTAAAAAAATAATTAATCAGAATCAATATCAACGGTCTTTTTGTGCTTAGACTCATAAACTAAAGTATAAACGCCCTTTGATGTTGTTAATGTGAGCTGTTGAGAACAGAGTTTAATGTCTCGTTTACTTTTTTTAAACATTCCTTTTTTTATCTGCTCGGTGTCTGGCTGTTGAGAAAAACTTGCCCTCGCCTTTTTTGAAGATCAAACTTTTGTCTTTTATAGTCATCAAAATCAGCCTGTAAACGACTAAATTCTTCATCCGTGATGTTTGAGTCAACTAGCGCTTTATTTATTGTCAGTTTGAACGAACTAAGTTTAGCTGTTATTAGTTGAACCATACCTGTGTGCTTTTGGAGTTTAGTTTTTAATTTTTTGCTAGCAGCACTTACGGCTAATGAACACACGCCAAGAGCTAAAGACAAACCACCTAGAGGTAAAGCTGCGGGTGCACCAACACCTGTTGCTAAGAGACCAACACTTGTCCCTGCTGATAGAGCACTTAGAGTTGATGTTCCAGTATTAACATATGTAACAGCATTAAAAGCAGCAGAATACCTTCGTTGGGTTTTTTGCTGTATTTTGAAAGGTCCTGCTCTAGTTTTTGTTGCATTTGTGTAATGTTTGTTAATCTGAAGGTTTTTATGTCGGGGGTTTCTACTATCTCTTCTTTAAGCGGCTTTGGCGCTGTAGGTACTTTTGGATAATGCTTAACAGACATGTTTTTTTTTTAAAAATAAAAAAACAATTTAGCATTGGATACCTGTAAATCTGTTATCTTGAATATTCAGCTGCGCCTCATATATTAAAAACAAATGTACATTAACTGGTTTATCGCCATCTTTTTCTTTGTCAATTTGAATGTTTATTCCGTCTTAACAGTTCTCCCACTTCCATGCAACTTATTATCCTCCGTTGCCCTTAGGTCAGTCCATAAACCGTATTTTGTTGTTAAATAATCATCAAGTCTAACATTGTGAAGGTGTAGATCTTTAGACACAAGGTCTACCGTTGGATTTCTACCCTCCCGCCTCCAAACAATTTTCTTATTTCGGCAAAATGTTGATAAGGTTTAAGCCCGCTAGCGTAGATTTGGTTAGGACTACCCTCAATTGTGCATTGTACTTTCGTTATTTTAGGATTAATAAACTTTTCACTTCCTCTTCGAATGGTTCTTCATCTTCACACAGCAATAAAATACCTTTAAACGATCTTGCTGTGACACTAAAACTAAAATTCCATATAGCGTCGGCCTTGCTTATGGGATATGTTGTATGATGAATCACTCTATCGTAATATATTGCTTTTTTTTGCCACATATTGTTGCTCAATCAGCCTTGCTAAATCAGGGTTGCTAACAGCGTCAAACTCTAACGAGATGTCAGAAATGCTGTACTTTGCTTCGGTGTCTGTTGATCTGATAACACGTTTGTATTCGTTAAAAGTTAGTTCATATGACAATCTGTCTTTTAATGCCCCTTGAAAGTACGGTGCATGCGCACTTAACAACTTAAAATCTAGGGGGATGGAAAAGCGATTTCCATACGCAAAATTTACAGCTACATACTTTTTGCCGGCTTTATTAGCATCTGCGGCGCCTATTCTGTGTTTTAGTGCTTCTTCATTATCTATTCCTTGAAACGCAAGATCAGCCCTTTCATTCTCGGTTAGCCATAGATCAGAATAGGTTAAAAATATGTCTGCATTGTGTAAAGAAAATATTTCTTGCCCCTCAAGTTTTATAGAAATTTTCTTAACAATTGCCCGACCCAGATTCTGCACAACTGTCCTGTTTGGGTCTGTTGCTGATTCGAGATCTATTTTGAAAGTAAGTTGCGTAGAGCCTGGCACAATCACTTCATCCGCTCCTAGGCTTGGAAATTTGACAGTAAGAATTTGATCCGCATCAATAGTAGACGGATTATTTGGAACAATAATATTCTGCTTTTTTCCCTTCACTCCAAAGGGCTCTTTCAGGCTTCTATGCGGGTCAAGAATTGAGCCATATGCTTGTGACATTTTTTATAAAACAAAATAAAAAGTTTATTATTTAAGAAACATGGAAGGCATTGAAGGTGAAGAAGATTATGATTTTAATCCTGTAGACGACATGAGTAATTCCCCTTGGGAGCAGCATCGCTTGGTGCCCTCATTGCCTGATGAATTAGTAGAAGGGCAGCAAAGGCGTGGATTAACAGAAAGTAAGGTTAGATCATTATACCAAAATTTAGGACTAGAACCTCCCAAAACTATATACCCTGATGATTTTGAACTAAAAGATAACCATTTGTATCTAAAAAACGACAAAGGAGAACGTGTTCCGCTTACGTATAAACGAGATCCATCAAGGTTTGTAGGCATAGGTACAATTAATCAAAAGCTTAGTGCGAGCGAGCGGAATCGCCTTGGCTTTACTAAACCAAAATCAGATACGGAGGGCGTTGCTCAACTTCAAAACATACAACAAGAACTCCCAACAGATAACCAAATGCAAAACATGGAATTTGAAGTTTTAAATCAAACAACAGTCAAAATAATAAATGCAATAGAAGCAGAAACCCCTGAAGAAGAAGAAACAGCATTAGAAACTATACAAGATCCGCCGCTGCCCATGCGAGAATTATTAGCCCTTGATCGTGCTTTAAGAACCTTCCAAGGGGAATTAGTAAACAATTTAGCAAAACTGACTGAACTAAAGGGACGTAAGAAAAAGAAAAAGAAAAACTTGCTGATGCTGACGACGCCAACTTAGGGCCTGAGATTAAAGAAAGAATAGAACAAAGACTAAATGAACTTAATATAGAAAGATTAGCTAGACTAGAAGTGTTGAATACTAACCGAGAACAATTACAAACTAAAGTGAGCGAAGTAAGAGAAAACTATCCAAACAAATTTATATGAAAACACAACGCTAGCAGAACGAATAAAAACGCTGTTTAGAGAGCAGGGAGTCACATTAGCAAGCGTTATAACAGCTTTAGGATTTGCAATAAGTACACTGGTGATGGCTATTACAGGCGGTGGTGGTGCTGGGCTAGTGCCTCCACCGCCATCGCCTCCATCACCGCCTGATAAATCATGGGTAAAAAAACAACTTGATCATCTTGCAAGTTTATTAAAAAAATTAGCCGGTAAAGCCGTGAACGCTTTACCAGGTATATTAGGGGGTATTGTTAGCTGGCTTTTGTCTACTGCAGGCAAAGTAGTTGGCTTTATGGCCGAGCACTTATGGACCTTAGTTCTCTTAATAGTTGGGTTAATATTTAGTAAGATAAAGGCCGAGTAATCCTATGCCCGTTAATACAACAACAGTGCTGTCTTTTCATATTCATGGTCATCGCGAACAGAGTCCGCGTCTTCAACGGCTTTTGGGCTTTGGACCTCAGGGATTGGATGACTTAATCTTGGGGGGTCATCTTGTTTTTTTTATTGTTTGTAATATTACTGGCTCAGAATTTATTTCGTTTTTTCCGACCTTCTGTTCATCGCCTGCCACAAGGATTTCATTATTGTAGTTTATTATTGTGCCTATCTGGAGCTTGAGGTCAGAAGGCAGCATATATAAACCAGTGCCAACAGCAAAGTCTACTTTCGATCTTGCGTATTGTAAACATTTTGGTACCTTTTAATGCTTGAAGGTAAATCAACTGTAGAATTAATGGCGTCCTCTAAATTTGCTAAGTATTGTTTTTGTGCATCAAAACCAGTAGAAGGATCTGTTATGTTCGATCTCGTTTGTGCTTGCGAACCTAGCAAACACCAAACGTAAGTACGAACAGAGTCGTTTATTCGTTCTATCCCCGCTCTAGTTAGGCCCTTAGAAGTGTCTAAGATAAATGTTGTCCATGCTGTTTTATGCTCTTGCTCTATGGACCCGAGGTGAACAGCTGTGCCTGAAGAGAAAGATGTGTAAGGAGGATTCCAGGCATAGTTATACTTTCTGTGCACGCCCCAAAAATAAGGGGTGCCTAGACCATGATTAAGATATGACTTTTGTCTAAAGTCTGTCTTGGCCTTAATATTGAATTCGTTACAGATCCTTTCAAAAGCCTTCATGTCTATTCTGTTGCTAAATGGATTAAACGTTTTGTCATTTGGCAATGGCGCTTGCAGTTCAGTCAAAAGGTCAGAAGGTGTAATAGAAATGAAATCTGTACACTGACCTCACCAAAGGATCATGATGATTTAAGTGATCAGCATACGACACTCCACAACCAGTTGATGCACAAAACACAGCAAAGTTTAACTGGTTCTGATAAAACTGCATCGGATGACTAAACCACACTTTCGGGATGTAGTCTTGTTTAATAGGGGGGTTAAGATATCTGTTTAATGGAGTACTAACCTTTACTTGAAAGGCATCAGACTGAGTCACAGAAATGTCAAGAGTATCAGTTGTTATGTTTTTAAGATTGTAGTGCGGCCCAGCAGAATATTTTGCATCAGTATATTTAAATGCAGTCATTTTTATTTCGTTTAAAAAATGTTTGTAACAATAACAACTCAAGACCGCCCTTCGTTTTTAGAACATGCTATTGATAACGGTTGCGGAACTAAAACGGTCGCGCTCCATGAAATATTCTACAAAGTCGTATGGTTTAATATAACTGAATCCAAGGAGAATAATAAGATTCTAAAACTTGACAAAACAGGGCCAAAGTTAGCCAGTTAACAATACCTGATGGTTATTACGGGTTTTGCTCACTAAAAGAAGCAATGAGTAACTTCAACATTACTCTCAAACTTAACAATGCAAATCTAAAAACAATGTTAACATTCAAGCCTGAAGAAGAAGGAGGTTACTATTTTGATAAAGAGCTAGCTAAAATGTTAGGCTTTGCAGCTGACAATCATAGATTTAGAGTTACACCAGACAAAACTACTTATGAGGGGAAAGTCCGCTCGATCTTGCATTACATTCATTACTCTATATTCATTTGGACGAGCTGAGCACTGATGAAAACTTGTATGATGGAAGGCCCTCAACTGTTTTAAGAGCTCTTCCGTCAGGGAAAGCTGCATATTGCGATTATGAAATTATACAATTCCCTAATTTACAGTTTAAAAGATTAGTTTGTGGGAGGGTCAGATCATTTAATATAAAAATCACAGACAAAACGGGGAAAGTCGTAAAATGTGATAACCTGCACATTGTTTTAGAAATAAAATAATAAGTTGTACTAAAAAATGTCGCATGGGCCAGAAGAATCCGGAGTTACATTAGCGCCTGTGAGGTGTATAACTTTAGAATTAAAAGACCTTGCAGACGTTGCAGACTTTGAACAGAACGGTGAGATAGGCGCTTTGTATGGTTTTGAGTACACTAAAGATTGTGATTATAAACGCAAAGGGGTTGGCGACAACAAAAAGTTTCCTAAACTAGAACAACTGCGCAATGTAGAAGCAAATAATGCTGGCCAGTATGAATATAAAATAGTTCGAAAACCTGACAGCAAATGGCACTTAGAACCATATTTAGAATGGGACATAAAATTTGAATTCATAAGCCCATTTACATTTTTTAACCATCAAAAAAATTTCAGAAAAGCATTCAACTCAGGTCCTTTACATGTAAGTCTTATGCCAGAGGACAATAGTCGGAAAGAGATTGAAATAAAGCCGTATGGGAATAAACAGTACATCCTCCACAGAAGAGAATCAGTTTTAAAAGATGCTTCTACAAAATTACAGTTCATTTCACAAATGAAATTAGGGGACACGTTCACAATGATATTTGAAATTTCTGTCTTAAAAGATGAGGGGAGGAATGGGGTTGTGGGCGTTAGTGACGTCCTTTTAAAAGGAATTCTAATTAGCTGGCAAAACTTAGACGTTGACAGTCTTAAAGTTACTGTCGTCGTTCTTTACGATGGTGGGGGGATTAAGGTCGTTACAACCAGTGACAAAATCAATATTAGTCTAAATAGAAACAATCTTACAGAACTGAATTGGATTAATCTTACACATTTAGACCTTATAGGATTTTATTATACTGAACAAGTTTTGACAGAGAGCATGATAAATATAATAAACAGGTTTAGATTAAATTCTGTTATAAAACTATGGAGCAGTTAAACTTTATGATAAAAGAGCCTCATTGTTCATTGATTTGTGGGCAGACTGGTTGTGGAAAAACAATATTTGTCCTAGACTTATTACAAACAGTTTATCGCTATAATTTTGATCATATTGTGATTTTCTGTCCAACACTTAAATGGAACAAAGCATATCATGATAGAAGGTTTATATGGACAGATGATGAAATATATTTAGTTGATCCTAGCAATAAACTGAGTGAGTGTTTAGAACAGTTTTATAGACTGTTTGAAGGAACGCAGACACTATTTATTATAGATGACTGTTCGGCAGAAAGAGACATAGTTAAAAAGAGAAACACTTTGTCAAAACTAGCCTTCAGTGGAAGACATGCTAGGATAAGTGTGTGGATTTTATGTCAAAAATATAACTCAGTTTTAAAAGACTTTAGAGAACAGTTAAAGACTGTAGTGTTATTTCACATGAAAGACAGAGACTCATTTGAAGAATGTTTGCGCGAAAATGATGTTATTGAAAATGATCAGGAAAAACACAGGATTAAGGAAAAACTGAAATCTGAAAAGTTTAGTAAATTAGTATTGAAAACGGATAATCCTACACAGTATGTTTGTTTGTAGGGTCGTTATTTTTTGGTTATTAAAGTCTTACTTGTCAGAGAACTATAAAAGGGCATTCTGGAGTCGCCCGGTCGAAACTGGTTGAGACCGGTGAGCCAGAATGCCCCTTTTATAGTTCTCTTTTTTTGTTTTTCATTGTCCTTCAGGTACATTGCTCGAAATACCATTTATTTAGTTTCTGCCGTATACAGCCACATCCAGGTTTATTTTCTCGCTGTCACAGCACCAACATCTAACACGAAGCTGTGAACATCATGTCGCCGTAGGACAACTCGTCAAAGGAAACACTGCACTGCTGCAGAATCAGTTTGGTAGTGTTAAGTGGTGCCTGTCCCGATCCAACACAAGCAAACATTAACCCCCCCCCCCCCCCCCCCCCAACTGACAGCAGGAACCTTTTAGGTGTGAAATTTGACCGAAGAGAACTCGCTGTCAAGAATATCATGCACTAAAAAAGAACAGCTCAATATTCCCCAGTATCTATAGAACCCTTGCTAGATACTCCCATGGTTCGAAACGCCCACCTCTCTTTCTCTCTGTCTCTGTCTCTGTCTGTCTGTCTGTCTGTCTCTCTCTCTCTCTCTCTCTCTCTTTCTTTCTTTTAATACTTCACGTGCTCCATACTCCCCTCCTTGCCAATGGCAATGGCATGTGTGTGAGCGCACAATTGTGTGGTCTGTGTTTTGGGATGCAAAACGGTCATACACACAAAACTCCACTGCCTGTCTATACAGGCAGTGTCCGCAGGAGTATCAGCCTGCGTACGCAGAAAGAAAAAACAAAAAGAAAGAAAATACCCCCCAAATGCGAACAAGAGCTTCTTTCCGGTAGCGGCTGGGGAGTCTCAAGCAGGAGGAATATTGAACAGAGAAGTGTCGTGCAGGAGGAATATTGAACAGAGGAGGTGCCGTGCAGGAGGAATATTGAACAGAGGAGGTGTCGTGCAGGAGGAATATTGAACAGAGGAGGTGTCATGCAGGAGGAATATTGAACAGAGGTGTCGTGCAGGGGGAATACTGAACGGCGAGAGGGGGTATTGAGCAAGGGGAATATTGAGTAGCGACAAGGGGGAGAGCATGGAGCAGGTTAAATACAAATGAGAGAGTAATCGAGTTGGACGAGTATCGAGTGGAGTGAGGCTGAGAGTCAATCCCCCAGTGACAGCCTCTTGACCTGACCGACACTGAACATTCTGATATTAATGTGGGAACAAGACCTGAGAACCTTTCAAGAGAATTGAAAAAGTACACAGTGCACTTTCCCCCACTTTTATTGAATTGACAAGGATGTGAATGATGCTGTGAATACAGTTTTGGCCCTAGAGCATAATGGCCTGTCATACTGTACACTTGATTCCTTTATTGTGTGTGTGTGTGTGTGTTGTGTGTGTGTGTGTGTGTGTGTGTGTGTGTGTGTGTGCATGTAAGTGTGTATATATATATATATATATATATATATATATAATATATATATTAGTGTGTTTATGTGTGTGTGTGTGTGTGTGTGTGTGTGTGTGTGTGTGTGAGTGTGTGGTGTGTGGTGTGTGTGGTGTGTGTGTTGTGTACATATCTCAATGTCAACCAGATCTGCAAGACACAGACACCCAAGATACGAGTATTAGTCAGAGATGTTTTAGCGACACGCGTAGAGACGTAATGAAACTCGTCTGGATAGTTTCAGTCTTGCCATTAGAACTCACAGGACACTGAACAAATCTACGATGAAGACCTATCACACATTCAACTTTCAGTCTAGCTTGAAATGTTCTAATCAGAAAACATTATATAGCAAAAATCAAATTCATACATACAGACAAACAACAACAATAACAAAAGCTGGCGTTAAAAAATGTTCTTTCTTTACACCATCACAAGTTTTGCATCCAATTTGATGTGAACTGTTCCGATAAGAAGACATTGTAAAACAAAACATAATTCATAGATAAAGAAGAACTGGCCTTATAAAATGTTTTCTACTGCACAAAAATCAGGTAATCGTTGTCAATGTGTTGCCTGTTTCAGAAGTTGCTGTTTAGAAAAACATCTGAATCTTTCAAGTTGCACTATTCTAGAAATGGCCTGTCATCTCATTTCACTTGTGCAGTCGGACATTTTGTAACACTCTGCCTCCTCAACCCCCTACCTATCTACTCACCTTTTTCTAGGCTCCTTGTAACACCCTTTATTATTACCCCAACATCCTATCCACCCCTACCCCAGCCCCACACACAACTGCCAAAGCGTCATACTTTTTTGTGCTTGCTTTTGTCTTCCTGTTACTGGTGACTTGATGCTTGTACAAATGATATTCAAGTTTATGTAGGACCTTAATAAATGACCTTAGATAAAGAGAACAAAATGATCAGCATTAGTCTGGACACCAAGCACTTCTACATACGATCCAACCGAACACTACCTCAAATATACCCAGGATAGAGTTTGAACCAACTGATTCGCAGCCACTGCGCCACGGGAGCGAACGTGCGAGGTCTTTCTGTCCCCAGTGTCATGCAGACCAGACGTTATCAGCTCCGCGCCAAGCCTGTTAAACAAACAAACAAACAAACGAAAAAACGATGATGAGCCCACCAAACAACCAAGCAACTCACCAACAAAACAGGCCTCTAATTCCATCCGATAGATTGAGTTCCACGCAGGCGTGCGCGGTTTTTCCGTTGTTGGACTCCGCTCCGAAGATGGACGTGACAGGAGGGTCCGCATGGAGCCCTGCATTCTAAACACGACAGATCTGCAAATCGTCGCAGATGCGCAGAGACTCTAGTGCATAGGGTAGGAAGAAGAAGAAAAAAGAAGAAAAGCAAAACAACAACAGCAACAGCAACAACAACAACAACAACAAAAGTGTACAACTGAAACGAGCGAATGGGTTTGCTGGTTGCAACGTACTTCTGCTGAAAATATTTCAAGGCCAGACGACTATGAAGGGGAAGCGAGGGGGGGGGGGGGGGAGGCTTCTGGGGTGGCCACACACACACACACACACACACACACACACACACACACACACACACACACACACACACACACTGTTGGCTGTGTGGAGGACATCCAGAGCCCATCCCCTCTCTCCTCTTTAGGATTTCTGCCCATCTGCCCACCTCCCCTATCCCCCTTCCGGCCGTTTCATTTGGCATCAGGCGTGAGAGTCCTTAGAATTACATGGATATCGGTCTGAAATGAACACGAAGGTGTAAAGCGTACAACCTTTTTGCAGTTGAGATCTCCCCCTAGCCGCTTTCCGTCTTCTACAAAATTGTTGAAACGGAGACGCCCCCCCCCCTCCTCCCCTCCCCCCCCCCCCCCGTTTTTTTTTTCTTTTTTTCCTCTCAGTCGCACATTTTTACCACTACACAACCATACTGGAACCCTCTTACGCCCCCCGATGTTCTATCTCTGTGTCTGAATATCTGCCCCCTCTCTCTCTCTCTCTCTCCTCTTCTCTCTCTCTCTCTCTCTCTCTCTCTCTCTCTCTCTCTCTCTCTCTCTCTCTCTCTCTCCTCCCTCCCCCCCTCCTCTCTCTCTCTCTCTCTCTCTCTCTCTCTCTCTCTCTCTCTCTCTCTCTCTCTCTCTCTCTCTCTTTTTGTTTTGCACAAGTGACTTTACCCTACTCGAGCGAAGCAAACATAGCTTTCTCATCATTTTGTCAGTAAGATGAGCCACGAACAATTATGGTGTCATGGCTGTATTCGTATTTCTCTGTGTTGCTCGTGTTCTTCATTTTGCCATGTCGCAAAAATACTCTTTATGCTCTGTCTGTCTGTCTGTCTGTCTGTCTGTCTGTCTCTCTGTCTGTGTCTCTGTCTCTCTCTCTCTCTCTCTCTCTCTCTCTCTCTCTCTGTCTCTCTCTCTCTCTCTCTCTCTCTCTCTCTCTCTCTCTCTCTCTCTCTCTCTCTCTCCTCTCTCTCTCTCTCTCTCTCTCTCTCTCTCCCGTACGCAGGCTGATACTCCTGCAGAAACTGCCTGTATAGACAGGCAATGGGTTTTGTGTGTATGACCGTTTTTTCCCCGCCATTACGGCAGCCATACTCTATCTGCGGGGAAGGTGCATGCTATGTGTAACGTGTCATCCACACCAACGGCCAAACTCGCCTTCTCTTATATATATGTATATAAGAGAAGGCGAGAAACATACATAGGGATCACTGAAAACCACTTCAAAACCAGATATATGCAAACCACAAACAATCATTTAACAAAGAAAAATATAAAAACCAAACAGAACTGAGCAAATATATCTGGAAACATAAAGACGCAAAAACAAGCTACAATATATCCTGGAAAATCATAAAAAGAGCATCACCATACAGCAATGTTTCAAAAAGGTGCAACCTATGTTTAACTGAAAAATGGTTAATACTATGCAAACCACACTTAGCAACTTTAAACACCAAAACAGAAATAGTAAACAACTGCAGGCATAAATGGAAATCGTTGTTAGTGAACACACCCAAAACAAAAACCTGAAAGCCCCCCAAAAACACGTGCAGCCAACCCACACGTGCAAACAACCGCAAACGGGAGCCCACACGCTATATAACATCGGCGGTGGGCAAACCAAAAACCATCCTGATGACAGCGCAACACGCTTGAAACAAATTTGTAGATAGTTTTAAGATTCCTCTTTAACTTGTTTTAACTAATGTTGCTCCCCAAGGGGTTGAGCACTTAAAAAATTGTTTCAGGCATTTTAAATATACTGATCTCTCTCTCTCTCTCTTCTCTCTCTCTCTCTCTCTCTCTCTCTCTCTCTATTATATTATATATATTATATATATATATATATATATATATATATATATATATGTATGTATATATATATATATATATTCAACAATTTAGGAGTGGGGGAAAACAAGAGTAGTCTAACAATTCTGCTGTCAATACAATAATGAATTGGCAAAGATTATAACAAAACCGGGGGGGGGGGGGTGAGAAAATGCGAATGAGAAATCAGGGAAATATGAATATGAAATCCTTCACTAGCAGCATATTGGGACGGGAAACAGTGTGTTTAGCAATCTAGTAGTGTTGGAAAACAAGTGCATTCTAACAATGTTTCCATCATTGCATCAATGACTTGGCAAACATTATAAAAGAAAATGAAAGAGGGAGAGGGGGGTGTGTGTGTGTGTGTGTGTGTGTGTTAGAATTAAAAATCAGTCAAACATAGATTAAAAAAATGAAATCCTTTGGTAGCAACATATGGAAACCATCGTAATCCATCTTGAAGAGAGAATCATTCGTAATAATTGCCAGCTCCGAGGCCTTTCGTCCGCTGAATCGGACTCATCAGGGAGGCACGGCTGATTGTAACCCTTGGCATTAAATGGGGATATGCTAAAGTCTATAATTCTGTAGTATTCATACCGCCAAGGTTTCAAAATTAGAATCGGACAGCACCCCAAAGCAGCCTGCAAATTGTAGAAAAGTGAAAGGAAAAGAAAGTTGGGTCAGAAAGTAAGCTGCAGAAAAAAAAATCATTATATAAACAGTATAAAATGTAGGAGACAATCTTTGAGCCAGTGCTTGAGGATCCATTAAAGGATGCAAGAAAAGGTGTCACTATAAAATAACCGAAGCAGTAGCAGTCGCGTAAGTGCTGACGACATCTAAGAATTGTACAGAATAGCCTTTCCTTGGATCTACTAAGATATGATTTCTCTCACTGATTAACCACTCATGTGTGTGTGTGTGTGTGTGTGTGTGTGTGTGTGTGTGTGTGTGTGTGTGTGTGTGGTGCGTGCGCGTGCGCGTGTGTGTAAACAAATTTGCTTGTGTGTGACTTTTTGTTTATATGTGCATTTGCAGAGGTACTGGTGATGAACACACACACACACGCACACGCACGAACACACACACGCACACAGAGAGAGAGAGAGAGAGAGAGAGAGAGAGAGAGAGAGAGAGAGAGAATACTTGTAAGAAGAGAGTAATAAGTAAGTTTGTAGATGTTCCTTTCTGATACCTATATGCGTGAATACTCAAAGGCGTAATGAGGAAACAGTTCCTAACAATTTCTTTAAGCAGATCAGTGAACACTTTTATTCGCTGGCGGGGCTTTTCTCAACTTGACACACAGAGTCACTCAAGCTCATGCAAACTAACATATAAAAGCCAGTCACCATGAAATTATGCTTGCTTACTGCTGGCAATTGCGCAAATGTCGAAATAAAACTGTCAAACTTTCAACATACGTCAGAAAGACCACCCGTGTCTTATTAAAAAGTGCAAATTGGTTGCCAAACGTCCATATTAGACAGATGTCAACATTATGCGATCAATCAATCAATCAATCAATCAATCAATCAATCAATCAATCAATCAATCAATCAATCAACCTGTCTGCCTGTCTCTCTATCTGTTTATCTATCTGTCTGTCTATTTATCTATCTATCTATCTATCTATCTATCTATCTGTCTCTATCTATCTATCTATCCATCTGTCTGTCTGTCTGTCTGTCTGTCTGAATAATTGGATAGCTGGGTAGGTATTGAGCTACATGTGCTGTGTTGTATTGCGTTTGCTTTCAGTGAACAGCTTTCAGTGAACGTTATAAACAGCAGTAGCTATGTGAACATGACTACAAGCCATTCCGATGCCCGTCATTTCCCGTTTCCAGGGAAAAGAGAGTGTCACAATGGCCAAATGAATGAACTCTGGAGCTAATCATCCAGCTTGTATCATGTGTCGGATGTTGGTCAGACTCCACTACGTTTTTGCCATACTTTCTTCGGTCGTGTTTCTTCCAGTCCCGCTGTTCCTTTGAGTTTGGGTCTGCATTGCCTGAGCTGAACCTCCTCTTTGTCACGTGGCAGGTCAGAGAGAGAGTGAGAGAGAGGGAGGGGGAGGGAGAGGAGAGGGGGGGAGAGAGAGAGAGAGAGAGGAGAGAGGGAGAGAGGGGAGAGGATGGAGGGAGAGAGAAATGGGGAGGGAAAGAGAGAGAGGGGAGAGAGAGAGAGAAAGGAGGGGAGAGAGAGAGGAAGGAGAGAGAGAGAGAGAGAGAGAGAGAGGGAGGGAGGGAGAGGGGAGGGGGGGATGAGGGGGTGGAGGTATTCGAATTTGTGTTCCATTTTTCAAGATGTGACTCTTTTTCAAGAATCTTCAGAATTTAGAAAAATATATACACGCTTCAGGGAGGATATTAACGTCATTTTTTTACGAGATATTAAGAATGCTCATGTTCGATTGGGCTTTGATTGTTGTTTTGTGTTTTATCACAGAGACAGCGCCTGGTGCTGGAGAGAGGGGAGAGAGAGAGAGAAAAGAGAGAGAGAGAAGAGAGAGAGGAGAGAGAGAGAGAGAGAGAAAGTATGGTAAGACAGGTTTGAAAGATTGAGAAGAAACAGTAATTCTTTCTGTTTATGGAAACATACCAGTAAACTGGGATTAAAAGCTGAATTCAGAGACTGTCACCATGTCACTTTTCCAATGACGATAAAAACATTAAAACTCTCTTCAATTCCCTTGAATTTCGACCACTGGTGGGTCGACGGTTTTTCTTCCTGGAATTATGATATTTAAAACAACATTTTTGTTATCTGAAGCAATAATCACCTAAAAACAATCTATTATAGACGCATTCATCACAAAATTTTATTTGTTTAAGAAATAGTGCGCAGAATGTTACAAAATCAATAGCTAACATGCAAAAATCTCACAAAAATGTTGAGAGTTAAAACGAAAGAAAAAAGATCCAGGAAATTCAAAGGAAATGGCTTCAAATTAGGCTAGGTAGTAGAATATTGCCCTCAAATATTGTTCTGTCATGCTTGAACGTTCCACCTGGTACCAGATGTGCTTTTAGCTGCATGAGGTCAGCATAAAATATGCATTTCGTGAGCTGTTCGTAAAATACAATCCAGCAGCGAAGCAAAACGCAAGTGTAGAGAAGCACTAGTGTTTTTCTAAACTGAAAATTGATTTAGAGCTTGTGAAATAATTGGCTACGTTCTGCTGCTTGCAGTTTTCTGTACAGGTGCATAAGACGTGTGTGTGTGTGTGTGTGTGTGTGTGTGTGTGTGTGTGTGTGTGTGTGTGTCCTTCTCTCGTTCCTATTTGTCTTTCCCTTTCTTTCCAATTAGTGACTTCACGCATTCAGCAGTGACAGTTCAGCCGCAGGGAATGATAGGGAAGAAGACCCTGAGTCGACAAAGGTGATGGGTATCAACCAGACAACTCATTTCTCACACTCGGCTGCCTGGTGTTATTGGTCTTTCGTTCTGCTGGTGTCAAGCGATGTGAAAAAGATTAAACCTCACGTCTGTCTTCCATTAGGTCATTGTCTACGGGAGGGTAAATTCACTATTAGAAGGGGCTAGGGGCAGAGTCGGAATGTAGGTTGTGTCTCGGGGTGGGGGTTGAGGGGAGGAGGCGGATGCGGGAAGGAGGGTGGATGTCTGGTGGAATCCATTTTGTTTTCAATCAAAAGTGTCTTTAATACGTGGCCAGATGGGAGTACACCACCCCAAAAAACATTGATGAGGTAATGGGCGAGGAAAGGGGCAGGAGATCGTAAAGGATGGTGTTTCTGGTGGTGGCGGTGGTGTTGTGTGTGGTGGGGGGGGGGGGGGGGGGATTCTACCAACACCGAGGCATAAAACTGATGGCTAGAGAAAGGGGAAATGTGGAATGCCAGCTATACTGGAATTGATTGGGGCTGCAGAGGTGCACAAGGGAATGGATCTTCACCACCAGCACATCATGATAAATTGCTCTTCCGTCAATGTCTCTCTCCACGTAATTGGATATGAGGTGGGAGGCCTAATGGATAACTCACCGCATGTTATGATATATTTTGGTAGTGCTCGTAGTATTGTCTGCATGGAGAGAGAGAAGGAGAGAGAGAGAGAGAGAGAGAGAGAGAGAGAGAGAGAGAGAGAGACAGACAGACAGACAGACAGACAGACAGACAGACAGACAGACAGACCGAGATAGACAGAGCCAGAGACACAGAGAGACAAAGAGGGGCAGAGAGACACAGTGACACGGACAGGAATCAGCAATGCTCTAATTGTCAGGCCATACAATGCAGTGAGTATTATAAAGCACACGACCGACACCACAGGAGCACGTTCGCTCTTTCTAGCCTTACTTTCAAGCCTTTTAAAATAAAAACAGCGTTCATTCCTGCAATTGTTTGTTGCTACTGGAATATAGCGATGCAAATTTAAAAATAGATCGGTGGGTGTTTTAGAGTTTCAAAATAAGTTTACTGTAAATGTTTTCACACTGCAGCCAAAATTGAAATGTTGTCTCCAATATATTAGTACAAAATAGAAAGTTCACGTCGTCTCTGTTCGAGACAGACTCGTGGCGCAAAATTACAGTTTGTGGAGATATTCCTATTCCATCCCTGTAAAGTGTTTACGCGCTCTGATATTCGTATATTGTCATAAGGGAGCACTGATGAAAAATGGTTGCTTGAAAGACGTCTAATCATTTTAGAAAGTGTGTGATTCCAAGCTCGCATGACAGTTTCGCTTGAAACATTCACTGAGTCTATTCAAGAATTACCAGTACAGACCTGAAGCTTCCCAACCGACCCAAACCCAATCTTCACAAAGAATTTCTCAAGATGCATAATTTCCGCTCTGCATGCTTCAAGGCACATAGTAGACTCTCTTTGGATGGCGGGTATCATCCATCTGATCGAACCATACCAAAATTGTGTGCATCACATTTCCAGTTTTACATGCATGGGATATATGTAGAAATCAAGTTGTAACAGAGAGAACGTTCAATTATGTATGAACATGATCCGTCTGTGATACATTTGCTATATATCATCAACAAATGATAGTATAGATAATTAGGTTAAAGATTTGTGATAACTAAATGTATAATGCCGACCAAATGTGTCTTTTGTTGGATCATTAAAAAGAAATTATCAACAAGGAATCAAAAGAACTGGTGAGCATCGTTCTCCTTGTTTCAAGCCTCGTGAATACATGTGTACATCAGTTCCGAATTTCATTTACAGCAAGCCATGATCAAAAAGATAGTCAAAGAATTTAACCAAAAAGGCAGAATTTGTTGTATATTTCTCATATAAAATTCCTCTTATGAGACAATTAGGGGAAATGCATGGGATATATGTAGAAATCAAGTTGTACAGAGAGAACGTTCAATTATGTATGAACATGATGCTTCTGTGATATATTTGCCTTGCGGCCTTTGTGTGCTCGTACCAATTTCCTGATTTAATCAGCAGGGTTTTGCTTGTTCATTGTGTGACTGGACTGCATTAACTGCGTCATAGATTCCACCATTACCAACCTCATAGCCACCACCATCAGTACGATAATTATAATTGTCATCACGAGAGAGAGAGAGAGAGAGAGAGAGAGAGAGAGAGAGAGAGAGAGAGAGAATAATAATTATTGGAAAGAGCCATAGCCCTTATGGATGGATGCGAACAGCATTACATCCAGATCAAAACACATTTGTCACACTTACACAGCAAACGGCAAATCAGTATTTCAAAAAGTGTAACTAGAGAAAAAACAGTCAAACAAACTTCCTAATTTGTCAAACTTATCGATTGTTTAAGCACACTTATATAGTAAAAAAAAAAAGAAGTCTCTTCAAAAGAGAGAGAGAGGAGAGGAGAGAGAGAGAGAGAGAGAGGGGAGAGAGAGAGAGAGAGAGAGAGAGAGAGAGGAGAGAAAGAAAGAAAAAGAAGGAGAGAGAGAAAGAGAGAGAGAGGTGAGAGAGAGAGAGAGAGAGAGAGAGGGGAGAGAGAGAGAGAGAGAGAGAGAGAGATTGATAGGGGGTGGTGTGTTTGGGGCATGTGTGTCACAATCCCATTATCCCACAATTTCATTATCCCCACCTCATTACCTGGAACGCTGAACGAGGATGTTACCATCACTCTCAGCGCTGACATCACAGCTTCATCATCGTTGCTTTTCTTCTGATTAAAACGAAACAAAATAAAACAATATCAAGGTTGACAAATGGGGCCAAACCTTTCCTTCGTCACGCTCCTCTTTCGAGGTCTGCGCTATATGCAACAACTGAGAGGATACCACATTTAAGATAACGGAAGTATTTTTTTGTTATCGAATCAACCTTAAAAAGAGAGAGCGAGAAATAAAAGAAAGAAAATAAAAATAAAAAAGAAAACGATAACCGTCATCAAGAAGTGTGGAGAGGGGCTGCGCGTGGGGGTAAAGATAAACAAGTTAGGAAGAGGGATGGAGACGATGGGGTGGGTGGAGTAGTATGGGTACTTTCTAGAACTACCATTTAACTGATGTTGAGCTATCCTGTGGGTGTTTATGGTCATACCAGATTTACTCGCAGTGGGTACTTAGGCACGCGACTAACGAACCCCCTACGCCAGCCCATTCTGACAATTATAGGGGATTCAAGTTTGGCAAAAACCAGAACTACCCACGGGAAGAGGGAAGGAATGACAGAATCGCTCTCGTTGAAGTGGGATTAATTCTGGAATGTGTTGCAATTATTGCACCAAAGCAGAGGCATGTCCGTCTCTCACCCCAGGTAAATCAGAAGGAAAATCCAAATTAACCATAGGATGATTATGTCAGATCTACGAATGGCCAGAGGGAATGGGAAAAAAAGACGGGAAAAGGACAGTGGTGGTCGGATTGGATGGAGGAAGGTCGAGGAGGGTAAGGGGAGGGGGGAGGGGTTATGTGAGTGGGAGGAATTCCAACCTTTCGCTTCGCAGGAGACAGGAGTTCGAATTCTGCCCAGAAAAAAATGTAATCAAGAGAAAGTTACACTACATTACACTACACCACATTACGCTTCACAACATTGCATTACAATGCAACACCCCAACAGTACACGCTTTTATCTGTCAGTTCCTATCATTGTCAAGCCTTTCGTACGAGCATCTAATCTATCTTTCGGTGCTCTGGGATCTCGCTTTCCTTGTTCACCTCGGTGGGCAAATTACTTTTTGCTTATCGCATATGTCTGTCTCTGTTTACATAACTGTATGCTGAGCATGTGTTTATCAAAGTAAGACTGGTCGCCGTTTTCCATCGACAGTGTTTCCTACCTTTATTTTTCCAACACTGATTTTTCAAAGATGATTTTTTTTTTTAGATATGAAAGTTCTTGTGAAGCTATTTCTTTATACTTTTTTTTTCAGTTAAAAAAACACACAACATATCATGTATTTGCTTTGCAAGACTGACGAAATATCATGCTCTAGCCTCTCCACATAACGTAATATCAAACAATGTGTGTGTGTGTGTGTGTGTGTGTGTGTGTGTGTGTGTGTGTGTGTGTGTGTGTGTGTGTGTGTGTGTGTGTGTGTGCGCGCACGCCACATATAACAGAGAGAAGAACGGAGATATCTAAACTTTTTTGTATAGCCTACCAGAAACATCAATTTTTTTTTTTTGAGACCAGTACAGTTTCTCTGAAACGGGAAGACAAGCATGAACGTACGAAAGCGCTCATTCCGAGTGACATATTTGTTTTCTCCTAGCCTTAACACATAATTTGGTACTGTTGTACTCGTCAGTAGCACATATGTGAGGTGGGAACGAAGGGGGGGAGGAGGGGAGCAATACGACGACACAGATGCAGCCATCAAGAAAGAAATGGCTAGAAATCTTAGTTTTGACACATTCTTTTTGGTATTTCTTCCAAGATTAAGACTTCTCACGAATTTGCAAGGTATAAAAAGAGCTAAACCTTTCGTGACAGCTTGCAGATTAAAAAAAAATGGATACACGAATGTGGACATTTTCTTTAAAACTTAGGCCTGATTAAGGCCCTATCATAAAGTTGGTCAGATACACAAGGTTTCCATCACAAAATCATGATATTCCCCTGCTCGATTTTCTTCCCACTCAGTTCTTGTCTTGATTGACCTTGGCATGTGTGCGTGTATATGTATGTATGTATGTATGTATGTATGTATGTATGTAAGTATGAGTGTATATATGCATGTATGTATGTATGTATGTGTGCGTGCGTGCGTGCGTGCATGCGTGCGCGTGCGTGCTTGCGTGCGTGCATATATATATATATATATATATATATATATATATATATATATATATATATATATATATATATATATATGCACAGGCATGTGGATTTCTTTTTATATATATATATATATATATATATATATATATATCTGTGTGTGTGTGTGTGAGAGAGAGAGAGAGAGAGAGAGAGAGAGAGAGAGAGAGAGAGAGAGAGAGAGAGAGAGAGAGAGAGAGAGAGAGAGAGAGCAAACAGCAAACAGCAGTGAGAGTATCAAGTCAGGGGAATATTGAGTGGGGGAGTATTGAGAGGGGACGGAGTGGGGAAGTGGCGTATCTATTCGATGATTGTCTCCTTCATCTTGGTAATGCTGAAGATTCTGACGCTAACGTTGGAACCAGAACAGAAGTGGTCTCGAGTGTACGGTTTAAAGTACAAGAATAATTAGATTTGACTAAATTTAGCATAATCAACGAGACTGAGAATTATGCTACGAATACCATTTGGCCAAAGACCAGTGGCGTGGTTAATTGTACGCTTCCACTCATGATATATATCCCTGTATAAACCCGAGCAATGACACGTGGGTAAATTGTATTGGTCTGATATTTTTGTTGGCACTCTTAGAGACCTGTCACATTTATCTAATCAAACCACGTCTAGATAGTTTCATTTTTGCGTATTGATTTCATAGGACTCGAACATATCTGAAAAAACATCCTACATTTAGCACTCAGTCTAACCTAAAAATTGTCCCATCCGAAACATTGGAAAACAGAAATCGAATTCACATACGACGAGAAACTGGCGTTACATCATCACAAGTTTTACATGCAGCCTAATTTGGAATTTTTCTATGGGAAAATATTGCAAAACTGAAATCAGATTTACACATAGAGCAAAATTAGCGTAATACAAACGTGTTTTTTTTTTACTGTACACACATGAAATAATCCTTGCAATTGTGTTGCTGATTTCAGAACTTGATCGAAGAAAAACAAAAAGAGAAAAAAAGAAACGACTGCATCTGTTATGATGCCCTATTCTAGAAATGGTCGATCATTTGTTTTGTTTTATTTCTTATTGTATGGATAAACATATCTTATATATCCTTTCTCTCCCCTCACTGAAACACCTTTATCCTAACCCCAATGCCCACTCCACCCGTACCCCAGCCAGCGCACACCTGCCTTTGCGGCCAAACGTTTTTGGTTGTTTTCGTCTTACTGACTTGGTGCTTGTTTAAAATTCATCTGACATCCAAAAGCATCACCTCAGATGAACAGAAAAAAAAAGAAAAAAAAAAAAAAAATATATATATATATATATATATATATATATATATATATATATATATATATATATCAGTATATTTAAAATGCCTAAAACAATTTTTTAAGTGCTCAACCCCTTGGGGAGCAACATTAGTTAAAACAAGTTAAAAGAGGAATCTTAAAATTATCTACAAATTTGTTTCGAGCGTGTTGCGCTGTCATCAGGATGGTTTTTGGTTTGCCCACAGCCGATGTTATATAGCGTGTGGGCTTCCGTTTGCGGTTGTTTGCACGTGCGGGTTGGCTGCACGTGTTTTTGGGGGGCTTTCAGGTTTTTGTCTTGGGTGTGTTCACTAACAACGATTTCCATTTATGCCTGCAGTTGTTTACTATTTCTGTTTTGGTGTTTAAAGTTGCTAAGTGTGGTTTGCATAGTATTAACCATTTTTCAGTTAAAACATAGGTTGCACCTTTTTGAAACATTGCTGTATGGTGATGCTCTTTTTATGATTTTCCATGATATATTGTAGCTTGTTTTTGCGTCTTTAAGTTTCCAGATATATTTGCTCAGTTCTGTTTGGTTTTTATATTTTTCTTTATTAAATGACTGTTTGTGGTTTGCATATCTGGTTTTGAAGTGGTTTTCAGTGATCCTATGTATGTTTCTTTTTTCATTTTCTGATGTCACAGTAGCCTGGTATACAATGTTGTTGTGAAGACATTTATTGTTTAGTGGGCACTGCTCCTTTCTGGTGCAATTGCAAGATTTCCTTTCTTCACCCTTCTTTGCTGTGTTGATTTTCATTTTGTTGGATGCGTCAATTAGGTTTTTGAGGTTGGGCATACATGAGTACGATAGTTTGACAGTTTTTTTTGTTAAATATTTTGGACAGTTTGTGTTCTTTTGGAAATGAAGTTGTTAGGATTTTGAAGAATTCTTTCCCTATGTTTGTTTTGAGTTTCCCGTCGTATGGGGGGTTATACCATATGATTTTTCTTTTCCTATTTTTCTTGCTTTTATTTGTGTTGTTGTCTGGGTTGTATTGTAATTTGTAATTGTATCCACTTGTTTGTAGTACCTCCTGGTATTCTACTGCTGCATTGGTGAACGCTCTCTCACTGCCTGACAGGTTTGATAGTCTCTTGTTTATGCCATGGGGTATGGTCTTAATACAGATGTGGATGGTTACTTTTGGTGTGTACATAAAGAGGTGTATCGTTGGGTTTCTTGTATGGTTTATATATGTGATTGTTGAGATCTAGTGTTATGTCTAAGTAGTTCACTACCTTTTTGTTTGCTTCAATGGTAATTTTTAAGTTGTGGTTTTGGAAGATTTTGCATAGTTTTTCTTCTTGTTTTCGATAGTTCTTGGATTGTTGGTTAGTGCAGCAAGGCCATCGTCTCTGTATAGTCCGACTTGTTTTCCGATGTTTTTTCTTGATGTTGGACAGCATGAATAGTCGACCAGTTCACATGTTTCTGCACCATCATATGATCCCATGGTTACGTCGAATGTTGAGTTTCTGTTGGTTTTCCTGATCAGGTTTCATTTTTGCTGTGTAGTAATGTTTTCTTGGTGTGGAGAATGATTTCCATTTCTGACCCTGTTATGTCTGTGTGGTTACTGGCAAACTTCAGGGCTTTGGTGAGTAGTTCCTCGTCTATAGATGGGTAAAAGTCTACTATGTCAAATGTGATGAATACTGTATTACTTTGTTTATTGAGTTTTTTGAACCATTGGATAACTTCGTATGTGTTCTTCCAGAGGTTGTATTCAGAGTTTGATTTTACGTTCTTTATTATTTTTTCCAGAATTTTCTTGCTTATTTTGCCTAATTCAGATTTGGATGGGTTTATTAGTCTACATGTTGGATTGTTATGGAAATTGGGCTTGTGGTCTTTGAGTGTTATGAAAGCTTCTTTTGTTGCTGTCGCTTCTATCCTGTCACTTAGGTCTATGCGCTCTGCAAGTTCTTTTTCTTTAGTGCGGATACTGTCATGTATATTTTTGTCGGCTTTTTTGTAGTTTTTCTGGATGTTTTTGTCAAGGAGTTGAGAGTATTCTTTTGGTTCCATTTTGTAGTAATTGCTAGTTTTATCAGCCTTCACAAATATTTTTTTGTCATTTTGTACTTGTTTTATTTGTTTTTTTAGTGTTGTTTGGAAACCGTTGTTAGATTTTTTGAATTCAATATTGGTTATCATTCTTTTCATTTGATCTTCAAAGGGTTTCATTTCGTCTATGGCTGGTGGTGATCGCCATGATTTGAAATCGTAGGTGTTTTTGTCCTCTTTTTTTGCATTTGGGTTCAGAAAAAAGAATGCTTTCCATCTCATATTATGTACAAACTTTTCTGTTTGTTCTATTAATTTTTTTATATATGATTGCGGATTAGAAAACGGTATATTTTTGTTGACTGTCTAAAATTGGTTTCCTCCATTTTAAAATTCTTCAGGCCACAGTGCTCAACGTGAGGAGCGATTAAGATCAGTGTATTTAAAATGCCTAAAACAATTTTTTAAGTGCTCAACCCCTTGGGGAGCAACATTAGTTAAAACAAGTTAAAAGAGGAATCTTAAAACTATCTACAAATTTGTTTCGAGCGTGTTGCGCTGTCATCAGGATGGTTTTTGGTTTGCCCACAGCCGATGTTATATAGCGTGTGGGCTTCCGTTTGCGGTTGTTTGCACGTGCGGGTTGGCTGCACGTGTTTTTGGGGGGCTTTCAGGTTTTTGTTTTGGGTGTGTTCACTAACAATGATTTCCATTTATGCTGCAGTTGTTTACTATTTAATATATATATATATATATATATATATATATATATATATATATTATATATATATATATATACATTAATCTGGAGACCAAGCACTGTTATGTAAGATCCAGCCGAACTCACACACGAACATGTCTATGACGGAGTTCGAACCGACCGAGAGAACTAATAAATGCCGATTCTAGTCCTCCACCACCCTCAACAAGTTTCGGGTGGTGGAGGGCTAGAAATCGGCATTTATTAGTTCTCTGACAAGTAAGACTTCAATAACCAAAAAAATAACGATTATCTACAAACAAACATACTGTGTATGATTATCCGTTTTCAATACTAATTTACTAAACTTTTTAGATTTCAGTTTTTGCTTAATCCTGTGTTTTTCCTGATCATTCTCAATAACATCATTTTCACGCATACATTCATCAAATGCGTCTCTGTCTTTCATGTGAAATAAAACTACAGTCTTTAATTGTTCTCTAAAGTCTTTTAAAACCGAGTTATATTTCTGACATAAAATCCACACACTTATCCCGGCATGTCTTCCACTGAAAGCTAGTTTTGACAAAGTGTTTCTCTTTTTAACTATGTCTCTTTCTGCCGAACAGTCATCTATAATAAATAGTGTCTGCGTTCCTTTAAACAGTTTATAAAAGTGTTCTAAACACTCACTCAGTTTATTGCTAGGATCAACTAAATATACGTCGTCATCTGTCCATATAAACCTTCTATTATGATATGCTTTGTTAAATTCAAGAGTTGGACAGAAAATTACAATATAATCAAAATTATAACGATAAACTGTTTGTAACAGGTCGAGGATAAATATTGTTTTCCACAACCAGTTTGTCCACAAATCAATGAGCAATGAGGGGGTTTTGTCAAAAAGTTTAACTGCTCCATAGTTTTATAACAGAATTTAATCTAATCCAGTTATTATGTTTATCATACTTTCTGTCAAACCTGTTCAGTATAATAAAATCCTATGAGGCCTAAATGTGTAAGATTAATCCAATTCAGTTCTGTAAGATTGTTTCTATTTAAGTCAACATTGATTTTGTTGCTTGTTGTTATGACCTTAATATCCTCACCATTGTGCAGAACGACGATGGTAACTTTAAGACGTTTAACGTCTAAGTTTTGCCAGCTAATATTAATTCCTTTTATAAGGACGTCACTAACGCCCACAACCCCATCCCTCTCCTCATCTTTTAAGACAGAAATTTCAAATATCATTGTGAACGTGTCTCCTAATTTCCTATGTGGAAAGAACTGTAATTTTGTAGAAGCTTCCTTTAAAACCGTTTCTCTTCTGTGGAGGATGTACTGTTTTTTCCCATACGGCGTTATTTCAATCTCTTTCCGACTATTGTCCTCTGGCATAAGACTTACATGTAAAGGGCCAGAGTTGAATGCTTTTCTGAAACTTTTTTGACGGCTAAAAAATGTAAATGGGCTTATGAATTCAAATTTTATTTCCCATTCTAAATATGGTTCTAAGTGCCATTTGAGGTCAGGTTTTCGAACTATTTTATATTCATACTGGCCGGCATTATTTGCTTCTACATTGCGTAGTTGTTCTAGTTTAGGAAACCTTTTGCTGTCGCCAACCTCTTTGCGTTTATAATCACCATCTTTAGTGTACTCAAAACCATACAAAGCGCCTATCTCACCATTCTGTTCAAAGTCCTCAACGTCTGCAAGGTCTTTTAATTCTAAAGTTATACACCTCACAGGCGCTAATGTAACTCCTGATTCTTCTGGCCCACGCGACATTATTTTTTAGTACAGTTTATTATTTTATTTCCAAAACAATGTGTAGGTTATCACATTTTACAACTTTTCCTGTTTTGTCTGTGATCTTTATATTAAATGATCTGACCCTCCCACAAGCTAATTTTTTAAACTGTAAATTAGGGAATTGTATAATTTCATAATCGCAATATGCAGCTTTCCTGACGGAAGAGCTCTTAAAACAGTTGAGGGCCTTCCATCATATAAGTTTTCATCAGTGCTCAGCTCATCCAAATGAACATAGAGTAATGAATGTAATGCAAGATCGAGCGGACTTTTCCCCTCATAAGTAGTTTTGTCTGGTGTAACTCTAAATCTATGATTGTCAGCTGCAAAGCCTAACATTTTAGCTAGCTCTACATCAAAAAGGTAATGTACTACTTCTTCTTCAGGTTTGAATGATAACATTATTTTTAGATTTGCATTGTTAAGTTTGAGAGTAATGTTGAAGTTACTCATTGCTTCTTTTAGTGAGCAAAACCCGTAATAACCATCAGGTATTGTTAACTGGCTAACTTTGTCTCCTGTTTTATCAACTTTTAGAATTGTATTATTCTTCTTGGATTCAGTAATATTAAACCATACGACTTTGTAAAAAATTTCATGGAGTGCGACCATTTTGGTTCCGCAATCGTTCTTAACAGCATGTTCTAAAAACGAAGGACTGTCTTGGGTTGTTATTGTTACAAACATTTTTTAAACAAAATAAAAATGAGTGCATTCAAATATACTAATGCAAAATATTCTGTTGGACCGCACTACAATCTTAAAAATATAACAACTGACACCCTCGACATTTCTGTGACTCAGTCTGACGCCTTTCAAGTAAAGGTGAGTACTCCATTGGCCAAATATCTTAACCCTCCTATTAAAAAAGACTACATCGCAAAAGTGTGGTTTAGTCATCCGATGCAGTTTTATCAGAACCAGTTAAACTTTGCTGTGTTTTGTGCATCAACTGGGTGTGGAGTGTCGTATGCTGATCATTTAAATCATCCTGATCCTTTGGTGAGGTCAGTGTACAGATTTCATTTTTATTACACATTTAGACGTGTTTTGACTGAACTGCAAGCGCCATTACCAAATGACAAACCGTTTAATCCATTCAGCAACAGAATAGACATGAAGGCTTTTGAAAGGATCTGTAACGAATTCAATATTAATGTTAAGACAGACTTTAGACAAAAGTTGGATCTTAATCATGGCTTAGGCACCCCTTATTTTTGGGGCGTGCACAGAAAGTATAACTATGACTGGAATCCTCCTTACACATCTTTCTCTTCAGGCACAGGTGTTCACCTCGGGTCCATAGAGCAAGAGCATAACACAGCATGGACAACATTTATCTTGGACACTTCTAAGGGTCTAACTAAAGCAGGAATAGAACGAATAAACGACTCTATTCGTACTTACGTTTGGTGTTTGCTAGGTTCGCAAGCACAAGCGAGATCGAATATAACTGATCCTTCTACTGGCTTTGATGCACAAAAACAATACTTAGCAAATTTAGAGGACGCCATTAATTCTACAGTTGATTTACCTTCAAGTATAAAAAGGTACCAAAATGTTTTACAATTCGCAAGATCGAAAGTAGACTTTGCTGTTGGTACTGGTTTATACATGCTGCCTTCTGACCTCAGACTCCAGATAGGCACAATAATAAACTACAATAATGAAAATCCTTGTGGCAGGCAATGAACAGAAGGTCGGAAAAACGACATAAATTCTGAGCCAGTAATATTACAAACAATAAAAAAACAAGATGATCCCCAAGATTAAGTCATCCAATCCCGAGGTCCAAAGCCCAAAAACCGTTGAAGACCGCGAAGTTAAGAATAATGACCATGAATATGAAAAGACGGCGCTTGTTTTTGGATTAACTGGCCTAGGATTACTCCTTCTTTATTTTACTAAATAGTAACCCAACTATTAAGACAACTAATGTCCATAAGTGCTCGGCCATAAAGCCAACTACTTTGCTTGCAGTAGACAAAAGCCATCTAACTATACTCCCTAATATACCAGGTAAAGAGTCTATAGCTTTACCAGCTAATTTTTTTTAATAAACTCGCAAGATGATCAAGCTGTTTTTTTACCCATGATTTATCAGGCGGCGATGGAGGTGACGGCGGTGGAGGCACTGAACTTTGACCACCACCGCCTGTAATAGCCAACACCAGTGTACTTATTGCAAATCCTAAGGCTGTTATAACGCTTGCTAATGTGACTCCCTGCTCTCTAAACAGCGTTCGTATTCGTTCTGCTAGCGTTGTGTTTTCATATAAATTTGTTTGGATAGTTTCTCTTACTTCGCTCACTTGAGTTTGTATACTGTTCAAAAAAAGAAACGCAAAATGAAATTTTGCCACCTGGGGTGGACCATACAGTTGAGAACACGCCCAAAACCGCCCCTGATGTATGTCTTGAACGTCGACGTGCTAGTATAACATTGATTCAGGTTGTCACTATGTGCACATGCGTGTTGTGGGCCAGGTGCGACAGTGCAAACATTGGGTTGTGCTTCTGTTGTTTCGCCTGCAAAGCATGCCCAACTCAGTGGTGAACACACACACACCATGGTCATAGTGTAGTATAAAAGCCGGGTCATTTTGGCAACCGGCAGGCACACCGTACCAAAAAACAGCATGCCACGTTTGAGCCCAGCAGAGAGAGAAAACGCCCTGGGTCGTTTGCAAGTTGGTCAGAGTGCAACTGATGTGGCCCATGCTTTGAATGTCTCCCCCAGTACCATATGCCGACTTTGGACTCGCTTCCAGAGGACAGGGTCATCAGCTGATGCCCCGAGGTCAGGCCGACCTCATATCACAACGCCAGCCCAGGACCGCTTTATACGGCTCAGACATCTCCGCAATCGCTTCCTGCCGGCCTCGTCCACTGTCCAGGCATGCGCTGGTGTCCGTCGCATCTCCGACCAGACTGTCCGGAACAGGCTGCATGCTGCTGGGCTGAGGGCTTACAGGCCCCTACATGGCAACGTAATGACGGGGCGCCATCGACAGACCAGACTGCAATGGGCTACGCAACACAGACACTGGACACTGAGGAACCATTGGCGACACGTCTGGTTCTCGGATGAGTCACAGTTTCTGCTGCAGCGCCATGACAGGAGGCGAAGGGTTTACCGCCGGGTTAATGAACGCAACCAGCAGAACTGCGTCGACGAGGCACCTCCGCATGGTGGCGGCAATGTCATGGTATGGGGGGCCATCAGCAATACAGGCAGGAGCCAGCTGGTGCGCGTGGAAGGTCACCTGACAGCCCAGCAGTACGTCCAGGTCATTGTTCAGCCACACGTCCTGCCTCTAATGGCCACTCCCAGGGCCGTGTTCCAGCAGGACAACGCCAGGCCCCACACAGCACGCCTGACCACAGCCTTCTTTACCGCCAACAACATCAACACCCTGGCCTGGCCCTCTCTTTCCCGGATTTGAATCCTATTGAGCACGTTTGGGACGTTTTGGACAGACGCCTGAGAGTGAGGGCCAATGCCCCAGCGAATCCAAATGAACTGTTCCGGGCATTGCAGGCCGAGTGGGCGGCCATCCCACAGCAGACAATCAGGAACATTATTGCTTCATTGCCCCGCAGATGCCAGGCTACCATTGCAGCCAGAGGGGGTCACACCCGTTACTGACTTTGGAAGCGGCCTGGCGATTTCCCTGAGGGTCTGGGGCTGGTTCTTTACCACAGCATTACAGGGGAGACTTCTGTCCTACTGATGACCTGTTTTTGTCATTTTCACATTAAACGTGTTGTCACACTGAGCTTCAATAAATTGTCTTTCAAATCGGCAGCTTGGCATTTTGCGTTTCTTTTTTTGAACAGTATAATTGTTCTCGGTTAGTATTCAACGCTTCTAGTCTAGCTAATCTTTCTATATTAAACTCATGTAGTCTTTGTTCTATTCTTTCTTTAATCTCAGGCCCTAAGTTGGCGTCGTCAGCCTCAGCGAGTTTTTCTTTTTCTTTTCTATATGCTCATTTAGTTCAGTCAGTTTTGCTAAATTGTTTAATAATTCCCATTGATGGTTCTTAAAGCACGATCAAGGGCTTCTATTCTCTCTCAGGTAGCCGTGGTTCGCGTTATAGTTTTTAATGCTGTTTCTTCTTCTTCAGTGGTTTCTGCTTCTATTGTATTTATTACTTTGACTGCTGTTTGACTTAAATCTTCAAGTTCTATGTTTTGTATTTCGCTATCTGTTGGGAGTTCTTGTAGTGTGTTTTGAAGTTTAGCAACTGCCTCCCTATCTAATTTTGGTTTAGTAAAGCCAAGGCGATTCCGTTTGCTCACACTGAGCCTTTGTCTAATTGTATTCATGCCTACAAACTTTGATGGGTCTCGCTTAGTTGTAAGCGGAACACGTTCTCCTTTGTCGTTTTTCACATACAAACGGTTATCTTTTAGTTCAAAATCATCAGGGTATATAGTTTCGGGAAGTTCTAGTCCTAAACTTTGGTATAATGATCTAACCTTACTTTCTGTTAATCGCGCCTTTGCCGTTCTTGTACTAATTCATCATGCCATGAGAGCGCCGAGTGATGCTGCTCCAAGGGGAATCACTCATGTCGTCTACAGGATCAACATCATAATCTTCATCTTCATTCCTGCCATGTTTTTAAATAATTAACTTTTTTATTTTGTTTTATAAAAAAAATGTCACAAGCATATGGCTCAATTCTTGACCCGCATAGAAGACTGAAAGAGCCCTTTGGCGTGAAGGGAAATAAACGGAATATTACTGTTCCAAATAATCCATCTACTATTGATGCAGATCAAATTCTTACTGTCAAATTTCCAGACCTAGGAGCGGATGAAGTGATTGTGCCGGCTCTGCGCAACTTACTTTCAAAATAGAACTCGCTTCAACAACAGACCCAAACAGGACAATTGTCCAGAATTTAGGACGGGCAATCGTTAAGAAAATTTCTATAAAACTTGAGGGGCAAGAAATATTTTCTTTACACAATGCAGACATATTTTTTAACCTATTCCGATCTATGGCTAACCGGGAATGAAAGGGCTGACCTTGCATTTCAAGGAATTGAAAATAATGAAGCACTAAAACACAGAATAGGCGCTGAAGATGCTAAAGACGGCAAAAAATATGTAGCTGTAAGTTATGCGTTTGAAAATCGCTTTTCCATTCCTTTAGATTTTGAGTTGTTAAAAGCGCATGCACCATACTTTCAAGGAGCATTAAAAGACCGATTGTCATATGAGCTAACTTTTAATGAATACAAACGTGTTATTATATCTACAGACACCGCAGCAAGTACAGCATTTCTGACATCTCGTTAGAGTTTGACGTTGTTAGCAACCCTGACTTAGCAAGGCTGATGAGCAACAATATCAGTCAAAATTAGCAATATATTACGAAAGAGTGATTCATCATACAACATATCCCAAAGCAAGGCAGACGCTATATGGAATTTTAGTTTTAGCGTCTCAGCAAGATCGCTTAAAGGTATATTTTATTGCTGTGTGAAGATGAAGAACCATTCAAAAGAGGAAGTGAAAAGTTTATTAATCCAAAAATAACGAAAGTGCAATGTTCGATTGAGGGTAGTCCTAACCAAATCTACGCTAGCGGGCTTAGACCTTATCAGCATTTTGATGAAATAAGAAAATTGTTTGGGGGTGGGAGGTGTAGAAGTCCAACAGCAGACCTTGTGTCTAAAGATCTGCATCTTCACAGTGTTAGACTTGATGATTATTTAACAACGAAATACGGTTTATGGATTGACCTAAGGTCAACAGAGGATAATCAGTTACATGGAAGCGGGAGAACTGTTAGAGACGTAATAAACATTCGAATTGATAAAGAAAAAGATGACGATAAACCGCTTAATGTACATTTGTTTTTATATATGATGCGCAGCTGAATATTGAAGGTAACAGATTAAGAGATATACATTACTAAATTATTTTTTATTTTAAAAAAGCATGTCTGTTCAGCATTATCCAAAAGTACCTAAAGAAGAGATAGCAGGCAACTCTGCTGCTATAGAAGGCAACATCGACTCCAAGGTCGTCTCTGCTGCTGTAGAACACCCTGAAGTAAAAACCTTCAGACTAACCAACATTACACAGATGCAACAAAAACTAGAGCAGGACCTTTCAAAATACAGCAAAACCAAACGAAGGTATTCTGCAGCCTTTAATGCTGTTACCTATGTTAATACTGTAGCATCGACTATTAGTGCTGCATCGGCGGGAACAAGTGTAGGTCTCTTAGCAACAGGTGTTGGTGCACCCGCAGCTTTACCTCTAGGCGGTTTGTCTTTAACTTTCGGCCTGTGCTCATTAGCTGTAGGTGCTGCCAGCAAAAAATTAAAAACTAAACTCCAAAAGCACACAGCTATAGTTCAACTAATAACAGCTAAACTTAGTTCCTTCAGGCTGATAATAAATAAAGCACTAGCTGACTCAAACATCACAGATGAAGAATTTAGTCGTTTACAGGCTGATTTTTGATGACTACAAAAGACAAAAGTTTGATCTTCAAAAAAAAAGGCAAGGACAAGTTTTTCTCAACAGCCAGACAACGAGCAGATAAAAAAGGAATGTTAAAAAAAGTAAACGAAACATTAAACTCTGTTCTAAACAGCTCACATTAACAACGCCAAAGGGTGTTTATACTTTAGTTTATTGAGTCCAAGCACAAAAGACTGTTGATATTGATTCTGATTAAGTATTTTTTTTAATTTAAATAAATATGTTGGCTTAGAAAAGAAAGACAGCATGGCTAAGATATATGAAGGCCCAGATGAATTGTTTGAAGGAATGCTTAAGGATGAGCGTTTGTCAAAAGCTTTAAATGATATTAATCTAGAAGTCATTGATCCAACACACGTACAGGCAAGTGTTGTTCATGCTATTTCGCAAGTTCCAGGTAAACTAACAATAGACCGCCAGTTAAAGTAATGTTAGCTGTTTTAATCGACTATATAACAATAAATGAAGAAAACCTAGAAGTTTGGGTCTCAACTAAACAACAGACTATTCTTTCTCGTAATGGCTTAACACCTGGTTGGGCAGACCAGCTGCTTACACAGTTTGATGTGGCCGCTGAAGAAGCTAAAATGAGAGGCTCTGGTTGGTCAGAGGGCGAAGTCTTAGAGATCAGATTAAAACAGGCTAAGTATGCACCAATTGTTGTCAAGGCTTACATTCCGTTGCCCCCAGCATTGGTAGCGAAAAGAGCAGTTCTAAACATACAAAATACAACAAATGTTTCATGTGGTGTGTTCTTGCAAGGCTGCATCACGTCCGCAAACACGCAGAGAGAGTGACTAACTATTGGGATTACATCAATGATCTTAACTTCAATGGAATATCCTTTCCTGTTAGCGTGGACAAAATTGATCAGTTTGAAGAACAAAACAAACCAATAACTGTTAATATCTACACATGGGATGAGGAAACAAATCTACAGCCCATTAAAGTGTCTAAGAACAGCCCAACGATTGGCGAGCCAGAGAAAAATCATGTTGACTTACTACTGATGTTTTCACCAGCAGGGCTACCGCATTACACATTGATACGAACAATGAGTAGATTATTAGCACATACTTCAAAACATGGTCATAAACAAGAATTCTGTAGAAAATGTTTAACAAGAATTCCATCCGTTAAAGCAGCGAGCGAACATAAGAAACATTGTATCGGCCCAGTTGACTGTAATACAGAACTAATTATACCCCACCCGGATCTAAAGTTAGTTTTAAGAACTGGAAACGGATGCAAACGAGCCCATATGTTGTTTTACGCAGACTTCGAATCACTCATTGTTCCTTATGAAGGGCCAACCCCACAGAGACTTCCGAAAACAGCCTTAGTGAGTAATCATCAGATTTGTTCATTTGCTTTCATTGTTGTCAGGTCGGATGGCGCCCATTCAGCACCAGAATTATATAGAGGACCAGATGCTGCAGAATACTTCTTAAAACGCATGCAGAAAGTGCGTAATGACTGTTCTAATAATCTAAACTTATCTGAAATCAAGATGATGCCTGAAGACCAACACCAGTATAAATCAGCCACTCACTGTTGGATTTGTGGTTTAGAACTAATGTCTAACAGTGAAGACGCGACAGCAGAGGAAGTCAATCCGACAGTAAGAGACCATGATCACATTAGCGGAAAGTTCAGAGGAGCAGCGCACAACAACTGCAATCTTCAACTAAAGTTTGACCCAGCAAAATGGAAGCTGCCCATCTTCTTTCACAACTTGCGAGGTTACGACTCTCATCTTATAATGCAAGCAGTAGACGACGCCTTCAGGATAACATGCATTGCACAGTCATCAGAAAAGTACATGTGTTTCAATTTAAATAACATGTCTTTTTATGACTCTATGCAACACATGATGGGATCGTTAGAGTCGCTGGCTATGCCTTAAAGTCCTGCCCAATAACGGAAGAATATTTTGACCCAACACTCGTTAGAAAGGGTGTTTACCCTTATGAATACATGAACAGTTGGGAAAGGTTTGACGAAGACACACTTCCCCCTAAAGACGCGTTCTTTTCTAGTCTTAGAGGAAAGGTCATCAGTGATTCTGATTACCAGCATGCTCAAGAAGCATGGCAGAAGCTAGAGTGTAAAACGATGGGAGACTATCATGATTCATACTTGATGGCTGATACATGTTTGTTGGTGGACGTCTTTGAAAATTATAGAAAGACCTGCATGAAACATTATAGCTTGGATCCGCGCATTACATTTCTGCGCCTGGGATGAGTTGGGATGCTTTCTTAAAGTTTACTGGAGTACAGATTGATTTATTGTCTGACCTGTCAATGATTCAGATGATTGAAAACGGATTGCGTGGAGGAATTAGTATGGCGTCGCATCATTACTGTAAAGCAAACAACAAATACCTAGATGATTATGATCCAAGTAAAAGGTCTAACTATCTCATGTATTTAGATGCAAACAATCTGTATGGATGGGCAATGGCGCAATCACTTCCATTACGTAACTTTAAAATGTACACAGAAGACGATCGAAAAAAAATATTCAAAAGGCATTAAAGTGGTTGGGCAGTTTGACGCCAGATCAACAGCGTGGTTTCATTCTAGAAGTTGACTTAGAATATCCTCATGAACTCCATGACCTGCATAATGACTATCCATTAGCAGCAGAAAGCCTAAAGATGGCGAAAACAGAGCCACCTAAACTTGTGCCTAATCTTCGAGGCAAAAAAAAATTATGTCTGTCATTACAGACTTCTACAATTTTATTTAAGACATGGTTTGAAGTTGACAGCTGTTCATCGTATAATTGCTTTTGATCAAGAACAGTTCATGAAACCATACATCATGAAGAACACTGATCTCAGAACTAAATCCACAGATGTTTCAGAAAAAGACTTTTTCAAGCTGATGAACAACAGCTGTTTTGGAAAGACTATGGAAAATCCACACAAGCGTAAAGATGTCAGATTGGTCACCAGAGAGAACGAAGCAATTAAGCTGACTTCAAAACCCTAATTATCAGGACTTCAGAAGATTTCATGATCAGCTTTTTGGGCATAATAATGAAAAAAAAGAAAGTCAAATTGGACAAGCCTGTATTTATTGGGTTTATGTTTTAGAATTATCAAAGCTTTTGATGTTAGAATTTCTTTATGACTACTTTAAACCCTTGTATCCAGAGTCCAAAGTACTTTACACAGATACAGATAGTTTTGTTATTGATATCCCTACTGAAGACATCTATAAAGACATGGAAATAGAAGTAGCTAAAGGGCACGCAGGATGGTATGACACACCCGATTACCCTAAAGATTCGCCCTTGCATTCAATTACTAATAAGAAGGTTTTAGGAAAGATGAAGGATGAATTATCTGGAAAGGTGATTAAGGAGTTTATTGGTTTAAGGTCAAAAATGTACAGTATTTCGAGCCAGGAGAAAACATTAAGAAAGCAAAAGGAATATCTCGCAGCGTTGTGCAGTCAAACATATCGCATGACAACTACAAAGAAGCATTGTTTGGCATTAAGACTTTTCATCATGACAACGTAAAACTACGATCTAATCTACATGAGATCAACAAACTGTTGTAACAAAGAAGTCATTAGATAGAACAAACACAAAACGAGTATTTGTTAATCCGGAGTTTTCATATTCAATTGGGCACTGGAGAACAGCATAATTATATATTTTCTTAGGTTTATATTCGGGTTCATATTTTTTCCTCAAATTTATCTAGAAAATCAATCATATTATCTTCCAATTCATCCAAATTTTTTCTCATGTTTGCTGATGTGCTCGAATTTTTTTTATTTTTTTCAAGATATTCTTTATTCCATATTTGATAGTCAAAATTTGGGATTTTGGGCTGTAGGTGATCTGGATGGTTTAGCATGTGTTGCTGAACCCTCAAATTGTTTCTTTAATAGCAGAATTCGTATCATATGATTCTCGTATTAATTCCAAGGTCTCTTTATTTATCATTCTTGCTACCTCTTTTGATTCCATTTCAGTTCCAGGTTCTTTCTTTTGGCCTTCCATTTTAAACCAAAATATATTTACGTAAATCAGTTAAAGTGGAACTGTGTCTGGTGGGATTATCTGCAGTTCTTCCTTCACAAAAGATTTTTGGGGGGGCTGGTTGTTTTGTTGTGTCAGTTTCTCGTAAATAATACACGGGTGGATTCATTTTTACAATTCTTTTTATTTCATATGGATCAACACTCCAAACTGGATCGGTTGCCTGATGCGAGTGTCCCTTCTGCTTCCCCGGTAAATAAAGGTACCTTACTTTCAACCAAACGGTAATAGTTTGTCGAATGAACTGGCGTCTCCTTCAGCAGCATTTATTGTTTGTTTTTGATTGCTTGTACTGGTTTTAGACCTTTAAATTCTTCATTATTCATTGCGCGCAAAACTGAGGGCAGTCTTCTAACCCATTCTGTGTTGCGAGAATTGTCAATAAGCTTCTGTGATACTGGTAGGAAAAAAGTCTTTCAGCTAACTGTTTGTTAAAGTTTTCAACTAAAGCCTGTGATCTGTGAACTCCTGGAATGCCTCTTTTAATGGTAACTCTATGTTTTAACAATAATGATTCACTTGACCTTTAAATTCTTTTCCATCATCAACTTGAATCATGCGAGGGTAAGTTAAGGGGCCTCGTTGGTATATTAGTTGTATAGCGACAGCAACAGCAGAAGCACTCTTTTGTGTTAATGGTTCCGCATCTTTGTATCTTGAAGCTATGTCAATGACTGTAAGTGCGTACTTAAATCTTTTTCGTCTAATCGTATCATGAGGTAAATATAGAAGGTCCATTTGATGGGTGTCGTTTGGAGTTGTATTCACAAAGTGTGGTCTCTGTATTCGTCTAGGCGCTGGTAAATAAATTTGCCAAATCGCTTGTTTAGATAACCATTCCTTTGCTGTTTGTTCACTGACTCCCGCTGCTTGGCTTAGCTTTTTAATTGCTGTTATTCCCTTCCAATATCCTTTTGGTGAATAATAGATTTTGTTCATTTTTTATTTAGCCAATATTATGTGCAACAAAATACACAACAGTCATACCAACGGCAATAAACGCGATTTCTTGCATCTTTTGTTTTTCTGATGGTTTATAAAAGTCACTGAATTTGGTGGGGGCAATGTCTCGATTGGTTTGCCCGTTATTAGATAATATTCTTTTATTGCTTGATCAACATCTTTAATGTGTAAGCTGCATGTCCTTGTTTTTTCAGGGTATTGTTAATAAAATCTAACTGCTCAATTCTCTGCTTTTCATAGCGATCTTGTGCTGCAGCTAGTTGCTCCACAGCTTTGTTATGTCTTTTTCTCTTGCCGTCATCCCGTAGTTTACTAAATGCGTAATTACTTCCGCTAAAAGCAAGCGCATTCACCACAGCGCCACCTATCATCATTACGAGTGAAGCCATTTTTTTATAAATGTATTTTTTTTTACATATTGATACTGTCAGGAATTATTCCTTGCTTAACTAGAAAATCTTTTTGTAGCAAATGAAGCTGTAATAACAGCAATCAGTTTTGCCGAGTCTTCAAAGTCTAGTTTGCCAAGATCTGCCGGTTTTATTTTTAACAAGCTTTTACCAAGCATCGTGTATCCTACACTTAGACCTCCAATAACAGCAGAATGGTATACAAGGTTGGTAATAGTTTTTTCGGTGCTCATTTTAAAAAATAAAATAATTATAATTAATAAAACATGAACAGCGATGATCTACTAGAGCTACAGAGCAGCCTAAACCGTCTTGGACTTACAAATGAAGAAGTTGATGACCAAGCTATTATGCCCAAAAAGGAAAGGTTGTATTCTTTGGCGGCGTGTGGAAAAACAAAACAGTTCCTCGGAACTGAATTCAGCATAGAACAGATTCAACAGATGTCGCCACAAGACATTATAAAGTATCATAACAGGTATGAAGCGCAACTAGGATCGAGAATGGTGAAAAGTGTGGGGCAAACGGTTCTTAGTTTATACACTAAACTAGTCAGTAGATTTGCCCCCATTGATTCTGAACAAGATTTTATGTATGATTTAACGCAGGATCCAGTTTTAACAAAGTCATTAGAGTCTCTAGGATGCGATCTATACTACAGATTGGAACATTGTTATCGCCGCTAATCATGGGATTAATAACTTTTAATCATATAGATTTTATTTCCCTTCAAAATGAACGAGCCAGAAAAACAGCAGAATCAGGAAACATTGAATCAGAAAACACTGAATCAAGTGGAGAAACTGACCAGTAAAAAGCATCCTGGGCGTGTTGCAGCAGGAAAAAGATTAGCAGAGTGGAACAAACAAACAAAATTAAAATTACAAGTACATAATATAACTCATAATGAAAAAGTACTAGAGCCGCAGCCAGTTGTTTCAATGCCGGCTATAAAAACGTCAGAACAAGAACAAGTTGATTCAAGGCCTACGCCGCCAAAGTCTTCATGGAATATTGAACTTAAAACAGTTATCATTTTGGCGTCATTGCTGCTGCTGGGGGTGGTTATTACGGTTATAAAATATATAAAAAAGACTCCAAAAACCAAAGCAGTCCGAACAATCTCCACCACTAAATATAGAAGTCGAACACAAAAGCATGCCAGAACCACCAACAACAAAAGATCATTTTGATCCATTTCTAATGCATTAATACTTTATTGATACTGCAATCCTAACATACTGGATTGGTTTTTGATTTATTATAAATGAATTTGTTTCTTTGATAAAAATAGATCATGGCGGATTATTATTTGTTTAAAATGATGAAGTCAATAAATAAAGACATGGAGTCTATAAAAGACATTTCCATAGACCAGAATTGTAATCAATGCGGTTGCTTACAATGTAAGAACTTCATTAAGATCTATGCTGACCGATCTCGCGCCAAGAACGCTGAGCAAGACATCCTCGACGATGACGCGTTTTTTGAGGGTGTGTGTACTATATTAGACATCTACTATTTAAGATAAAAACATAGATTGTATTGTTTTTCATGTGAAACTGTTCTCTAAAGTCTTTTAAAACCGAGTTATATTTCTAACATAAAATCCACACACTTATTCCAACATGTTTTCCCCCGCGTCACTTACCGACTGTAGGCCGCTGTCACAGGTAATATAAGAAGGGGTGAATGACAGGAGCTCACAACCCTAATTGCTAGTGCTGCTAGTAAGAACATGCGAAGGGAAAGATAATTATCGAGTCGCTGCATGTACTAGGTTAGGAATGCTTACATGATCAGCTGTTTATAGCGACAGTCAGCAAGGCTATTTTTGCTAGAGCAAACGCCCCCTACTTCACAGAGTTACGCAGAGAGCCGTGCGGGGAAGTTGTGTTTTATTGTGCTCTTATTGACTGTGTTTGGCTGTGTTGTATTTTAACAATAGCTAACAGGTTTACTGAAGAACAGGCAGAAAAGGAAAAAAGCGAACCAACTGCTTTGAAATGCACGACTATCTTAAAGGCTTGTTGGTCTAAGAAAATGAAAACACTGAACGCAATATTGCTGAACATAACATGGCCAGTTTCAATACGTGTTTGACCCACGCCGTGTAAAAAACTGACGGAATTATCATTTTGTTTTTTACTATCCAAATTTCACAAGCTTGGAATTTTAATCCACAGCTTGTATGAGAAAATAAGGCTCATTTTAAAATATATGCAATGCAACGCCGGCAGAGCGAGTAAAACCCGCGGCCTACTATGAAAAAAAACGATACTACTAGCTGCTTGGCGGGCTGGCAAAAACCGTTCGGATCCAAACGGTTTTCTAAAATAGATCTTACCTCACCTGCTTTCAAACTTTGGACTGCAAAAAACCGTTCGGATCCCAACGGTTTTCTAAAATAGATCTTACGTCACCTGCTTTCAAGCCTGGTGGACTGACAAAACCGTTCGGATCCGAACGGTTTTCTAAAATAGACCTTACTTCACCCGCTTCAACGTCATGCTTCGCCGTCCTGCATATTGCTGATTCGTATGCTAGAAAACTTATTCAACTTTCTGTGTGTTTTTATAACTATCCTAAATTTCACAAGCTAGGAATCAGTATAAATGAACTGTGTAGCAAACGTCAAAGCATCATTTGGCTTATGCAACTGAATAACGATTTCCAGGTGTTCTGGCAAACAAACTAGATAGGGGTAGGCAGACCTTAGTACATCTACCAGTATGGAGAGGAGTAGTGTGTAGCCAGCACTGTCTCCATATAAATGCTCCAAATATACAATGACAGATGTACTACTGGCGATTAGAGCCGCCATAAAAGCTCGGCTACAGCAATAACTGCTGTAACTCTGCCAAAGCCAGTTGCAAGCCTGTTGAGAAAAGGGAGGTAACTCCTGCACACCCCCACCCCACGCACGCACGTCCCCGCCCCCACCCCACCCCACCCCACGCATGCACATACTCAAGTCACTTCTAAGTTCTTAACTTAAGTCACCCCAAGTCACTTCTAAGTTCTTACTCAAGTTCTTACTCAAGTCGTCCTTAAGTTATCCTCAAGTTCTTACTCAAGTCACTTCTAAGTTCTTACTCAAGTCATCTTCAAGTCACCCTAAGTCACTTCTAAGTTCTTGCTCAAGTCATCCTCAAGTCATCCTCAAGTTCTTACTCAAGTCACCTCAAGATTGTAATTAAGTCATCCTTTAAGCACAACTAACAGGGTGTGCGCATTTAAAAGCAAAAACTACAATCTGAAAAGTTTAGTAAATTAGTATTGAAAACGGATATTCCAACACAGTATGTTTGTTTGTAGATAATCGTTATTTTTTTGGTTATTGAAGTCTTACTTGTCAGAGAACTAATAAATGCCGATTTCTAGCCCTCCACCACCCGAAACTTGTTGAGGGTGGTGGAGGGCTAGAATCGGCATTTATTAGTTCTCTGACCGCCTGCTAGCCGCTCCTCGTGACACTATTTCGTGACACGGGAGCTAACATGCTACTTCTCTTGTCCCAGACGTTATCAGCTCTGCGCCACACCTGTCAAATAAACAAAGAAGGAAATGAAATGAAATGAGGCAGGAAACAGTAAACAATAAACAAGTAGGGTAACGTTTGCTCCCATAAGAAAACCTAACACAGAGTAACTTTTAATCAAGACTGGCACAGCCTTTTAAACTTGAATAAAGTCAGACAAATACATAGACGAACAATCTAATAGTGGGGGGAAAAACAAGCGCAGGCCAACGACTGAACTGTCTTCATAGTAATGACTTGGCAAAGATTTGGACACACACACACACACACACACACACACACACACACCACACACACACACACACACACACAACACATACACACACACACACACACACACACACACACACACACACACACACACACACACACACACACACATACACACACACACACACACACACACACATACACACACACACACACACACACACACACACACACACACACACACACACACACACACCAAGAGCAAGAACACTAGCTATTCCTTTCGCCCCTTTTGGGGTATGGAGGAAGGGTGAGTTTAAAGCAATAACAGGAAACTAAAACATAAATTGCTTGTTAATGCTGACATAGACCAACAATTCACAACACTTGAGATAATCAAATATACTCTGACAATAGAAGCATTAGTTTTCGATTAGTAGAAGACATCATTTGACATTTTGGGGAGAGAAATCTTTTTGGCAAATACGTGTTGCGCAAATTGACGTATGATGAACATTCCGTGACAAAATGAAATTTAACACCTATTGCAGGCATGCCACATTTATTACATAACCTTTCTTCATTTGGAATATGAAATCAACGACCTACTCCAATTGGTAATTTAATATTAGATTATCTAAATTTGATAAGAAGGTAAACATCAATATCACGTGAGCTAGAAATATAGTTTTGTTCCTTAAAATCAGATTTATAAAATTTGGAGTAAAAAAAAATGATAGTTTCAATGTCATGTTGTCACGTTTGACGAAAGGGTATTGCAAACTATTTTTGACATTCCTACATTATGTATTGACGTTTGTAAAAGACCGATTGCTGCAAACACATTCAAAACCATATTGCACAAGTATGTCTTTAATGCACATTAACCAGGGAAACACAGTTACTGCGGTAATGTGCAAATATAACATGAAATAATAGAACCTAACCGACTTTATTTTCAACAGGAGATAGAACTAAACCAGCCCAAAATCGAATCATTCGGACATATACAGTAATTGATAAAGGATAACGTCCTGTTTCACCATAAATCATGTTTTTCGTTGTACTTCTTTTTAAGAAAATTACATATTTTAAAAACTTTAGCCGAAATTTATAAAAAAAAAATATTTAAATTTCGTATCCCAATATTTCACAACCACATATCAATACTGGAAAAGTCACTCGATCAAAGAAATCTAAAATAACATGAATCAGTATATCCTTTGTTCTTGCCTTTTGTGTCAATCTAAACATGGCTAATGACGCTTTATCAAAAACGTTTTTCTTACTTTTAACAAAAGAACCCATTTGATTAAAATCTAGCCCTAAATATTTGAAGCTTATAAACAACATCAACCTTTTCATTTCCATAATAAAATGTGTCCAGTTTATTCAGTCTTGCACTGTTAAATATCAATATTTTAGGTTTAGCAGCATTACCTGCTAGCGTCCACTTATTACAATATATAACAAGGAATCTGGTGCTTTTTGCAATCTCACGTTTGTCTCTGAAATTATAACTGTATCATCCGCGTATAACAAAAGGCTAACATAATTCGGTATAGCAATATCCAAGGAAAGCCTAATGTCTAATGGTAAACAGCCATTGTCTTTCAGATAGCCTTCAAAATCATTCAAATGCAAAGCAAATAATAAAGGAGAAAGACTCTCACCTTGACGAACACCTTTATGGCTCCACAAAAGTCTGAAAATTGCCAGATTTCAAATTACTGTACATATTCATTATGACTCGTATGATTTTGCCATTGATTTTTCCTTTATGAGTTTAGACCATAATGCACGCCTCCATACAGAATCAAAAGCTTTTTTCATAATCAATGAATGCACAGTACAACTTTTTCTTCTGACTTCAGAAAACATCTAGTAAAGATTTAAGTATAAACACATGGTCCATTGTAGAATGATGTTTTTGTAAACCAGATTGATTTTCCAATAAACTCCGACTCTGTTGAAGAAAGGATGACAATCAGTTAGTCAAGACTGTTGTAAATAATTTATCAACCCAACTCAGGAACGTTATACCTCTATAATTGTCGCAGTCATGTTTACTACCTTTCCATTGTACAGTGGCTTAATCAGGCTAACAGTCTGGTCATTCCCGGAATTAAGATCTCTGTTGAACAATTTACAGAAAAATAGAACAATTAATGGTGCACTATATGTAATATATTCATTACAAATTTCATCTATTCCTGCAGCTTTCCCTGTTTTGATATTACGCACTGCACTAAAAATTTCGTTTTCATCAATGTCAGCGTTCAAAAAGTCTAAATCATATTCACTCTCATAAACAACTGCAATATAACTCCCATTAGAATCTTGTTCATCAGGATTCAGTGCTTTGAAATGTTCATAAAACTGTTTTACATCAACTGGACAATAGCAACTCGTACTGTCATTCAGGCGTTGCCAATATTCTTTAGGGTTGCTGGTTTTTTTGTTTGTTTGTTTGTTTGTTGTTTTTTTTCAGTTCATGGAACCATTTCGTTTGTTTTTTCCAGTATGCTGCTTTCCTGGCTCGTTTATATTCTTGCTCGCTATTTCTAATGTTGCACACAAACCACTATTCTTACATTTAGTAAATATCAGTTTTCTTTTGACACTGATATACTTGCGTCTTTTTCATTACAGTGATTATCACGCCACTTCTGATTAGACCGTGCTTTTTTCTTTGCACTGAATTTTATTAATCCAAAAGTGCCTTTGCTGCTGTGATAGGTACATTAACTATCTCGCCATTAATTTGACCAATAGTCACATCATAACGTGTTACATTCTGATGTATGAGCTCAAGATCATTCTGTGAAATTTTCGAAAGGAAAACATCTGTTAAGGATACGTCAAAACGTCTAATCCTTTGTTTGCTACTAACAGTAGCTTGTTCATATGCCTTGTCTTTATTAATCACTTGAGCTTGTAGATCATTCTTAATTTTCAGATTAAGAGAAATGGGGCAACGAACGTCTGAAAACAGTGCATCAATAGGTTCAATTGCGAATTCAAAAATGGTGATCCAATCACATAATCAACACAACAGAACACCATTACATGTGCACTTTCCAACTGCACTGTCAGTCCCAACTCTACCATTTAATATACGGATATAATTAGACTTACATAACTCTTGTTAACGATAGCCATAATTGTTCGGCCGATGTCAGTCTTGGGAACACTTGTTCTAGCACTTCCCTCACTGTCAAAAATATCCAAAAACAAATCATCGTTAATATCAACACCAATGAAATTATTCAGGCTTTTAGCATATGCATTCAAATGACATACAATTAAAGTATAATTGTCGTTCATTTTACTCTTTGCAGCAGTAAGAGATATTTCAATACCATCAAATAAATCAATACTACTAAATGCAGTACCTTCAGGAGATATATGCACAGCTCCTAAAAGCAAATATTTGTCAAAGCCGGTCGAAGCTGAATTAATGGCAACCCACGTAACGCAATCAAGAGTTTAGGGCGAAAAACAAATATGATAAATAAGTCATTTTTAACAGCAATAGCGATACCCCCAAAACGATTATACGACATACATTTTCTACACACACACACACACACACACACACACACACACACACACACACACACACACACACACGCACGCACGCACGCACGCACGCACGCACGCACGCACGCACGCACGCACACCACGCACACACACACACACACACACACACACACACACACACACACACATATATATATATACACACACACACACAGCGCGCGCACTCACTCACGCATACATGCACGCGCGCGCGCGCACGCACACACGCACGCACGCATGCACGCACAACACACACACACACACACACACACACACACACACACACACACACACACACACACACACACACACACACATACACACACACACACCTAAAAATACACCCCATCCTCAAAGGAAATCTTGACGGAATCATGAAGCCGTCACTTGGAGGAAGCTTAAAGCCTGATTAGTGGTTTAAAAAGGTCATATAAATTTGGTCTAAACTGAACATGAATGTAATTGCAAAGCGAGACGACTGCAGGCGGAAATCTAAAGAAATCTTAAATAAATGTTAGCGAACCGCCCAGAGAACGTAGACAAACGAGTCACAAGTCAAGAAAAGCTGTTTGTGGATCAATGTATATAGAGGGTTAGTGGGCATAAAATGAATGAACTCTGCATATTAATGTCCTTGTGGATCAATGTATATAGAGGGTTAATGGGCATAAAATGAATGGACTCTGCATATTAATGTCCTTGATTTATGTGTTTTGTCTTGTGACTCGTTTGTCCACGTTCTCTGGGCGGTTCGCTAACATTTATTTAAGATTTCTGAACATGAATGACACTGTAGAAATTTGTTAGAGGCTTTAATTTCTCGTGTTCGGGAAGCTGTTTGTGGATCAATGTATATAGAGTGTTAATGGGCATAAAATGAATGGACTCTGCATATTAGTGTCCTTGATTTATCTGTGTTTGAATATGCCCTAGGATACTTTTAGAAAAGCATGTCATTCAATTTATCGTATATAGTATGTCGTATAATCGTTTTGGGGGTATCGCTATTGTGTTACAAGTGACTTTATTGATCATATTTGTTTTTCGCCACGAGAAACAAATATGTCATTTATTTACAGACATGGATGAAGCTCTTGTCAACAGAGGAGGTATATTACAAGAAAACCTGGATCTTGTGCAGAGCTATGAGTCAGGCATATCCCAGACATACTGACCAAAGATCACGAAACGTCAGCGACGGACTTTAATGGAAACTATAGAGCTTCAGAATCTTCAGTGTCTGATACCCTCGGAAAAGTTTATTTTGTCATGTTTGCATCTCCTACGAATTAGCATCTGAAGCCTTGCGTTTCCCGGCACCCATATTCAGAAGTTCTTGCAATAGATACACACATGGCCTTATTTATTCATTCATCTTCCATATTTCAGCCAGATCAGGGAGAGCAGAAAACTTTGGAGATGGCAAAGCATAACGGTTACTCATTTTACCACTAAACTGCTGATTTTCTCAAATGCTTCTCTTGCTGATCCAACATCCGTATCTCTGCCGAGCGCGAAAATGAATGTTACTTTTACAAAATTGAAGTCATCTTCACCGCTTCACAAAGAAAGTCGCAGTTAGTGGCAGCCAGTCTATCAGTGAATCCACTAAGCAATGGGAATACTTGAAGAAACTGGCAGCATAAGTGTGCCTCACGGAGAGATTCTTTTCCGCTCAGAGTCAAAAGCGGCAGATGATATCACATATGTAAGCATTGAAAGATATTTTTATTTCTCTGTGTGTGTGTGTGTGTGTGTGTGTGTGTGTGCGCGTGTGCGTGCGCGCGCGCCTGTGTGTGTGTGTGTGTGTGTGTGTGTGTGTGTGTGTTTTGTGTGTGTGTGTGTGTGTGTGTGTGTGTGGTGTGTGTGTGTGTGTGTGTGTGTGTGCCCACGCGCGCGCTAGAACTTTCAACTGTTCTTTCAATTGTACGCTTAGTTCAAGATATTTCCGAACAAGGCTCAACGTGGTGTATCTTTCTTACATTGGACAAGTTCACCAGAGTGCGACAGCAAATTATGAATTGAATTGGTGAGTTTTCTTGGACTGTAGGGGATTGTAGATTATGTGTTGTCTCCTGTGTCCCTATAGGATGTTCTGGATGTCAAATAAAACAAACCTGTTGTGAATGAAGTTCAGAACTGCAAACGTTTTAGGCATATTGATAAGAAATAAAATTACCACTCCTACTCTACAATTCTGTATCCTATTGAATATTTGTAATCAATGCAGAGTGCTCCACCCTGAGAACTCGACGTTTCATATCTAATTGAACTGAAAAAAGTTCTGGTATGTCTGTTAGATTTCAAGTGAAAGAGGCCTTCTCTCTCTCTCTCTCCCTCCCTCACTCTCTCTTTCTCTCCCCCCCCCCCTTCTCTCTCACTCACTTTTCTCCCCGCCTCTCTCTCTCCTCTCTCTCTCTCTCTCTCTCTCTCTTCTCTCTCTCTCTCTCTCTCTCTCTCTCTTTCTCTCTCTCAGTGTTTTTTTAATTTTTTTTTATTGAACAATTTTACAAATGGATGACACATACTGAACTGAACACGTAGTGGTCGCGATCTTTTTAGGAAAAAAAATTGGTAATGGTGAATTCCTTGGCAGCTTTATACATGCGCAGTTGCCATTTTGCCTCTGTATAATCAGGTCATCCTAAATGTCATTTGTTTCGAAACTTCACTGTCCCAACAGACGTCTCGTCTCGTTTATGCTTGCAGTCATTTTCTGCTTCATCGGAACTTGGCTTTTAATGACAGTCCTAGTCGGTGTCCCTCCTTTACTTTTTAATCCACCTACTCATTAATTGTCTTTTGCTCTATTTCATTTAATGGGCTTCATTTAAGAAAAAAACAAACCACTTTTATTTGCTCACTTTGTTGCATTAATTAGCCACTACATTAACTCTTTCATTTTTTTTTTGTTTGCATTAATCACTTTTATTCACATCTGACTAGCCACCGATTGTTACTGTCGTTGTTTTGCCACCATGCGATGATGCCTACATTTGCACTCAGTCGTTCCAATGGTAATACAATCCTTGTGCTCTTTTACGAATTGCTCCCTTTTGATCCCTTTTCAGACCTCTCCTGTTCCGCTTCGTCGGGACTCTGATCCGTTGAGAGTCCCAAAATGCTCCTTCAGCTCCTATTCATGAGGCGTATGCCCGGACGTAAAGATGTCTGTTTCAGTGCGTAAACCCACTGCTCGCCTGGTGTGAGAATTTCTGGGGGAACAGTTGGGTGTTAGGAAAGGATAGTTTCTGTGTTAGGGAAAGTAGTGTGTGTTTGTAGTGGGCTGGGCTATGGTGAGGAGTTATGGAGATTCGGGACAGAGAAAGAAAATCAATGATAGCTGAGAGAGAGAGAGAGAGAGAGAGAGAGAGAGAGAGAGAGAGAGAGAGAGGAGAGAGAAAAGGAGTGAGGGGAGAGGGCGGGGAGAAGAGAGGGGGGGGGGGGAAGTGCCAAGAAATTGTGGGTCCACCATTGTATGTATAGAAGCATGACAATCATGTTTTCACCACTATATGTTAGTTTGTCTGTTTATCAGCAAAACTGCAGGAGGAAAACAACAACCCAGCCGACATATATGATGAAACTTAGTGGAAACATACGTAACATGGCCAAAGAACGAGTTCTTGTGGGGATCCTGGGGGGGGGAGGGGGGGTTCTTCAGTCCTTATAGCTGCCCTCGTCGTCTAGAATCTCTTTGCAAATAATAACTTTATTCTCTTTCATGTTTTGACTCTGCCTTCCTAAAATTCATTCATTCATTTTTGTCTTTGTTTATTGTCCTCTCACCATTTTCTGAAATTCTGGACCATTGCATTGTTTTGTTCTGGAAAATTGTGAAACCCCTTTCTTTGATAAGCACTTCGCGACGACCAGCTTTTTGTCGTTATCTGACAGTTGAGTAGTAAATACTGTAAGCAATGTCTAGAGAAGACACTAGCTGTCCATCTTTCTAAGTCTATTTGCCTATAGTGACATTGTTCGTGTATGTTTGTGGCGTCAGCATGCTTTTCAATCGTTCCATTTTTTTTCTTTAAACACACACACACACACACACACACACACACACACACACACACACACACACACACACACACACACACACACACACACACACGCACGCACGCACGCACGCAC
>CM031597.1:40582647-40590147 GCA_018398815.1 Conus ventricosus | reverse complement strand
GCAGGTTAGGAAGATGGAAGGTGACGTTGGGGGCGGCGGTAGTTATCTTCTTGAATTACCATTTAATGATGTTGAATTGTCCGGAGGGTGTTTATAGTGACACCAAATTTACTCGCAGCGGGTACATAAGACACAGAACCGATGATTCACCGACACCCGCCCCTCCTCCTGAAACTAAAAGGGATTTAAGACTGGCGCTTACCAGAACTACCCACGGGGAGATGGAAGGAATGGGAGAATGTGCCGTTGAAGTGGGGTTAATTCTGGAATTTGTCACAATCATTGCCACCAGAGGAGATGTACTCCAGCCATCTACCTCAAATAAGGCAGGAGATATATCCAGAGTAACCATGGGATGATTATGCCAGATGTGCCCAGGGCCAAGGGGGGGGGGGGGGGGGGGAGAGAGAATAGGGAAATAGGAAAATGTTTCTTGGTGGAGGTGGCAAAGGAGGGACTGGCGAGGGACGGGGTACAGGCGAAACGGAGAAGGTGGGGGGTGGGAGGTGGAGGAGGTGGTGGCGGGGAAATTCCAACACCGTCACTACACAAAAGACAACAGTTCGAATTCTGTCCAGAAGAAAGGAGAAAATTGTAATAACGAGAAAGCTGCACTACACTACACTACACTACACTACACTACACTACACTACACACACTACAACACTACACTACCACTACACCTACACTACACACGCTACACTACACTACCTACACTACACTACACAACAATACACTACACTACACTACGCTACATACACCGCACTACACTACACTACACTACACCGCACTACACTACACTACCTCAGTACACCGCACTTACACTACACTACACTACACTACACCGCACTACACTACACTAACCCTACATACACACCGCACTACACTACACTACACTACACTACACTACACCGCACTACACTACACTACACTACACTACACCGCACTACACTACACTACGCTACAGTACACCGCACTACACACACTACACATACCCACTACATACACTACACCGCACTACACTACACTACGCTACACGCCTACACTACACTACACATCGCACTACACTACACTACACTATACCGCACTACACTACACTACACTATACCGCACTACACTACGCTACGCTACACCGCACTACACTACACTACACTATACCGCACTACACTACACTACACTATACCGCACTACACTACACTACACTATACCGCACTACACTACACTACACTATACCGCACTACACTACGCTACGCTACACCGCACTACACTACACTACACTACACTACACTCCCTGCCCTGCCCTACCCCACCCCACCCCACCCCACACCACACCACACCACCCACACCACACCACACCACGCCACGCCACTCCACCCTACCCTACACTACCCTACCCTACCCTACCCTACCCTACCCTACCCTACCTACACCTACACTACACTACACTACACTACACTACACTACACACACCCCCTAGCCTACACTACCCTCCCCTACCCTACCCTACCCTTCCCTACCCCACCCCACCCACCCCACACTACACTACACTACACACAAACACTACACTACACTACACTACACTACATCGGATTCAACACAACGAACTACCAGTACACGCTTTTATCTCTGTCAAGTTCCCGTTATTTGTCAGTCCGTCTGTACATACATCTAATCTATCTTTTGACGTCTCCTGATCTCGCTTTCCTTGTCCATCCTCGCTGGGCAAATTATTTTTTCGCTTATCGTACGCAGCTATCTCTGTTCACAGCTGTTGTCTGAGTGTACTGGTATGAATTTACGGGTTCTTCTTTTGTTTTCCAGCAAGCTGTTTTTCCTGTTTTTTTCCCCCTTACAGTGATGTTTAATATATGTTTTTTTTTTTTCCATTAGTTCAGAGTTTTCAGTAATCATTTCATTATATTCTTTTCAACATACTTTTAGTTGTACAAGGTTGTGTATCTCTTTTACAAAACTTAAAACGAAATGATATGTTGTTGTCTCTAGTCTTTAAGTCTATCCACCAAGCGTGATACTAAACGATGTTTGTGGTGTGTGTGTGTGTGTGTGTGTGTGTGTGGTGTGCGTGTGTGTGGTGTGTGTGTGGTGTGTGTGTGTGTGTGTGAGTGTGTGTGTGTGTGTGTGTGTGTGTGTGTGTGTGTACTCAACATGAATTGTGTAAAAAGCATGACCTCTGTCTGTCTGTCTGTCTGTCTGTCTGTCTATTTGTCAGTCAGTCTGTCTGTCTGTCTGTCTGTCTGTCTGTCTGTCTGTCTCTCTCTCTCTCTCTCTCTCTCTCTCTCTCTCTCGTCTTCTGTCTGCCTTCTTCCGTCTCTCTTGTTCTGTCTGCTGTCTTCCCGTCCCCACATCCACTTCCTACTCTACACACACACACCCACACACACACACACACACACCACACACACACACACACCACACACACACACAACACACACACACACACCACACACACACACACACACACACACACACAACACACACACACACACACACACACACACATTTAATTATGCTTCCCGAGTCAGATGATTAGTTCCAACTAGAGTTGTCACATTGTTTCTTATCAGAAAACGGCCACAGGCTACAACTGACGAGGCATCAGTTTCCACAAAACAAACAGATGCTGTCAGCCAAAGATCAGTGTGAAGATAGACAGTACGGGCTGTGGAAGCTATTAAAAGATTGTTAACCATGCGCAAGGTTGGTGTCCCGTGTGCGAGGTTTGTGGATGGCACGCAAAAATTGTACATCGTGCGCAAGGACAATGCAGATTAAGCAATGGTTATGGTGAGTGTGACGATGTTTCGATGGAACAGCAAACATTGTGGAAGACGAACAAGGATTGTGACTGTCTCTCTAGGATAGGAAAGGATTCATAAAGTTGTAAATGATATAGTGACCGTGTACTGTGAGCAAAGGTTATGTACGTGTACGCAAATGTCTGTTCTGCTTGTGCAAATATTAAACAGGGTGAGTCGGTGTTCTTGGTGGATGCGCAAGATTTACGCAGGGAATACGAATAGGTTAGAACACTCGCATGAACCCTTTGCAGAGTGTATAACTGTGAACAGTGTGTATTGAATCAGCAGAGTCTGTGGGAGCTGTACATAATGTGTAGAGGATGGCGTGGCGCAAATGAAATCACGCCAATCCGAAGGCGTCTCCGTTTGTAATGTTCAGGGAATGCCATTACCATCAATCCAGTCTGCGAGGTGAGTTCTTGTTAAAGTCGTCTGTGTCATAGTTTTGTGAGAACTGCATTTTGCTGGATGGACGAGTTGCTGTCGAATGGGAGATATTCACTAGCACTGGTTCTATAACTAACTAATCGTTGTCGCCCTCAAGTAGCTTAGTATACTGCGTTTTGCATATGTTGGAGCAGACCTGGCACCACGAGAGTGACTAGTCGGTAGTCGTGCAGCAGTAGTAGTGCAGCTTCGTCTCTGGAAGGTTGCCTCATGGCGACTCAGTAGTGGTTGCCGTGGACCGATGCTGGGTGTCCGGCAGGATGGCCATAGGTGTGCTTGCATGTGGGGTGAGCCAGGATGAGTATTGCTGGAATGATGCCACTGCGAGAGTTGGTGGGTGGGGGAGGGTGGAGGGGAAAAGAGGTGAGGGGATCAGGGAAGATATTTTCAAATCAAGGAGTGAAGTAAGACCTTTTCTGGGCTGTAGCCATTGAAGACAACATTCTACTCTGTTTACATCAAAGACACTGAAGGAGTGAAAGGGCAATCAGAAAACTTTCTCTTACAAACTTTCTGTTCCCTTTTAACTACTGACTCTTTATTCTTACCGTTTACGGGCTATGCGATTCGCCGATCACAGTGGACTTTGCTTTGTGACTGGCAGGACTTTTGTACTGTTTGTACCTGTTGAATGTGCCGAGTCTGAGAGACAGGCAGGGCATGGCTGCGCATTAATGACAGCAAATGTTTTGAATGTGTAGAAGCTATTTATGAACTGTGCTCTGGGTGTATGTTAACGTATGTTCGAAAAGGGGGCGGAGGGGGGGGGGGGTGAAGGTATAAGGGGATGCAGTCAGCATACATAGAATGTAGGAAGTGTAAAAGGCAAATGATGAGTGTATAAGAAAGGTGTGAATGTTGATAGAACGTGTATAGGAAGTGCAAAAGGTTAGTATTCATGCCCTTCGATATTCAATAATTTTCCAAACTTACAAGTATATTTTGCCTTGTTTGTGGAATGCTATATGCCTAACTGCGTGGAAAGTTCTTGTCCCCAAGCATGATTAAATATTGATTTGCTGCCTGACGTAGTCATTCGTCGTCTTCTTGTTTGTTTCTTTGTTGCTTTAATTTGTCTGCATCGTCTGATCAGAGGAATATAGAAATCATAAACAGTAGTCTCTAGTCTGACGCATTTTCTCGAACACATAAAAATCTCCCAGATTCTGCTGTCAGATTCCTGTTCTCTCGCATCTAGAGGAACCCACCAATGACAAGTGTTATGTTATGACCACAGACATCTAGAGGAATCCACCAATGACATGTGTTATATTATGACCACAGACATCTAGAGGAATCCACCAATGACATGTGTTATATTATGACCACAGACACCTAGAGGAATCCACCAATGACAAGTGTTATATTATGATCACAGGCATCTAGAGGAATCCACCAATGACATGTGCACTTTATATGTTATATTATGACCACAGGCAAACTCATACACAACTGAGATTTTGAGTTGTGTCGAATTTTGTCCTGACAGAAAATGATCAGTGAAGCCTTCTTTTTAGTTTTTTGTTGTTGTTGTTGATCTGCCGTCCTCGTTCAGAACGGACCTGAATAATTGCAGTGGTCCGTTTGTTTTAGTGCCTGTCTATTAAGCGTGATGCTGACTGCTGTTTATTGTCTGGCACTTTCATTCTATTTCAGCAATATCTGTTTTGTCAATCGCTCCAGCATCGTCAAAGCAGGGGAAAGAAAGTCGTGTTTATAGCCTACCAAACAAATAGAACAAACAAGAATGCTGAAGCACAGTGTTTTAAATTCAAAGCGTTTCTATGGTCTTGAAAATTCAAAATCCAAACGAATAAAAACAGAACATAATAATGTAAAAGCCATAAAGCAAGAAAATGACACGGTTCCGAGGATTTTGTTCAGGTAAGGACTAGGAAGTGTGGTGATAATTGTGTTCCTTTTAATTGGTAACTAGAAGACAGAGAATGTAAAGTAGGTGAAAGTTTAGAAGGATATGATTTAATGTAAAAAAAAAAATAAAGAAGTAATATAAATAATAGGACATGGGGAAAAATATAGTAAATAAGTCACGGGGAAACGATCTGAGGGAAAGTGAAAACCTTTGGATGGAGGGGGGGGGGGGGGGTTGGAGGGTGTGAAGTCACACAGAGAAATAAAACTATTATCAGAAGGTATTGTTAGAGTGAATGAAAGGGCACATTCTAATCAGTATCATCATTCTAATCAGTATCATCATTTCGAAGCATTAAAGACGGAGCAAAGCACAAAAACATGTAACCAGAATCATTGTATGGCGTAAATAGCGTGGAGTGGGCGTTGAGGGTTGGCAAATTTTGGAGAGGAGAGAAAGTGACATGAATGGAGATGGTCAGGGGTAGGGAGTAAGGGGTATGGTATGGGGGGATGACATATACACCCCTCCACCCCTTATTAAAGAGAGTGGCTTCTTATGCTCGATCCAGTAACGTTAATAATTGATTCAGCTCTTTCACATTGTTACTTCTGTAAATAATGTAATGTGGAAATATTGGCGATGACTCCCGTTTAATCGTATTGTGTCCGAGGAAAACGATAATCACTGATACACTAATAACATGAGAAATTGGAGGTTGGTATTTGGGTTATTGTTTAAAGCTGTGCAGTCAACACTGGGGTTTTTCCCCTTCAAACGTAACACAATAAGTCATGAATGAAAAGACTGAAGGATAACACTTAGTAAAGCAACAATAACACAGGTCCACTAAGCCCTGTAGTAGTTACACCCGGGCATAGCTACAAGTTCTGCGAAGGGTCTATGCACTTCATATGAGTCAATAATCGGATTTCGTACCCTGGGACCCAACGCAACACGCTGGCCTATTTTTCATATGTGACAGTCGAAGATTAAGTGAACTGACATCATGCGAAGAAAAACGATCTCCAGATATGTTGCGAGTCCAGAGAGAAGCGGCAATGTCCTCAATTTGTCCGGATCCTCAGTCGGAGAGGGAGGAACGACGATAGAGTTTTGCCATCCATCACGTCTGCCCTCCGGAAAGGTTGATATTTATTACTCTCAGGACGTTTCTCATCATTTATATCTGACCTCTACACAGACTTCTGTTTACGCAGAATTTGTCCTTACGCCTTCCGGGTAGTTGAACGTTAATGTCACCATCATCACAATTGCCTGAAAAATGGTGATGGGCTGATTTCTCAGTCTGGGGTTGGCAGGATCGGATTCTGGCAGCACCTTAGGGGTGAAGTTTGTGACGTTTGCCTCCTGTCCCCACCTCCACCTGATCCCCAGAGCAACCCGAGCAGAGCTGTCGATGGCAGGAACCCCCTTTATTTGTATTCATAGGATGATTAGGCACGCACACCAGCCGCCGTGGCGCAATGGTTACCATCGCGGATTTCCGACTGTGAGGTCGAGAGTTTGATTCCCATCAGAGCCGTGTTTGTGCTGGATTTTTCTGATCGATGGGTTCCTTTCCGGAATTGAGTTCTCTGTGAGTTCAGATTGGAAGACGTTAACCACACAATCGACGTTTACCCACTTAATAATGTGTCTTTGAGAGTGTTGCTCAAATTGCCTGACGGACACTGCAGATGTTTGTCTCTCTCTCGGGCCTGACTGACCCGGAATATATTATGAAAATAAGCGCAGAGAACAGCTTTGTCACGCAGTTTTTGACTAGAATAGCAATCACCATACATAGCATCCATAGCCTCAGTTTCATCATCCTCATCCTTATTTTCAGCGATCAGTATGAAAGGAAGCCGCTATTCTGTGGCCCTCTGTTCGCGATCAGTATGAAAGGAAGCCGCTAATTCTGGGGCCCCTCCTGTTCAGCGATCAGTATGAAAGGAAGCCGCAAATTCTGTGGCCCTCCTGTTCAGCGATCAGTATGAAAGGAAGCCGCTAATTCTGTGGCCCTCCTGTTCAGCGACAGTATGAAAGGAAGCCGAAAATTTTCTGGTGGGCCCTGTCCTCATCATGCTGACCGTAGTTTTCCAATTCCTCTCATCCGTCTATGCTCTTGGTGAGTTGTGGCGTGGAAGCTAGCTTTTGGCATATCAAATTAAATGGGGCTGTCGCTTGAACCGACGGACAGAGACGCTCGCGCTGATCCCCCGCGATTAAGCACTTACTGCCATCTTTTAAATGGATCAGCAGGTGATCTCCTGCATAATTATGCGGGATCGAACAGGCGCCAGTGAGCATCACCAAAGTGACCGCAGCTGTGCAGTTTTCCTCTGGTGCTTTTAC
>CM031597.1:40562647-40577647 GCA_018398815.1 Conus ventricosus | reverse complement strand
AGTGACAAGGAGTTGCCGACCTGCCGGTCCTGGGTAGAGGAGTGTCCAGTCCGACCACTGGCTGGCTATTCACTGGGTTCTCCAGTGGGCCTGAAGGGAAGGCGATCGTGTCAGGTGACCGTCACGGGTAGGTGACCGTCAGCCTGCAGGCAGAGTACAGCGACCATCCAGTCGTCCCTGTTCTGAGGAATGAATGGAAGGCTTCGGCCTATTGAGTGATTTGCACCTTGTTATCTATAGAGGTAGTAAATACTTGAAGCATCAGTCCTGGCTGGTAGAGAAGTCCAGGCTGTTAGTACAATGGGTAGCTTCGGGGAATCGAACATGAGTTTGAATAGGAGGTTATGCATTAACCACTGGTACCCAAGTCTTGGTTAGCGCTAGCAGCTGTTGTGTGTGTGTATGTGTAGGTGACTAGTGATTCCATTGGTGGAATAAAAATAACTTGGGGATTTATTGGTACAAATCGTTTGATGTGTGTGTGCCCGTGATTCCATTGGTTGAGCCAGTTAAACTCGGGTTCTCTCTTGTTTGAGAATGGATATAAGGTGCTTGGAAAACCAGGAAGTGGGTGACTCGCTTAAGGGAAAGTGAACTCGCCCGTCTTGCTGAGGGCTCAAGAAAATACAGCGTGAAGCAGAGGTTAGCTGTCGCCTCGTTGTCTCCTGGGTGGGGACGTATGACAGTGGAGATTGCTGTAGCCTCGGAGCCGACGACGAGAAGAATTGTCTCCCGTGTGGGGACGGTCGACAGCAAGACGTGTCAGCCTGTTGGAGCCTAGACAGGGAGCTGCCAGACAACGGTGGGGTGGTTGCAGCCAGAGAAGATCTGTGGGAGAGGCCGACAGGAGCCCTTTCCGTGGAGAGGGCGAAGTACGGTGGAGTCCGGGAGACTCGGTGTGAGGGTGCGACTCAAGCTACGTTGCCAGTGTCCCCCAACTGGGATTTGGCCAATCGGGAGGACACAACACTGTGGCAGCTTCAGCTCGTAGTCGCACAGTGGCATGAGAGAAACTGACGGTCAACCGAGGAGTGCTGGCAAGTTACGGACGTTTTATTTGTTCTTAAGTTTATAAGTGTGCAAACAGAATTGTGGAATATTGTCTTTCCTGGTTAATGAAGAGTAATTGAAGGAAAGGGGATGCGATTTATGAGATTGTCTGTATGATGTTTACATTGTTGTATGATACAGATAGTTGTGTTGTGTAGTGACGGGTGGGGGCTCGGAGTCAAGTTAAATAAAGTTGAATATTTTCTATGAAATGTTATTGGTTTCCCGTCACCTTTGTGCGGGCCCGATAGTGCGTGTGCCTATGCGAGAGTGCATTTTGGTTGTGGAAGCGTAAATACTTCTGTCTATAACCCCCTGCATCCCTGAATATAAACATCATATTTTAATAACGAGGGGGAGCGTCGGAGACCCGTCACATACTGGGCCGATCTTTCAGAAAATTTGTAGGCATTTTCACTATGGGTCAAGGATAATGCCCGATGTTTTAGCTTACCGTTACAGCCGTTAGTAACGGCTGTAACGGCCTTAACGGTTTTTTCTCCATGGAATATTTCAGAAAGTACTTGGCTGATCTTTGTGAAAATTAGCAGGTATGTTCATTATGGGTCACGGATGATGCCCGATGTTTTAGTTTACCCCGTTACAGCCGTTACTAACGGCTGTAACTGCCTGTAACGGTTTTTCTTCTTTATGGAATATCTCAAAAAGTACTTGGCCGATCTTTCTGAAAATTTGTAGATATGTTCATTATGGGTCACGGATGATGCCCAATGTTTTAGTTTACCGCTACAGCCGTCACTAACGGCTTAAAGAACAGGAGTACTTTAGCCGTTACTAACGGCTGTAACGACCTGTGACGCCTTTTCTTCTTTATGGAATATCTCAGACAGTACTTGGCCGATCTTTGTGAAAATTAGCAGGTATGTTCATTTTGGGTCACGGATGATGCCCGATGTTTTAGTTTACCCCGTTACAGCCGTTACTAACGGCTGTAACAGCCTGTATCGGTTTTTCTTCTTTATAGAATATATCAAAAGTGCTTGGCCGATCTTTCTGACAATTTGTAGGGAAGTTCATTATGGGTCGCGGTTTTTATTCTTTATAGAATATCTCAAAAAGTGCTAGGCTGATCTTTCTGAAATTTAGCAGGTATGTTCATTATGCGTCACGAATAATGCCTGATGTTTTAGTTTACCGTGATAGCCGTTAGTAACGGCTGTAACGGCCTGTAACGCTTTTTCTTCTTATAGAATATCTCAGAAAGCACTTGGCGGATCTTTCTGAAAATGTGTAGATATGTTCATTATGGGTCACGGATGATGCCCGATGCTTTAGTGTACCGTTACAACCGTTACTAACGGCTGTAACGGCCTGTAACGCTTTTTTTTCTTTATGGAATATCTCAGAAAGTACTTGGCCAATCGTTGTGAAAATCAGCAAGTATGTTCACTATGGGTTACGGATGATGCCCGATGTTTTAGTTTACCCCGTTATAGCCGTTACTAACGGCTGTAACAGCCTGTAACGGTTTTTCTTCTTTATAGAATATCTCAGAAAGTACTTGGCCGATCTTTCTGAAAATTTGCAGATATGTTCATTATGGGTCACAAATAATGCCCGATGTTTTAGTTTGCCATATATACCGTTACTAACGGCTGTAACGGCCTGCAATGCTTTTTCTTCTTCATGGAATGTCTCGGAAGGTACTTGGCTGATCTTTGTGAATATTAGCAGGTATGTTCATTATGGGTCACGAATAATGCCCGATGTTTTAGTTTACCGTTATAGCCGTTACTAACGGCTATAACGGCCTGTAACGGTTGTTTTTCTTCATGACATATCTCAGAAAGTATTTGGCCGATCTTTGTGAAAATTAGCAGGTATGTTCATTATGGGTCACGGATGATGCCCGATGTTTTAGTTTACCGTTATAGCCATTGCCAACGGCTGTAACGGCCTGTAACATTTTTTTCTGTATAGAATATCTCAGAAAGTACTTGGCTGATCTTTGTGGACATTAGCAAGTATGTTCACTATGGGTTACGGATTATGCCCGATGTTTTAGTTTACCGTTATAGCCGTTACTAACGGCTGTAACGGCCTGTAACGCTTTTTCTTCTTTATAGAATATCTCAGAATGTACTTGGCCGATCTTTGTGAAAATTAGCATGTATGTTTATTATGGGTTACGGATGATGCCCGATGTTTTAGTTTAACGTTGTAGCCGTTACTAACGGCTGTGACGGCCTGTAACGGGTTTTCTTCTTTATGGAATATCTCAGAAAGTACTTGGCCGATATTTCTGAAAATTTGTAAGTATGCTTATTATGGGTCACGGATGATGCCCGATGTTTACGTGTACCGTTATAACCATTACTATCGGCCCATAATGGTTTTCTTCTTTATGGAAAATCTCAAAACGTTCTTGGCCGATCTTTCTGAAAATGTGAAAGTATGTTCATTATAGGTCACAAACGATGGCCGATGTTTACCAGAATAGCCATTACTAACGGTTACACCAGTCCAAGGCGGTTTTTCCTCTTTATGGAATATCTCACGCGTATTCAGGATAAATTGGGAGTACGTTTATATGCTTTGCATCTTGTTTGTTTTTTGTGGTGAAGTCTCCTCTCTCTCTCTCTCTCTCTCTTCTCTCTCTCTCTCTCTCTCTCTCCTCTCTCTCTCTCTCTCTCTCTCTCTCTCTCTCTGTGTCTGTTTGTCTCACTCTGCCTCTTTGTGGTGGACTATCGGGACATATAAACGCAGTGCCAAATCCAGGGACCTTTAAGAAATTTAAAATGTCGTTTTTGTTTACTTTAGCTCCGTAGCACTTATGACGCATGTGATATTACATCAAGAAAAAAAAGGCAGAATGACGTAGGAACTACTAGGGAAGTAAAGTTTCTTGTCAGTTGACTTTGGCAACCAGAACATAGGCCTAGTGGTTAAGGTCTTAGCCTTTCAGAGAGAAAGAAAGTATTTTTTATGTTAACTGGGCTTGTGTTGGCTGGTTTGGGTCCAACAGTGTTGTGACAAGCTGTGTCAAGCTGTTTCAATCATTATTTTATTGAGCTGTGTGAAGCTGTTTGAATCATTATTTTATTGAGCTGTGTCAAGCTGTTTGAATCATTATTTTATTGAGCTGTGTCAAGCTGTTTGAATCATTATTTTATTGAGCTGTGTCAAGCTGTTTGAATCATTATTTTTTCGAGCTGTTCCAAGCTGAACTGTCTACTCGGGCTGTGTTGAGAGGTGCAAGTTTACGGCAAGCTGAAGGAGCTGTGTTGGACGGTGTTAAGCTGTTCCAAGCTGAACTGTGGTGTACTCGGGCTGTGTTGAGTGGTGCAAGTTTACGACGAGCTAAATATGCTGTGTTGGAGTGGACAAGGTCTGTTGCTGTGCTGTGAACTGTGTTTACAGTGTCAGATCATACACGCCAGGGGAGAAGCTGATGTAGAACACGTAAACTGTTGATGATTGCCAACTGTATTATCTTTTATTATTATTATTATTATTATTATTTATTATTATTATTATTATTTATTATTATTATTTCTTTGGTTTGGTACGGATTGAGGCTGACATGGAGAGCTTCAGTTACAGGAGACATTCTGCCCTCTTTCTGCCAGGTCCAGTAAGTTGACCATTGCATCTCTCCATTAGATCTATCTGTTGCTGACTTGCAGTTGAACAGTAGTATAACATCAAACACGGAAAGGATTCATCAGGCACAGGCAGTTTGGGACGATTTGATATTAAGAGATTAAGTCTGTGACGATGGACTAGAAAGCATTTACATCTCACCAGTGTCTCCAATTGTAATGAAAGTTGTATTACTGTGTCTACGCCAAGCCATAAAAGGGTTGTATGATAAAGTTTATCCCCGTGTATAATGATCTTGAAAGGCGTTTACAGTGTTAAGGATAAAGCTAACAGACACTGACTGGTGTTTTGGGAAACGTTCTCCACATTGGACTGTGTGTCAAAAAATACATTGAGAGTGAGTGTAATGGTTATTCTTGTAGTTCATCGATGTGCTTTGCGATCCATCCTGGAATGATTGCACCGTTTGCTGTGAGTAGGTCGCGGCGGCCGAAGCAGTGCTCTGTCATCAGTTGGTAGTGCACACCGATTTTGCTCATTTTCCATGCACCCTTATGCTCATGTCCTTGCATGTTGTGCTTTGAAGAAAATAAAGTTCAATCTTTCTTCTTTTGAATGAGCATTATTTTAAGTGTGAATGTTTTGTGAAGAAATAAATACTAAAGCGAGAATGAGGTGTCTGATCCGCTTACTTCCGTCACGCGTCCGGCGCTCGCGGCCATTTTGGGTCAAGTCAACTTTGACACAGTGCACATTTTTTTTAACCAAATATGGAACGGTACGGACAGCTCACATGGCGATATGAGGTACCAAAATGAAGTGTTTTTAATATAGAATTTTACTATCAGAGGGGAAATTCAAATATTGTGCAAATGAAAACACGGGACAAGGTTTTCGTAACAACTCTGGCAATTTTCGCGAAATTCGGACAAAAAAAAACACGATCACAGACACATGTACTCCGTACTCAGAATGAAGTACAGACCGTACCCTTTCGACTGAGGTACAAGGTTAATGTATTCGTTCCCTGTCTGAGTCAATTCAGCCAATCAAAACGAGTGTCTCATGGACCAAATCATCGCCAGCACATGTGGATTCAAAACGAAACAAGGACAACGCCCATTCGAACTTCGAAGAACAAGATCCGGAGAATTTTCGCAAGAAAATCGGTAAGAATCGCTAAACATCGCACAGAAATAATGTTTTAGTGTAATGCTGTCGTACTACATTAGTTATTTTAGAGATGTACATTTTTGCAAAACATCAGATGAGGTGTGAATGCTTGAAGCACAAATTATTACTTGACTGGAAGTCGAGTTTCGGTCAGATATTTTTTACAAAGTTTATGTATAAACGACATTTCTAACATTAGTAATTTTAGTCATCCAAAAATTTTGATGTTTTATCTTACTAGATTTTTTTTTTTTTTTTTACACATTCGTGGTTTAGGTCAGGAAAAAAACGAAAAAGTGGGCGATCGTGTTTTGCCAAGGGAAGTAACTCGCTTCAACCCGGTCGTTCGACAAACACGATCGCTGCAAGTTTCGAAGAAGAAAATGTTTTCGAACAACTATCACGATGAAAATTTCCTTCATTGCTATTGATAATGGACCCATATTAACACGATTTTCTTTGTTAATCCCCATTTGTACAAATGCAGACAAAAAGCCTCGAATCAATGCGAAGTTGTTGTTTTTTCAGTCGTGCAGAGTAGGCCTGTAATCAACTTTTATCATGTGAGGAATATTCTCTCCTGATAAGGAATACTGAAAATGATGATTCTCAATGTTTACCATATACTATTAACGTAATGTTTCAATATTTATGTCAAGATAGGATCCTCTGTTTTGTGCAATCAAATGCATTTTTCGTCTGGTGAAAACTGTGTGTATGTGTGTGTGTGTGTGTGTGTGTGTGTGTGTGTGTGTGTTGTGTGTGTGTGTGTGTGTGTGTGTGAGTCTGTGTGTGTGTGTGTGTGTGTGTGTGTGTGTGTGTGTGCGTGTGTGTGTGTGTGTGTGTGTGCGTGAGTGAGCGCGCACACACACACACACACACACACACTCTGTGTGTGTGTGTGTGTGTGTGTGTGTGTGTGTGTGTGCGTGTGTGTGTGTGTGTGTGTGTGTGTGTGCGTGAGTGAGCGCACACACACACACACACACACACACTCTCTCTCTCTCTCTCTCTCTCTCTCTCTCTCTCTCTCTCTCTCTCTCTCTCTCTCTCTCTCTCTCTCACTCGAACACAGACACCCAGAGGCAGATACATGGAGGCAGACACCTACATGCTCAAATAAGCATGCACATAACATATTTACACACGCACCTCTTCCTGCTTTCCTGTCTGAAATCACAATATCCTACATGTGAAGTGCATGCATGCACACGCGCGAGCGCGAGCGCGCGCGCACACACACGCACACACACACACACACACACACCCGCGCGCGCGCCACGCTTTTTTCTTCTCTGTTTTGCATTTTTATAAACACACATGACATGTCAACAAGTGTGTGTGTTGTGAAGTGGTCTGTTAGCAACTGACTCGGTGACTACATACATCGAAGAAAGAGACCATTGTAAAGTTTGTGAATGGAAATATGAACTTACTTGCATAAACACATCAGTGTAAGTTTGCCAATAGAAACATTATTTTCATCATTTGCATAAATATCCATAATATAGGTTGCCATGGAGATAATGTGTAACTGTATTACTATGAATATATTTACATGTACCTGTGTTTATTCTGAGAAAGAAATAGTACATGATCAGTCATGAAAATGTCGGAAGTGTGGAGCGTAAACATACATGTACACTCATTCAGTGTTAGTAGCAATGAATATGTTAGATTCAAGAAATTAAATGCAAATTTACTTGCATGCACAAAGAACTTATGCAGGCTTAGTTTGATGTGTAGTTATTCTGTTGAAACACAAAACTTAAATCAGTTCGTTAGTGTTTTATTATGCTGAAACTGTTGTTAGACTTAAGATATACTTTTTTCTGCTGCCTTTTTGCAGATGGTCCAGTGTTCACGAGACTACGATCTGTTTTCCTTGTTTCTGGGAAGGGGTGTCGACCAGCACTTCCAGCCGTTGAACTGACAAATCACCTGCTGATCCAGTTACTAATTCTGAAGACTGATGGAAGAAAAACCTTTGACGACACTGCAGCTTTTCTACTCCATTTTCTTCAACCTTGTTGGTGAGCAGGCATTTGGAGACCTGGACTTCAGCCTATTCAAGCGACGCAGTGCAACTTTTCATCATCATATCACCATCAATATGATGAAGAGAAACCAGCCCATCTCTGTATGGTTCAGCAGCAAAAACGAGCAGGCAGAGAAAGACAGTATTAGCAGGATGAGGATTATTCTAGAAGAAAACCGGCAGAAAAAAGAAAGAAGCAGCATTGGCTCGAAGAACTGATAAGCTAAATGAAATAGCCGGGCAGATGCAAGTTTACAGGGGACCATGCTGCACTACAGCTGATGTCAACCGTTTGCTGCTCGTGTATTGCACACGCAAAGATCAGGCTGCAGCACTAAGAGCTAACATTCAGTACCACAAGGTTGTTCTTGGTAACAAAAAATCTCCTTTTCTGCGATTGAGGGGTATAGTCCAGGTGCTGAGTGCCAGACTCAAAAGCTTTTTAGCAGAACATTATGTGTATGTCACCTCCAATCCTGCTTCAGCTGCATGTCCTGCTAGTGGCAGACACCCTGGAAGTTGTCGTCCTGCTGTTCCACCTGCAGATGATTGTGTGCCTCCTCCTGCTGCAGCCAGTTTTCAACCTGCTACAGTTGTTGAAGTGAATCAGTCAGCACTACATTCTCCCAATCCTCCAGATCGGGATCCTGCTCCCCCTCAAGGAAATGCCGGTCGTCATTGTGGCTGTGGTTCTGCTCAACCATCCTAAAAAAAAAACCACAATAAATAAATAAAAAAAGCCGGAGACTTCAGGGTGTGTTTCAAAGCCTGTCTCCTGAATCTTCCAAAAGTGCAAATCCACATGACGAAGGACACCAGTCGTCCTTCACCACGTACCAGTTGGGCAAGTTGGGAGATTTGGCTGCCGTCTGTTACGACGACGACTTCTACATTGGTGAAGTTGTTGAAGTCATCTCTTCAGAAGAGGGTAAAATCAATTTCATGGAGAAGTGCAGCATTAGGAAGACAGCAGTTGCTTGGCCCAAAGTTGCAGACAAATGGAAGGTTCATAGAAACTTTGTGTTTGCCTGTGGGAAAGACATCAGCATTGCTCCCATCTCATCTTCAGGCAGAACATGGTGCGATGAAACCATGGATTTGCTCATAAAGAAGCATATGGACTTTAAAGCTCAATTCGTACATAGTTAGTGCTTTATCACACCATGAAACCTGCCTCAGAGGGGAAAGCACATCCAATGTGTACTGTATAGACCTCTACTATTGCAAGGCACCAAATATGTACATTCAATAGCAGAGGCAGTTACATTTCTTCTGCTTTTATAACGTTTTTTTTTTGTTTGTTTGTTTGTTTGTTTTTTGCTTCAGCATAATGGCAAGAAACTGTACTGAAATTGACTTCAGTGTACTTCAAAAGGTAAATGCAACCATAGGCGCTAGTGTTTTATGTAAAAATCCCCATGTTGGGGTCATTTATTTTTCAAAATTAATTCTTTTATAGCTGAAAATATCAAATTGAAAGTAACGGCCATTCTGAAACAGGAAGATCTGGTTTCAAAACCAGAGTGACTGAATGCGGAAAATGAAGCAAAATTTAGGAGGGGGGGGGGGGGGGGGGGATCAGTTACCGCCAAAGACACAGACAAACAGAGTACAGGACAAGACACGGGAAAATCTGGTAGATATGACATAATATGATATGTAAGAACTGGTTTTTATATTCTTATTATTGACCATATGAAAGGAAACACATCTCCAAATGGAGAACACTAATTTTTAGGCAACTTTCTATTGATTCTTGTCTTCAAGACTTGCACATGCGTGACGCTCACGGCATTTCAGGTCATCTGACGGCAATTCTGAAACAGTAGAAACTAGTTTATTAGGCTTTTTTTTTCTTTTAAAAAATCTTTTAAATTCCTTCAGCAAGATCATTATGAACATATGAATACATGTTAAATCATAAAACAACCAAACAATCCTCTCCTTTTCAGTCACTGTCTACAACATACACTTGGTTTAAGCTTGTGATGTACATTATTAATTCAAATTTGTATCCAAGATTTTGTGCCGATAATAATGTTATAAACCTCATATTTGTCTAAGACTGAATAAAGAATTTAATGAAACACAATCTAATGATATGTTTCAATTTCATCAAGGAGGCGTCACTGCGTGCGGACTAGTCCATATACGCTACACCACATCCGCTAAGTTTTGAGACCACACTACGCATGATTTGAAGCTGATGAATAGATGCATTAACAACAAAGATGAGACAATTGAAGAAGAGGGTCTCGTGGCTACGACTCAGCGGATGTCTGACCTACGCATTAGAGATCACACACACACACACACATACACACGCACACATGCACACATGCACACACGCACACACACGCACACATACACGCATACACACACACACACACACACACACACACACACACACACACACACACACACACACACACACACATACACACACACACACACACTTTCTCTCTCTCTCTCTCTCTCTCTCTCTCTCTCTCTCTCTCTCTCTCTCTCACACACACACACACACACACACACACACACACACACACACACACACACACACACACACACACACACACACACACATGCACCAACGCTATCACACACATATCTGTTGACTGTTTAGTTAACACGCTGGCATTACCCCACTGATGAACATACACACACACACACACACACACACACACACACACACACACACACACACACACACACACACACACACACACACACACACACACACACACTCACTCTCTCTCTCTCTCTCTCTCTCTCTCTCTCTCTCTCTCTCTCTCTCTCTCACACACACACACACACACACACACACACACACACACACACACACACATACACACACATACACTCACTCACTCTCTCCCACACACACTCACACACCAACGCTTGCACATTCATGATGTCCATGGACACTCTAATTAACATGCACACAAAGGACAAGCAATAATAGAGGAAAATAAATATATTAAATTTTGGAGCAAATATTTCAATAGTTACGCAATTCTCAAAAAGTGTACTCAGTCGCAAACAAACAAACACAAAAAGAAACTAGCAAAAAGACAACACACACACACACACACACACACACACACACACACACACACACACACACACACACACACACACACACACACACACACACACACTAGATAAAAACAACATTGCCCAAAAGCCCACATATTCACCTATTCCAAAATGGGAACAAAGTAAAGCCTCCTTTGATATAGATTATACAGATGTATCAAAAAAAGATTGTCCACATTCCTTAAGAACATCTGTTTACGCTCATTTAGAAAGTAACTACAATCACCATTTGAAAATGTTTACAGATGGCTCAGTGCTAGAAAATGATAACACGGGAGCAGCCTTCATAATCTCTAGTTTCAAAATAGAAAAACTCTTCTATCTTGGTAGACAGTTATCGATATTTAGTGCCGAATTAATTGCTATACTTAAGTCGTTAGATTTCATCCTAAATTTTCCAATAAATAATTCCCAAATTATGATAGGTGTTGATTCGAAAGCAGCAATCCACTCGATTAAGTCTGCATGTCCTTCAATTCGTCTTGATATGATATTAGAAATTCATCATCTCATTCATCTTTTATCCTTGAAAGGCATTACTGTTACTTTTGTTGGATTCCCTCTCATTGTGGTATTGTACCCAACGAGCGCGTAGATCAACTAGCAAGAAAAGCAGCTCAAAATGTCAATTACGCAATACCACTTAACATTCCTTTAGATTTGAAAGAATGTTTTTCAATTATAAATTCAACGTCAAGAGAAAAAGGTAAAACATTACTGATGAACTCAGACGTCCAATATTATCACAACTGTGTAAAGTTTAGTGATGGGCACAAGGGGAAAACGTACAAACAAGTCTCTTTCTCGTCTAGGGAGATTGAAAGCTTAATCAATAGATTTCGTTTGAACGCATTGAAAACAAAATATTGTCATAACGTTAAATGTATGTGTGGGGAAACAGTCATTTACTAATTCAATGCCCAAGAGCAAGAGAACTCTTTACAAATTCGGGTATTGATGGTTACACTGATGGATCGACTTCCTTGCCTTTACCAAGTATTTTAAACAGTTCGTATGTTCTTGAGTCAATTTGCAAATGTTTGTTAAGTAGTTCAATTGGCCTTTATCTTTAGATCTTATCTCTACTCAGTTACATAATTTTGTTTTGATCAAATGGAAGAGGATAGAGGGAGGGGGGGGGAGGGGAGGATGTGATATTCTATCATTAACATATTAATACACTCAATCACTTACATACTTCATTCACCCACACATAAAACTGTCTGAATCACTGTAGTGGAAGGACATTAAACCGACGACAACACACACACACACACACACACACACACACACACACACACACACACACACACACACACACACACACACACACACACATGTATTCCATTGTCAGTTGCTAGGTTGGTGGGCACACGGAGAGATATTTCAAAACAACAACAACATCCTTGATATACTGTATACGGATGGTGCATTAGGACATTTGCTCTTTCAGTTTCAATCTTTGTCTTTTCATTTAATACCCCGCAGTGTTACATTCAGCAAATCACTTTCCATCCTTTCACTCCCATTTATCCCTCTTACTTTAAGTCTTACTTTCCCGGTACTTGTATACTGTTTGCCATTGTCTAATTGTGCTTTCTCCGAGGGCACGGTCCAGACAGCTTCCGGACCTCCCATCCACTGTTTCAGTAATGTTTTGGAGACATTCTTGAATTTGAATATCGGATGTGAGCCCCTAAAGCCCCCCAGACAGTACCGCCGAGACTGCAAGTACTTATTGGATTTATCAACATATATCACATTACCAAATTTTGAGGCAGTATCTTAAGTGGTTTAACGTTAAGACAGTTTATTGTGTATTTGTTGTGAAATGGTCCGTCGCTGCACTTTTTGCACATTTTAGCAAAAGTAAACCTCCATATTTGATAATTTTGAACTCCTATGTGCCTACAAAAAATTGGACTTACACTACACATTTAGTGCATAAGAACAATGAAAGAAAACATGAGTCTAAAATAATTTTGTTAAAATTACAGGGCCTCAAAAATGGTAGTATGTGCAAATGTGGCATTTTTTTAACATGAAAATAGTCATTTTTAGCTTGTAGCTGAAGAAAAACCATGTCTCCTATTGGTAAATGTGTTTGTTTTACTGTGAGCACATGTTCAGGTCTGCATGTTTGTAAAAAAATCACCTGTGTCTTTTGTTGTTTAGCTGCTGCATGTCTTCATAGTTGTTCCAAATCATGATTTTGACTGACTTTTTGGAAACGTCAAATTTTAAATGACGATATCTCTGAAACTAAATAGGATAGAACAGTAATTTTGGGTTGTTTTTTTTTTTGAACATATCTATTTCAAAAAGACAAACGTTACATTCAATACAGCGAGAATATTTTTGGCTGCCGCTACCTACAGTGTGAGTTTTGTTCGTTAACTCCATAATCCGGCTACACTCTGTCTCTCTATCTCTCTGTCTCTCCGTCTCTGTCTCTGTCTCTGTCTCTCTGTCTCTCTGTCTGTCTCTCTGTCTCTCTGTCTCTCTGTCTCTGTCCCTCTGTCTCTGTCTCTCGTCACTTTTTGTTATCTCCCTGTGCGTGTAGGTAGGGGGAGGTGGAGGAACGGAGTGGGAGGGGAGGATGGGGGCGTGCCTTCTGTTTCTCTTTTTTTTTCTCCGACTTCTTGGTGTGCCCAAGCTGCATCCTTCCATCTTCTAAAAAGTCTTTGGGTCACACTGTTATTTTCATCTCTCTCTGTGTCTCTGTCTGCCTCTCCTCTCTCTCTCTCTCTCTCTCTCTCTCTCTCTCTCTCTCTCCTCTCTCTCTCTCTCTCTCTCTCTCTCTCTCCAAGGACAAATTGGAAGAATCGGTTCTGCCTAAAATCTCAATCCTTGATCGACTAAAAGTTTTCTGAGTTCTCTCTCTCTCTCTTCTCTCTCTCTCTCTCTCTCTCTCTCTCTCTCTCTCTCTCTCTCTCTCTCTCTCTCTCTCTCTCTCCAAGGACAGATTGGAAGAATCGGTTCTGCCTAAAATCTCAATCCTTGATCGACTAAAAGTTTTCTGAGCTCTCTCTCTTTCTCTCTCTCTCTCTCTCTCTCTCTCTCTCTCTCTCTCTCTCTCTCTCTCTCTCTCTCTCTCTCTGTGCAGGTATCGGTAGGCCTGGTGGGCTGTAAGGTGATGTTCTTCCTGGGCAACCAGCTGGTGGTGTACGCCAACTGGGTGCTGGTTGCCATGGCAGTGGAGCGCTTCTTCGCCGTCTGGCAGCCCTTGCGCGTGGCGCGCGTGTGGACCTCACACAGGGCCGCCACTGGACTAGGCGTCCTGCTGCTGCTGACCTTGGCCTTGACCTCCCCCCTGCTCTTCGCGGTCACAGTGCAGGATGGTAGGGGCTCGCAGACCTGCGTCGTGGACCCGCAGTATGGGTGGGTAGTACATACATCCATAATATATATAATATATATATATATATATATATATAGACAATGGTAGTGAGTACCAGCAGAGATTTTAAAAAAATGCTCAACCGAACTGGGAGCAACATTTGTTAAAAAGTAAGGTTTAAAACTATCTACAGCGCTGTTTCATGCAATGCAATCATCAGGATGTGGTGGGTCTGTGCTGCCGGTGTTTTATAACTGCTTGTGTTGTCTGTCATCACGTGCTGTCTGTGTTTTTCGTGTGTTTCTGGTTCTTGTTCACTGATAGGAATTTCCACTTGTGCCTGCAGTTGTTAACCATTTCTATCCTAGTATTTAAAGTTGCCAGTTGTGGTTTGCATAGTATTATGTACTTTTCTGTTGAGCATAGGTTACATCTTTTGAAATGTTGTTGTATGGTGCTGCTCTTTCTATGATTTTCCAGGATATATTGTATTCTATCTTTTTCTCTTTGAGCTTCCAGATGTATTTACTCAATTCTGTTTGGTTTTTGTATCTTTCTTTGTTAAATGACTGTTTTGGTTTGCATATCTAGTTTTAAATTGGTTTTCAGTGATACTATTATGTTTCTTCTGCGTTCTCTGATGTTACAGTGGCTTGGTACACAATGCTGTTGTAGAGGCATTTGTTGCCTCAGGGGCACTGTTCTTTCTTGGGACAGTTGGCAGGATTTCCTTTCATGT
>CM031597.1:40555302-40561647 GCA_018398815.1 Conus ventricosus | reverse complement strand
CCCCCCCTTTGGTTTTTTGCTTTTGCTTTATAAATTGCATTAGAAATGGCTTTGGAATTTTCATACTGAATATATACCATCGAAATTCAGGAAGAATTCAATTCTTTTTAAGTAATATGCAGGAAAGGGATTTGCGCCAGGACGCTAAAATATTAAAACAATTTTGCATTTGATATTACTTAGAATTTTTTTAATTGGTCCTATATTCTTATCAAAATAGTGCGTGTGTCACACACACCACACACACACACAACACACACAACACACACACAACCACACACACACAGGAGAGGAGAGAGAGGAGAGAGAGAGAGGAGAGGGAGAGTGAGAGGAGGAGAGGAGAGAGAGGAGAGAGAGAGAGAGAGAGAGAGAGGCAGACAGACAGACAAACAAACACCGGCGCAGTTTCGGAGGTGGGGGGGGGGGGGGGGGAGGTGAAGGCAAAGGGGAAAAAACTAGATAAATGTGAGGATTGTATAGATAAACCAAGAAGAATTTTGTTTTTTTTTTTTTTTTTTTTTTTGAGAGCAACCTTTCTATTCCTATCTTTCCCTTTCTTTCAGTTGTTTTGTCTTACAGCCCGTGGAATAATGCAATAACGTTTTTTTTTTTACTGGTAAACTAATTACGCAACATTTTGATTTTTTGTTTCTAGACCTACGGCAAGTGGTTAAGCGTTCGCCCTTTTTTTCCATCATCCTGTCCTTTGTGCATGTCGCACATTCCGGGTCCTCCACCTTCTTCAAAAGTCCTCCGTGGGTACAGACATACCAAGCTCGCTACACACGTGGCTGCTACGATAGATTTTCGCTGGTTTTTTTTTTTTTTTTTTTTTTTTTTTTGGTCCATTCGAACCCACAATCTTTTCAAGTATCCCAGACTGCATACTCAGGTTGTTCCGACCCTGGTACACTGCGAGACAATAGATTACCCGGGACTTGGGCGGGGAACTTATTCCAAGACTGTCTCGGCTGAGCCTAGCTGCCCAGCAAAAAGAACAGAAACAAAAGAAAAAAAAATGGGATCCAAGCAAATAAAGGGCTGTGCTGTGTACGTGTCAGAGGGCCCGTTTTGTATTCTCAGGTCTGTAGTCAATCCTAGAAGTTTTTTTTTTTTATATTTTCCAGTGTCACGCTGTCTTGAAGCAACGCACCAATGGAGACCTACACTGGAGCTAAGTCACTTTGGTGATGTTCAGCGGTGCATGTCATGTTCTAGCACTGGCAAGACAGTACGTGCTAACCCATGTACTGACAATAGTGGTTTCCCAGGGCGGGACTTGACTTGACCTCATACTCTGGGGAGAATGCAGCGAGCAGACGAGTGCAAAAATTCGTAGACTGATTTGACTCTGTGACGTTCATTGGTTCATTGGTTGTAATGTCATATTGGTAACAGTGTTACTCTTGTTTGACTGCACGCGTGCGCACACACCCCACACACACAACACACACACACACACACACACACACACACACATATAAAATATATATATATATATTAAATATATATTATATATATATAATATATATATATATATTTATATTATATATATATATATATATTAAAGAATGAACTACCAAGAAATCGTATTTCAGTTGTTACAGCTACAAAGGGGTTTAAGATGAAACCCAGATATTCTTTTAAACAAGGAACAAAAGCACCTGTTGCTTTAAAACATAAATTTCAAAAACCCCAGAATAATTTATCTGAAAAGAACGAAAATGTTGCATGTTAAATCCGAGCACATGGGAAGACGCATGAAATAGAAGGCTGCAAAGTATCTTTTTTTTCCCAAACCTATTTCAATTTTAAAACGAAGAGCGTCGTATGTGAATGCAGCGAGCAGATGAGACAAAAATTCGTAGCTGAGTTCACTCCGTGCGTTAATTGGTTTAATATAATGCTCACTTTTGGGTAAAGATGTTACACTTGTTTGACTGCAAGCAAGAAAGCAAGCAAGCACGCACGAAACGCCGCACGCACGCACGCACGCACGCACGCACGCACGCACGCACGCACGCACGCACGCACACACACACAAAACACACACACACCACACACACACACACACACACACACACAACTTGAAAACCAGGAGGACATCCAGGGCAGCCAAAACCTCCCTCAATATCGATCGGATGATGGATCTGCTTCTTGAATCGAATCGAAGACAGAGCCGCACCAAACTGTAATCGATTCTTTTCTTGGGGATTCTTGAAGATTTAATCATTGGGCCTAGCCGACCTGAAAGAAAGTTTTCAGGAACATCAAGTTTTTACGAGAAAAAACACATCACATTCCCGCAAGTCAGGCATCGGAAAAAAATGTCTGATAGAAACACAAAAAATACAAGCGGCATTATGAATGTTAGCGAAATTTTTGACTTATCAGGACGAAAGTAATTAGCCTGTTTGGGGTGCCGGGAACTCCTTCAATTTTGTTCAATCCTAGATTTTTGTGTGTGTGTGTGTGTGTGTGTGTGTGTGTGTGTGTGTGTGCGTGCGTGCGTGCGTGCGTCCCGTGCGGTGTGTGTGTGTGTGTGTGTGTGTGGGGGGGGTGTGTGTGTGTGTGTGTGTGGGTGTGTGTGTGTGTGTTTAAAGAAAAAAAAAGGGAAAACGATTGGAAAAGCATGCTGACGCCACAAACATACACGGAACAATGTCACTATAGGCAAATTTGACTTAGAAAGAGGGACAGTAGTGTCTTCTCTAGACATTGCTTACAGTTTTTTACTATCAACTGTCAGATAACGACAAAAAGTGGTCGTCGTGAAGTGCTTATCAAAGAAAGGGGTTTCACAATTTTCCAGAACAAAACAATGCAATGGTCCAGAATTCAGAAAATGGTGAGAGGACAATAAACAAAGACAAAAAAGAATGAAAAATTTTAGGAAGGCAGAGTCAAACATGAAAGAGAATAAAGTTATTATTTGCAAAGAGATTCTAGACGACGAGGCAGCTATAAGGACTGAAGAAACCCCCTCCCCCCCAGGATCCCCACAAGAACTCGTTTCTTTGGCCATGTTACGTATGTTTCCATAAGTTGCATCATATATGTCGGCTGGGTTGTTGTTTTTCCTCTTCAGTTTTGTGTAAACAGACAAACTAACATATAGTGGTGAAAACAGATTGTCATGCTTCTATACATACAATGGTGGACCCACAATTTCTTGGCACTTCCCCCTCCCCTCTTCTCCCCGCCCTCTCTCTCTCTCTCTCTCTCTCTCTCTCTCTCTCTTAGCAATCATTGATTTTCTTTCTCTGTCCGAATTCCATAACCTCACCCTACCCAGCCACTACAAACACCCACTTTCCCTACCAGAAAACTATCCTTCCTACACCCACTGTCCCCCAGAAATTCTCACCAGCGAGCTTTGGGTTTTGCCACTGAAACGACATCTTACGTCGGATACGCCCCATGAATAGGAGTGAAGGAAGCATTTTGGGACTTCAAAGATCCCGAGTCCCGAGAAAGCGGAACAGGAGAGGTCTGAAAGGGATGAAAGGGAGCAATCGTAAAGGCCAAGGATTGTATTACCATTGGAACGACTGAGTGCAAATTTAGGCATCATCGCATGGTGGCAAACACGACAGTAACAATGGGGGTAGTCAGATGTGAAAAAAAGTGATTTAAAGCAAAAAAAAAAAAATGGGAAAAATGAATGTAGGGTTAATAATGCAACAAAGTGAACAATAAAGGGGTTTTTTTTTCCTAAATGAAGCCATTAAAAGGAAATTAGGCAAAAGGCAATAAGAGTGGTGGATAAAAAGTTTAAAGGAGGGGCCGATAGGGTGTCAATAAAAGCAAGTTCGATGAAGCAGAAAATGATGCAACATAAAGAGACGTCTGTTGGGTACAGTGAAGTTTCGAACAAAATGACATTTAGGATGACTGATTATACAAAGGAAAATGGCAATGGATGTATAAAGCTGCAAGAATTCATATTACCATTTTTTTCTTAAAAAGGGTCGCGACCCCTACGTGTTCAGTTCAGATGTGTCATCCATTTGTAAAATTGTCAATTAAAAAAAAATAAAAAACATGAGAGAGAGAGAGAGGAGCGGGGAAAAAGTGAGTGGGGGAGAGAGAGGAGGGGGGGGGGGAGAAAGAGAGAGTGAGGGAGGGAGAGAGAGAGAAGGCTCTTCACTTAAATTTAACGACAAAACCAGAACTTTTTTCAGTTCAATTAGATATGAAAACGTCGAGTTCTCAGGGTGCAGCACTCTGCATTGATTACAAATATTCAATAGGTACAGAATTGTAGAGTAGGAGTGGTTAATTTTATTTCTTATCAATATGCCTAAAACGTATGCAGTTCTGAACTTCATTTTACAACAGGTTTGTTTTATTTGACATCCAGAACATTTTATGGGACACAGGAGACAATAAACATAATCTACAATCCCCCACAGTCTAAGAAACTCACCAATTCAATTCATAATTTGCTGTCGCACTTGGTGAACTTGTCCAATGTAAGAAAGAAACACCCGTTGAGCCTTGTTCGGAAATATTCTGACTTCCCTAAAAAAAAAAAGCGAAAAATTGAAAGGCTTTTATTTCGGGTGAAAAAGGGTGAATATACAATATGAACCCTTGTGGCAAGTTTGTTGGGTCCAAGACTCACGTGCAGTGAAAAAATTGTTTTGAGCAATCATCATTCCCGGCATTGGGAGGGTCAAAAAAATGGCAAACTGGTTGCTGCATTGTGAGGCACGTGCACACCATGCAGAGCAAAGTTAACCAGCGACAAGTACGCAGGCATGCAGCCTTTTAAAGCCGCGCTACAAGGTTCAGATAACGACTTGACGTCTGAGCGCTACAGAGATGCCCAAGACTTTCGAGAGAGGAACGCAATCGTGCCCTAGGCCATCTGGAGGCTGGGGGTGGATGCCAGGCAGGTCGCCAACATCTTAACGTCCACATCTCAACCCTCTATCGTCTGCAGCACCGCATGCGAGTCACTGGTTTCCACTGATGATCGTCACCGGCCAGGGCCCTCCTCGGGTCACCCACCAGAGGGGGATCGCCCTTTTGTTCGAACCATCTGCGGGACAGGCGGCAAACAGCCCTAACACTGCTCGACAGGTGCTTGGGAATCTCCAGCAACCGAATCAGCCTCAACACTGTGCGGCGGTGTCTTCAGGCGAACGGGCTGGCATGTAGGCGTCCTCACAGAGGTCCCGGGACTGACACCAAGACACCGGCAGGACAGGCTGCAGTGGGCACAAGGCCGAATCAACTGGCACAGGCAGCAGTGGGGACGCATACTGTTCTCAGATGAGAGCCCTTTTTGTATTGACATGGCTGACGGTCGTGTCAGAATATGGCGTCGACCTGGTCAACGCTATGCGACTCCCGTGTGGTAGAGCGGAACCCCTGGGGAAGCCCGAACGTTATGATAAAGGGGTGCAATTGGCATTAACCATGCCATAGGACCAGTCATCTTCAGAACATTGGTCCCGGTCGCGGACAGGGGTCAATGCACAGCGCTACATCCAAACCCGGTGCTCAGACCCCATGTCGTTCCTTTCTTTGCGCAACACCCAAACTGGACATTCCAACAGGACAATTCAAGACCACACACAGCCAGGGCCACCCAGCAATTTATTCAGCATAACAACGTCAATGTGCTGCCCCGGCCAGCCCTCAGTCCCGATTTAAACCCAATAGAACATTTTTGGGATGAACTTGGCAGACGGTTGGACCTCCTGCGTCCACGACCAGCAACAGCGGCTCAACTTCACCAGGCCATCGTCCATGTGTGGGCTGGTGTGCCAAGGGGACGCATCAAAACCCCCTGGTCCACTCAATGAGCCGCAGGTGTCAAGCAGTTGTCCATGCAAATGGTGGCCACACACGGTATTAGGACTTCAAGCTGGTTTGTCACGTGACCTTGGATTTTCCACACAAAGACATATTGCTGATGACATTTTCACACATTACCGGTGTAATGAATCAAATCACGTTGAATTCTCGCTTCACTCTGTACAATTTGTGACCAATAAAATTCGCCCTAACCTTCAGCTTGTTTTGCTTTCGCGTTTTTTATGAAGTCAGTATTATCTTGAACTAAGCGTACAATTGAAAGAACAGTTGAAAGTTCTAGCACGTGCGTGGGCACACACACACACACACACACACACACACACACACACACACACACACACACACACACAGGCGCGCGCGCACGCACAACACACACACTCACACACACACACACACAACACACACACACACACACACCCACCACACACAGAAGAAATAGAAATATCTTTCAATGCTTACATATGTGATATCATCTGCCGCTTTTGACTCTGAGCGGAAAAGAATCTCCGTGAGGCA
>CM031597.1:40526411-40543911 GCA_018398815.1 Conus ventricosus | reverse complement strand
CGGTACTTGTATACTGTTTGCCATTGTCTAATTGTGCTTTCTCCGAGGGCACGGTCCAGACAGCTTCCGGAAATCACATCCACTGCTTCAGTAATGTTTTGGAGACATTCTTGAATTTGAATATTGGATGTAAGCCCCTAAAGCCCCCAAGACAGTACCGCCGAGACTGCAAGTACTTATTGGATTTATCAACATATATCACATTACCAAATTTTGAGGCAGTATCTTAAGTGGTTTAACGTTAAGACAGTTTATTGTGTATTTGTTGTGAATATGGTCCGTCGCTGCACTTTTTGCACATTTTAGCAAAAGTAAACCTCCATATCTGATAATTTTGAACTCCTATGTGCCTACAAAAAATTGGACTTGCACTACACATTTAGTACATAAGAACAATGACAGAAATCATGAGCCTAAAACAATTTTGTTAAAATTACAGGGCCTCAAAAATGGTAGCATGTGCAAATGTGGCATTTTTTTAACGTGAAAATAGTCATTTTTGGCTTGTAGCTGAAGAAAAACCATGTCTCCTATTGGAAAGTGTATTTGTTTTACTGTGAGCACATGTTCAGGTCTGCATGTTTGTAAAAAAAATCACCTGTGTCTTTTGTTGTTTGGCTGCTGCATGTCTTCATAGTTGCTTCAAATCATGATTTTGACTAACTTTTTGGAAACGTCAAATTTTAAATGACGATATCTCTGAAACTAAATAAGATAGAACAGTAATTTTGGTTTGTTTTGTTTCTTTTGAACATATCTATTTCAAAAAGACAAACGTTACATTCAATTACAGCGAGAATATTTTTGGCTGCCGCTACCTACAGTGTGAGTTTTGTTCGTTAACTCCATAATCCGGCTACACTCTGTCTCTCTATCTCTCTGTCTCTCCGTCTCTGTCTCTGTCTCTGTCTCTGTCTCTGTCTCTCTGTCTCTCTGTCTGTCTCTCTGTCTCTGTCTCTCTGTCTCTGTCCCTCTGTCTCTGTCTCTCTGTCTGTCTCTCTGTCTCTCTGTCTCTGTCCCTCTGTCTCTGTCTCTCGTCACTTTTTGTTATCTCCCTGTGCGTGTAGGTAGGGGGAGGTGGGAGGAAGGGAGTGGGAGGGGAGGATGGGGGCGTGCCTTCTGTTTCTCTTTTCTTTGACTTCTTGGTGTGCCCAAGCTGCATCCTTCCATCTTCTAAAAAGTCTTTGGGTCAAACTGTATATTTTCATCTCTCTCTGTGTCTCTGCCTGCCTGTCTGTCTGTCTGTCTGTCTGTCTGTCTGTCTGTCTGTCTGTCTGTCTCTCTCTCTCTCTCTCTCTCTCTCTCTCTCTCTCTCTCTCTCTCTCTCTCTCTCTCTCTCCAAGGACAAATTGGAAGAATCGGTTCTGCCTAAAATCTCAATCCTTGATCGACTAAAAGTTTTCTGAGTTCTCTCTCTCTCTCTCCTCTCTCTCTCTCTCTCTCTCTCTCTCTCTCTCTCTCTCTCTCTCTCTCTCTCTCTCTCTCTCTCTCTCTCTCTCCAAGGACAGATTGGAAGAATCGGTTCTGCCTAAAATCTCAATCCTTGATCGACTAAAAGTTTTCTGAGTTCTCTCTCTCTCTCTCTCTCTCTCTCTCTCTCTCTCTCTCTCTCTCTCTCTCTCTCTCTCTCTCTCTGTGCAGGTATCAGTAGGCCCGGTGGGCTGTAAGGTGATGTTCTTCCTGGGCAACCAGCTGGTGGTGTACGCCAACTGGGTGCTGGTTGCCATGGCAGTGGAGCGCTTCTTCGCCGTCTGGCAGCCCTTGCGCGTGGCGCGCGTGTGGACCTCACACAGGGCCGCCACTGGACTAGGCGTCCTGCTGCTGCTGACCTTGGCCTTGACCTCCCCGCTGCTCTTCGCGGTCACAGTGCAGGATGGTAGGGGCTCGCAGACCTGCGTCGTGGACCCGCAGTATGGGTGGGTAGTACATACATATATATATATATATATATATATATATATATATATATATATCTATATATATATATATATATATATATATATATATATATACCAGTATGGTATGTCGCTCCCTACATGGTTGAGCACTTTTAACGTTCTGAGTGGCTTTTTAACTCTGATTTTATATATATATATATATATATATATATATATATATATATATATATACATGTGTGTGTGTGTGTGTGGTGTGTGTGTGTGTGTGTGTGTGTTGTGTGTGTGTGTGTGTGTTTGAGGTTTCAGAAGAGGGAGCGGGAGGAAGTACCTTTTATAACTGACGAGTAGATCATATGCCGACACATACTGATGCGTTGTTACATATTGTCCAATTATATGACGGTAACGCTGCAAATAGCGAATGACTACAAAACAAGATAATGAGACATGACGAAGTGGAAACAACATTGAGCCCAGATGATGAGCTATGGTATATTGATCATTACGACCAAATAGAGAACTGTGAAATATGACGACAATGAAGCACGATGGCAGTGAAGTATGACAAAGAGGCAATACAGGACAAAACCGCAATAAAGCAAAGGACACACTGACGGAGGTATTTTCGATCTGCTCATGGATTAGGACGCATAATGAGGTATAGAGGTAACATATGATGAGAAGATATAAAGACAATTGAAATATCCAGATGCGTCTGCGTCCCTGTCAGCAATTCTATTCTCAATCGCGATTAGGGGAAAAGGCACGATCTGAAAGCAATGGGAGTGGGAATTGCGATCTTTTCATGGACCAATAGGAGGCCATTACTGTTTATGGCGCTTACGGAAATGAAACCATGGCGGTTTATTCTCTGATCTCTTGTCCTTTCTGACAGCATTTATTTTGGTTGTCTTGAAGATAACCTGGGGTTTTAAACACAAAGAGGCTGAATCGGAGTCTAGGCTGTTTCAATGTGTGTGTGTTTTTTTTGTGTCTGTTTTGTTTTCTATTTTACCTCTGTCATTTGCTTATTTCAACATATGTATCAGGCTTCCCAAATTTACCGAGTTTAGTCATCTCTCTCGCGATTGGTGCATGAAACCATCGCATTTCACATGTTGGTATTACTCGTTTATTCAGTCACGTGACCTTAGTTCTTCTCACTGTAAACTGCTCAGACCTCCGCCCGCCAGGTATCATCACAACACTGGGGAACAGGTTACAAATCCATCGAAAGTTCCATAGTCAGGATTTTGAGGGTTTGTGTGAAAGAGTCAACATTCTCTAAAATGCAAAACTACTTTACAGCGAGGTCTGACGAGGATATAGCACAATAATTCATCACAATAAGGTAGCGTAAGAGTTATGGCATTGGAGTATGACAAGCATACTGACAAGAATACTGACAAGAGTACTGACACTTGAAAACAAGATATGGTACTGAGGAATGGCTACGAAGTATAATACTGAGATATGATGAGGGTAACCTGGAGGTAGGACAACGAGATAAAATACCGATGTATGACAACGAAGTATACGATTGCGATATGACACGAAATTTAACACAGAAGTGTAACACTGAAGTATGACAAGGCAGGGTAGACCATTGGAATGTAACAAGGAGGTATAATAATCAGCTATGACAAGGAAATCTTTGCTGCACTGTTATCAGACAAATGATGAGGGTTTGGCAATGGGCTCAAATCGCAGCCTACGGCTTCCTGCCATGCACGCTCCTCTTCACTCTCAACATCTCCATCATCGTCCTCATCGGCCGCGCCCGCCGAATGCAACTTTCACTCACCTCCTCCTCCTCCACTTCCACTTTCAAATCCACCACCAACAGCAGCACCAGCAGCCGCTTCTCGCGCGAACAACCGCCCCGCCCCCTCAAAGAACAAGCCGTTCCCTGACAGCCAGAGCGCAAACTGCCAGGCAGCCTCCAAATCTGGGAACCGACCCCACGGACGCCATCCCAGGGACCACACTACGCCCTTAACCACCAGAACGAGGGGCGCGGTGCAGAGGCAGGCCACCGTTCTACTGCTGGTGACGTCGTCGGTTCTGGTGGTGACCACGACGCCTGTGTGCGTGTACTTGCTGGTCCAGCAGTGGTGGCAGCCGGAGGCAGGCAGCGTGGAGATGGCCCGCAAAGGTCTGTGCGCTCGAGTATTGAGAGCTGTCTGCGACGCCAACCACGCCGTCAACTTCTACCTGTACTTCATCAGGTAATCTCGCGCTTTGCAGGCATGCCAACTTTCTGGGGAATCAGAGATTAGTCTTGTAATGCACGCACGCACAGATTAGTCTTGTAATACACGCACGCACGCACGCCACGCACGCACGCACACACACACACACACACACACACACACACACACACACACACACACACACACACACACACACACACACACACACACACACACACACACACACACACACATACATTACACACACTCACTCACTCACGCACTCATTCATTCACACACACCCATTGCAGTGTTGCAGACTACGTTAGCTAGGAGTACAGTGTGTGACTCAGTCATGCATAGCTCTACATCAGCTAAAAATCCTTTACGTCAGCTATTTCCAAGAGATGCAGATACTTGCAGTCTTGGTCAGAAAAGCAAAGCAAAACTCTCAGAGACGCATCCATAAATATGTGAATAAAAATCGACTCTGTGGTTTCAGTCTTTCTATTCAGGCCCATAACGTAATCAGCTCTGCACAAAACCACCTGTGTTCGAAAATTCATGCAAGTGATTCCATCGATGGGACTTGATCACTCGGTTCTTCCATTGTAAACCCCTTCGACTCTGACCTTTTACACAGGGTGGCTAACGAGCATCACCACTATCACAAAAGCCACACGGAACGAACTATTAAATACTTATACACATAACTGGCAGTTTATGAGTGTTGGTGTGGAGGGTTATAAAGGAGTCAATGATCGGCTTAGGGCCATGACACTGGAAAACCAGACAGAAAAAAAGAGCGTAGGAGCTTATCGTTCCGCTGGGCCAGATGGAAGTCTGGCACGTGATTGCTGCTGAACTGAATCAAAAGATCTTTTTTTTCATTTAATCACCTGATTGTATGCATATTCTTTGAATGAAACAGAGAAGACGAGCAATATTTTCACATTTTGAAATGTCTGTCCAACGCACACTTGCACACGCTCAAAATGATAGATCCCTATCATTCATCTGGCTGGCCAGTTTGTTTGTTTTCCTGCTGAGCCCGGAAATATGGCGAAGCTTCCGTGTTCTATTCCTGAGCATTATTGGTCTGCATGCTTGGGGCTATTGACCCAAAATAAGGAGTTATTCGGCCGATGTTGTCTGTGAGTTGCTTGGTTTTTCTTCTTGTCCACTTAGTGCCAGGACCCACTTAGTGCCATAACATGTATTCAGTATTAGACATGTTAATATGCCCCTCTGTCTATTCAGCTGGTGATAGTAGTCGATAGCTGTGATAGCTAGTCGTTTAATTTGTTGACTAGTTGGTGAGCTGGTTGACTGGCTTGTCGTCTAGGTCTGATTTGTTGACTAGCTGGTTAGCTGGTTGACTAGCTGGTTTCAAAAGCATTGATGCAATTGGAGCGACCATTCCCCAGACCGTTGCTTTTACGTAGCTGCCGCGCTCGACACCTCCATGTACTCTTCTCCCCTCCCCTATCCATTCGCCTTCACAGCCGTTATTCGATTTTCTACTCCTCCGCCTGCGTTGCCATTTGGACATCTTGGTAAGTTACCAGTATCTAGGTGTCGTCGGTTCGAGGGTACCAGATCATATCCACAAGCCTGTGGTCTATGGTTGTCTCACGTTTAGGGACCATGCCTCCTTCCTTTCGGACAGCTATTAAGTGCGGCCCATTATCCTCGTGGCTCTTTCCGACTTGGTAGACGATGCCATGAGTACCAGAGCCTGCAGACAGCTCCAGGAATGATGAGGGCAGACAAAGCTCCACCACTGCGACGGTCGGCAGCCGCTAAAGAGAGTGGAACGAGACGAGGGTGGGCGTGGTAGGAGGGTCGATGATGGAGAGGGACAGACTGAGCTAGATGGGGCATTAAACAGAAATGTCATTGCGTTATCCCAGAAATCGTCACCATCAGTTTTCCAGCAGGAAACTGCTGTTGACATAATTATTACGAGCTAAAAGTGCATCCCAGCCCGCCCTTCCCGCCTCACCCCTCCCGAGTGTCATCCTCCCCTCATTGCCCCCCCCCCCCCCCCCAACTCCATCCACCCTTCTACTCCATTCCCTATCAGGAAGTTATAGCTCGCCAAAACAGCTCTAACATACATTCTTACAACCCCACCCCCCCACCCCCACCCCTCTGCCCAACTCCAACCCGCCGTCACCCATCGAGTTTTCAGATAGTGGTTGTTACCCTCTTCACTTCTTTTTCGCTAATCTCATCAGTCTCTTGCTAAGAAGTCTGACTTTTGATGTACCACTTACTGATTAGTCTTGTAATGCCGTAAACATCTAAGATTGAAATTGAACACCCCTTGCCCCCTCTCCCCACCCTCCCCATCCCACCCTATCTTTCATTCTGCCTGCTTCCCTTCCTGACAAAGTAATTCGCCTTTGTGGTATTTTTGTATTGTAGTATATCGTGTTTATGATCAAGCTGTTTTGGATGGTTTTGTTATTGTTTATCGCTGTTAATCGAATCAAGTTTGTTAAATTTACTACGATCAACTATCCTTTACCTTGTTGCAGTGCCCGAAGATTTCGAGTTTATGTGTGGAAGGTGATGTGCTGGTTTTGCTTACGTCAAGATGAACGACGTGGGTCTGACGTCACCACACGTCATCTGTCCGACTCCCGGTCCACCGTCAAAATCCGCAACAGCTGCGCTCAAGGTCATCCTCTGAATTGTCCGCGGACGAAAGACAGGAGTGGAAGCCGGGTCGAGGAAGGAGGAGGAGGTTGTGGTGGAAGGGAAATGCACGTGCCGCTCAAGTTGTTTGAGGGGGAGGATGGACAGTGCAATGGCGTCATGCAGAGCACGTCTCTGCTCTGAAAACGGCACACTTCATGCCGGCTCCATGTAGGCAATATAATATGTTTGTTGTTGTTTGTATATTTTAAAAAAGAATGGATTGCTGTATTCTCCGGTCCAGAGTAACAAAAAGCAAACTGACGAATAATGCGCGCGAGCACAGACACAGACGACACGTAGACAGACAGAACAGACAGACAGACAGACACACACACACACACACACACACACACACACACACACACACACACACACACACACACTGAGGAACGCACGCTCGCACGCGCACGTATGCGCAAGCTCATGCTTATACACCTGCACGCCGAAGAGAGAGAGAGAGAGAGAGAGAGAGAGAGAGGAGAGAGAGAGAGAGAGAGAGAGAGAGAGAGGAGAGTTTTAACGTTGAGCTTTGCAAACATCAAAATAATCAAATTTAAAAAAATATCTGTTATGTTTCCGTGTGTTCCCCGTAAAGTGGGCATCGCGTAATCAACTGACCTGTAACTTTCAGATCATCCTAATGCTATCTTCCTTCTGTTAATGTACTGAGCATCATGGTTGGGAAAATGTGGTGTAGTGTATACGCACTGTTTTTCATCCGGTGACGTAGTTTTGAGGAAAATGAAACTAACATTTCATGGTATGGCACACTCTTTTTTTTTTAACATGGTTATATGTCATAAAATCACTTGTCGTATATATGGGAGTGGGTGTGGTGTGGTGTGGTGTGGTGTGATGTGATGTGATGTGATGTGATGTGATGTGTGTGTGTGTGTGTGTGTGTGTGTGTGTGTGTGATGGTGTGGTGTGTGAGTGTGTGTGGTGTGTGTGTGTGTGGTATGCGTACGTGTGTGCGTGCGTTCGTGCGTGTGTGTGTGTGTGTGTGTGCGTGTGTGTGTTGCTGTTGTTTTTTTCTTTTCTTTAAAAGACATGATTATAAATGCAATTGATGTTTTGCCATTTGTATACAGTTTGCCATTAATCTTGAATGATGCCGACCAGCATTCTCTCTGTTGATGCCCACGATCCAAATGCTGCAAGTTGATTCGCACGCTCTTGGTGAAAGAGAGGTGTGACTGTTGATTTGTGTAAAGAAGTGAACCTGAACTACAAACATGGCTTGTTGCTATCATAGGCCAAGGCCTATCGTAAATTGTAGATCGTGCTGTCATCATGGATAGGTTATAACTTGTGGAGCTTGCAGCTACTTTATGCTGATGATAAATTACATGGTTTTTTTACTACCAAAGCTAATGATATGAAGCTTGTTGGGTTGATGATATTGAATGCGCTGCTACTACAAGTTGATAATATTGAGCTTCTTGTTATTATAGATTGATGACACGGTGTTCGTTGCTGTCATAAACTGCCGATGAAAACGGTGATGCCTGATACTGTCGACAGCACTTCCTAGAAACCGGTTCACAGTGGTTCACAGGATACAGAATGACAAACTCACATGCAGTTTCTCATTCATCTGTACTTCACGCGTTATGTGAGGATAAGATAACATCCAAAGAGTAATTACCTAGTCATGAGTGCTGGATCGTTTAGCGTATCTTGAGAAAGTGCTTTGAAAGTTTGACTTGAAGGCAGGAGTTGGGGTAGTCTGTTTTACAAAGGACATGGGCACGAACCAACATCTTGGTAGCATCAGTGAGAGATACTGACGAAATGGGGATTGTTGCTATTATAGGGTAATGGTGTGGAGATTGCTGCTATCGTAGACTGATGACGTGGAGATGGTTGCTTCGTGGGCTGATGATGTCGAGCTTGTTGCTGTCTTATGCAGATGATATGGAGATTGTTGCTGTCACAGGCTGATGATATAGAAGTTGCTGCACCGTGGGCTGATGATACGAGGTTGTTGCTATCGTAGGCTGATGATATGGAGATTGATGCTATTGTAGGCAGATGGTATGGAGATAGCTGCCATACTAGGTTGATAATACGGAGATTGTTGCTACCATAGGCTGATAATACAGAGGCTGTTGCTATTGTAGGCTAATGATACGGAGGTTGCTGCTATCACCGGCTGATAATATGGGGATTGCTGAAATCGTAGGCTGATAATATGGAGATTGCTGAAATCGTAGGCTGATAACAAGGAGATTGCTGAAATCGTAGGCTGATGATATAGAGATTGCTGAAATCATAGGCTGATGATATGGAGTTGCTGCAAATGACGGCTGATAACATGGAGATTGCTGAAATAGCAGACTAATATATGAAGATTGCTGAAATCGCACGCTGATGATATGGAGGTGGCTGCTATCACTGGCTGATGAATGGAGATTGCTGAAATCGTAGGCTAATAATATGGAGATTGATGAAATCGTAGCTGATGATAGGAGGTGGCTGCTACACTGTGATGATATGGAGATTGAAATCGTAGGCTAATAATATGGAGATTGATGAAATCGTAGGCTAATAATATGGAGATTGATAATCGTAGGCTAATAATAGAGATTAGGAAATCGTAGGTGATGAATGGAGGTGGCTGCTATCATTGACTGATGATGTTGCTACAACTGCCTGGCAGTAGATTTGATGATCGTCTCAGTAGCCTACATCATACGCATGCCAGGCCACGACAGGCACTCAACAAAGTGACACAGCAGCAGGATGCGGTTACAACTGCTGAAGAATTTTGTCAGTGAACTGAGGATTTATGGCGGTAAAACTGTCTCAGGTGTAGCCCGGATGTGGATGTGCATGGTGGACCGCGAATAAATGTCCCATCCCGCAGCAGATGCGATATTTGTCAACAGGAATTTTTTTGCAGCGTCTCTGTTTGATGCTAGCTATGCGAGTGCTACTGGATGTTGTTGTTGACACAAAATATCGTCCACAGTGTGCGGTAAATAGCCTCAGAAAGTTCCTTGCTTTTCGTGTAACCCCGTCGTTTGTCATCGCCAAGATTTCAATCTGTATAATCATAAACGTATCTGTTTGACAATGGTGAGAAGTATTTCATGTCGCAGTTAAGTGTACGTAGTCTTTTTCTTTTGCCTTGAGGGGAATTTTCCATTTTAGTTGTACGATTTTGTGTGGTCATGTCGTTTTCGGTTTGGTCATATTTAACGAAGCTTTGCACGTTGGTGAGCAGACAGTTGTGGATTCCACCACACGTTGTTTGCAGTATATTATTGATGCTGTTGTTCTTGTTGTTGTGTTTGATTTTTTGGCCCTAAAGATTTCTGGGTGTAGTTGCTGCCATACATATGCCTCTTTCCTCTGTGTCGGGCCATAGCAACTTTTATTGTTGTCATTGACGACTTTTCCATTGGAACATCAGCTGAAACGGCAAATGGTTGGCAAGAAAGCACAGGAGAGTAGATAAGGGGCATCAAGTGCGTGTGTGGGGGGGTGGAGAAAGGGGGTAGACTGAGAGCTCAAAGATTTATTTTCTAAAAGGGCGAGGGGGGAGAAAAGAGGGAAAGAAGTTGGGAGTGAGGGTGGACGGAATGGGAGGATATATTTCATACAGACTTAATAATAAAGGGGAAAAACACAGATAAATAATGTCTGAAGGGAAACGGGGTGGGCCAATGTGTAAAGGAGTATAAGGGAAAGAGGAAGGGGCAGGGAGGGAAGAAGGAGGGTAAACGATTATTAACAAACGCACCAAGGCATGTGGACAACAGAGGGAAGGTTACTACTTGTACCCAAGTTGTTTTCATTGTTATATACCGTATTAGCCTTTTTGTTTGCCTAAGCCGAATGCACAAGAAATTCTATCTGATAAGAAAGGTGCCGATGTGACACTCTACTGGGCGTCGATAAAGTTTTAGGCTATTCATACAAAACCTGCAGGTCTGAATTTCGCGCAGAAAACGTGTCTGTCTCTCGCCTGTGTCTTTTAATGATAAAGCACTCTCACCTCAAAGCCAGGGTGTTAAAGATTACACCTTTACTTACTATCTTTGTCGTACGTGGTCGACGAAACACGCTAGAGAATCGGCAGTTCCTGCAATAAGCTACCCCCTTTCGATCGGCGCGGTTTTCTGGAGAGTCAGCGATTTTTTTATGTAGCTTTGGCCCACTGTGACATTCCCTACTGAGCAATGGACTTTCGTCTACCCACGTAATCGAAGCCTTTTTAAGACATTGCCCAGTCTTTTACTAAGGACGAATAATACAGAATATGGAATAAGTTTTCATCAGAAAGAACGGGTTTTAGGGAAGAAAATAAATAGGAAATTTGGATGTTATGTGAGACGTACATTTCAAGTAGACGAAGATTTCTAGTCAGTCAGCTACAATTTCAAATATACACAAAAACTTAAATCGCACATCAAACGAGTATCGTATCAATAACGATAGAAGACGTATCATTAACAAAGGAGAACGTGCTTTATACTAGCGTAGGTGTTTTTTTGCAGTTGTTCGGAGCCCTAAAAAAAGAGAAACAAAAGAAAGAAAACAAAATTCTTGAATGCATAGATTGATGTTGAGACTTTAGGAGAGAACAGAAGGAAGGGAATTAAAAGTTTGTCACTACTCTGTAAAGCCACTGAGGTAAGAAAAAAAAGAAAACACTCCAAGATTAGAAACAACAAGTTTCAGTTTTGATGACCTTCGACTGGTTTATTTTATCTGTAGATGGTCTTCGGGATCGAAACGCCTTACCTCAATGTATTTGTTCGTTCTCTTGGTTCAGTAGTGAAGTGTCATCTTGTTGATTTAGTCACATTGAGATAAAAGACATGTGTTGTTGAATAAAGTGCATTATCGCCTGTGCTACAAAACCCTGATAGGCTTCCGTCTTTCTGTCTGTTTGTGTGTCTTTTTGTCCGCCTCTCTCACTCTGTGTGTGTGTGTGTGTGTGTGTGTGTGTGTGTGTGTGTGTGTGTGTGTGTGTGTGTGTGTGTGTGTGTGTGCGCGCGCGCGCGCGCGCGTGCGTGCAAGCGTGCGTGTGTATGTGCGTGCGTGCATGCGTGTGTGTGTTGTGTGTGTGTGTATGTGCGTGCGTGTGCGCGCGCGCGCGCGCGCGCGCGCGCGTGCGTGCGTGCGTGCGTGTGTGCGTGCGTGGTGTGTGTGTGTGTGTGTGTGTGTGTGTGTGTGTGTGTGTGTGTGTGTGTGTGTGTGTGTGGTGTGTGTGTGTGTGAGAGAGAGAATGAGCGAGAGCATGAGCTATGAGGGCGCACGCACATGTGTGTGTGTGTGTGTGTGTGTGTGTGTGTGTGTGTGTGTGTGTGTGTGTGTGTGTGTGCGCGTGCGCAGGTCCCTGCGCGCTGACGCTCAGAAGTTTCGAAATGTTAAACAAATGCAAACTAGCAAACGCAACAGATCAAGACAAACTCGTACACCACGCATACATAATCCAATGACAATCAGACAATACTAATATACCTCAAAGTCCACCACCACTACTCTCCCCCATCCATTTCCCACTCAACCCCTTTTATGAGAATATTGGGAGAAGGGAATGCTTTCTTTTATTTGTTTTAACTGTTAGAATAAGTTATAACCCCGTCAATCTGGTCAATTTTGCTCTCTCTCTCTCTCTCTCTCTCTCTCTCTCTCTCCTCTCTCTCTCTCTCTCTCTCTCTCCTCCCCGGCGTGCAGGTGTGCATATGTGCGCGCGTGCCTTCATCTGTGTGTGTTGTGTGTGTGTGTGTGTGTGTGTGTGTGTGTGTGTGTGTGTGTGTTTGGAAACATTCAAAGATGGCCTTTAACAATTGCAACTGTAAGCACAAATCAAACTTAATACAATGTTAGCTACAGGCAAGTCATTTCAAGCTATTTTCTGCATTAAGATAGCACTAAAACTCAGAGGTCGTAAATATGCTGCCAATATTTCCTCCCGTCGTTTTGTAAATGAGTTATGAACACTGATTTTTACACGGATGGAACATATGCTAAGTGATATTACATACAAATATCATGGCAAACTTTCAGTACTGTTTAGATTAGACCATTCAATACGATTTCACCAGACCTATGATAAGCAACTTATACTGAAACTTTGCAATACAGCTACGTAAGACAAAAATGAGTTCTTCGTTCATAATGAATATCGAAAAGACCTTTACAAACACCATACAAGTACATCATGTATTTTATGTTGCTGACGTGATCAAAACCAGGTAGGTTAATTGGAAAGAAAAGAATCAAATTAAATAATAAGTGCTTGATTTTGTTAAAAGAGAGGATACGTCAAATTCAGTTCAGTACAGTCAGAGAGAATACAAAGCGATTAGCTTCCAAACCTTCAAGTTGCTGACGCGCGGAGAACAAACGTTGATAGAGATTGGCATTAAAGATGGCTTAACATCTTTTAAATGGACTATACTACAGGTGTAAAGGTGGCCAATTTTGAACCTGTAAAATTTTGGCGCACATCTGGGATGAAACTGTGGATCGAAGATCCTTTCACAAAGGCTACAGCGAATTTTCCACTGATCTGTTATATTGTGATGTTACGGCTAGTGAATTAACGAGTATAAATGAAGTAATACATTTTCAAATATAGGAAAACTATGTCAAAGCAACGAAACCGTCGTCGCGCACTGTTGTTCATATCCTGTTAAAAAGAACAAGGGAAATAACTCTGTGCGGAGGGCCCACATAGTCTTACTTCCCTTGCTGTGTGAACGATTTTCTTTTTTTGTCCCGGACCTATTCACGTTTCTCCTTGCATAAGATCTTTCACCTGCTTTGAAAGTTTGTGGTCACACGAGGCACAGCTAGAGGAAACCAGTAGACCCTAAGCAGACTGACTGATCACGTGCTTCTTTATGTTTAATGTGAAGCTCATTCTAACCTTTCCCATTGTCATGCATGAAAGTTGATGCGGTTCCGAATTTCATGTTTCAGTAGAGAGCACTAAACTACAGAAAGGGTCACGTTTGAAACGAGGATGAATTCGTTATCTCTGAGAGAGAGAGAGAGAGAGAGAGAGAGAGAGAGAGAGAGATTGCGTCCTGAGGAGATTGTGGAGCGCACGACTTTCAACCGAGCTCCGATTCATCATCGAACGAAGTGTACGCTGTGCAAGTGTCTCGCCTTAAAAGTTAAGCATGTCTAACTCTCAAAAACGAAGCATCAACGCCGCTCATTGAGAAAACACTCACTACTTCGCCCACTCATTTGAAGCTTCAGTCCTGTTCAGAGTCAAATAACGAAGAGAAAAGCGAGTCCTTGAGCGAGAGACTCACTTAGTGGGGCATCACCTGAGAGAGAGAGAGAGAGAGGAGAGAGAGAGAGAGAGAGAGAGAGAGAGAGAGAGAGAGAGAGAGAGTTGTTGATGGAGGGGGAGGAAGGGTTGTTGGGTTAATTTGAAGATACATTTACTTGAAAAAGCCTGTATATAATGGAGGAAAGACATGAACAGTTACATAAAGAAACTATAATGAATGAGCAGCATCAGAGTGGCATTAAGTTGAGAGAGAGACAGAGAGAGAGACAGAGAGGAGGGGGGGGAAGAAAGGGAGAGAGAGGTGGAACAGGAAGAGTCGGGAGAAAACAGAAATAGTTTTACTGATATTGTGTTGTATAGAATCCAGCGCCGAAGTCAATGACCTTATAAAGAAATGTTCAAGTTTGAAGATTTTAATGACTCCGGGTGGAGGTTAAAACAATGAAAATAAATGTTGAAGTACCAAGCCACCAAATGAATGTAACAGACACCGAATTAATTAACATCGGCCAGTTGGATTGTGCAAGCATGATATGATCAAAATAAAAGGAAAACAAACAACAGAAACGAATAAAAGGTTGAGTGAACATGAAATGAAAAAGCACGTCCACAGTTACTATTAGAATGATTGAATAGGTATTTCAAAAAAGGCTCTTGGGAGGAAGAGTATCGAAGAATAGGAAGAAAGGAGAGCATTAAAGTATAATTATTAAGCTCTTTGCTGACAGGGTTTCCCCCAATATTTCGTACTTCCAGTGTTTCTTTGTTCCTGTCATGCCTGAAAACGACCAGTTTGTCAAGGTTCGTTTCTCCAATCTTTGTTGCGTTTGTTTGGCGTCTTAGTACTTCCAATTTTTTTTTATGAAAAAGACTGAATTTGTCAACAGCAAAAATCAAACATTGGAAATGTCTTCTTAAAAATGAAAGTGATTTCGAATATAAAAGAAAGCTTCCAATATAATATTTATTCCCAGTCTTTGATAAATTGTTTCTTCAGAAGGGCTTGTGCTCATTGCGTTCAACTCCGAAACAGGTGGTCGCCAGCTGGGAGATTTACTCCTATATCAGTTGCCGTGTGTTTGATCGTTTGTCTATTAATGAAAAGGCCCAGTATGGGTCTGCCCAAATCTTTAGGAGTCTTGGCAATGTTGACCTTGAGATCATTTCATAATTTTTGGTTGGTGATGATACTTGTTCTTCCTTTAAGTCTCTTGATGTTCAGATCTGTAAGATGGTGTATGGTAAAATGGCTTTGCTTTTGTTTGTTCAGCTGATTCTTCTTATCACATGAGATCGGCCAATCTCTAATCCAGTTCTTATCGCAGGTTTGCCTGCCAGCGTGTCCGCTCTCTCCTTTTCTTTAACAACTTTGTGTCCAGGACAGTACACTCAAAGTGTCTCCAATGGTATGTTGCGCATTACTTCATGACAGGCAGGACTTCTTCCACTCTCCAGTTTTTAAAGTAAGTTCACGGGAGTCAGTCAGTATCATGATTCGTTGATTTTGTAGCTGGTCTGTGGATATGAGCCCGTTGAGTTCTCGTGTCATTTGTTAAACTATATGCAGCCGTGTCTTCCTTAAAAGTTCGACCATTTTGCTCCACTGTGTATCCCCAGCCTGACTGACCTTTGGTGACGGAACCGTCAGTGTATTTAACAATAATGTGTCTTTTGTGCCTAGGTTTTCTACCTGCATCTGAATTTCTGCGTTGATTTTACCTTCTGGCCATTCTCGACAGTGCCTTCCAAGGTCTGGAGCGATGGCAATTTGGTAGAGGTGTTTCAAAGGATCAGGATATTTTCCCAATCTCTTCGTTTCTTTGAGTTCTCTTAACTGGCACACAAGCTATCTATCCATACTTTTCCACGTCTTCGGAGTACCTTTTGTTTCCTAACCTGCTGCGTGTGGTGGGTTTTGAGGATTTTCAAGTGCTCTGAAATATGGCTTCACCTGTTCTAGCTTGTGTATTGCCCGCATTGAAGGGGAAGGTCAAGCAGGCATTGCAGGGCCTCAGCTGGTGTGTACTTCGTGGTTCCCAAGATCAAACTCATTGCTTCATGTTGTAATGTTAGAAGATTGCTCTTGGACAGTGTTGCAAGCCCTCATCCATAATCAACCACACGCAGTACAGCTGCATGATACGGTCAACAGAGATTGCTCTGTTCAAATTCTTTAGCTGCCATTGCTTTCATGAAATACAGGCCCTTTTTACATTTAATGAAAATATTCTCAACATACTTTGTAAATGTCAGTATTTTGTCAAAGTCTGCACCCAAACAGTGTTGCCTGTCAGTTGATTCAACTGGTATTCCATCGAAGGAAAACCTTGAAAATAATTGTTCTGATGTCTTGTTGATGAGAGTGCAGACCAATGTCTGAGCTTTTGTAGAGGTAATGGACGACCCAATTTCTTGACACCACTGAGCAATGTTGTTCAACTGAAGCTGGACTACTTTTGTTCTTTCTTGAACATTATTTGATGTTGACAATACAACAGCTCAATGCACTAAAAATGGTGCTCCAGGGCCAGACAAAAGCATGGTAACCAGATATCAAACAGCTCTAAGAAGAGGACAGAACCAATCACTTCAGCCTCCACAGGGAAATGTTGATAAAAGCAATGTCCAAGAAGACCCAACTCATAGTTACCTGAAAGCTTTACCAAAACTAGGAAGAGATCATCATCGACTAAATGGCTGTCGCAAACTTGCTATGCAAAATAGAGTAGGAACGCTCGTGGAATGAATCATAGTAAGAAAACTTGCAAGAGACTTTGAAAGACGACAAATCCTCACACCAAGTCAAGGAGACTACAGCACTGGTAAGGTACATGGTATAAATGCGGCTGCTTTTGCCCATGAAGTATACGAAGGAATCCAAAGAAAGGTAACAAACACCGGTAGTTTCAGTAGATGTGGAAGATGCATACAACAAAGTCCAGTTCTCACTCCTCACGGATCTGCTCCTTGACTATGGAGTCAGCGGGACACTTACACAATGGATTGCAGACCTGGTACAGGAGCAAACCGTCATCCTACGATTTGGATACTGGGCTTCTTAACCTGATACACTGTCTATTGAAATACCTCAAGGATCTCCTCTCTCCCCTGTTTTATACAATATTTACACTAAAGACCTTGCAGACCTCAACAGATACTAAACTGCATGGGTAATAAACCAGACAGAAAATTGGTTCAAAAAGTACTTCTTAAAGAAAATAAAGAACAGCGGAATGTTTATAAAGAGAAAGTAGAATATCAATTTCAACAAGGAAACATGGCTGATGCATTGAAAGGGTTACACATTCTCACAGGTCAAACAAAAACAAACAATCCCGCATCGGTCATGGCTTTAGACGAACAGGAAGGTTTTCGGAAAAGCTAGACAGTTTTATTGCCGCTTTGAACGTGACGATTTGCTAACAGTTATTATTTATAAT
>CM031597.1:40515934-40520934 GCA_018398815.1 Conus ventricosus | reverse complement strand
GGTCATTCCTGCAAATAAAGAGGCAATAGGATTGCCTGACATCAATAGCACGTTCAGGTTCTTAAGCTGATTCACATTTTTGGCAGGGACACTTCGAATGTGGTTGTGACTCAAGTCAAGTATCTTCAGATTTGAAGGTAAGGGACGTTGAAAGACGTGACATTGCAATGTTGCAGCCTGAGGTAAACTACATATGGTTGGTCCACACATGGATAGGTATCATTCCACTGGTACTAGCATCCAGATAACGCATGTCTTGTAAAGAGCAGCATCAAATAAATATCGCAGACAAACGCATGTCCCTTGCACTGCACTGCTGGGACAGGAATGTTTACACATCAGCTCATCGTCATGCTGGGGACAATGGGCAAACTCGTCACACACGTAGTGAGGGGGAACGCAGACGGGAGAACCTCGACAGCGATAGTACCCAGGACATGCAAAACTCTCACAGGCAGTCTCATCTTCATGATCCGGCAGTCAATCACACCGTTACAGTGGACAAGACTGGCAGGCAGAGACCACTACTTGGGCATGTGAAGTGAGTCTGTGGACAGTGGCTCTTGTGATTCCTCGCGTCACCTAACACCGAGTAGGGTTCTTTGGTTTATCTTCTGATATATTATGAGACCTTATGGATAAAGTAAGGGGATCCCGTACACGTTATTGAACTGCACTACGGCTGGTGGTTTGAAATCGTAAGCAAAATGGATATTGTACTGAAGTTAGCATGAACAATGTCAAATTGACAGATGTTTTCGTCATTGTTGCTTTTGCAATCAGGGAAGTAGTCACACACCGATCCCTATTTTATAACACTGTAATCAAGACACAGAGAGAGAGAGAGAGAGAAGAAAATAACTATAGTAGACGGTAAACAAATGGGGTAACGATTGCTCCCATAAGAAAACCTAATACAGAGTAACTTTATTCAAGACTGGCACAGCCTTTTAAACTTGAATAAAGTCAGACAAATACATAGACGAACAATCTAATAGGGGGGGGGGGGGGGGGGGGGGGGGGGGGGGGGGGGGGGGGGGGGGGGGGGGGGGGGGGGGGGGGGGGGGGGGGGGGAAACAAGCGCAGGTCAACAACTGAACTGTCTTCATAGTAATGACTTGGCAAAGATTTGGACTAAAGGAGGAGGTGGGAGGGTGGTTTAAAGATGGAGAAACTGGGAACATGAAATTAAAAAATATATTACAGATATGAAAACTCTTCAATAGCTGCATAAGGGAACCATCGCAATCCCTTTTGTAGGCAGATATATTTGTATTGCCTGCTCCGAGGCCTTTCGTCTGCTGGTCGGAACTCATCAGGGAGACGCGGCTGGTTGTGTTTGCACTCCTGGCGTCAAATAGAGACACACCACAGTTCATAATACTGTGGTGTTCTCACCACCAAGGGTGCAAAAAAAATCCAATAGCACCCCCAAAGCAGCCAGTGAAGGTAGTAAATGAAACCATACGAAAGTGTGGGAGGAAAAAAGTTGCTGAAAAATTGAAGACATTATGCAAATAATGTAAAATGTAGGGGGCAATTTTTGAGCCTACGCTTGAGGATCCATCCAACGATGCAAGGGAGATCAAAAGACAAACACACAGACAGACAGAAACAAATACAAGTAACCTCAAATTAATCAAAACAAAATTGGAAATGAAATGATGCAGGGAACAGTAAACAATAATGTAAAGAAAAATGTTTTAATATTTTTTTATAGGTTTTATTTAATTGTGTTTAGTATAGAAATAGAGGTGCATTTATTTTAATGCAGTGTATAAGTGCACCCAAACGGGTGTAAAAGTTTGATATGCTGATGCAGACATGTGTCTAGCCCGTGCACAGGTTTGAGGGAGATGCATGGTTCTCGTGCAGTTTTTATAACGGTGAGCTTGAAGTCTGTATGTGTGGCCGGTCGATGTTTAGCTGTCTGCTGTGACAGACCGAGAGAGAGAGCGTGAGACGCTAGTAAGTCCTGGGAGAGAGAGGCCCGGGTAAGTTGAAGACTTAGTGTTTGTTAAGTTATAATATTTTATTTTCTTTACAGCTTTTTTTTTGTTTATGGTTTATGAATAGTATTACGATGAATATGTTTGACAAGTATATTAAAATTATCTTTCCATTGGTTTATAGATTCGAGATGGTTCGAGGCCGTGTGAGGAGACAAGCTGTTGTTTATATAATATTAAAACTGTTGTCTTGTTTGTTGAATGAATTGGAAATAATATTATTTATTTCTATTTATCTCAGGAATTGCCGGGGTGGAGAGAGAAGGGAATGGTGGTTAGTTTTTTCAGGTGGAGACGAAGCTGATAGTTAAATTATTATTGAAGTTTTAGGAACTGGGATGGTAATGGTGGTGTTCCCAGACTTTGTTTGTAGAGGTGGCATGCTCCGCAACGGGAGTGAAGAAGCTGGAGGAGCTCCCTACCGTAGGCGTTTGAGGCTGCACCGGTTGTGAAGACATACAGATGGCATGCTCCGCTACGGGAGTGAAGAAGCTGGAGGAGCTCCCTGCCGTAGCGTTTGAGGCTGCAACCGGTTGTGAAGACATACAGAGGGAAGGTCCCGGCTACGTTTGTCTAGCCGTGGAGCCAGACCCAGGTTGGGGTCGTTGACGTCGTCCCTGGTGAACTACAGGGGAGAGAGGCGACGAGGAAAGACTTGGGAGAATCTTTCGGTGGATTTTAAGCTGAGTGAAAAACCTTTTAAGACTATCCCCATTCTTTTCTGTTCTACACCTCGGAATTCTGAGTGTAGAAATTTCTTAGTAATTCAATAAAGAAGGGGTGGTATTTTTTTTCAAAAGTCTAAGTGTTATATCCCTGGGTAAGAACGCGTATGGAGTAAGATTGTGTGTGATGTGAGATATTTATTTCTGTCTCGTCTGTGCTTTACAAATAAACAAGTGGGGTAACGTTTGCTCCCATAAAAAAACCTAACACAGAGTAACTTTTATTCAAGACTGGCACAGCCTTTAAACTTGAATAAAGTCAGACAAATCTTTGCCAAGTCATTACTATGAAGACAGTTCAGTTGTTGACCTGCCGCTTGTCCCCCCCCCCCCCCCCCCCCCCCCCCGCACTATTAGATTGTTCGTCTATGTATTTGTCTGACTTTATTCAAGTTTAAAAGGCTGTGCCAGTCTTGAATAAAAGTTGCTCTGTGTTAGGTTTCTTATGGAGCAAACGTTTATTGTTTATTGTTTACTGTTCCCTGTCTCATTTCATTTCCAATATAGTAGACGGGAAAACAGTAGAAAGTTAAGATTAATGTCCTGGACAAGCCACTAGCCCTTACGGTCTAGTTGTCACTTGTTACCCCATAAGATAACGCTATATGGGTACGGCTACTGTCACAATTTTGTCTTGCAAGTGGGAGTGTTTTACGTTCTGATAATGTTTGTTCGGATCACTCATTACTCCCCCGGCTCGTTACTCCCCCGTTAGGGTTAGGGTTAGGGTTAGGATAGGGTTAGGGTTAGGGATAGGGTTAGGGTTAGGGTTAGGGATAGGGTTAGGGTTAGGGATAGGGTTAGGGTTAGGGATAGGGATAGGGTTAGGGTTAGGGATAGGGTTGGGATAGGGTTTAGGGATAGGGTTAGGGATAGGGTTAGGGTTAGTGGATAGGGTTAGGGTTAGGTTATGGATAGGGTTAGGGTTAGGGTTAGGCGAGCCGGGGAGTAACGAGCCGGGGGAGTAACGAGCCGGGGGAGTAACGAGCCGGTTCCATGTTTGTTTTCCCTTTCTTAACAGTAATGATCAAGTGATAAATCTTGAATCATCATCATCATCATCATCATCGTCATCATTTTGATTGTCATCATCATCATCGTCATCATCATCGTCGTCGTCATCATCATCATCGTTATCATCGTCATCATCACAACGATGACAAACAGCATCACTGTCATCATGATCAGCAGCAGCATCAGCAGCTGGAGTCGCAGCAGCAGCAGCAGCAGTAGAAGCAGCCCCTGCAGCAGCATAATGATAACGAGATGATGATTTGGTAGCTCTAATGACAATGATAACAAACTAATAATAATAATGTGTGCATCATTCTCACATTGGAACTGACAGAGTTGTTGTTGCTTCTGCCGCTGTCCCAGACGGTCCAGAGTTTTGAGAGTGCAGCTGATTTGGAGTGTTAGTGACACCCACACCGCCAAAAGACGTAGACAAAATATTAACAAGACAAAACACGGTGCGTGTCGACCTCTGAGGTCTTCTTCAGGAAAGATACAAAACACACAGGACAACGAGCAAACACTTACCTTCATTCAATTCGGCGCAAGAGAGGCGTTGAATGAAACACACAACACATACACGCACACACACACACACACACACACACACACACACCACACACACACCACACACCACACCACACACACACACACACACACACACACACACACACACACACACAACACGCACGCACGCACGCACGCACGCATGCACGCGCGCGCGCGCGGGCACACACACACACACGCACACACACACACACACACACACAAACACACACACGCATGCACGCACGCACACACACACACGCACACACACATAACACACGCACACACACACACACACACACACACACACACACACACACACACACACATACACACACATACACACACAACACACACACACACACACACACACACACACACACACACACACACACACACACACACACCGCGCGCAGCGCCACACACACACACACACACACACACACACACACACACACACACACACACTGCAATGGATACTTATTTCTTTAACTCCTTCTTTACCTCGTATTCACAGCTGCTTTCGTTTAAAATATGTAAAAACGTCAATTGAAATAGTGTTCCATGTTAGGGATTTTCTTTTCACCCAACTTGACTCTTTACCCATCGTTTCCTTGTCTGTGTTAATACATTTTGTTATGTTGCTGTACAGTCATTGTGAGTCTGTTTAATCATATCTTTATGTACTAGTTTCTTTCTAATCTCA
>CM031597.1:40490934-40510934 GCA_018398815.1 Conus ventricosus | reverse complement strand
ATGACTGCAAGAAATATTGAATTATAAACAAAGCTTGCTCTTATGTCTTAGATTGACGAAATAGGGGGAAATAAGCATTCATATCTGCAGTGGTAGATGATTCTGCCTAACTAACAGTATGTGCTTGAGTGGGTGAATGGAGAAAAATAAAATAAATGCTTCTAAAAATGAGCCTTCAGCAAGCTTATAGTCTCCAAGGGGGAGACATCCTCCAATAGGGAGGGAAACTCACTAACATATAACTCCTGGTCATATACCGATATTTCGAAACCTTGTTGTTTCTCCTCAGTGACCGCGGAAAGTGGTAATTTGACTCCTCTGCCTTTTCAGTTTTAAGAAGAATGCAATCCCAGAAAAGGCTGGTGTGCAATATCGTAGTATATTTGTTGAATTTTCAAAAAACCAACCAAAGGTGCCACCTAAGAAGCAAAAGAAAATCATGAAAGAGCAAAACAAGCTACATTTTCTTGTGAAAAGTAAAAAATATAAAAAGATATCCTCTTAAGACACAAGTGCTGAGGGTCAGTTCTTGGAATGAATCCGCAAGGGACAAAAATACAACAAACTAATAAATTCCAAGGATAAGTACCGCGCACCGTTCCAGCAACTTACAGAGCAGCTTGGTGTTGCAATGACTGCAAGAAATATTGAATTATAAACAAAGCTTGCTCTTATGTCTTAGATTGACAAAATAGGGGGAAATAAGCATTCATATCTGCAGTGGTAGATGATTCTGCCTAACTAACAGTATGTGCTTGATGATTTTGATAGTGCTCGATCCCTTGGGGAGCAACATTTGTTAAATAGGTTTTTAAAAATAGAATCTACAAATTTGTTTCGAGCGCGTTGCGCTGTTATCAGGATGGTATATGTATATATATATTAACACATGCACGCACACATCCTCCCACCCCACCCCCACCCCCACCATCCCCGATACACACACACACACACACACACACACACACACCACCACCAATACAGAATCGCATGCACACACCCCGCCAAAACACACACACTCACACACTCTGTCTCTGTCTCTCTCTCTCTCTCTCTCGTCTCTCTCTCTCTCTCTCCTCTCTCTCTCTCTCTCACAAACAGACACACACACACACACACACACACACAACACACACACACACACACACACACACACACACACACACACACAGAGGCGCGCACATCACCACCACTTACCACCATCATGCATGCAATATTAACAACACACTTAAATAAACGCACCAACTGTAAAACAGAACGCTCCAAGAAAAGCTCGAAGTTAAGTACAGAAAAAAGAAAACAATAACAATAGTACCATTCAAAAGATCAATAATGCTGCAAAATGTATAATTACTTAAACTGTAAAAGCATCCTGCAGAGTTATATACAAATCAAGAATAAAAGATTTACTGCTAAGTAAGATGTTTAAAGTAGAGAGAGAGAGAGAGAGGAAGAGAGAGAGAGAGAGAGAGAGAGAGAGAGAGAGAGAGAGAGAGAGAGAGAGAGAGAAGAGAACTGAAGGGAGATCATTCATAGGGGTGTGAAAAATTGGAAACAGACTTGTATGAACATTTTAACTATAAAAACATAACATTCCATATTAAACGAAGGACGGAATAAAAGAGCACAAAATTTCAATGCCAAGAAAATATATCACAAAAAGTATGATTGTTTAAACAGTTAAAAGAATACAATCAAGTAAATATATTTGTAGTAAAAAATGGCTTGGATGGGGTGGGGGTGGGTCCTTACACACACACACACACACACACACACACACACACACACACACACACACATATAATATAATATATAATATTATATATATATATATATATATATAATAAACTAACAAATACAAATGATGATGATGATGATGATGATGATGATAGATGATGATGATGAAATTGCTTTTAAATCTCTTATTTGTTGTTTGCTCATGCCATCGGATTTCCCTCAAACATTTTTCAAGGGGCACATTCGTCTTTGCTGTGGGTTGTTTTACATCACGAAGTTCATACAGTACACAGAATTCATTCATTTGTCTCAAAGATTGCCACGTGAGGCGTACGAAACAGTCACAACAGACCCGTCTTTGGCAAAACTCGAGTTACAAGCCAAGTAATCTGCTGGTCAATGACTGGGGGCATTTCTTATTTTGCCACCATTCTATTTCAACCTTGTTCTTTAGTATATGGTCACAAATTTGGGATGTAACGATGTGAATATTTCATAATTTGTTTCTGGTAGCCTAACGCAGGAAGAAACTGGAACTTGACCGGTCAAGGGTAGGAGGGGGAAGGCTGAAAGCATATTTTTATTTATTAAAACAACAGTAGTGGCCAGAGATGGCATTCTCAGATTACGAACGTTGCATAATAGGCAGTCAAAGCAGGCCTTATAGTGTTAAACTATCTAAAATATTTCATGACAAAAAGCATAAATTGGTAACTAAAAACGTTTTTCTTTTCACATATAGAAAATGCTTTCAAGTTCAAACTTAGGTATTTTACACACATGGAGGGAAGTTCAACGGACAGTGTCAGGCCCACATAAAAGTCAAAACGCCGACTCCTTGACCACAGCATTTCCACCAACATCTCCATCTCAGCGTCTGTGTTGAAGCTGACCAGGTAGCCCCCTTTCCGGGCACATTCCACCCTGACGTCATCATAGGTGACAGGACGGTCAGGGTGACCCAGCAGGTAACATCTTCCCTCCAGCAGGAAGCCTCCATGCCCACAGGACTGATGGACACACCTGTCTTCATCCTGCCCCGACACACACTCCGTTCTGAGGTTGCAGGCCAGGTGGGGTTTAAACTCCGTCCAGTGAGCCACTGAACAGTTCCACAGTCCTCCTGAATCCTTCTGTGGAATGTCTGGGGTCTGAGCACACACACACACACACACACACACACACACACACACACACACACACACACACACACACACACACACACACACACACACACACACACACACATACACACTCACACACCCACGTAAGCGCAGGCGCACGCATGCAAACACACATACACACACACACACATGTGCACATACACACCAAACCACACCACACCACATCACACAACACCACACCACACCGAACACACACACACACACACACACACACACACACACACACACACACACCACACACACACACACACACACACACACACACACACACACGAAGGAGGAGTGGAGTAGATGGTTCATTGTCTCTGTTATATTTCATCAATATACAGTTAACATCAAGCCGTTGTCAGCCTCAAAAGACTCTTGTCAGTTCGTATGTTACAATGATCGATTCTACTGAGTTTTCAATAGGCATAATATTGAAACTCAAGTTTTCAACAGGCATGATAGTGAAACTCAAAGTGCCAAGAAACTTCTAATTTTCATTTCCAGATGAAACTTGAAAGGATTCTAAATTTACTCGGAAAAGCACACATGGAGTTAGCGAGAGAAAATGTGTAAATTGAGATGGGTGTTCCAGCGCATGTCGCCCCCCCCCCTCCCCTCCCCCACCCCCTCCCCTACTCCCACACCCCGTTTTCTCATTCTTCTCATATTAGACCTTTTTGTTTGCATGTTCTTCTTCTTAATTTCGCCGGTTGTCTCACAGATAGCTTAAAACAAAACATAATCTTAAAGCTCCTTTGTCTTTATATAACCGGTTGGTTTGTCTCAGAGATAGCTTAAAACAGCATCATCTTAAAGTTCAATGAAATGGGAAAAAGGCTGCAGTTCAAGGATGATCTCACAAAAATATACATTAAGACATATATTTCCACCCCAAACTGGCATACTCTGATATGTATTAATATTGATAGAATGTTCGGTCTCAATGTCATACTAAAAACGATAACACTTTGATAGCTTTCAAATGACAACAAAAACAATGCTTTGAGCTCTAATTCATACCAAAAATTGATTAAACCTCTGTTTAAACGAATTATTCTCTTGCATAAGAATGTCATGAGAATTAGCGCATTCTGTTTGCCTAGAGCTTGTAACGGGGAATGGCAGCTACATTCACCTTGTCAATCACGAGTCAATTCAAAATTCATGGTAATCAGCTATACACGTAGATGGGTTTAAAGAAAATCATACAAAAATGGGAGACAGGTATGTAATCTAAATTTTGTGGCATGCTCTTTGTCTTTATTTGGCCGGTTTGTCTCGCAGTTAGCTTAAAACAACACCATCTCAATCCTCCTGTGTACTTATTTGGCCCACAGACCTAGATCCATCAAACAAAGAGGCAGTGAGGGGGAAGGCTGGGGAGGCGGTTGGCTAGTCTATGTGGTTAATTAGTATATGAAATATGGGAGAGACGAGCGTTCACGCTGAACTCGGCAGGATGTTGTGGTGTGTGTGTGTGTGTGTGTGTGTGTGTGTGTGTGTGTGTGTGTTGTGTGTGTGTGTGTGTTTCTACTGCTCTGACCAAAGATCTTATTCTACTGATTTCTAATTTTAACAAATTTACTTAAACTTTTCTCAGGATTTGCTTATATCTTGCTTTCAAAGAACATCTATGCGTTGTCCCCCCACTTTTGCGTGCGTTTGTACTGTGTATTAATATCTTTTGTTCGTTTTTGCATGTAGTTAGTCTTTACATCATGATATTGTGTTGCAAGACGGCGTCGGAGTATGAAGGTGAGCACACTTTGATTGTTTTTTTTTATATTAACAATGAGCTTCCAGCTTTCGAGAAGAAAAAAATCACTTACGAACTATGAGCCACTGCAGAAAAAGTTTGTGCACACATTGGTACGGATAGAGCTCAGCGCATAGGCTTACTATGGAGCTTAGCTTCTGACAGCCTCATTTTTATTCAACGCCTATCTTGCGCGGAAATGATTAAAGATAAGTGATTGCTCGTTCGCTTTCGTTGTCCTGTCTGTTTTGTATCTTGCGTGAAGAAGACCTAAGAGGTCGAAACGTGTCGTGTTTTGTTTTGTGATTCGTTTGTGCACTTTTTTTTGGTGGGGGGGGGGGGGGGTGGGGGGAGGGGGCGGTTTGCTTACATTTATTGAACATTTAATGTGGAGGATTTATCCTGGCAAAGATGCCAGCAGAGAGAAACTGTTAATGCAACGTTGTTGTTTTTTTTTCTCTGTGACACAATTCAACGTGAAAAGCCACAATCCGTTTCTTGTCAGCGAGCTAAACAGCTGTGTGTCAAGTGAAGAGAGAGAGAGAGAGAGAGAGAGAGAGAGAGAGAGAGAGAGAGAGAGAGAGAGAGACAGAGACAGAGACAGAGACAGAGACAGACAGACAGAGACAGAGACAGAGACGGTGAAATTTAATGTGGGGCCATCGGTCCATACACATTCATCCGGTGACATCAATGAACAGCGATTATGCAAAATGCAACATCGAGGGGGAAAAAGTGAAGAGTTAACGGAAGAAAAACCAAAAGTTAATTTATAAAATTTGTCATCGCTCCTTGGTTTACCCCCCCCCCCCCCCCCCCCTTTCTGCAGAATTGTAATATCCTATAAACAAGGCCTTTTCTCCCCCTCTCCCCCCTTTTTTTCATTATAATTATGTTAACAGACTCAAGGTGGGCCTACAAAGCAAACTGAGTCTTCATATCTATGGAGCCGTGTACTTAATGATATGTCATGAAAGATCAGTATTCAAATCTAGAGCAGCCAACATAAGTCAACAATGAACATCAGCTAACAACTTACGACAATTGACTTAATCACAATGAACTAGCAACAAGGGCCGCGTCATACAGCAACATGTCACTGACATGCAACAATTCTACAATTGACTTAATACAATGAACTACAAAAGGCCGCGTCATACAGCAACATAGGCAGACAAACAAACAATGACAAAATCTCATAATGTCGTGATTGCGTACGCCATTGGCAACCATCAGGAGTGGTCAGTCCATGCTGCAGCAACAAAGCTGGCAAAAGAAACATCAACAATTAACCCCTAGCCATATGGACTCGTCCAATGCTGATGAGCACAGCCCACGAAAGAACTTGCACGGCAAACCAACAACAGATTCCACATGTACATAAAAAGCATCACTACACACAGCACACTCTGTATGCAATTTGCTGCATGTATACATATGGAACATAATTGTACACAGTGTGTTCTGTATACCGTACGGTCGTTATTATATAGTATAGTGGTTCAAATACTAAGTTATATGAGCTGGTTACGTCTATTCATCGCATGATGGATAAATATACCGGTGTCTCTTATCACCTCCTCCTTAGCTCCTTAGCAGATTTCAAAAGGCCGAGTGATGATCTCGTTTAATATGCTTTAAGATATATTTTTGCCTTAGCTCATTGTAGGTTGGACATTTCATTAAGAAATGTCGTTCCGTCTCTTCTTCTTTGCAAAAAGGACACTTCGTATTTGGGTTCATTTCTGTATAGTTTCTATTACAGTTAAGATTGTTAGCGCCAAGGCGGAGTCTTGCGGTTGCCTGACGGAATTTCGTAACTGTAATTTCCTCCAGATATTTTTCGCATTGAAATGTGTTTTTGAAAGTAAAATAGGTCTGACAACGGTTACTCATTTCGCATTTCTCATGCAATTGTTGTATGTAAATATCTCTCATCCATAGTTTGAGCTGCCTAAAATGCATTTACATACGGGGTTCCTTGGTTGATCCAGACTTCTGAGAAGCCGTTTTCATCTAGTATTCTTTTTATTTGCATCGCCCAGCTGCCTCTTTTCGTGTGTTCTGTTTTTTTCACGTTCACACGCTTGTCGGGTATTCTGTCGTCATCCATGTCTAGTATTTTAAACCAGTATTTAACAGCTCTCGTGGCACTATCTATATATAGGGGAAACCTACCCAGTTCCCCATATATTAGACAGTTAGGTATTTGTTTCTTTTCTTTACTCCTGAACATTTTTTACAAGCCATCATATGAACTCCTTCAATGACGTTATAAGGGTTGTACCCCATATTTCAGCTCCATACATGAGAGTAGGAGTCACCTGTGCTTCTATTAATTTGAAATATATGTTGAGATCTAATTGTCCAAGCGCGTACATGGTTTTCTGTATTTGAAAGATTTTTCTCTTAGCCTTCCCCACATATTCCGCTAGGGCTATGTCCACTGATAATTTAGTAGTTAGTGTGTAGCCTAGGTATCTATAGTTGTTAACGACTTCAACTATCTCACTTTTATAATACCATTTTTCTCTTCTTCCAAAAAATCCCCCTTTCCTAAAAACGACGATCTTAGTTTTTTGTAAATTAATTGTCAGCCCTAAGTTGTCTGATGTTTGTCCTAGTATATTCAGTAGATGTTGTAGGCCTGCAGGGGTCTGTGAAAATATTGCTAAATCATCAGCAAACATTAATAGTTTAATTTCTGGGGTTCCTAGTAAAAACTGGTAGCCCTGGCGTCCCTGAGTGTTTAATCTATTTGCTACTTTCGGAGATAAGTAGGGAGAATATTAAGGGGGGCATTAAACAGCCTTGTTTTAACCCCAATGGACAGTCTAATAGTACTGATGTTTCTGCTCCATACCTTATTCGACCTTGTATTACCTTATATTGCTTTTAGCATCTTAAGCAATTTGGTTGAAAGCCTGATGTTCTTCAAAATGTCCCAGAGTCTATCCCTTCTTACAGTGTCGAAAGCGTTTTGATAATCAATAAAGGCTACATACATTTTTTTTCCTACGGTTACCATATAAACAGTTAGAAATCATCTGTGTTAAAGCAAAAATGTGATCTGTAGTTGCATAATTTCTCCTAAAACCTGCTTGCTCCCTGTTATTTTATTGTTCTCCTCTGCCCATTTATACAATCTGCTTGTTAAAATGAAGGTAAATAATTTACTGGTCATACTTAAGACAGAAATACCTCCATAATTTCCTGGTAGGTTAATGTTACCTTTTTTGTGGATCGGAACTATTGTGGACTTTGCCCATTCAATCGGGAAATGACACTTGTTATAAATAGTATTAAATAATAGGGTTAAATAGGGTGTAATTTTGTTAGATATTACCTTGAGAAATTCAGGTGATATCTGGTCCGCGCCAGCTGCCTTCCATGCCTTCATTTTTCTTATCGCGATGTGCACTTCTTCTTCGGTTATATCTCTATCTAATTCTACTATTAGGATTATCTCATCAGGACGGTCATCCGAATCCCCCACACTTCTCTCCCCAACTACCTCTAGGTTGTCTGGATTCAGTACTCTATTAAAGTGTTCTTCCCACTGCTTGTCTTGTCTTATGGACCCCTTAATTGTTTTCCAGAATTTGCACTATCCTTTCTATGGTCCATAAGATTTTGGTAAACCTGTAAAGTTTTTTCTTCTCTCTTATTGTGTCCTTATATAGCGTTCTTTTGTTGGTACATTCATTTAGCAAAGTCTCATATCTTTGTGGATTTCTATTTCTATCCATAATTCTAAGCCTATTAAGGGCATTTCTCGCGTCCTTCTTAAGTTGTAACACTGTTGGTCGAACCATGCATTTTTTGTTCTATACTCCCCACCTACGCCTATCCTTTTATTCACGAGTTCCCCAGCTTCTTTGAGCAACTCAATAAAGTTGTTGATGTTTGTATCAATGTCCTCATTTATATTTTCACATAATTCTGATAGTCTCGCATTGGTGCTCTCCTCTTTGAAAAAAGCCTTATACTGCTCTGCCTTTCCCGCGTTCCATATTATCTTATTTGTATAATATCTTTCTTTTACTTTAATCTCTTCTTTCTTAGTCTGGCCTAATTCGATCGTGATGGGTAAGTGGTCTGATTCAATTCTGCTTTCTATTTGGAAATCTTTGACCAAACCAAGGATATCAGGGGAACAAAGATAATGATCTACCACACTGTTGCCTCTACCCGAAAGAAAAGTGTAGGAAAAATCAAAATTCGGTTCTTTCAGCCAGTGAATCGGTAAAAGATTAAAGCATGTACACAACTAATGAGTTGTTTTTTCCGAATCCGTTAATGTGTGTATCTTGTGACTCTCTATGAAATATATAGGTGTCAGGATCCTCATCTATTCCATCATTGTCATCTGCGGTCTCAAAGGACCAGTCGCTTATTCTTGAATTCAAGTCACCACCAATTAAATAATAGTAATCTTTGCCTTGTTCTATTTTGGAGGCGAGCAATGCTTCTACTTTGTCTAGTGAACAATCATAGTCCTTATCCGTATAGTAAGGACTCTCTGCAGGGTGTACATATAGTGTAATGAAGAGAATATCTTTATCACTATTCCATATGCCTTTGTTGAATTCCAGGCATAAACAGTGATCGAAATCAAATGTCAATACCCTAATTTTCTTCTCTGATGATTTTCTGAATAGTAATAATAGACCACCTGATGCCCTCCCCTGTCTTATGCTTCTTATAGCAGCAACTTGTTTGCATACATAATCAGGAAACTTTATATTGTGCTCGAAATCAAACAGCAAAAAAGTCTCAGACATGCAAATTACATCAAAACAACGCAAGTATGCTATTAGCTCTTCTTCGCTTAATTTTGTTAGGAGGCCGCCTATGTTCCAGCATATACAGTTTATTTTGGTCCCGTTCTGGGCTCCGCTATTTTGATTCTCTTGTCTAAATATTCTCTGACATCCTCTACCCCTAATCCGTTTACTCCCTTTGTCAGACTTCCTTTATCTGCTTCACTATATTGGTTTCTTGATTGGTTCTCTCCCCCTACCGAGCCCCTCCTTTCTCTACCGTCATCTGGTTGGTTCTCTCCCCCTACCCCACCCCTCCTCTCTCTACCGTCATCTGGTTTTTGGTCTGGCTTGTTACTTGTCTTTGAAAGTGCAGAGACCAGGCCGAGATGTCACTTGTTGGTGTCTCTTCTCCCTGACCCTTTTTTCTGAGTTGCTTTTTGTGCTATTGTCTGTGGCCCTTAGAAGATAGTTTAATGTTCTCCCCCCCCCCCCCCCCTCCCAAAAGACTTGTTTCATTCTTTGGCTCTGTCTTTTTCCTGCCCCTTCCCTCAGTCCTCCTCTTCTGCTTGGCCTAGTGGCCTCATTCCTGTTTTCTGCTGGAGCATAAGTTGTCTCCCCACCCTGGTGGCAACTAGTTGCCTCTATTACATCGTCATTTCCCCTCATGGGTTCTTTCATGGGATGTGGTTGCGTACCGGCTAAGTCCTTTTCAGGGGAACCCGCACTTACAGCCATTGCCTCCGCCTCCTCATCTTCAACATTGCCATCAACTGATAAGAGACAGAGACAAGACTCAAGACTCAAATGTTTTATTCTTAAAGGCCATAGCCCCTTAAAATGGGGATGCACATCATAAATCATGTCGAAAATTGATCTTGGTGTTCTTTATGTTACATACATAGTTCGCTTTTTGAATGCTTTATATAAATAAATCGCTAACTTTTTAAACGTGTTTTCATTTGATGACGACATTAACAAGGTTAATTTGAAAAGGCATGGATTATTGAAGTACTTTCTTGAGATGAACTCCTGCCTACATTCGTCTAGTACTGGACAAGCCAATACAAAATGAACTTCATCCTCTTTTGCATTTCGAAACAAAGGACAGATAAAATTTCCACTACATGACTGTCTATAACGAAAGTAATGGGAAAAGAGATCGGAAACACCAAATCTAAACTAAGAGCCATGATGCGTTTTAAATGTTTGTCCATTTTCATTTATATATATATACAGTTAAACATCGCAGATTACTAATCGTTCTATATAATTCAAATCTGTCACTGTTCTGTACATGACAATTCCAATTTTGCCAACTGCAATCAACGAGTCTTTCTCGGAATACCTCGGTAAAAGCCCTCATATCACCAACACCTTGGTTCATCCATACAAATGCGAAACCATATTTACACAGTTTCATTCTCACATTAGTCACCCAGTTTTTCTTACCTCTGTCGTCCAGTTCTAACAACATTCGATATGCTTTATATGGGAATCTGTGACCTTGCATCTGAGTAATTTTCAGCCAATATCGACAGAGACAGAGAGAGGACTAGCCGCCAGCGACTAAACTTGTCATTAGGAACATTCCGTTATCGTTCTCAGATGAAGAACTAACTACTGCAGCTAGGGATCTTAGTTCGCTCAAAATTGATTCTAGAACGAGACAGAGATGATAGAGAAAAATTTCTCATTGGAAAATAGGAAGGCATTTCTCTACGTAAGACTTCCGAATGCACCCGTCCAAAAACTGTGCAGATTGGCTGGTTCAAAGCTAGTCTAAAGCTAGTGTGTACCACAAAGAACAAAAAAGTTTTCAGACAGTAACTGGATGCAGAATGCCGCAACAAATCTTAAATAAATGTTAGCGAACCGCCAAGAGAAATGTGGACAAACGACTCACAAGACAAAACACGACGCGTTTCGACCTCTAAGGTCTTCTTCAGGCAAGACACAAACAAATAGGACAATGAAAATGAACGACTTTGTCACTTAGCCTGATCTCTTCAGCGCAAGGTAGGCGTTGAATCTCTTGTGACTCGTTTGTCCACGTTTCTCTTAGCGGTTCGCTAACATTTATTTAAGATTTGTTTGGATTTCCGCCTGCAGTCGTCTCACTTTGCAACTAGATCTGCAAAAACCCAGTTAAATGCAGATAGTACTTTAACGACAGACGTAGAGCAGAGGATCCTGTGTGAGGCATGTATACCCAAACACCAAGTCACGCCACGACGAACCTCACGGCAACAGATAAATCATAGAACACAACTGGAAACGTGAAGACAGTACTGTGGTTAAACTCCGAGTGGACGACAGTTATAATGACAAAATTAAAGAACCAGACAGACAGTCATATGGACCACGCTAGAAAAGAAATAAACAAAGACAAACTATGCTAAAAACTTATAGAAGGAACGGATCTGGGTCGGTAAAATGACACAATCCAAGAATTCCCTTCGGACCAGACAAACAAATGACATAAGCCAGTGGACCACACGAACTTTGACACTGACGATGACGACACTATATTTCATTAAACCTCTTCTGAAATGTATTTTTCTTCAACATAAAAATATGATGAGAATGAGCTATTCCCTTTTGCCTGGAGTTTGTGACGTGGAATGGCAGCCACATTCAGCTTGTTGATCATAAGTCAAACATAGCAACTTACCGAAGACAGCCAAACTCCTCACAATGATAGACACCAAACAACTCACCTTCTACCTTCTCCCTAAAATACACAAAAAGCAACATCCCTGGCAGACCCATTGTTTCAGCTTGTAACTGCCCTACAGAACACATTTCACAGTACTTAAACTGTCTCTCCATATACAAGGCATTTCCACATACCCCAGAGGCACAACCCACACACTTAACATGATACACTCTTGCGCCAAAGGCCCCACTTTCCAGCCCAGTCGCATCTTCACATTTGATGTCTCACTATAGGCGTCCAGCCTTCACGCTGACAGACGCTTGCACCCGATTATCCTCAAGGTGCAAGCAAGATGAAGTAGTTCCAGAACCCATGAAAGGTATTCCTAGTGTTGAGGAATCATAAATGGTCACCCTGACAGAGCCTCATATCAGGGAAGGTCAATGGATGTCCATACACGTAGGGAATACCCACACACATGAGGTCCATCAGCCTTGTGTCACCCTAGGGCCACACTGCATACACATCGAGACTGTTTAATTCAACAGTCACTTATCTCATCGGTACTCTATGAAAGCCTTAGACTTAGGACAGGTCGACTCAAAAGAGGGAGGTGACAGCAGGGGGGGGGGGGGAGCAGTGGACATTATGCTGAAAATAATGCAACTTTACGTTGTTTTCTGCATTTGTGTCGATTCTCTTTTCGTTATTGAAATGATATTGTTTTAAACTATCTGTGAGACAAACTGGGCAAATGAAGACAAAGGAGCTTTGAGAGTTTGTTGCTTTAAGCTATCGGTGAGATAAATAAAGACAAAGAATATGTCAAAAATTTAGATTACATACTTGTCTCCCATGTTTGTGTGATTTTCTTCAAACTGGTCTATGTGGGGTAATTGATATCTACAAATTCTGATTATATATGTGATCGACAAGTTGACTGTGGCTACCATTCTGCATTGCAAGCTCAAGGCAAAACCGAACAACTAATTCTCATCATATTGTCAATTTAAAAAAAGATTCATTTAGGAAGAGATTCAATAAATTTTAGTATGAAATAAACATCAGAACATTAACTGAACAATTCGAAAGAGCAGCAAAAAAAAGAAACCAAAATAGCAATAATTTTGTTCGTCATTTAATCATGATACAACACCCACACAGTTCTGGCGTTTTATCACCGCATGGAAGGAAAACACAGAACAAACGTCACCTCAGATATTCCTAGATGGTGATGGGACCACAAAAATCAAGACATTTGTGGAGAAAAGGTCTACACTACTTACACGTTTCATAGAACAAAATGATAAAAGAAATTTGGACGAAAATAAGAAATATGTGACCAAGTTATGTCAACACCCAGCTTAGACTGGAACCGATGATAAGATTACAGCACCTGAACTGGATGATGCAATAGATAAATGCACTAAGGATAGTGCTCAAGGTCCAGACGAAGAGCTGTATCCAGATATCAAACAGCTCTCGGAAGACAACAGACCCATTTCTTCAGTATCCACCAGGACAGTCTGAATAAAGTCTATGTACCAGAGGACTGTACACAGTTACCTGGAAGCGTTGCCAAAACTAGGAAAAGATCGTCAGCTAAATAACTATGCCATGCTCATTATGCAAAATATGATGCGAAAACTCATGGAATGAATAATAGAAAGAAAACTCGCACGAGACCTTGAAAGTCAACAACTCATCCCTCCCAATCATGGAGGCTACAGAACAGGTACAATTACAAATAAAAACGCGGCTGCTATTGCCTATAAAGTATATGCCTGATTCTAAAGAAAGGATGAAACACTGGCAGTCGCAAAAGACCTGGAAGATGTAAACAACAAAGTCCAGTTATCTCTTCTCATGGAGCTTTTCCTCAGCTATGGAGTCACTAGGACATTTATACAATGGACTGCTGCAGCACTTCAGGAGCAAATCGTCATCCAACGATTTGGAGAATGAATGTCTGTAATTCGTAAACGTTCTCTGGGATTACGTCAAGGTTCTCCTCTCTCCACTTTTTTAAATTTTCTTTTTTACAATGTTTACACTAAAGGTCTTGCAGACTTCAATAGAGACTGAATTGCTGTAGTGTTGACACAAGCAAATGACGACCTGATCTACAGAACATAAAAAGATGCTCAAGAAAGAACGAAATCACTTTGGTAGCAACTGAACAACATTGCTCAGTGATGCGAAAAAGCTGTATCGTCGATCAGCCCTACCCATGCCCAGACATAACTCTGCACTCTTGACAACAGCACATCTGAACAATTACGCACAACAATTTCCTTTTAATGGAATACCGATTGAATCAAATGACACCTTAGGCTATTTGGGTATAGGCATTGACAGAATGCTGACCCCTGGAGAGCCTGTTGAGAATGTTGTCCTTAAATGCGATAAGGCCTGTCTTTCATGAAAGCAATGACAACTAAAGATATTGAACAGCGCCATCTTTAACGGCTGTATTACGCAGTCGTACTCAGTGCAATTGATTATGGATTAATACTTACGACACTGACCAAGAGCAATCTTCTTAAACTAGAAAGAATACAAAATGAACCAATGTGACTGATACTGAGAACAATGACGAATACTCCAGTTAAAACTCAATATCTGCCTGACTTTCCTTAAATTTAGGCAAGACACAAGCTAGAACAGGTGAAGGTATATTTCAGAACACTTGAGATTCCACTACATGCGACAGTCAAGAAAACAAAAGGCTCTCGCTAAGACGTAGAAAATCATGGATGGGACAGGCAGAGGACAAGCTACAGCTTGTGTACCTCTTAGCAAAATTCAAAGAAACAAAGGAATGGAAAAAGTATCTAGACCACCTCAAACACCTCTACCAAATTGTCATCGCTCCAGAACTTAGAAGACTCAATCAAGAATGGCCAGAAGGCAAAACCAATACAGAAACTGAGATGCTGGTAGAAAACCTTGGCACAAAAGAAAATATTGTTCTAAAATCTGACGGTTCCATCAGCAAAGGCAATTCATATTGAAGATATGCAGTGAAGTAAAATGACCGAACTATCCAGGGAGACAATGGTGCATACAGCTTATTAAAGCCAAGTCTAACAATGGTGGTAGAAGCAGTTACACAAGGTCTCCACAAACCAGTTTAAAACTCAACAAACCATGATACTGGGTGACTTCATCAACCTACTTCAAAGGGGGAGAGTGGAGGGAAAAGCCCTGCTTGGCAAGAAGTAATGTGCAACCATCCATTGGAGAGACTCACATGGACTTAAGGAAATTAGAGAGCAGACAAACTGGAAGGTAAGGCAATGATAAAAACTGGATTACAGCTTGGCCTATCTGTTGTGATGGGAAATCTAAAGAATGACCTCAAAATATAAGATCAAAGCCACTATACCATAGACCATCCTTCAGATCTGAACATCAAGAGAAGACGTGGCTGCACATTTAGACTTAAAGGAAGAACACAGAACTTTACTAACCAAACAAATACTGGAAGTTTTCTTCTTCTTCTTCTTCTTCTTCTTTCTTCTTCTTCGTTCACTCAGACGGGAACCCCTGAGGCAATGACGAAAGCTTCTATACAGCAGAGGCTCTCCAGTGATCCATAAAGCTTTCCCCTTGTCGGTGTGTTGGCAGACCAGGTCTCTGACCTTAGCTTTTAATGTGTGGGACAGTCCTGCAGGAAGTGTTCCACTATCATCGGGGCTGTACCGCATGGGCAACTTGAAGACTCGCAAGTACTGGAATAATCTCAATGCCAACACCGCGAAGACTCCTAGAGATTGGGGCAGAGTAATATTGGGCGGAAAGACACAGACGATCAAACACACGTCAATTGAGATACGACTTTGAACATCTCATTATCCCTAGAGTGTAATGTGGACGTGTGTGCGTTTGTTGGTTTCCATCAGTGGGGCAACGCAGATATGTAAAGTGGAGAGTCCATGGAAGTGATTGTGTATTTCTGCTCTAGTAAGACAAAAACATAATATGCTAAACAATTTTTTTTAAACAAATCTGAGTGAACGTTCTCACTTTCTGGACCGGTCAAAAGCCCACACAAACACATCATGCCGATTGTTTCTGAATGTAACACATTATGTTTGTTTCCGTTACAATTTTATGGCTAACTCGATGATGATTTAAGTCCAACTTATACTGACCCTCGTTACAATGGTAAAACGTTGCCATAAAAAGTACACGACAGTTACAGATTTTCACTTACCTCATGATAGCTGTAAAACATCTTAAAGCCTTCACCCTGACAGAGAATAGGCAAAGGAGAATGTTAGAACCGTTACGAAATACATTTGACTACACACATCCATGCGCACGCACACACACACACACACACACACACACACAAACACACACACACACACACACACACACACACACACACACACACACACACACTACTTTGAAGTTAAAGCTTGTTGTTAATTACTCTCAAAACTTATTTAAAGTTGTTTTATGTGTAGATTCCAAGTCAGTTCTTACTGCAATGAAGAATTTTAGATTAAAAGTTCGACCTGAGATGGTCACTGAAATAAGTAATATAGTGCATTTCCTCTCAGTCAGAGACACTGAAATAACATTTCTTTGGGTGCCCATAATGAAAAGGTTGTTGTTCTAACAGCGATCATCAGATTCGCATTTTTAACTTTATTTCAGTGCAGGAGTACTATACTTTGGCAGAAAAAAGTACAATTTTCTAATTTTCATTTGATAGAACAAGAAACTGGGTGTTTTGGTTTACACGATGAAATGAAAAATATTCATGAAGAGTTAAGTAAGTACGATCAAAACATTTATCGTGGACAACAGATAGGTTCCTTGATCTGTAGATGGAAATCGGATTGTTTTAAAACAAAGTCTGTCAAAAATATGCATTGTATATGTGGTCATCGCATATCAACTGATCACATTATTTTGTGTAACTTTATGAAAAAATCCATTCCAAATGAATCTGTACAGTCTATTCAAAATATTTTCCTCTCAGGAAGTCAAACATATCTTTTCTTTTTCCACTTAGCTAAAAGTCCAATTGGCCAATACTTATAATAGATAACAGTCAGCAGTAAGATGAGACTGAAGAATTACATGTTTCGTGATTTTTTTTTCAATCTTTGATTAAGTGGAATTTCTACGTTTGTGTCATAGCTGTAGAAAAGTTAATTCTTTTGACACGTGCTTTGGTACCACACACACACACACACACACACACACACACACACACACACACACACACACACACACAACACACACACACACACACACATGCTCGCGCGCGTGTGTGTGCTTTGTATGATAATTTTTCTGGTGCCATTTGGGTTATTTTTAGCGGGTAATGAATGCATCTAATTACCAAAAGTAAATCAATTGTATATATGTCATTTGGCGTTTGTATTGGTACACTACAGAAACCTTAGTTTCAATGAATATAAATGAATCTTTTTGTATCTGTAAGGGACAATCGATGCTCTATTCCTCAACTGAATATTGTGCCATGGATTAACTTTGAGAAATGAACAAATTTAAAACCAATGTAAGAAACGCATCACTGAGCATACACAATTTCTTTGGAACACAAAGTAAACAACGCTTATCGCTGCCTACAAGGTTTTTGAAAGCAAAACAAAAATTTATACGGATTGAAAAATATATCCCCAAGTATTCATAAACATTTACCACCTGCATAATTATTCCATTTTGCATTCGTTTTTCTGGTGCAGCAACAATTTCACCTTTGCTATACACTGTAAAATTACTTTTTGTCATGGCTACCTTGAACTGTAGTGATGCGAAAACTGTTTCTAAACCTCTTAACTGATTTTGCAGGCCATCTATTATTTCTGATATTAATACAACGTCATCAGCTAAAAGGAGGACAAAAATATCTAAAGTACTGTGTACAAACTGAGCACCATGCCTATCGCCACATACTGCTTCTAAAGGGAATCCATAGATAAGCACAGAAAAACAGAATGCGGCTACAAACGTACCCTCGCTTAACTCCCAGCTTACTGTTTATGTAGCCTGTTAGAAACGATTCGCATTTCACTCTTGCCTTTGTAGAATTATACATGCTCAAGATATATTTATATGCTTTACCTCTGATTCTATGCTTAACCAAAATCAGCTGTAATATACACTAATGTTAACAGAGTCAAACGCTTTTTCAAAATGAGTAAACGCTACATATAATTTTTGATTTAGGCAAAACTGTGTTTGAACCAATGTAAATGTGTGATCTACAGTCGAAAATTTATGTTTAAATTCAGCTTGACATTCGCCTGTAATATTCTCTTCGTCCCATTTCTGAGGCCTTCTAATAGCGAGAGCACAACATGATTTAATGTCAGTGTTGCACACTGAAATTCCTCTGTAGTCGTCACGGTTAACTTCCCCTTTATTACATAATGGTAAATAATTGATTCGGCCCAACTTTCAGGAAACTCACTCTTGTGAAAAGGAGCATTCACAAATGTTGCAAACATTTTCATCACCAAATCGGATTTTCTAGCAGTTTTTATTATTTCAGCAACGACCCCATCTAAACCCACAACTTTACGATTTCCAAGATTACTTACTTAGGCCAATAGCTCAAGGGTGAGCATAGGCCATCGACAACATTCCGCCATCACACTCGGTTCTGGATTGCTCGCTGAATGCCTGTCCAGTTGGTCCCCTGCCTCTTCATCTCTGCCTCAGTGTCTCGCCTCCAGCTGCTGCGAGATCAGCTTCCTTTCCTTTTCCCCTGCAGTTTCCATGTCAGGGCTTGGTGTGTGGTGCTGGATGCTGACTTCCTGAGAGTGTGTCCAATCTAACCCCTTTCCTCCGCAGAATATGCTTGGCAACTGATTCTTGTCCTGCTTGTTTCCATAGATCTTCAATGTTGATCTTCTCTGGCCATCTGATTTTGAAGATGTGCCTCAGACAGGTGTTGATGAAGGTCTGAACTTTTTGCTGAATTGCCTTGGTCATTCTCCAAGTATCGCAGCCGTAGAGCAGAACCGACTTCACGTTTGGATTGAAGATACGCAATTTTATCGTGCTTCTGATCTCTCCTGAGGCCCATATGTTCTTTAGCATGATGAATGCTCCTCGCGCTTTGCCCATCCTGGCTATGATGTCTCGGTCGATGCCCACCTGCTTGTCAACTACGCTTCCAAAGTAGACAAAAGAATCTGCTTCCCTGATGGGCTCGCCTCCGACTGTGACTGGGCTGTTGTCTGTAGTGTTGATCTTCATCAGCTCAGTCTTCTTCTTGTTTATATTGAGTCCTGTTCCTGCTGATGTTGTCTCAAGGCGGATGGTCTTGTCCTGCATCTGCGTGTGACTGTGGGAGAGGAGTGCCAGGTCGTCAGCAAAGTCAAGGTCATCTAGCCGCGTCCAGAGTGTATTTCCGAGTTTGCTTAAGGCCAAAATGTTCTCTTCTTTCAATATGGGACGGGTTATCTAAATTACGATAATCATCACCATCATCATCACTCCAGTCCCCATGCCCTAGACAGTTATCAGTATGTACATTTCTTTCAATCAGTTTCTTAAGATGATGAAGCAAATTCTTCAAACTAGTATAATTTTAAGGCTGGAATTTTTTTTTTCCTAGATTTTGCGGATCGTCTCCCGAAACTATTTCTGGCTTTTAACGGAGGCGACTAATTCATCTAGCATAATTCTTTTAAATACTGTCTATTTTTCTTCAAAAGATGTGTTTACGCGCGTCTGACGTTGCAGTATTTAGCACAATGAGGTACAAATGAAGTTCGACAATATTGAATTGAATATTTTACATTCTTTTTTTTTTTACTTAGAAGACGTTCTCTATCATACCAATCGTCGACAGCTTCTTTCGATTTACCTTTATCAGTTTCTTTATACATTCAGCAGCGACTTTCACACACTGCCACAAC
>CM031597.1:40450934-40485934 GCA_018398815.1 Conus ventricosus | reverse complement strand
CAATGTTCACATGTTTTAAGTATAAGCTTTGACAATGAAATCCTTACCAAACTTGAAATACACAGATTTTCCTTCTAACTCTGTTCCAGATAAACGATGAGTCCCTGTACTGACGTTTAATTGAACGGTATAGTCCATGATGACGTCATTTACATACAGAACTATCCACAGCTCCTTCTCGTCTCTCGTATAAAATGGTAATGGGTCATATTCAGGTTCACATCCGGTCCAAATAATTCTGTCCCATAGAAAGTCATATTTGAAGAACTGCCAGTTAAATGCTTTTTTGTAAGAAACTATCACAAAATTCTTTGATGCACATGTTTGATGCACAAATTCTATAACATGAGCAGGCTTTTTTGTCAATGAATCGTTCTTCTTCATAATAACTGGTGACGTGATATGCAGTTCACAGAATGAGCTTGGATCTAGCTGGTTGGCACTTTGTGTAAAAAACACAGACACACTCGATGCTGTTATATCCATTGTCTGATTTGATGATAAGCAGGTGAAAACGTCCTTTGAATTTAATTCTACAATACCTTGCGGGTTATCAATGCCGGAAAGGGTGTTCTTGTAATCGCTTTCCTTTTTGAAGGCAGGGGTAAAACTTTTAACTGTGCTGCTGTCTGAATAAACAATACTCTTGAGTGACAGTGTCTAAATACTCTCTAAATGGGAAAAGGTAGTGACAAAATTCACTTTTTAGAATCATTTTCTGCACCTCATATTCCTATGTAGCTGAATGCCATTTCATCCTTTTTGCAACTGGTAGAGAGAGAGAGGAGAGAGAGAGAGAGAGAGAGAGAGAGAGAGAGAGAGAGAGAGAGAGAGAGAGAGAGAGAGAGAGAGAGGAGAGAGAGAGAGGAGAAGAGAGAGAGAGAGAGGAGAGAGAGGAGAGAGAGAGAGCTGCAGATGCAGATGTTTATTCGTAAAGGTCGTAGCCCTTAGAAGGGGGATACTTATAAAAGAACTTTGCATAATCCATTTCTAATCAGGAGTACAAACAAACTAAGGTATTACAGAATTTCTTCGTTTAAACCCTCTGTAAAAATACACAGCAAGCTGCTTCACTATTTTATCATTTGTCGATGACATTAACAAAATTAATCTGAATAGTGAAGGGTGCATATAGTATTTGGGTGGAATACACTGTTGTCTAAGATAACTTGGTTCTGGACATGAAAGAACAAAATGAACTTCATTTTCTTGAGATTCCTGACATAATGGACAAACAGTCACACGATCGTTTAAATGTCTGTAACGCTGTGAATGTGCATAGATGATCCGATATATCAAATCTGAACTGGTTATCATATATTTCAAATGTCTGTCAATAACCATTGACAAATACCTCGGAACACAATGCATAGGATTTATCATTCTATAAATATCAAATCTATTACTGTCTTCAACATGAGAGTTCCAACTCAGCCAACTACAATCAATCAATGTTTGCCGAAAAACACGGACAAAAGCATTTATGTCGCCAACACCCTGATTTTCCCATGCAAAACCAAATCTATATTCATACAACTTTAGCCTTACATTTGAGACCCAATTTGTCTTACCCCTTGCATCTAACTCCACGAGCATCGTAAAGGCTTTGTAAGGTAATCTGTGTGGTTCCATTTGTGTTATCCTTAACCAGTAACGAATACATTTAATCACAGATATGAAATAGATAGGATGTCGGTTAGTAAGAGAGAGAGAGAGAGAGAGAGAGAGAGAGAGAGAGAAGAGGAGAGAGAGAGAGAGAGAGAGAGAGAGAGAGAGAGAGAGAGAGAGCTCAACTCAACTCAAACTGATTTAATGTTTAGGCACATGGAGCAGATAAACATGTGGAGTTCACACAATAGTAACTACGTATGTACTAACATCTCTTCCAGAAGAAAAGGAGAAAGAAAGAGGGAAAAAGGAAAGAAAGAAAAGGAAGACCAAAACGAGACAAAAGAAATATGCAATGAAAGCAAAGTGCATGAATGGGAAAATCATTAAGAGGGTACGGAAAAAGAATCATACACATTGTGTTAAGACAGAGGTCTTCGGCCTATTTAAGTGTTATGGAGGAGAGATTGTGGTTGTATCACCTTGTTTAATACTAACCAATTGGGCATTGATCAGTGATATTCTCAGTTTGAATGCATAAAAGATAAACTTTGCAAGCTGGATTATAACATTGAAACATTCAGACTTTAGGGTAGAAAGCTTTTTGAATTTTAAAAGATCTAGATTGACTCTAGTGAGCAATTTATGTCTGAGATCATCATATGCAAGGCAGAAGGAAAAAAATGCGTTTCGTCTTCAAGGGAATGTGTACATAATGGACACAATAGTAAACGGGCATCTGAAGTATACCTATATCTGTTGCTTTTCAATTCTGTTACGCCTAGCCTAGATCATATAAACATTGCGGATATATCTTGAAATTATTCGATCAAAATACTTTCTGGTCCTAGAGCATTTTTGAAAGAGCTGTATAGATTGTATCGTGGTCTTGTTTCAATTTTTTTCTGACCATTGTTGCAAAAAGAAATCGACTTGTCTTTGCTTGAATTCACTTAGGAAAAATTTTTTACGATTTACTACCCTTGAAAGAAAAAACCCGGGGCCCAAAAAAATGTACAAAAAAATATTTTTTACATGGCAACCCCAAATTGTTTTTCCCGCTTCTACCCGAGGTCCCCAAATTTTTGATATCCCTGTTTTTGAAAAACCCTTTCTTCGGAAAAATGCCGGGACCCCCAACCAGGGGCCCCCAGGCATCCCTTAAAGTTTAGGAAATTAAGGGATAGCTTTTTCAATTCCCCCATAGACACAGAAATAGGGTGTATGTACACTTACTTTTTAAAAGAACTTTTTACATAAAATAGATGGATTTTTTTCTATTTGACAAAAATTCAGGAATCCCCCCAAATCCAGCGGCTAAAAACAACTGGAAAAGCCCTCTAGTGCAAATTTGTTTAAAGAACCCCTTTTGGGAGAGGGGAACCCCAAGTTCCACAGGGGTTCTAGATTTTCAACAAGACCTTTTGGGGTTTTGTAACTAAGTTTCCGGGGAAATATTTATACTAAAGGAGTATTAAAATTCCAGACCTAAATTTATAGGATTTAAACCCAACTTAAATTTTTAGGGAACCATAATACCCCCTGCTCATTTTTTTAAAGGGGGCCACCTTTTTGGGGAAAACTTTTTTTTCTGATTTTTCCCAAGTTAACGGGTTAAAAAACCAAAACCCCACCGGCAATGTATGCGGGTTTTTAAAGTTGTGCTGTAAAGCTATAGCCGAAAATTGATAGAAGAGCAATATCACTGCGAATTTAAAAAAAATTTAATTCGTAGGGGCCGGGGATTAAGCTGAATTCCATTAGTCCCTTTTGTCAATGCATGACCGCAAATTTCGTGTATTGGGAAAGGGAAAATTAAATGTAGGGGAAGTAAGAAAACCTTGTTTTCCAACCCTTTGGAAAACCCAACAAAAAAAACTCAGGGAAACCCTCTGAGGAGGGGTTTTACAAAAACGGTACAGGGGACCCCTTTGTTTTTTCCCCTTTTGGTAGTTTCCTTTTCTTTTTGCGATCTTTATATTTTTTTCTTCCCATGAGGTACCTTTTTTTTTCCTTAAAATTTTCTATTTTACTGTATCGGCAAAGGGGGCATAAAAAGCTGCTTCTTTCTTTTTTTGGGCACCTTTATGGGCCCAAATTTATTTTCACGCTGCAAATTAAATTTTGGGGAAAATAAATCACATCTTTTGACACAGGATGCGAAAGAGAGGAGAAAGAGAGAAAGAGGGGAGAGAGAGGGGAAGGGGAGAGGGGGAGAGAGAGAAAAAAAAGGGGAAAAGAGAGAGAGAGAGAATGGGGGGAGAAAGGGGTGTGTGGGTGGTGGGGGTGTGTGTGTGTGTGTTGTGTTTGTGTGTGTGTGTGTGTTTGTGTGTTTTGTGGGGGGTTTTGGTGTGTGTTGTGTGGGGGGTGGGGGGGGTGGGGGTTGTGGGGGTTGGGGTTGGTGGTGTGTTTTTGTGGTGGTGGTGGTGGGTGGGTGGTGTGGGGTTTTTGGGGGGTGTGTGGGGGTGTGGGGGGTTTTGTGGGGTTTGGGGGGTGTGTGTGTGTGTGTGTGTGGGGGTGTGGGGGTGGGGTTGTGGGGGTGTGGTGGGGGTGTTTTGGTGTGTTTTTGAGCGGGTGTGTTTTGTGTTGGGGGTTTTTGGGGTGCGTGGGGGTGCGGGGTGTGGGGGGGTGTTTTTGTGGGGGTGTTTTGTGTGGGGGGGTTTTGTGTGTGTGTTTTTGTGTGGGGGTGTGTGGGGTGTGGGGTAAAGGGGGGGGGGGTGTGTTTTGGGTTGGGGGGGGGGGTTTTTGTGTGGGGTTTTTGGGTGGGGTTGTGGGGGGTTGCCGTCCTTTTGGGTGCGGCCCTTTGCGGGGAAAGCGTTTTTTTGATATTTGTGTTTTGGGGGGTTGTTTTTGTGTGTGTGTGTGTGTGGTTTTGTGTGTGTGTGTGTGGGGGGGGGTGGGGTGGGTGGGGGGGGGGGGTGTGGGGTTTTTGGTGGTGTGGGTTTTGGTGTGGGGTGTGTGTGTGTGGGGGGTGTGTGTGTTTTGTGGTGGTTTTTTTTTTTGTTTTTGGGTTTTTTTTTTTTTTTTTTGTTGTTTTTTTTTTTTGTGGGGGTTAAAATTCCAAAAAGAATAAAATTTTCCCGTTTAAAAAAGGGGGGGGGGGGGGGGGTGTAGGCCCAAGGAAATAAAGGAAATTTTTACCCGTTTTTTCAACCAACCCCCCCCCCCTTTTTCCCAACACCCAAAAAAAAAAACACCCCCACCCAAAAAACCACAACACCACACAACACACACACCACACAAAACCAAAACACACAACACACCCACCACGAATTTAATTTATGTTAAAGGGAAAAATAAAATTTGTTTTAAAAAATTTTTTGAAAAAATTTTGGGTTTGGTTGTGTGTTTTTGGGTGGTTGTGTGTGTTTCCCGTTTTGGGAAAGTGGGTTGGGGTTGGGGTGTGTGTGTTGTTAAAGTGTTGGGGAAAATTTTGGGAGTTGGGGGTTGGTTGGTGTGTGGAATTAAAAATTCCAAAAAAAAACTTTTAAGTTTATTTTCTTCTCCTTTCCCTTCCTTTCCTTCCTTCCCTTTCCTTTTCCCCTTTCCTTGTTTTTTTTTTTTGGGTTAGTGTGGAGGTTTTTAAAAAAAATTAAAAATTATCAATTATCAATAAATTTATATATATTATATAATGAAGAGAGAGGAGGAGGAGAGGAGAGGAGAGAGGAAGAGAGATGGGGAAAAGGAAAAGGGCATCTAAAACCCAAATAAAATCTTATTTTATTTTCCCTTACTTTTCACGGTTTTTCCAAAAAAACCCCCACCTCCCCTTCCATTCTTTTTTTGGCACTCTTTCTTTTGGGGGGAAAAACGTTCCCTTGGTTTTTTAATTAAAAATTTTCAACCGGTTTTGGGCAATCAAAAAAAACTCCCAAAAAAAAACCCCCCCAACCAATAATATTAAATTTTCCCATTTTTGTTATTAAAAATACATATTTTAAAAATAATTTATAAAAAATTTTGGGGCCGCAAGGGGGTTTAAAATTTTCCCCTTCTATTTAAGGCTGGAAATAATAGGACAAGGCTAGGTTTTTGTTTTTTAAGGGGGGGAAAATGGGAAGGTGACATGGGGGTTTGGGGTTTTTAACAACGGGGGAAAACAAAAAAATAAATTAAAACAATGAGAATACATGAAAGGGTGTAAATGTCGGGTTTAAAACACCCAAAACAAAAAAAGGCCCAATTGCAAAAACTTTTTCCCCAAAACCCCAGGAGGGTGGTTTAAGGGGGGGTTTTTAAAAATTTTTAAAAAAAAACTTCCAGGAAATTTTGGGGAGTTTTTTTGGAATTTGGGAAAAAAAAAGGAGCAAATTTTTTAAAATTTTTACAGGTTTGGATTAAAATAATTCAAAGGAGTTGTGTTTGGGGCAAATGAAAGGAAGGAAAAGAGAATGTAAATACTTCTTCAACTCACAATCTTATTTCACTTTAACACCCGGGCTAAAAACATTCCAAAATTTCAAATTGGCCAATTTTAAAAAAAATCCAAAAAAAACAAAAACCCCAAAAATTACAAATTTTCTTTTTTAAAACCTTTTTTCCTTAATAAATTTAACTTAACCAAAATTTTTCTTCTCTAAAACAAAAATTTATTTTTACATTTTTTCCCCTTCAAAACCCCCCCCCCCAATTAAACCCAAACAAAAAATACCCCTTCCCCCCCTAAAAAAAAATTTTTAACTTCTAAAATTTTTATTTTTCCTTAATTTTTTTAAACCCCCCCACCTTTTTTCCCCAACCCCCTTTAAACAAAACCAAAATCCACCCCCTTACCCCCCCCCAAACCTTAAACCCAAAACCAAAAAACAAATTAATTTTTCCCCTCCCCCCTTTGAAAGGAAAAAATTTGGGGTAAAAGGGGGAAAACAAAAAGGTTTTCCCTCCTTTAAAAATTTATAAATTCAACAAAATCGGGAAAGGGTTTAAATGGTTGGGGGAAAAAAAAGATGTCAAAGGCCCCCCTTTTAAAGGGAAAAAAAAAACGGGCTCGCCCCGGTTGCCATGGGAAAAGGGGAAGGAAGTTATTTTCTTCGGGTAATTTTTTCCCAAAAAAACCCCCTTTTCCCCAAATTGGGGGGGTATTTTTTTGTTAAATTTCCTTTTAAATTTTCCCCAAAAAATTAAAAACCCGCCCCGAAAAATTAAACCTCTTTTTTTGGGGTTTCTGCAGAAAAAGTTGGGGCCCAAAAAACAAAAAACTTTAAACCAAGGCTTTAAGGGTTTAAACAACCTCCCAAACCCAAATTAAAAATCAAGAACAAAAAACCCGCCTTTTTGTTTTGGGTTATTTTTTTAATTAATTTTTTGGTTTATTTTTTTATTTTTAAAAAAGTTTTTTAAAATTAATAAAAACGCAAAAACCTCCCATTGATAAAAACCTTTTCTAAGGGGCCCAAAAACTTTTCAGTTCTAAATTTTAAAGGGACAAACAACTTGGGTTTCCACGGTTAGGGGGTTTTTACACCCAAAATTGAAAACATTTTCCTTTTAAAAATTCTTTAATTTTTGGTTTGGGTCCTAAACTTGAATTTTGGAAAAGTAACCCCCCCAGGGGGAAAAATGTAAAATTTGAGGTTTGCCCAAACAAAATTCCCTACCCATTTTCCTTCTTTTAAAGAACAAAAAAGTTTTTTACAAAAATTTGAAAGGTTTTTATTCCCCGGTTTAAAATTGTTAATTTTTTTGGGGGTTTTCCTTTTTAACCAAATTTTTTAAAAATTTCCCTTTGGGGGAAACCTAAATGGTTAACAAGGAGGGAAAGGGAAACCGTTTCTTTTCTTTTTTGGGAAATTTTTGAAAAATAAAAAAATTTTAAAAAATTGGGGCCTCTTTAAAGGGGGGGTTAACCCCTTTTTTTTCAAAAGCGCTTTTACTTCCCCCTTAAAAAATAAAAAATTGTTTTCCTTTTGGTTTTTTTTTAATAGGGGCCGGAAATTTTTTAAATTGGCCCGGCCCGGGGAAAAGAAAATTTTAACCCGTTTTTCCAACCCCCCGGGGGGTACCCCAAAACCCTTTAAACCCCTTTGCTTTGGGGAAAAAAACCCAAATTAGCCCTTTTGGTTCGGGGGCGGAAAAAGAACAAAAACGGGGGGGGGTTTGAAAAAATTCGGGGTTTTTTTTTGAAAAACCTTTTTTAAAAAATAATTTTTAAAAGGGAAAAATTTTTAAAATTTAAAAAGGTCCAAGGGAAAAGTTTGAAAAACCCCTTTTTTCGGGGGGAAATGATAGAAATTTCTAAGGTTTCCGTTAATTTTTTAACCCCAAAGAAAATTGAAAAATCCCCTTAAAGAAAAAGGTAATCCCCTGGGTTTTGATAGGGCTTTTGTTTTGTCCGTCATTAAAATTAAGATTTTCCCCCTTTTTTTTGGCAAAAATTTTCCCTTTTCTGGGGAAAACCCTTAAAAAACCCCCCTAATTTTTTGGGGCGTAAGAACCCCGGGTTTGGGGTTTTAATGACCATCAAAAATTTTTTAAAAAAAAAATTTTAAAAAAAGGTTTTTTTAATTTTTTAACAGAATTAAAATTTAAAGCATAAAAAAAGGGATTCGCAACCCTTTGGTTGGGAAATTATTTTCCAAAATTGATTGAAACCCCAAAATAAAAAACCCCCAAATAAAGGTTAAGGCCCCATTGATGGGGGGCCAAAAAGGGAAATTTAAAACCTTTAGGTTTACGGCCCTTAGCCAAAACCCCCCTTCTTTTTTTTCCAAAAACCAATTAAATTGGTCAATTTGAACAAAAACCCCAACCGGGAAAACCCTTTTTACCCAATTAAAAATAAAAAGGTTTAAAAGGACTGCAAAGACTTTTTTGGATCCTTAAAAATTTTCCCAAAAAAGGCCCAAACGGGGGTTTAACACATTTTTTTCGCATAAAAAAAAACTTAAAACAACCCAAAAAAACCACGAAACAACCCCCAAATAAAAACAAATAAAACGATAAACCAAAAAAAACCCCCCCGGGGGAAATTTACAAAAAATAAAAAAAACCGGGGTTTTGGGTTTTTCAAACAAATTTTTTTTGGGGGTGATTAGGAGCGCAAGACAGCCCAATCAGCATGGGTTAAATCAGTCTACGGGCCTTTAAATGCCAAAAACAATTTCTACTAATTTGGGGAAGATCCCTATTAATTTGCGGTTGATTTGCCTCTATTTTTAAAAAAAAGGTATCAAACTTCTTGCACATGCAGGTAAAAGGGTTTTACTTTTTTGTGGGCCCATGGGTTATACATGCCCCCTCTCCCCTTTAGACCCCGGGATTGGCGATACAGAATTTAACAATAAAATTTCCTTAAACCTGGATACGACCAAACTTGGGGCACAAAAAAGGGTTTAAAACCCAAAAGGCCCCGCCCCCACCATTTAAAAAAATTTTCCTACCCCTAAAGAAGGCGACCCATTTTTATAAAACCCCAAAAAAGCACCCCACAACCAAAAGCGCCCACAGCCAAAAACGGCCAAAAAGCACCCACCTTTTGGACTGCCTCGCACTGACAGTCACACTAGGGAAAAGACACCCCTTTTTGTTTTTTTAATTTTTAACGGATTCCCCATATTTTTATTTCCAAAAATTAACCAGCGGCTAACCTCCAAAAACGTCCACAGAGGGTCGGCCATAAAACCCAGCCACCTTCCCCTTTTGTAGAAAACCCCCAAATAACAACACTCCCAATTACCAGGCAGAGCATCAAGCGCTTTGGGAAACAAACTTTTAATAGTTTGCTAGATGATGTCATTTTTTCAAATAAAAATTTTTACCAGGTGAGGCGTGGGAGGCTTTTCGGGCCCCTGTTGGCGCCCCAAACCGGGTTAAAGCAAAAACGAGTGAAAGAGAAGCAAACCCAACAGCTTGTTAATATACTAACTATTGTAACCCCCCTTCTCAAAACAGAACCCTTTTTTCTTTCGGAAGGGGAGGGTTTCTAAAAGTATTTTGTTTTAAATTTTCTCTGATTCTGGTTATTTGTAAATTCTAGTTTTCCCCTCGAGAATGAAAATTTTTTTTAAAAACTGCCTCCCCTTTCATCCATTCCCCCGGTATTTTTGCTTTTTCTAACCTTTTCTTTTTGTCTAAATTTTTATAAAACCAGTTATTTTTTTCTTTTTTATCCCCCCTCCTAGCCACTAAGTTTTGCTGTGCTAAGCTTTATTTTGTTCTCTTATTAACTTTAAAAGACCTTAAAAACCTGCAAGTTCAGATTAAGCCCGGGGGGGTTTTTTTTGCGTTAAAGGATCCCCATTTTAGACTCAGACAAGGGGGAAACTTTAAAATTTTTTTCAATTTTTTTTCTAACTTCTCCTCATTTTAAAACTCTTTTCAATTTCTGCTTTTGGGTTTCCCATCTGTTCTTGGACCTAAATCTTGAAAAAGGGGTCATTTTATTTCAGTTGTTGGCAACTTCCGCTCCAATTTTTGAAAAAGCAACAGCCTCGGGCCCTTTAAAAATTTAAAATGTTTAATCCCCTTTTTGGCCCGGCAACGGGATCCTCTTTTTTAAAGGGGTTTTTTTTAAAAAACTTATTTGGGTCTGGGGGGGGGTTTGGAATTTTTTTACAAAACCCCCTTTTCCAGTTTTAAACAGAGGGGTTTGTTTTTAAATCCATCAAAAAATTAAAAAGGACTTGCCCGGGATTTTTAGCCCAAGCTTATGGAGAATGATTTAAAATTCTATTTGTTAATAGTTCTGCGCGAGATGCGCTAACTGAAGGGGGTTTTCTGTGTTCTTCAAGGAAGGGATTGAAAAACCGCTCTGCTTTTTTAAAAGTTTTTTCACGCAAGGAAGGACCTAACTGTTTAATCTGCTTAAAATAAAGGGCCCTTTGGCAGATCTCTTGTTTCTTGGGAAGGGACAGGCGCGTAAAAAATTCTTCATCCTTTAATTTTTTTTTTATATTCTTTTTTGTTTTATAAAAAATGACTCATACGGGGGGGAAACCCGATCCATACAAAAAAGGGAAAAGGAAACCCCCGCCCAAAAAAAGGAAAAGGGCCCAACTGTAATTATTTGTAAATACCCACAACGGGGCAGCCGGAAACAAGTTTTAAATAGTTAGGTTCCCCATTTTGGGCGCGGGACGTTTTTAAAATGCCAGGCACTGCAAAAACTATCATTCAAAATAGAATTACTCAGCTGATCCTAATGTTTACTGTTGTTGTTAATTTAGGAAAGGGCTATTTTTTTTTAAACCCATATAGCAATAAAAAGGGAGGGCAAGAAGTTTTGGGACTAAGCGGGGCCCAAAACTTTTTTTCCCCCTTTATTCTTTTTTGGGGGCCCCTAAAAAAGAAAAAAAAGAAAAAGTTTATGGGGGAATAAAAAGACTCAAACGGCCTAAAGCACAGAGTTGGGCGGGGGATGCAAAAGAATGATGTTAAAGATGAGGCAGTAGCAGAAAAATTTGGCAACAGATTCTGCACCCTCTGATTTTGAACTGTTAAAGAGCATAACCAATTACCAACGCACTAAAAAAAAAAACTTATTTAAAGGAACTGACTTTTAACCAGGGGTTTCGGTCTTTCTGTTGAAGACCCTGAAGCAAAATACACATTTTTTTGGGGGGGGCGAAAATCCCCTCTTGATTTTGGAGTTTTTTAAAACCCGGGGACGGCTGGAACAATTTTAAACCCCAGTAAAAAATTTTAAAAAGGGTTTTTAAAATTTTTTAAAAAAACCGTTATGCACGCCAAACAGAAAACAGAAAAAAACAAAGACACTCTTGGAACATACATCAAAATTTCAGGCTTTGAGTTTTTTAAAAGGGAAATTTTTTTTTCTTATTTACTAAAGAAAAAACCCTCCTTTTCGGGAGAGAATCGAAAGGGGGGTTTTATAACCCAAAAAATTTGGAAAAGGGGTTTTGACGGTGAAAATAAATGGTAAGTCTGATCATTTTGTATTCGGGCTGGGGTTTTTTTACCTAAACCAAAACCCCTTTTGTTTGAAATAAAAAAATTTGTTCCGGAGGGGGGCCCAAAAAAACCGGCAGTTGACGGTATGAAAAAAAAACTTCGCCTTTATGTTTTTAAGATTGAAGCAAATTGATAAGTAATATGGGCTGTGGTTAGAATTTTAGATCTACATTTGACAAAAAGATTTTTTAAGGGGAAAGGAAAGGATAGGACAAGATGGTAAAAAAAAAATTCACAAGAAAGCAGGGGCGGAGGGGGGCCCAATAAAATGCATGTTTTTATGGTTTTTGTGGGTCCCGTTAAAAAATTGAAGAAAAAAGGGGAAAAAAATAGGCCTTTTAAAAGCAGAAAAAATATTTTAATAAAAACAGATGGATAGGCCTTTTAAGTTTCTTACCAAAGATCCGCAAATGGTTTTTTTATCGCGGGTTGGGGTTACTGGGTGTGGGAAAACGGGTTTTGTACTTGGGTTTGTTTTCAAACCCAAAATACAGGTTTTATTACGAGCACATTGTTATATTTTGCACAACCATTAAGCACAACAAGTTTACAAAGAAAGGAAGTTTATTTGGACCCGAGGAGAATATATTTTTAGTTGATCCTAGCGACAAGCTAAGCGACGGTTTTGAACATTTCTATGCTATTTTTAGGGAACTGAAACACCCGTTTTTTTATTGATGACTGTTCGGCCGAAAGAGCATTGTTTAAAAAAAAAAAAGCTCTGGAAAGTTTGCCGTTTGGGTCGCCCACGCCTTAGTTTTTTGTTGGCTCTTTAACCCCAAAAAAACCCAAAGCTGTCAAAAGAAATTTCGGGGGGTCGGGAGGTTTAAATAAGTTGAAATTTTTTTACACTAAGGACAAAAAATAGTTTTTTAAGAATGTTTTTAAATGAAAATTTTAATAAGGGACAAAGGAAACGAAAAAAAAAATAAAAAGGGGTTTTTAAAACCCCTAAGCACGCTAAGCTATGCTAAAAGGATGGGCCCTCCCGGTTTAAACTTTGTTTTTTTGTAGATTGTTTTTTTATTTGGGGGCTTTCAACAAAATTTTTTTATTATAATTTTTTTTATTTTAAAAAAGAAAGGTTTGAGGGCCCCGAAAACCCAAAAACGGGGCTAGGGGTCCAAAGGGACTGCAGTAGAGCTAAAAGACCCAGGAGACACAACTGAAATTTGATTTTAATAGGGGTCCCGGAAATGTTTTTGGATTTGGAAATACACAGATGACGGGGTTATACAAACGAAAAAGAAAAAAGAAGACAAAAAAACGGGGCCCCAACATCCCCACCCTAGAAGAGAATTTAAAAAATTTAAAAGCAAACGATTTTTGGGAAGCGGAATACAAACTTCAAAAAGAGAGAATACTTGGACGTTGCCTTCCCGAAATTGACTGGAATTTAAAGTTGGGAAATACGAAGCCCCAATGTTACTTCGATAAAAAAAAAAACCCTTTTTAGAAAAAGGGTTTATGCCCGGGGCCCCCCTTTTTAGGGTTGGTTCCCGGAAAAAGAACAAAAAAAAACAGATTTGAAAAACTAGGCAGGGTTCGAATATATGCACAGGGGAAAGAATTTCCCTTTGCTGAAGTGGGGGGGGGACACCCCTCGGCTTAGAATTTACCCCCAAGCTAGAATCACTAACCCAGGCAAATTTAAAGTTTATTTTTTGCTTATTTTTTTTTACTTGAAAGGGGGGGGGCGTACTAGTTTGCCAGAACATGCCTTTTTTAGAGGCATACAAAAAAAGGCTGAAAAAATTGGGTTTTCCCTTTTAAAACTCGTTTTTGTTTTTAAAAAATCGGAGATGAAATAAACCGCCCCCCGCTCATCTGACAAGGTTTTCTGTACGGTTGACAAAGACCAAAAATAACAGTACCGACTTTTTTTCCTTAAAAAATGTTTTATTTTTTGCGTTTTACTCGTTTATGAATGTGCCAGAAGGTACTATAAATTATTAAAAAAATCAAATTTAAAAATTTTTTTTAAAAAATATTAAAATTATTAACAAAAACCTTAACCCCCAAAAAAATAAAACCACTTGGATAAAATTTTAAATTTTAAAAAAGAAATTCCAAAACCCCTTTTTAAACCCCCTTATTAAAGGCTCATCGGCCGTAGCTAGCGTAAGTGCGGGGGCTATTTTCCTTTTTAAACCAACCGGGGGTTTGGGGCGCCGGGCCCCCCCTTTTGCATTAGGGGGCGGTTTAGGGTTTTAGGCGCCCCCCTCTATGGGGTTTTAAGGGCTGTTTTAAAAAAATTAAACCCCCTTAAATACAAAAGCACAAAGCCATTGTAGCCCTAAAACATCGGCAAAACTTTGCTCATTAAGATTAAAAATAAGGGAAATCATTACGGATGAAAACCTTTCAGGGCGAAGAATTTCAGAAGCTTTTGGCGGGCGGCGATGATTAAAAGACGACAAAAAAAATTTAACTTCAAAGGAGTGGAAAAAAAGACTTTTACTTCAAAGACAGGGAAAACATGTGCAATTAAAAGAACATTTTCAAAAAAAAACATTTAAAGTTAAACCCAAAAAGGACAAAAAAATAAAATTTAAACAAAATGATTTACGACTTTCGCCCTAAAAGGGAAAATTTAAAACCGGGGTACTGAAAGGGGCCCGGCCCCCGCTTCTCTTATTGGGTTGGGGACCCCCCCCGCGGCTACTCGCCCGCAATCAATACAAATGTGCTACTGTGTAGGGCCGCCCGGCCCCCGGGCGCGTCTGCTTTAACCCCCGGGCCAGAGTTTTTCGTTGCCCATTGAGTCCGACCAGGGCATGGCAGTGAGATTTTTTTTTTCACTGTTTTTCCTTGGGGAAAAAAATTTTTTGCCAGTTAAATTGACCTAATTCTGCTTCTGAAAAATTTTTTTTCGCCGGAAAAGGCTTGAAAGGAAAAATTCCCATGCCCCGGGGCTAACCTCATTTAAAATAATGAAATCAAACAACATTTTTAAGGGCGTAGGGGCTGACCTTTGTGGTGCAATTTAAAATTAAGAAACCCAAACAACAATTTTGAGCGGGGCAGGGTAATATTTAAAAAGGAAAAATTTTAAAAACAAAATTTGGTAGGAAAATGGGGGGACTACGGGGGTTGAAGGGAATAGCAACAGAAAAGGGGGCAGATAGATTGCGTTTTTTAAAAATATTTTTGTTACAAAATTTAACAAAGATTCCCCATTCTCAATCACAGCCCCAGTTTAAGGACATAGCGAGGGGTTTTCGGAGCCAAAAATTTCCGTAGAAGCCGGCAGGTATTATTGATTTTTAATTTTCCGGGCCCCAAAAGCCCTTTCAGTGTGTGCGTTTTTGGTAGCGCCCCTTTCAGTGGGGTTATTGATCGTGGGGGGCAATGAATGTTTTGCAGATTTTAATTTTTTTTTATTTATTTAAAAAATTTTGGGTTTAAAAATGGTGCCCAACTTAGTTTTATCTGATTTTAAAAAAAATGGAAAAGAACTATTTTAAAGAAAAAAAATTTGGGAAAAAGTTAAACATTGATTTTAGTGAATTTGGTTTTTAGAATGATTTAGACAGTATAATAAAAATCATAGTAACCTTTTTTTAAAAAAAGCAATCAAAGTGATAAACATTGGGCTGTAGGATTCGAAAAAAAACAAAATACTGGGGGGGGTTATTTTAAGGTTAACGTGCCTTTTTAAGGTTGCAAGGCCCTTTGGGGGAGAAAAAAAAGCGCGTTTTTTTGTTTCTTTTTTTTAAAATTTAAATTTTTTGGGGCTTTCGTAAATATTTTGAGTTTTAAAAAAAGAGCCCCACAAACGCGCTGAGTTTTAAAAACTGCCCGGCCCGGGGCACTGGCGAAAGGGGAGTGACAAACAATTTAAACAATTGTTTAGCGGGAAATTTGTCAAGCATCATTAACCCATCGAACGTTCCTGAAAAAAGTTTGCATATGCTATCTCTAAAATTTCCCCGAGTCCCTTTTTAACGCGAACCACCAGTAAAAGTGGTTTTTTGGCCGTTTGAAATTTTTTTAAACGCCCGATGAACTACATGCCAGTCTGGGTTTTATCTAAACCCGAAAGAAGTTTTTTAGCTATCCAAAAGACTTTAACTCCGGGCGGGCCTGACTACAGCTTACACAGTTTTTAAAAAAAAACAAGTGAAAAAAGCAAAAAATTTAAGGGGGTTTTGGGGGGTCTGGAAAGGACAGTCCTTTAAACCAAATTTAAGGGCCCAAAAAAAGGGTTTTATCCAAGTTGGCAATTTCACCTTTCTCCCCCAAAAAGGGTTTGTTTTAAAACGAGCAATCTTAAACAAAAAAATCCGACAACAAAGTGTTTTATGTGGGGGTTGGGTTTTTGCGCATTTACACCCCCTTATAAAAAAAGCAAAAAAGAGTATCTAATTATGAAGCATATAAGCAAGAACTGAACTTTGATAACAAGCCCTTTTCCGAAGTAAGAAAGTATATTTTCTTTGAAAAGCAAAAAAAACCCAAAAAATGTTAAAAAGTAGGGGATTTGGGGTTTTAGAAGCCCAAACAGTCCTTTTTAAGGGTTTCTTTCCCCAAAGCTCCTACTTTAGGCGAACACTTAAAAAAACATGTATGTAGACTTTTTGGTTTTCAGATGTACAAAGAGTCATTATGGATTAATCAGAACAATAAGCTCTTATGGGTTTTTCATCAAAGAATCATGCTAAGGGAAAAGGGTTTTTTGGGGAAAAAGTTTGGTTAAATCCCCCCTATAGAAAACAGCTGCCTTCAAGAAATTTATTGTAAAAGTTTTGTAATGTGAAACCAAAAATCCTCAAAACCCCAAACCCCGGGTCTAAAAATAGTTTAAAAATGTGCCAAAAAAAGGGAGTTTAGCCCATAAAGTTTGTTTATGCGACTTTTTAATCGTCTTGGGCCCCAGTTTCAATGGCCCACAACAGCAAGAACCCAAAAAAAAAAACCTTATTAACCCACCATCAGATCTGTTCTTTTGGTTTATTGGGTTTTTGGTTTAAAATGGGGGGCACCCCACGGCCCGAGATTTATAAAGCCCAACCCCAGAATAAATAGTTTCTAGAGAGATGAAACTACTTTTGCAATCAGTTTTCCCAACCCAAATAAACTTTCAGACATTGTTTTTTCTCCTGAAAATCAAGAAAACCCCCTATGACTCCCTCTTTCCCCACTGGGTTTGGGTTTGCGGGTTAGAAAAAACACCTAACGTAAAGACGTTTACAGTGAGAACCACAAAACATTACTGGAAAGTTCGAGGGGGTGCGCACAACAAATTTTCAAACTTCAAATTAAGGGTTTATCCTAAGACATAGAAACGCCTACTTTTTTCATAACCTGCGGGGGTTTCGATTTTCATTTTATCATGCAAAAAGTGAATTCTGAATTTTAAAGGGGTTTCCTGCCTTGCGCAATCCCTTAGAAAAATACAGACTTTATCCCTTGGGGCTGTTTTTTCCTTTTAGACCTGCCCAACTTGGGTGGCAAAATTTGGGAAAAATAAAAAAGGTCTCTACAAGACTTTTTCCCAAACACTAAACAATCTTTTTCCCATTTTTTAGTGCGGGGAAAGGAGTTTACCCCCCAGAAACAGAAAACCCTGGGACAAAGGGTTTTATGAAACCGCTTCCTCCTAAAGGCGCTTTCTTGGGGGGGCCGGAAGGGGAAAGACATAACCCGACTCGGGTTTTGAATTTTTCTCCCGGGAAACCTGGACAGGGTTTCCTGTGAAACGATGGGGGACATCATGATCAGTATTTTTTTGGGTGAAAGTGTGTTTATTGGGAACGTCTTTCCAGAATTTACGAAACACATTTCAGGGAAAAATTACCCGCTTAGATCATCGCATTTCAATCCTCTGCCCCCAGGGGTTTTCTTGGGGTGCTTTCCCTTTAAAACAAAAAAACATCAAAATTGATTAATTTCTGTCTACCCCCACTTCAGATGATTGAGGGCCGGGGTAAGGGGAGGTATTTGGGATGGCCTCACATCCTTACTGCAAAGCTTAACCCAAAAATATTTAGACGACAGATCCCACAAACCATCCAACTATTTTAAAGGACTTTAGGGCCTAACAAACGGGATGGGTGGGCCATTTATCAACCCCTTCCACTGAGAAACTTTACAATTTAAAAAAAGGGCCTCCCTAATGTTAATACTGTGTAAAATATGGTTTTCACAGCTTCCATATAATCCAATAGGGGTAATTTTTGGAAGTTGACTTTTTTAAAATCCTTATGAACTACCGATCTTCACAACGATTTTCCCCCCAGGCCCCGAAAGATTTTAAAAATGGGGTCCCATTTTAACCCCCTAAACTTGTGCCCAAACTTCGCAACAAAAATAAATATGTGTGGCCCTTACAGACTGTTACAGGTTTTTCTTAAGCAGGGGTTGAAAAATGACGCGGGTTTAATTTGAATCATTTTTTTTGACCCAAAAGCCTTTTTTTTACCAAACAACAAAAAAAACCTTTAAAAAACCCCAAAACCCCTATTTCAAAAAAACCCCTTTAAAAATGAGGGGGCCCAACCCTTTTTTTTTGGCCCCAAAACCAAAAAAACCACACAACAAAAAATGTAAAATTAGTTACAAAAAAAAAACCAAAACCAAAAAAGTTTGCCTCAAACCCCAATTTTCCCCGACTTTTGAAGATTTTTTAAAGCGCCTGTTGGGATTAGATGAAGGGGAAAAAAAATGTTAAGTTAGACAAGCCAGTGTTTAATTTTTTTATTGGGATTAAAAGGGTTTTCAAAATTATTGAGGGTTTGAATTTTTTGTAAAGACTTTAAAAATTTAAAAAACTGTACCCAGAAGCAAGGGTTCTTTTTACAGACCCCCGACTCTTTTATTCCGGGGATCCCAACCCGGAAAAACTTCTAAAGGGGTTTAGAAACAGAAGGGGGTAAAAAGGGAAATGAATTTTCGGTACACCCCCCATGCACCCCCAAAAGGGCCCTCCCTTTTCTTTCCCAAAAGGAACAAGAAATATAAAATATTAAACAATAACCCCTTAACCCAAAAAAAAAGGTTTTTTGGGGGCTAAAGAAAAACCGGCCCCGCCGACTTTCTTTAAAAGGGGAAACAAGATAAAAAGGCCCAAAAATAATTATCTCAAAAACCAACCCCCCCCCCAAGCAAAGCTCCTCTGGGAAAACCAAAAATTTTCAAAAAGGAACCCCCCCACCCCAAAAAAGTAAAAAATTTTCCTTAATAAGGGAAATCAACAAACCCTCTTTAAAAAAACAAAAAAAACTTGAATCCCGGTTTTCATAATGCCCCCTGTTTTGGGCATTTTTAAAAAATTTAAAAGGGGTTTAACCTGGTTTTTACTTAACTTAAAAACCTTTTAAAAGAAACCCCTTTTTTCTTAACTTAAAACCTAAAAAAACCCAAGTACTTCGGTAATTTTAAAGAACCTAACTAGTACTTATTTAAAAACCAATAGTACTTTTTTAAGAAACCCAACAGGAACTTAAAAAAGAAATTATTTTTTTTGCATTAACTTTTAATTTACTTGCCCTTAACTTAAAAAAATACTTTCTTTTAACTAACAACTTGTTCTTATTTAGTTCTTAACTTGTACTTTATCTAGTTTTTTAAAACTATTCCCTAGAAAAGGGGGTTTCGGGAGGAGGGTTTTACTTTTTTTGCAGAAGCTGGGGCCCCTGGGGTTTGTGGGGGTTTTTTTTAACCCTTTTCTGCTAAGTAAGTGTAGGCATTTTTAGGGTAAAAAAAATCCCCCACCCAAAAAACAAAAGCAGCCAATACATAATAAAAATCGGCGTTTGGGGTGAGGGGGGTGGTAGGTTTAATTGGGGGGTTGGGGTTGGCGGGGGGGATGTTGTATTACTATTAAAAAATTTTTGTTTTGGTGATTGGTTTGCTTTTTGGGAGTCTGTTTTCCCTTCAGTAGGGTTTTCCCCCCCGCCTCAATACGTCCCGGATTTTTGTTTTAAATAAATTTTCTCACTTTTGGGGGACATTCACTTGTGGTACATTCTGTCCTTCGGAGGGCTTTGCGGATGGCCCGGGGGTCCCAAATTTTTTTTCCCGATCGTCTTTTTTTTTTTTGGTTGGGAAATTAAAAAAATTAACCCCCAATTTCAAAAAACCCCCTACCAAAAATAATTCCATTTAACCATAAAAAACCACCATTAACCAAAATTTTTTTAAAACCCTTTTAATAAACCCCCTTACCAATTACCCAAACAAAACCCCCCAAAAACCATTTTTTAAAAAAAACCCAACCCCCAAACCCAAAACCAAACAAAACCCCAAACCAAACAACCCAAAAAACCCCCCCAAAAAAACCCCCACCCCCCCCAACCCCCCCCCACACCAAACCCCCCCCCCCCAAAAAAATAAAACAAAATCCAAACCTTTAAAACCCCAATTTAAACCCCCCCCCCAAACCCCCCCCCCCAACCCCCCCCCCAAACCCCCCAAAACCCCAAAAAACCCCCAACCCCCTTAAAAAAAAACCCAAAACACCCCAAACCCCCCCTTTTAACCTTTTAAAAAACCCCCCCCCCCAAAAATTATTAATTTAAAAACCCCCCTAAACCCCCCAAAAACCCAAATAAAATTTTTTTATTTTATTTAAAAAAAATAAAAAAAAAAAAATAAAAATTTTTCAAACCCCCCTAAACCCCCTTAAACCCCCCCATATTTTCAAAAACCCTTTTTAAAATTAAACCCCCCCACCCCTAAAACCCCCCCCTTTAAAATTTTAATTAAATTTTAAATTAAAAAATTCCCAATTCCCTTTTTAAAAAATCCCCCCCAAAAATTAAACCCCAAAATATAATTTCCAAAAAAAAAATCCCCCCCAAAAAAAAAAAAAATTCAAATTAAAGATGTTTGTAGGGGCTAAAATTTTAAACATTGGCCCTTCTCCCGGGAAACAAAAATATGTTTTTAAAAATTTCTTCCCCTGAAGAGAGGAAAAGGCATAAAAAGGCCCAATTTAAAGATTTAGCTAAAGCAAAGCCGCCCTTTGAGAAAAGAACGAAATTTCCCACTTGACCCTTTTTTAATAAAAAAATTAAGGGGAAAAGGGCCATGCAGACAAAACATTTACAGACTTGATGACGCAATTTAATGAGTTTTACTTAGTGACAGGGGAAAAACCTTTCAACATCGCCGCCGCCCGAACGGGTTCCCCCCCCCCCTTTTTTGAACCATCTGAGGAACAGAAAAAAAGGGAGAGAAGGGTTTATTAAAGGTGGGTCCCCGGGAGCAATCTCTTCTCAACCCCCCTATTTTAATTTAAAAAAAATTAAAAATACAAAAAATATGAACAAACCCAAGGACAAAAATATTATTCTCCTAAAGGGTATTGGAAAAAGGGAAAAGGCCCCTATTTAAAAACTAAGTTTAAAAACCCCTGAGTGTCCGAAATCAGATTTCGAAAGACTGGCTTTCAAAACGGCAATTTGGAAAAATATATCTACCCGCCCCCAAAAAAAAATAATAAGGCCTAGATTTGTTAACCAGTTCCCAAGGGCACCCACCAGATGGACTTTCTGTATCTTCCCCATATGAAATAAGAAGAAAAAAGTTTAAGTATGCTCTGGGCAGTTTTGGAAAAATGGGGTTTTTTAAATACAAAGACGCTGAACCCTTTTAACCCCCCCCCCAAAAAGCTCAAACCCGCTTTTGGGGGTGGTTTACAACCAAAAATACATGCGAGGCCCCTTAAAGTATCCCGGATGATTCAAGTTGATGAGGGGAAAAAAGGGTTTTAAAGGGTCTGGCCAACCCCGCTTTTTTTTAAAACTCATGTTACAGTTAGGAAGGATCCAGGCAAACCCTCGACCCCAAACCCCAAAAGAAAAACTTTAAAAAGAATCTAGCCGAACGCCTGTTTACCTATCAATTCACAGAGAAATTATGGATAGAACGCGTAACACAGAATGGGTTAGGAGATTGTCGGCAGTATTACGTGCCATGAACAATGAAGAATTTAAAGCAACAGGTCTAAACCAGTAAACGCAATCAAATTAAAAAAAAATTAGCATTACTGAAGATACGCAGGGGACTCAAAAACTCTTGCCGTTTGGACTAAAAGTAAGATACTTGTATGCTCCTGGAGAGGCAGAAGGTGATGTTAGAATTAGAGCCACAGATCCTATATGGAGCATAGATGTATATGAAGTTGAAAGAATTATGAAAACAACCCCTCCCGTATATTATTTAAGAGAGACTCTCGCTTCTAAAAGGCCTGCCCCTAAAAGATCTTTTGTTCGTGAAGAGCTGCAAGTTGTCCCGCCAAACACAGTGCATGTTAGTTAAACCCTTAATTTTTATGTCCTTGGAGAGAATGTAAATATGTTTGTTCACGATCACCAAATCTTATCTAGCACGTAAGCCCCCGTTTTAAAACAACGATTGTGTCAATTTTTGGCGGTTTGCGTGTTATTTTTTTTTGTGAAACGGGTGTTAAAATTGGCCAAAATTGACATGAGATGGACGTGATTTGGATGTGAAAAGGGGGGTTTTCGTGCAAAATAAGATTGGTGAGCTTGAACGAACATATTTACATTCTCTGAAGGAGTTACTCAGCTAAGACAGGATCCATGGCCCACATCGGTCATGATGGGGCCTAGGAGCAAGCACTGGTGAGAAAGTCGCGGTGTCTTTGCTTTCTTTCATACGTTAACCATGGCCACCACCTCATTCGTGTTTCCTATGAACACTGATGGAATCTGTCAGTCTCAGGAGCCTATGGGATTCGTGCACTAACTGTTAAGGTCCAGCATAGCAGCATCCCCTGCTGTGGCTGGGGGCGCCTGTCTGAGATAAGCTGCCGCAGCCACACCGTTAAAAGACGAAAGTAGGCGATCTGCACTTTTCTGACACCGCCTGGCAGCTGCGTCCCAGTGGAGAAGGCCTTTAGATCATATTTACAGGTGTTCTTGACGTGAAGCTCAGCCCTTCCAGTTTGTCTCTTTCCCTCAGCTAGTTTCCAATATAGGAGGTCCTGTACTTGCTGAAATTCCTGTAATGAAATACATGTTTCGGTCAAAATAAATACTCATTCATGAACTATTGTTTACCTTCATTGCACAGACTGTTGGACATCCTAACGGTCATGATACTTGATAAAATGAAACAGGAAGGTGTTGTTCTAGTGGGAGGGGCTTTTTGTAAGGTGAGGGGAGGCAAACGGGAAAAGGAAGAAGGGGGTGTTAGGACGAGAGTGGTGAGGATAGGAGGGTTGTTGTGATTATGCTATAAGAGAAGGAAAACTTCGGGTTTGGGACATCGGGGAGATAAATATCTTTAATCTCTCAGTACAAAAAAAGTGTTCTTTACCATATGGATGGAGGGAGATGGTACGAAGGCAGGTTAAGGGGGTGAGTGTGGATGGGACAGAAAAAGAATGAAAAAGGATGAGAATCTGAGTGGGATAATTCCCATCGAATATCTGTGATATTACCTACAACCATATTCCATCTGTAGTAGATTTCGGTTAAAATGTATCGCATCACGCTGCAGAAAGTCATAGAACAAATGAATAGTTGACTCCGAGCATTGTATGTATGTCTGATCTTCGTCAAGTTAGTGTGTTCTTATACTCTTGTGCTACTTCATTTTGGCGACGAGGATGGGATCCTTTGGAAAACTGAACGACTTTGTCGGGGGGAGGGGGGGGGAGAGGAGAAAATTGGGGTCAGTACATCGAGAAAATGGAACATTACTTCGTGGCAAATGACATTGACAGTGCTGGCAAGAAACGAGCCATTCTGCTGAGTGCGTGTGGTGGGGCTATGTATAAACTGATGTGTGATCTGTTTTCACCAGACAAACCCAGTGATAAAATTTTTGTCCAACTGAAGAAAGCTGTTCAAAATTATTTGCAGCCTAAACCATCAGACATAGTGCAAAGATTTAAGTTCCACACGCGTGTACGTCAGAATTATGAACGTGTATCAACTTTTGTCACGCAGTCACGCCATTTGTCGAAAGACTGCGATTTTGGTACGTCATTAAATAATATGCTACGTGATAGGTTGGTCTGTGACATAAACAATGATCGCACGCAGAAGCGCTTGCTTGCTGAGAAGGATCTAACATTTGACAAGGCGCTAGAGATGGCTACAGCAATGGAGTCAGCGGAGTAGAGTGCCGTAGATATTCAAGGTGGTTTGCCTACTGATGTCAAGGATACAGCCAGTATCGACAAGGTGGACAATGAAACAATAGCCCTAGCTGTGTCCGAAGGGTAACATCCCATTTGGTCTACTCCCATTTCGTCTACTCCCATTTAGGAGGGTTAGGGTTAGGGTTAGGGTTAGGGTTAGGGTTAGGATTAGGTTAGGGTTAGGGTTAGGGTTAGGGTTAGACAAATGGGAATTTTTCCTTGCTACGAAAGGGGAATTTCTGAGTAGGCGAAATGGGAGTAGACCAAATGGGAACAAACCGTCCGAAGATGTGAATTTATTAAGAAAGACCAAATCTGTGAAGGACTAGCAGTGTTGGTTTTGTAAACGCAGAGGTCATTTACAAAGACGGTGTCAGGAATATCTGGCTGAAAAGATGAAGCATTTCAAGAGAAATGATAGATCCAAAGGCAACTCGGTAAAATATGGACGACAACGAGACTGAGGCAGAGTCTGTGCTTACATTGTTTAGAACGCAAAACAGAGAGAAGCCGCTCATGGTGACTGTACATGTGGATGGTGTTCCCATGGAGATGGAGTTGGACACCGGAGCTTTCTTGACAGTGGCCAGTGAAAAAGCACTGAAGGACATTAGACGTGACCTCTTGCCTCTTCAAGAGTGCAGGAGGAGGTTGAAAACAGACACTGGTGAAGAGCTTCCGGTTTCAGGCGTGTATTCGTTAGCTGTGAGATACAAAGACAGAGCACCATTACTGTTGGATGCTATGGAGGTGAAGGGTTCAGGGCCTTGTCTGCTTGGACGAGATTGGCTCAAACATTTGAAATTGGACTGGTCTGATATATTCGCCATGAACTCAAGTGAGAAGGATATCACAGACGCTGACTTAGATCACATTTTTAAAGAGAATGAAGTAGTGTTTGAGGAAGTTAGAGGCACCATCAAAGGAGTTAAGGCGAACATTAATTTTTGTTGACCCCACTGCCCAGCCTCGTTACTTCAAGCCGCGTCCTGTGCTCTATGCCCTACGCAAGAGGGTCAACCAAGAGCTAGATCGCCTAGAAGCAGAAGGTACCATTGAGAAAATTTGATTTTCAGATTGGGCGGCCCCCATTGCCACTGTAGTCAAACCAGACAAGAGCATCCGTATTTGTTGAGACTATAAAGTTACTGTGCATGTTGTATCCAAGTTAGACAATTATCAAATTCCAAAAACTGAGTATGTGTTGGCAGAGCTGGGTGAAAGAAATTTGTTTCTCCAAATTGGATTTGACACAGGCATGTCAACACCTGGAATTGGAGGAGATGTCGAAAGAGTTCGCCACAATATGAAGGTCTTCATCATTACAATCGGTTGCCCTTTGGAGTGTCCTCAGCACCAGGTATTTTTCAGAGGACAATGGAGAACTTGTTGAGGGGCATACCCAAGGTGTATGTACGTACTGACGACATTCTAGTGGCGGGAAAGACGCCTGATGAGTATTTGCAGACCCTGAACATCGTACTCAAAAGATTGAATGAAGCTGGAGCAAAGTTCAAGAAAACGAAGTGTGTTTTTTTCCGGCCACTGAAGTGATCTATTTGGGCCTGAAGATAGATCAGAGTGGGATTCAGCCTGTGCCTGAGAAAATACAGGCAATTCAAGACCACCTGCCACAGCCGACCAGTGTCGAGCAACTCCAGGCTTACTTGGGAATGGTGAACTATTATTTCCGCTTTTTGCCCAGTCTCTTTACAGTGTTGTCTCCCTTATACAGTTTACTACAGATGGGGAAGAAGTGGTCATGGGGTGAAAGTCAGGAACGAGCTTGGTCTGAGTTTAAAGAAAAAAAAGTTGCTACAGTCGTCAAGGGTACTTATTCATTTTGACTCAATGAAAGACATCATTCTCTCTTGTGATGCAATCAGTTATGGCGTGGGTGCAGTACTCTCCACCGACTGGACGATGGCGGTGAAAGACCGGCGGCGATTGCATCACGCACCATGAACAGTGCTGAAAAAAATACAGTCAGTTAAAAAGGAAGCATTGGCTGTTATTTTTGAAGTAAAGAAATTTCATCAGTACCTTTATGAACAGAAATTTGAAATGATGACTGATCATAAGCCACTCCTAGGGTTCTTCAAAGAGTACCTGTCATGGCTGCAGCTCGTATTTAACGATGGGCAGTGACATTGTCGGCATATAAATACTCCATCATCATCAGGGAGGGCACGAAGCATTGTAATACGGACGGCTTCAGTAGGCTGCCCCTGGAAGGAACAGAGAGAGAGTTGAGCAAGAGCAGGAGAGACAAGTCTGTTAATGGAGCGAGTAGAGACAATGCCAGTCACAGAACAACAGATTCGACTGTGTACCAGCAAAGACCCTGTCTTGTCCAGAGTGAAAGACTTTGCATTGAAAGGTTGACCGAAAAAGGTGGACGACAAACGTCTTCAACATGCCCACTCATGCACCACTGCATCCATGGGAGTGTCCCAGTCGACCTTGGAGTCGCCTGCATGTTGACTATGCTGGACCTTTCCTTGGCAAGATGCTTTTGGTGATCATTGATGCACACTCGAAGTGGCTGGATGCTTACCCCCTGAACACATGTACCTCCACGGCGATCATTGAGAACCTGAGACACTCTTTTGTCATTCATGGGTTGCCCAAGACGTTGGTATGGGATAATGGTTCCTGTTTTACCAGTGAGGAGCTTGAGAAGTTCATGCGCATGAATGGCATCAAGGACATCAAGTCTGCACCATGCCGCGCCTCCAAAATGGGCTGGCTGAGAGGGCAGTACAGACACTGAAGCAGGGCCTGAAGAAAATGACACGGTTCCATAGAGACTCGAGTGGCGCGATTCTTGTCCTTGTACTGCATCACTCCTCAGACTACGACAGGAGTGTGTCCTGCAGAGCTTCTCTTCAATCGTAAGGTCCGCACCCGTGATAACAACAACAACAACAAAAACAAGAACGACAACACAACAACAGCGACAACAGCAACAGAGACAACCATGACGACGACGACGAGGAGGAGGAGAATGATGACGATGATGATAATGATGATGGTGATGGTGATGATAATAGTGTCGATTATGATCATAGATAGCCTACAAGATGTTGCGGCTTTGACAAGAAAATGTGTGTTTAATTTTGAACGAACCCATGGGGCCATGTAGAATAATATCTGGATTGGTTACAATATTTTTACTGCTTGGTTTTGAGCAGGGAAAAGGAGGCCTACCGGATGACTTTGCCCAGTTCGGAGAACTCAAGTAGGTCTGAGGTCTTTGTTGCGCCTGAAAATAATTATGGTTCTCAAATGCAGGTGTGCGACCTTTTACTATGTGTCAGTTGGACTTTAGGATTCAGCAGATGTAAACGCAGGTGGTGGGTCTGTTTCTCTCTTTCGTAGGCTGGACTCCCAATGCAGATGTTCTGGACACAGCTCAAGTGTGACTGGATCATCATTAATGATAGTACAGGGGTACGAGCTATCCACAGTTTGCGAAAAAAATCAAACATTTTGGCTGCTAGAAGTGTGAAATCTTATTCACTTGTACAAAGTATGTGTAGATGGATCAGTTCAGAGCTTGGAATGCTGCGATTTGTGGACGGGTGGTGAGAAGATGTGTAATCCACGTATGAATGCGAGTTGGTGGAGTTATAGATGACTGAAGTTTAGGAGTCCACCTTTGAAGATATCCAGGAACAAGGAAAAATTGTATGTGAATTTGATGAATGGAAGGACTGAACAAAGTTTCGGACGATGATATACTTTTTTTTGTATTCTCATATCATTATCAATGCTGTCATTATCATTAGTAGTAGAAGTACCAGTACTAGAATAATGATGATGATGATGATGATGATGATGATGAGATGATGATGATGATGATGATGATGATGATGATGATGCATGATGATGATGATAATGATAATGATGATGATGCTCCTAATAATGATAATAAAAATAACAATAATATTAATAATAGTAACAACAATAACAATCATCATCACATCATCAACCTCATATTATTATTATCATTATTATTAATATTATTATCATCGTCACCATCATTATCATCATCATCATATTATTGTTATCATTATCATTGTTCTTGTTGTTGCTGTTATTGTTATTATTATTATTATTATTATTATTATTATTATTATTATTATTATTATTATTATTATTATTATCACCATAATTGTTATTATTTTTATTATGACGATTGGGATGAGGAAGAGGAAAATAACGATTAACCTTTTCATTACTGCTACTATTATAACTATGATTGGTATTTTCATTATCATCATCAACTAGTGTATTTTCTAGATTTCAGCTTACTATCTTTTTCATTTTCTATGTCATTATTATCGTTTCTATCATTATGATAATGATTATTATTATTATCATACCAACTGGTATATGTCTTAGATTTTTTTTCTTTTTCATTTTCTGTATCCTCCTCCTTCTCTTACATCTTCTTCTCCTCGTCCTCCTCCCTCCTCGTCCTCCTCCTTCTCCTTTTTCTTCTGATCATCATCATTCTCACTAATAAAGTAGTAGTAGTAGTAGTAGTAGTAGTAGTAGTAGTAGTAGTAGTAGTAGTAGTCATAGCAGTAGCATTATCAATATTGTTGTTGTTGTTTTTACTACTGTCATCGTCACATAATCATTATCATATTGTTATTGCCATTACAACCATATTAGTGCAACAATCCTCTAAACTCTCTTTCTTCGTTTCATTCTGTAAATAACTTGTTAAGATTAAAACAACTACCATTATCAATACTGCTGGTCATGTTAGTACATAATTTTACGACCATCATTATTGTAGAGTAACCTCCCTTGTACAATCTCGCATATCAAGATTACGACGAGACGAGTTCTGTTACCTAGTTACGATAACGAGCGAGAATAAACAACAGACACCAACTCCAACGATACCTGGTCTGCTGAGTATTGTACGCTAACGGCTGATCTTACATGGTGTCAGAAGTGTCAGGACGTCAAAGGGAGGCCGACGCGACGTAATAAGCAAAGAAGAAGAAGAACCAATCCAGAAAAGAAGAAATGACGGGATCGACGTACGAACTGAGCCAAGGGCCAACAGAAGCAGTTTACTGCAAACGTCCAGCACCAGAAAAGATGTGTCTGGAGGGAAATTTGTCTCAAAACTGGAAGCGTTTCAGGAGGCAATTCGAAAATTATGCCATTGCAAGTAGACTTATCAAAGAGGAAGACCAGGAATATCAGGTATCTGTTTTCTTGCTGTTTTTGGGCCTGATGCATGTGAAATATTTGACAACCTGAAGTTCGAAAATAGAGATGACAAAAATGATCTCAAACAGGTGATGGAAAACTTGAAGAATTCTTCGTTGGAGATACTCATGAAGCTTTTGAGTCTTATAAATTTCATCTCAGAAAACAAGAAGCATCAGAGTCAATAGAAGGGTATATTGCAGCACTCAGAAAGCTAGCAAAACCATGCAACTTTGATAAACTGGAAGAAAGACTTATCAGGGATCAAGTTGTTGTAGGAGTTAGAGAAGAAGGGTTGAGAGAGAAAACTCCTAGAAGATAAAAAGCTGACATTAGACAAGTGCTTAACAATTGGAAGAGCATATGAAAGTTCAAAACAACAGCTACAGTCAATGTCAAGTGAAGGAGACTCATCTCAGTACAACGTTTGTTCAAAAAGAAACAAGGAGGCAGTATGAACTCAAAATCATCTTCAAAGCAAAGTGGAAGAATCAACAAAACTATTCAAGAAAATGCACCAGGTGTGGAAAATATCCATCGTATAGTAGGCAAGACTGTCCAGCAAAAGATGCGGACTGCAGAAATTGTAACAAGAAAGGCCAATATGCAGCAATGTGCAGAACAAATACGATGTGAGATATTTAGAAGATGAAGAGAGCAACATGCTTGGCACTGTGATGAAGAATCAGCAGAATGTGGAGCAGTAAATTGGCATGCTGATGTTCAGGTAACAACTAAAACACATAGTCATGCTGTGAATTTCAGAATAGACACTGGAGCAGATGTGACGGTTGTACCTGATAGGTTCTTCAAGAAGAACCCACCACTGATACAGAAGACAGACAAAAAGCTGTTTGGGCCTGGCCAGAGCAAAATCAATGTACTTGGCAGAGTCCGTGCCACCCTAGCAGTAGGTGAAGCATCTTCAGAGCAAGATCTGTATGTTGTTGTTGACTTAAAAGAACCACTTTTGGAAGGCCTGCAATTGAGGCATTAAAACGATTGAAAGAGTCAACTCTGTAGACAGAGATCATCATACAAGCAAGAATTCCCAGAGCTATTTACAGGCCTAGGGAGAATGAAAAACGTCTGCACAATAAGATTGCAAGAAAATGCTTAACCGTTTGCAATCTCAACTCCACGCAGACTCCCCTTCCAATGAAAGAAAAGGTTCTAGAAGAACTTAAGAAATTAGAAGAGCAAGATATCATCCGTCCTGTGGAAACTCCCACTGACTGGTGTGCGCCAATTGTGGCAGTACTAAAACCAAATGGGAAAGTGCGACTGTGCATCGATTTCACTAAACTCAATGAGAGTATGCGTCGAGAGAACTTCCATTACCCACAACTGATCAACTACTAGCTCAGCTAAATGGTGCCACTGTGTTCACAAAACTAGACTGTAACAGTGGATTCCACCAGATACCACTTCACCCACGTAGTCAGGAGCTGACCACCTTCATTACTCCGTTCGGGCGTTACTGTTACAAACGTCTGCCATTGGTATCAGCTCGGGACCAGAGGTTTTTCATCGAGAGATGACACAAATCATAGAAGGAATACCTGGGGTCATCTGCGACATTTGACGATGTGCTGGTATTTGGAAAAGATCAACAAGAACATGAAGTCGACTGAGACTGGTTCTGCAGAAGATGAAGGAAGCTGGTGTCACACTAAATGAGAAATGCAAATTCTCAACTGACACAGTGAAGTTCCTGGGACACATTATATCCAAAGAAGTAATTCAGATGGATCCAGAGAAAGTGCAAGCTATTTCAAATTTCCCAAAGCCTACAAAATCTCTGAATTGCGCCGATTTTTGGGAATGGTGAATCATGTTGGAAAATTTGCATCTCACATGGCCGACACAACAAAACCATTGAGAGATCTGCTAAAGAAAAAAACTCACTGATTTGGGATGAGCAACAAGAGAGAGCCTTCCAATCAATGAAAAAGCAGCTGAGTTCAACACCAGTGCTGGCACACTATAGCCCAGAAAAGCCAACCAAAGTCTCAGTAGATGCATCATCATATGGATTAGGTGGAGTACTACTGCAGAAACAAGAAAACAACTGGAAGCCAGTATTCTATGCTTCAAGAGCTCTCACCGCAACAGAACAAAGGTACGCGCAGGTGGAAAAAGAAGCGCTGGCAGTGACTTGGAACTGTGAAAATTTTCAAGACTACTTGTTTGGACTTTCAAAATTCACAGTTGAAACAGATCATAAACCTCTGTTGGCACTACTGAAAACCAAGCTGTTGGATAAATTGACTCCAAGGATTCAGAGGTTCCGAATACGTCTGATGCAGTATTCATATGACATAGTATACACTGCAGGGAAACATCTGATGACGGCAGACACTTTGTCAAGAGCTCCTGGGGTGCATCTGTTTGAACAGGAATATTTAATGGAAGAAGAGACAAATGCCTTTGTCTCTGCTGTCATTGACGGCATTCCCGCAAGCGATGCAAAGCTAGAAGAGATTCGACAAAAGCAATGCTCAGACAAAATCTGCAGCCAAGTCATGAACTTGTGTAAGTTAGACCACTGGCCAGAAACAGCTAAAAAAAAGATGTCAATCTGCGACAATACTGGTTTGCTCGTCAAGATTTGACAGTTCAACAAGGTCTGTTGCTGTTTCAGAGCCGTTTGGTTATTCCGGCTGAGCTGCAAAATGAGATTTTAAGCAGAATCCACCAAGGTCATCAGGGTGTTGTGAAATGCAAGAGCATTAGCCCGAAGTTGTGTTTGGTGGCCAGGACTCTCAAACAAAATTGAAGAAGTCGTTGGTGCTTGCGCAACATGTGAGAAGGAGAGAAATCTCCCATCTGAACCTCTACAGCCAACCAAGACTCCTGATTACCCGTGGCAGAAGATTGCTATGGATTTGTTTGAACTGAATGGACACTCTTATTTTCTAGTAGTAGATTATTACGTCCCGTTGGATAGAGACGGTACATTTGAAACAGACCACCTCAGTAGCTGTCATTGAACACTGTAAATCCATCTTTTCAAGATTTGGAATCCCAGAAGTAGTTGTATCCGACAATGGTCCACAGTTCAACTCTCGAGAATTCTTGAAATTCTCACAAGACTATTTCTTCACTCATGTCACCAGTAGTCCGTATCATCCACAAGGAAATGGTGAAGCAGAGAGGGCTGTTCAGACAGTGAAGAATCTAATTAAGAAGTCTGCTGACCCATATATTGCCCTTCTCAACTACCGGACAACCCCCTTCAGAATGGCTACAGTCCAGCAGAACTGATGATGAGCCGGAAACTTGGAAACTGTGTACCTTCAATGCCCAGTCAGTACATTCCATTCAAACCAGATGTCGAGGGATTCAAGAAGAAGGATGAACATTTCAGAAATCAACAGAAGTATTACCACGATCCCGACATAGAGCAAAAGAAGTGCCACAATTTTCAAAAGGTCAATTTGTGTGGATGAAGACTCCAACAAACAGAGAAGCAGTTGTGATCAAAAACACTTCACCTCGGTCTGTTATTGTTCAGACTGACAGAGGCGCTCAACGCAGAAATCGCAATCAGCTCGGCGAAGAAGTGGGGAACAGTTAGCAGTCAAATCCAAGCCCATTGCTTCCTCAACATTGCCGAACCAGAAGCTGGAGACTCTGGACACAGCAAGTCATGAAGAGTCCTGCTGGTGAAAGTTCTTCCTTACTAGTCCAGCAGCCCGCAGCTAAGAAACCAGGAGACCCAGCAACTGATAAGATGCCTGTAAAACAGACTGCTCAAAAGACAATGTACACAAAGTCAGGAAGGAGAGTACAAGCACCTAACAGACTTGATTTGTAAAAAAGCAAAGTATTCACCTGACTATTTGTTGATGTTTCAGTTTAGTTTGTAGTTTCAAGTTTAGTTGAAATTTTGACTTTTAAAGAAGTTCTGCATCCGTCAAACACTCTTGAAGAAGGACTTCATTTGGACTTAAAATACTGTAGCTGGCCCTTATGAATGTACATAAGATTTTAGATTTAAAGCAATGTCATTTATTGAGCCAGTCTCGGACAGTTCATAGTAATTCTCCATTTGCAGTGGGATCTTACAAGAAGAACTATGCATGCTGTCTGCTAAGAAAGGGGGATGTAGAGTAACCTCCCTTGTACAATCTCGCATATCAAGGTTACGACGAGACGAGTTCTGTTACCTAGTTACGATAACGAGCGAGAATAAACAACAGACACCACTCCAACGATACCTGGTCTGCTGAGTATTGTACGCTAACGGCTGATCTTACAATTATTATCATAATCATTTTCATTACTGGCAGCTGCATTATCTAGTAGTAGTAGTAGTAGTAGTAGTAGTATCATTATTATTATTAATATCATTATCATGTGATGATGAGATGATTGATGATGATGTTCATGATCATCATCATCACTATTATCATTTCAACATGTATTGTCTCCCCTTCAGCCTGGTTTCCATTCCATAGCATTTTTGCACCCAGTCCGAAGAAATACGCGATTGTCTGGTCGTCCAACGCTTTATGTCTTGAATGTTATTTGTCTTACCTGAAGAAGACCAAATAGGTAGACATACATCGCGTTTGTTTTGTCATTTGTTTGCTCTTTCGTTTGACGGCGCAGTAATTTGTTCTTTGCTCTCGTTTCAATCTCCATCTGCAATATATATAATATATATATATATATATATATATATATATATATATATATATATATATATTGAATTATAAACAAAGCTTGCTCTTATGTCTTAGATGGAAGAAATAGGGGGAGATACGCATTCATACCTGCAGTGGTAGAGGATTCTGCCTAACTAACAGTATGTGCTTGAGTGGGTGGAGGGGAAAAATAAAATAAATGCTTCTCAAAATGAGCCTTCAGCAAGCTTATATTCTCCAAAGGGGAGAGACATCCTCCAATAGGGAGGGAAACTCACTAACATATAACTCCTGGTCATATACCGATATTTCGAAACTTGGTGGTTTCTCCTCAGTGACCGCGAAAGTGGTAATTTGACTCCTCTGCCTTTTCAGTTTTAAGAAGAATGCAATCCCAGAAAAGGCTGGTGTGCAATACTGTAGTATGTTTGTCAAAAAACCAACCAAAGGTGCCATCTAAGAAGCAAAAGAAAATCATGAAAGAGCAAAACAAGCTACATTTTCTTGTGAAAAATAGAAAATATAAAAAGATATCCTCTAAGACACAAGTGCTGGGGGCCAGTTCTTGGAATGAATCCGCAAGGGACTAAAATACAACAAACTAATAAATTCCAAGGATAAGTACCGAGCACCGTTCCAGCAACTTACAGAGCAGCTTGGTGTTGCAATGACTGCAAGAAATATTGAATTATAAACAAAGCTTGCTCTTATGTCTTAGATTGAAGAAATAGGGGGAGATATGCATTCATACCTGCGAGCATTGTTCCCTTATTTTAAAAGGGTGACAAAACAAAAGCAGAGAATTATAGACCTGTATCTCTTACATCCATATCAGCTAAATTACTTGAACACATAATATATAGTAGCATAATGGACCATTTTGACAAATATGATTTCTTAAATAACGCCCAGCATGGTTTTAGACAGCGAAGGAGTTGCGAGACTCAACTTATAACAACTCTCAATGATTTTAGTAACTGTCTTAACAACAGACAGCAAATAGATGCAATTTTATTAGATTTTTCTAAAGCCTTTGATAAGGTTGACCATGAGGGCCTGCTGCTTAAATCAGAACACATTGGCATTGGCGGTTCTTTGCTAAAATGGGCTAGATCATTCCTCGTTGGGAGAACGCAGAAAGTTGTTGTGGAAGGGTCGTCATCCCATTGTAAACCAGTCTTGTCAGGTGTACCACAGGGAACTGTTCTGGGGCCCTTGTTTTTCTTAATTTATATAAATGACATAAGTAGAAATCTCTCTCCTGGAACTACTATAAGGCTTTTTGCAGATGACAGTTTAGTATATAGAACAATCAGAAGCAAGAATGATACACGCATTCTACAAGAAGATCTAAACGCTTTACAAGAGTGGGAAAGAACTTGGAAAATGGAATTTCATCCTCAAAAGTGCCAAGTGTTGCGTATATGTAACAAACGCTCACTAATTAGATCAGATTATTCTTAAAGAAACTAATG
>CM031597.1:40440934-40445934 GCA_018398815.1 Conus ventricosus | reverse complement strand
ATCGCCAACAGCTGTTCAGGCATCCTTCCACGGACCACGACCTAAACAAGATAGGCCTACAACATCAAATGAGGTCGGTGCTGGAAATATAGATACAGACATCGCTAGAGAACGCCGTAGAAAACGCAAACAATGATGCTTAAAAACATGAAGCCAGTAGGTGTTGCCATGACGACCCAGGTAACTCAGACCGATTTCCGCTCTTTGGCAGTCCCAACTTACGCCGAAGTGGCAAAATCTAGTAGTACAAATAATGCTGTCAAGACTAAACCGCTCTCTGTGCCTAAAAAATCTGGGCTACAGAAAATAAAACAAAATGAAAAAGTGAAATCCACTAAGAACAAAAACGTAAATAGTGACGCAAAATCTCCAGTCCATGAACCCGAAAAACCCAATGACGTCAAAACACACTTGACTTGACTTGACTTGACTTGACTGTATCAACGATTTAGGCCTCTCCTGATGCCTGTTCGCGATCTAAAAACAAGGTGTCGCTAACTTGGTTGCATGCGTGGCGAGCGCAAGTTAACCAAATCAGTTGGTCTGGCAAGACGGGTTGTGCAGACCAGATAGGTCCCTCCAGACGGCTCTTGAACGCATTGACAGATGGTGCCAGGACCACCGAGTCTGGAAGGCTGTTCCACTGTGTCACCACTCTGATTGAAAAGTAGTTCCCTCTGACATCAAGGCGAAAGCGTTTTTTCTGGAGCTTCATGGTGTTGCCTCTGAGGTTACTACTTAGTGACGGTTCGAATGCTGGCCTCTGTGCATCGTAGTGACCGTGGAAGTATTTAAATATCTCTATCATGTCCCCTCCCAGCCTCCGGTGTTCCAAACTCGGAAGCTCCAACAGTCTTAGTCTCTCAGGGTAAGGCTTCTCTTTCAGTGAACTTAGGAGTTTTCTTGCTCTCCTCTGAACATCTTCAATGTCGCTGCATAGCGTTTTGTGAATTGGTTGCCAGACACAGTGGCCATATTCCAGTAATGGTCGAACGAGGCTTTTGTACAGCTGAATGAACGTTGTCTCATTCAGAAAATCAAACGATCGTCTTATAAACCCAACCATTCTGTTTGCATTGGCTGTCGACTGTGCAACATGCTCTTTAAAATTCAGTTTGTCATCAATGAGCACTCCCAGGTCCTTTTCGCTTACCGTCTCTTTCAGTGTCACCCTTGTACTGTTGCCCTCTTCATTTTTGACCGTCATGTAGTATGTTGCCTTTGACTTCTGACCCCCCAGTTTCATTACGCTGCATTTCTGCGGATGGAACTTAAGCAGCCATGTGTCAGACCAGTGCTGAAGTAGGTCAAGGTCATCCTGAAGATCTTTTGGTCCCGTCTCTGTATCACCTCTGTTGAACACCTTGGTGTCGTCCGCAAACATTTTCACAGTGCTCTTTACTCTGACTGGGAGGTCGTTGATGAAGATAACGAACAGGATCGGTCCGAGCACACTCCCCTGGGGGATGCCACTGCTCACGCTGGCTTCCTGTGACTGCGTGCCATTCACAATAACACGCTGCTTCCTGTTGGCCAGAAAGTCCTTGATCCAACCCAGCACTTTCCCGTGATACCGTGGGCCGCGACCTTTAACAGGAGTCTTCGGTGGGGCACTGTATCAAATGCCTTCTGAAAGTCGGTGTATACCACATCCACGCTGCCGCCATCGTCTACAATGCTGGTCCAGATATCCATCACTTCCAGCAGTTGGGTAATGCAGGATCGTCCAGGTACAAAGCCATGTTGTTCTTCAGCGATCAAGGAGTTCTTCAGCAGGTGTTCCATGACATGGTCGCGCACGATCTTCTCCATGACGTTGCAGGTTATGCATGTTAAACTAACAGGTCTGTAGTTGCAACATAACACTGCCGAAATAAGAACACCCAAAACAAGAGAATGAAAACAAAACTAGACGACAGTCTTCCAAAGGTTGCGATCTTTCATGACTCTGTCGCAAATGGCATAAACGAGAAACTACTCGGCAGATCGTACTATTTCGATGCTACCAAAAGAAGGACCTCCACCATGAGCGATGTTGAACATAGGTCTCGTGATTTTGATGCTTCTGACCAGCAGCCCGACGCTGTGGTTGTACACAGCTATATCAGCAGAGGCTAAACAAGTGAGTGAATCCTTCGTTCGAGTTTTAAAGACAGTTGCAATGAAACACCCTAAAACCAAGTTTGTGATTAGCAAAATCACAACCGTCGCAGACAAAAACCTAGAAATCTTAAATACATGTTAGCGAACCGCCCAGAGAACGTAGACAAACGAGTCACAAGACAAGTGAGTGAATCCTTCGTTCGAGTTTTGTTTTGTCTTGTTTCGTCTTTTGTCGAGTTTATGTTTTGTCTTGTGACTCGTTTGTCTACGTTCTCTGGGCGGTTATTTAAGATTTGTTTAGATTTCCGCCTGCAGTCGTCTCGCTTTGCAACTAAAAACCTAGAAGTCAAACGACAAGTTTTCAATGCCATTGTAGCATCTGAGTTGTTCGGGTTGGAGAATATTTCTACTATAGACAACAACAATATCAAGACACATCACCTGCGAGACGGCATCCACCTGACACGGAGGGGCTCGAGTCTGCTGGCAGGGAACGTTGGGCGCCACGTCAGGGACCTGCTGTGGGAGACTCCCAAGAAATCAGCGCGACCCCCACCACGTCCCCGGTACCAAGACTACCCTGCCCACCATCACTACAGCTGGTTCAATCCTTACTACAGCTTGGTGGACTGGGCTCCCTACTGACTGGAGTAAACCACTCCACCATGTGCTTGATTGTGACATTACGCAAACACTGCTGTGTTACCACTGAACATTTTGCTTTAGATTTGGATCTACTTCATTAGTGTCTTATTGGATTCTCTACTTTTGTTCCTTGGTTATAGATAGTTTGAATTCCTTTTCTTTAGAAAAATACTGAATTATCTAATCGTTATATTTGTTACTCAATAATTGTATTCATCCCTTTTCACCTAGTCTATGGCAACAAAACATAATTTCAATGTTTTTCAATGGAACTGTCGTTCCATTAGTAGTAATCTTGATCATCTAGTTCAACATCTTGCCTTTCATCAATATGATATCTTAAGTCTGCAATCTCTAAATGTTAAGAAAGAAAAATTGCCTAGGTTAGATAACTACTATTACCCTCCTATTTATCAAAAGGAAGATACCAACGGGAAAGTTAGTACGGCAATTTATATTCATGAAGGTGTGAATTACACTCTATGTTCCAGCCCCGTTCCACCAGATATATCCAATATACAATCTTGCGCTGTAACAGTTCAATTTGATAACACCTTGTTAACTGTCATATCTGTGTATTTACCAAAAGGCCCAGACAATGAAAACACAGAATGGATTCGTACACTTCAACCAGATAAAGGTACAAAAATTCTTGTAACGGGAGATTTCAATGCACATGCCCCATTTTGGGAGAGGAATTGTCAAAAATATCACAAGCAATCGTTTTATTGATAATATTGTTGATGCAAGCTTATATCTCCTGAATGACGGTCGAGTAACACGCATTCCCGATAATCCTTATCATAGAGCATCTCCTATTGATTTAACTCTTGTTTCTCCAGATCTAGCACCAATTTGTGAGTGGAGTACACTAAATGATAACCTACATAGTGATCATATCCCTATTGTTACTAGTTTTGAGATAACAGATATAAGATCTACCGATCCAACTGAGGATAAAATACCAAAATACAAATACAAACTTGCTAACTGGGAAAAATTTTCATATTTATTGTCAACATTTTATGTTGAAAACATAAATGATAAAGACGTTAATGATTTGTATTCATTATTTACAAATGCAGTTCTGAACGCAGCAAATGAGTCTATTCCTAAATGTAAATAAAAAAAAGTCTCATAAACATTCTGGTAATATCTGGTGGAACGAGGACTGTGAAAAGGCTAGAGTTGAAAAATGGATAAAATTTAATATTTACTTAAAGGACAAATCTCCCCAAATCATTTAGAGTCTAAACAGGCAAAAAATAAAGCAAACAGAATAAATGCACAAGCGAAAAAAACAATACTGGTCATCTTTCTGTGCTAACGAAGTTTACAGTCATAAAGATATGCAAAAAGTATGGGGAAAAAATGAAAACTATGAAAAATAGAATATATTTACCACAATGTCCAATAAAACTGGAAACTTCAGATCTACCTTGTAACGGAGAAAAAGCAGAAGCATTTGCTGATATGTTTGCGAACCATAGTAGAATTACAGGTTTTTCAGCTGAAGGTAGACAATATAGAGAAAATCAAGAGAAAAACAAATCCGCAACAAATGATGACAGCAGTATGCCTACAAGAACAGTTATGTAAATGCCGATATTACACTGGATGAAGTTAAAGAAAACATTTTCAAGCTTAGCAAAAAGAAAACATCTGTAGGACTAGACGGGATATCGAATGAAATGCTAAGGCATTTACCAAACAATGACATCAATTTTTTATATGTACTTCTACAAAAATGTTGGTCGACTGGTGAAATTCCTCGAATCTGGAAACATTCAGTTGTTATTCCTATACATAAACAAGGAAAACTTAGAACAGAAAAGTAGCTATCGCCCTTTTGCGTTAACATCTCATGCATGTAAATTCATGGAAAAGATCGTTTTAAATAGATTAGTTCATTTCTGTGAAAAACAAGGCATTATACCTATAAATCAAGCAGGCTTTCGAAAAGGTCGATCTACCATTAATCATCTGGTAAAACTAACGACACAAGTAAAGCAACAGTTTGCCAGGCGAAAAAATATTCTTGCAACCTTTTTCGATGTTAAAAAAGCTTATGACCAAGTATGGCATAACAAACTTTTACAAAAGACTTAAAATTGGAATATATTAGGTAACGTGTACAAGTACATAGCGAATTTTTTATCAGAACGATTCATACAAGTAAGAGTTGGAAACACGTATTCAAAACCCAGAGAACTTCACATGGGTCTTCCTCAAGGCTCTGTTATTTCACCTAT
>CM031597.1:40425934-40435934 GCA_018398815.1 Conus ventricosus | reverse complement strand
GAAAGAAAAACGATCCACGAAGAGTAAGATATCGTATAAAGCATTTTAAGAACCACGAACTTAGCAAACCAAAGGGTAGCAAGTGTGTCATTTTGTTGTTGTTGTTCTTGATGTAGTTGTCGTTGATGTTGTTGTTGTTGTTGTTGCTGTTGTTGTGTTGTTGTTGTTGTTTGTTGTTGTTGTTGTTTTCCTGTTCAGCGTTCTTGATAACATTATTCCACACAGAATATTCCAATCTGTCCATGAACTGCCATGATCAGGTCTTCCTGCACCATGAATTAACGGCAAGCCATTATTATAAGGTCAATATATGGGTACCCATCAGACAAAATCATGCCTGCAATTCAGCTCAATATTCATCAGTGGCTGTTTTGATTCAACGTATTCAGGATGCTTAATTTAGGACAACACTGCAGAAAATGGCTTTCTTGATAGCAGAAGTCAGAAGTTTTGCTTGGAGCAAAGGCAGCTTACACGCCTCTTCGACGACAATGTCCTTGACTATGCCGATATCGTAGAATTTGATACAAAATCACTAAGCTCATTGGTACGAATGGAAAGTGTAAATTAAAAAAGTGACCCTGAACAGCATAAAGGGCAACATAATTTGCGAATTATGGTGATAGTAATTTGACGACAAAAAACGGTGCAATAGGGCTGTGTCATGCAATTTGTTTTATCCAAATGTCAGCCAGGTCACAACACAACACACACACACACACAAAACCACACACCACACACACACACACACACACACACACACACACACACACACACACACACACACACACAACTCGCGTGCGTGCGCGCGCACAGAGAGAGAGAGAGAGAGAGAGAGAGAGAGAGAGAGAGAGAGAGAGAGAGAGAGAGAGAGAGAGAGAGATTGTACTTTGGGGAATTTGAGCAACGCCCTCAGTTACAAACCTGTGAACAAGATGATAGCTGACTTTGTGTGCTCACTTGCAGCATTACCTGGATGATGTTTTCTGACACACGAGCGTTAAGATACGTAAAACTACACGAGATAAATAAAAATTTAAAAGAAAATAAACCTAAAGAAACATTGCCTTCATTCTCTGAAGTCTGTGACTGTCTCGTTCTTTGGGACAAAGATCTTTCAATTTTGATCGCCACTTTGTTAATGGAGGGTGAGAGGGCGTATGGATATGTTTTGCTTTTTGTTTGCCATGAAACAAACGCTTTGAATAAATGCAATGGCATTTCTTGTTTGTTTTGTTCACCAGAAAATATTTTCATATAACAAAGGCAACAATGCGGCTAAAACAAATCTTGGGCACGAATGCGACTGGCATGGGGATGCCTTCAGTTCCAAATAAATGTAAGGAGTGGCGAGAGAATGAATTTATCTTGAAAGGAAACAAGATGCAAAGCATATAAACGTACTCCCAGTATATCCTGAATACGCGTGATATATTCCATAAAGAGGAAAAAACCATCTTGGGCTGGTCTAACCGTTAGTAATGGCTATTCTGGTAAACATCGGCCATCATCTGTGATCTTTAATGAACATACTTACAAATTTTCAGAAAGATCTGCAAAGAACTTTCTGAGATTTTCCATAAAGACGAATACCATTATGGGCCGCTAGCAATGGCTATAACGGTAAACTTGCTCATCGGGCATCATCCGTGACCCATAATGAACATACCTAACAAATTTCAGAAAGATCGGCCAAGTAGTTTTTGAGATATTCTATAAAGAAGAAAAAGCGTTACAGGCCGTTACAGCCGTTAGGAACGGATTAATGGTACACTGAAACATCGGGCATCATCCGCGACCCATAATGAACATACCTAAAAATTTTCAGAAAGATCGGCCAAGTACTTTTTGAGATATTCTATAAACAAGAGAAACCGGTACAGGCTGTTACAGCCGTTAATAACGGCTATAACGGGGTAAACTAAAACATCGGGCATCATCCGTGACCCATAATGAACATACCTGCTAATTTTCACAAAGATCGGCCAAGTACTTTCTGAGATATTCCATAAAGAAGAAAAGGCGTTACAGGCCGTTACAGCCGTTAGTAACTGACGTAACTGTAAACTAAAACATCAGGCATCATCCGTGACCCATAGTGAACATACCTACAAATTTTCAGAAAGATCGGCCAAGTACTTTTTGAGATAATCCATAAAGAAGAAAAACCGTTACAGGCTGTTACATCCGTTAGTAACGGCTGTAACGAGGTAAACTAAACATTGGACATCATCCGTGACCCATAATGAGCATACCTGCTAATTTTCACAAAGATCAGCCAAGTACTTTCTGAGATATTCCATGGAGAGAAAAAAAACGTTACAGGCCGTTACAGCCGTTAGTAACGGCTATAACGGTAAACTAAAACATCGGGCATCATCGTTGACCCATAGTAAACATACCTACAAATTTTCAGAAAGATCGGCCCAGTCGTTTTGTCTGGAGCGAGTGGAACACATTTTGACCACGGACACACAGACACACAGACAGCATTTCTTCGATCCCATTCTAAAGTACTCCCTGTTCTTTAAGAACTGGGAGTACAAAAATGAATCAAACTAGGAAATGGAAGCACAGGGGCAATATGACACGAATTCAATGAGCCTCACATAGTATGTAAAACACATCAGATTTAAATCCATCCACAGCTCAGAAACAGCACTGAAATGGTGGTTAAATGGTGTGGTAACTCCTTTCCATTACTAGCATGGATAGAAAACTTGTAATATACTGAATGGAAATAACTGTGAGACAGTTGTCTGTACGGTAATTGGGAAAGAAATATCACATGCATGCACACACGCACGCACGCAGGCTTGCACGCACGCATGCTTTCATGCATGAATGCATGCAGACAGGCACGTACGCACGCACGCACGCACGCACGCACGCACGCACGCAGCACGCACGCACGCACACACACACACACACACACACACAACACATAAACACACAAGCGTGCGCGCGCGCCCGAGCTAGCTGATGGGTAATGACAACACTGTTCTTTTTTGTTGTACTCCCAGTTCTTATAGAACAGGGAGTACCTTGGAATGGGAACGAAGAAATGCTGTCTGTGTGTCCGTCTGTCCATCCGTGGTCAAAATGTGTTCCACTCGCTCCAGACAAAACTACCGGATTGATCTTTCTGCAAACTTGCAGGTATGTTCATTATGGGTCAAGGATGATGCCCGATGTTTTAGTTTGCCGTTATAGCCGTTACTAACGGCTGTAACGGCCTGTAACGGTTTTTCTTCTCCATGGAATATCTCAGAAAGTACTTGGCCGATCTTTGTGAGCATTAGCAGGCATAAAGAGGATGGGGGACGGATGACGCCTGATGTTTTAGTTTACCCCGTTAAAGCCGTTACTAACGGCTGTAACGGCCTGTAACGGTTTTCCTTCCTTATAGAATATCTCAAAAAGTACTTGGCCGATCTTTCTGAAAATTTGTAGGTATGTTCAGTATAGGTCAGAATAATGCCCAATTTTTTAGTTTACCGTTATAGCCGTTACTAACGGCTGTAACGGCCTGCAACGGTTTTTCTTCTTTATAGAATATCTCCGAAAGTACATGGCCGCTCTTTGTGAACATTAGCAGGTATGTTCATTATGGGTCACGGATGATGTCCGATGTTTTAGTTTACCCCGTTATCGCCGTTACTAACGGCTGTAACGGCCTGTAACGGTTTTCCTTCTTTATGGAATATCTCAGAAAGTACTTGGCCGATCTTTCTGAAATTTGTAGGTATATTCATCATGGGTCACGAATAATGCCCGATGTTTTAGTTTACTGTTATAGCCGTTACTAATGGCCAGTAACGGTTTTTCTTCTTCATGTAATATTAATACAGAAAGTACATGGCCGATCGTTGTGAAAATTGCCAGGTATGTTCATTGTAGTTCACGGATTATGACCGATGTTTTAGTCTGCCGTTATAGCCGTTACTAACTGTATCGGTTTTTCTTCTTTATGGAATATCTCCGAAAGTACATGGCAGATCGTTGTGAAAATTAGCAGGTATGTTCACTATGGGTTACGGATGATGCCCGATGTTTCAGTTTACCGTTATAGCTGTTACTAACGGCTGTAATGGCCCATAACTGTTGTTGTTGTTTTTTTCTTTTTTATGAAATGTCTCAGAAAGTACTTGGCCGATCATTGTGAAATTTAGCAGGTATGTTCATTATGGGTGACGGATCAGGCCCGACGTGTTTTTTGTTTGTTTGTTAGTTTGTTTGTATTTTTTGTTTGTTTGGTTTTTTTGCTGTCCCAACCTCTACGCCACCTCAGAGGCAGTGCACCCACGCCGCTCATTCCAACACCCCGTCCACAGCCACAGACCGGTCGACCCCGCCGCAACCCCGGCACCGGCAACCCACAGGGAGCAGTCAATGTCAAGCCGTCAAGAAGCAACCCATCGGAGAATTCAATGCACTGCTGCCGAGTCACTTCGGTGGTGTTCAGTGGCGCCTGTTCTGATCTAACATACGCAGGACACCACATACTAAGCCCCCTACTGACGACAATAATTGCTTAGTCGCGGAGCCGGCGTGAGTGAGCTCTCCCTCCGGGGGCGCCACCACGTCCGTCCAACGACAGCCCCCATGTACTCGCCGATACCGGTGACCCCGACGGAACCAACCCAAGGCCACAGACGTGGAGAGGACATCGAAATTGAGGTCACCATGAGAGCAGGGCATGAAGGGCCACAGAATTTGAGACTTTTTTTTTTCATGCTGATCGATGAGAATGAGGATGATTAAGATGATGCTGCGGATTTCCATTTCGGTCTGAGACTACATGACAGGGCTGTACTCTACGCTTCCTTTCATGATATATCCCGGCGTCAACCAGGCTCGAGAGATACAGGCACCTGCAGTGTTGGTCAGGAAATTTGAGCAACACTCTCAGAAACGCATCCATTAAGTGGATGAAACTCGACTGTGTGGTCCCAGTCTTCCCAACTGAGTCTGCAGCAACTCAACTCTGGGTAGGAGCTGGTCGGGGCAGAAAAACCCACATGACTTCTGATGGGATTCGAACCCACGACCTCCCAGCCGGGAGTCCGCGACGCTAACCAGTTCGCCACGGCGGCTGGTATGCCCGACGTTTTAGTTTACCGTTATGGCAGTTACTAACGGCTATAATAACCCATAACGGTTTTTCTTTTTTATGGAATATCTCAGAAAGTACTTGGTCGATCTTTCTGAAAATTTGTAGATATTATGGGTCACGGATGATGCCCGATGTTTTATTTTACCGTTATAGCCGTTTTCATTCTGGGTGTTTGGTCCGTAATAAAAGTCCCAGTACCTGGTTTGGAGCAGATCATAGCAGATTGTTAGGTGGAAAAAAGAGACAGAAAGTGTCCGGCCACTGCTTCTGCTGCTGCTGCTGCTGCTGCTGCTACTACTACTACTACTACTACTACTACTACTACTACTACTACTACTACTACTACTACTACACACTACTCGTGCTACGATCGCCACTACCACAGCACTACTACTACAACTACTACTACAAGTACTGCTTCTACTACAACTACTACTCCTACCACACACTACTATACTACTACTACTACTACTACTACTACTACTACTACTACTACTACTACTGCGCTGCTGTGCGCTGCTGCTGCTTGCTACTACTACTACCAAAGACGATGATGGGTCGAACTGTTGAGGTGGACTCGGTGGCCGTGGTTGTTAGGACCTCGGTTAATGCGACGCTGCTGTTGCCGCGATGATGATGCTGATGATAATAGTAACACGGTTGCTCAGAATCACAGTGGGACAGCAGCTACTGCTGCTGCCGCTCCTCTTCTGTGCATTGCTTCCCCAATGGCCATACTAAGTGTTACTGCAGCTACTGCCGCTGCTCATCTTCTCTACATTGCTTCTCCAATGACCATACTAATTTTACTTAAACTGTGCTCCCTCCTTTCGTGATTGCTTCAAGCTACTAAGTTACTTCAACTACTGCTGCCTCCTCTTCTGTGCATTGCTTCCCCAATGACCATACTAAGTGTTACTGCAGCTACTGCTGCTGCCGCTCCTCTTCTGTGCATTGTTTCCCCAATGACCATACTAAGTGTTACTGCAGCTTCTGCTGCTGCCGCTCCTCTTCTGTGCATTGCTTCCCCAATGACCATACTAAGTGTTACTGAAGCTTCTGCCGCCAGTCAAGTCGCCTTATATTACGGGATTTAAACCTGTGGAAGGCTCTCCTGCGATGCGCTCAGGCCATCGTGATTTACATTTGGGATCAGATTGCTGTCTAGCTTGGAAGGAAACGGACACTCAGCCATCTGCCTCACACGACTGTCTCAAAGGTTAAAGCATGAGTAGGACAACGACAGCGATAATCAAATCAACGAGGAGAGAGTGTAGGATTCAAAACAAAGTACGATTCTCTAGGACCACATCCAGATGATGTCCATCCAACATAAAGGCTATGGTTGTGAGGTACATAGGAGATTGGGTTAACAAAAGCGACAGCTGCAACAGTGAAGTGGCAATGATGGTGGGGGAGGGTAGAGGATGGATAGAAAGAGGATGCATACATCGAGAAGAAAGTGGGATCGTCAGTGAGGCTGGAAGGAGGAAGAATGAGAAGTAGTTTACTTTATAGCATCGTCAGATATAGCCAAGCAATTGGAGAAAAAGCAATAAATTGTATCACCATGCATCGGTTAGTGATCTTTTTGTTGGGAGGAAACGAATCGAAACGGACAGCGCAGGAACGTCTCTGTAAATACAACAAGAAGAAACGTTCCTTGGCTTGAAGACTCGCTCCCAGAAAACACATACAGAAGAAATCCAGCTGCGATCAACCCTATGTTCAATCCGACCTAGGCCATGATAACTACCGTCATTGGCTTTGGCTATTTCCACTGTTGCACAGTGCAGTGGTAGCGAAGGCCGAAAGATCAGAATCAACAAAAAGAATCAACGTCACTATCGTCACCCAAGCAGCAGCAGCGGCAGCATCTACACCAGTACCATTATTCATGAGATACTATACCAGTATCGATTATGTTGCTTTGTTTCAATTTATCCTCGAGAGAGAAACGAGGAAGACGAAATACTCTCGAATGCTAAACAGTTTACAGGGGAATACGACATCAAACGCCTGTCAACGCTCTTAAGATATACTTGAGTACCTGTGATATCTGTATAAAAGATAACTTCACATGTCTGTTCTTGATATTAAAAAACCGTTCTTCGTTAGTGTCTAGAAGTTATACGAACATTTTCGCTTTCTAGTTTTTAAAAATATACTTCTTTTTTTCTTGAAGATTTACGGTCTTAACCAGTCAATGATCAGTATGTGAGGGCGGTGCTTTATACCGTACGACGGTCAGTCTGCCAATTTCACAGCGTACAACGGTCTGTGTTCTGATACACTATGTCCAGCAATGAGTCTCATCCGCTTCACGCTGCTCAGCAGTGGGCCTGTTGGGTTTTCATTATACGGTGGTGAGTCTGTCTGATTCACGCTGAATGGCGTTGAGTTATGCTGCTACACACTGCATGCGATTCGTCTGTCTTCTTCATAAATAACAGCAGTGGGTTATTTTGCTTCATATTGTACGCTGTCAGTCTGTCTCTTCCTCGGCATGCTGTGGTGAGTTGTTCTGGCTGCTTCACATTGTACGGTTGTGAGACTATATGATGGTAAGTTATTCTGGTTGCTTCATATTATATGGCTGTGAGACTATCTGATGTTAAGTTATTCTGGCTGCTTCACATTATACGGTTGTGAGACTATATGATGGTAAGTTATTCTGGTTGCTTCACATTATATGGCTGTGAGACTATATGATGTTAAGTTATTCTGGCTCCTTTACATTATTTGGTTGTGAGACTATATGATGTTAAGTTATTCTGCTCCTTTACATTATTTGGTTGTGAGACTATATGATGGTAAGTTATTCTGGCTCCTTTACATCATTTGGTTGTGAGACTATATGATGGTAAGTTATTCTGGCTCCTTTACATTATTTGGTTGTGAGACATTATGATGGTAAGTTATTCTGGCTCCTTTACATTATTTGGTTGTGAGACTATATGATGGTAAGTTAATCTGGCTCCTTAAACATTATTTGGTTGTGAGACTATATAGAATGATGGTAAGTTATTCTGGCTCCTTTACATTATTTGGTAGTGAGACTATATGATGGTAAGTTATTCTGGCTGCTTCATTTGTACGGTTGGAGTCTTTCTGATTGACATGGGCAGTACTGGCTTTATTTGCTTCACACTTGCAGAGTTTATTCTTATTTTTGAAGTACAGTATTGAGTCTTCTGCTTCACACTGGGTGAGATCTTTTTGAATGTACAGTATTGATCATTCTGCTTCACACTGCAGAGTCTTTCTTTTTGAAATACAGTATTGAGTTTATTCTGCTTCACACTGCAGAGTCATTCTTTTTTGAAAGTACAGTATTGAGTCATTCTGCTTCACACTGCAGAGTCATTCTTTTTTGAAAGTACAGTATTGAGTCATTCTGCTTCACACTGCAGAGTCATTCTTTCTTGAAAGTACAGTATTGAGTCATTCTGCTTCACACTGCAGAGTCATTCTTTTTGAAAGTACAGTATTGAGTCATTCTGCTTCACACTGCAGAGTCATTCTTTCTTGAAAGTACAGTATTGAGTCATTCTGCTTCACACTGCAGAGTCATTCTTTTTGAAAGTACAGTATTGAGTCATTCTGCTTCACACTGCAGAGTCATCTTTTTTGAAAGTACAGTATTGAGTCATTCTGCTTCACACTGCAGAGTCATTCTTTTTGAAAGTACAGTATTGAGTCATTCTGCTTCACACTGCGAGTCATTCTTTCTTGAAAGTACAGTATTGAGTCATTCTGCTTCACACTGCAGAGTCATTCTTTTTTGAAAGTACAGTATTGAGTCATTCTGCTTCACACTGCAGAGTCATTCTTTTTGAAAGTACAGTATTGAGTCATTCTGCTTCACACTGCAGAGTCATTCTTTTTTGAAGTACAGTATTGAGTCATTCTGCTTCACACTGCAGAGTCATTCTTTTTTGAAAGTACAGTATTGAGTCATTCTGCTTCACACTGCAGAGTCCATTCTGCTTCTTGAGAAGTACAGTATTGAGTCATTCTGCTTCAAACTGTGTACCGTTATCTGTTTTCTTTTTTCACGGAGTACAGCGGTGAGTTATTCTGCTCCACCGCTAGTCTGTCTTCTGTCAAGAACTAAGCCCAAGATCCTGGTTTAACATGTTCTGGCATATAAAACAAGCATTTGGATGGATAGAAATACATAAGCAGACTTTAAAAACAAGAATTTTTAAAGTCCCATTTACCCTAAAGGTACAAACTTATTTTTTTTTGTAAATAGACGTGAGTTCGAAGAAGTTGTGAACTTTTGTGGCTTTGATGAGATCAAACCAGAAACAAAAGCTATATTTATGGATTTATGATGACAGGGGCATTTTGGTTGAGACATTTTTTGATGACAATGTTTAATGCCAGTTTGGAAAAGGACACGTATTTGTGAGTCCATGAGGACCTGGTTGATATTTCGTACTGAAACGCGTGCCCTCGATGTTGTTTTTTCTTTAATTTGTAGTCCAGTTAAGCATTTACTTTAATATAATTTGCAGGTATGTTGTAGGGATGTTTAGAGGGATATATGCACTTAGATAAACGCATTATGCATACACTACATAGTCACAAACATTTGTGCATCCTCTCTCTCTCCTCTTCTCTCTCTCTCTCTCTCCTCTCTTCTCACTCTCTTCTCTCTCTCTCTCTCTCCTCTCTGAATTCACATTTGTGAACAGACGTAAAACTGAAGTACTACAGACACAGACACACACACACACACACACACACACACACACACACACACACACACACACACACACACACACCACAGACACACACACACCACACCACACACACACAACACACACACACCACGCACGCACGCACGCACACGCACGCACGAACGCAAGCACGCAC
>CM031597.1:40380934-40420934 GCA_018398815.1 Conus ventricosus | reverse complement strand
TATCAGACTACTTCCGGATTTCGTCTTCTCTTTACCTTTCACCAGGTGTGTCCGAATATTATGCATCAACAAAGGAATAAAAGAACCTCCACATTCAATAATTTACACATTAAGCTCGTGAATCGGTGGGCATTTGTTTGAAATGAGTTGATCTCTACTGTGGCCACAAGAATGTAGTACGTTGCCACAGACACAGTACAACCTGCACAAAAAAGTAATCTGGAAACACAATTAGCTGAAGACACTGCACTGTAAAGACAATTGATCACTGATTTTCCAAAGATCTTAAAAATGAACTTAAAACGACACAAATCACGAGCAAAATGAAATAAATTGGTTTTACGTAGAGAAGTAGTTTCTTTTTCTCTCTCTTTTTTTTTTTTTTTTTTTTTTTTTTTTGCTTATTCAAGAGCAGTTCATCCTCCGACAAGTTAAAGTTGAGGAAGAACGACCATACAGACCTGCATTTCAGCAAAACCGTACCATTTGTACATCTGTGCGGAAATCGCTGCAAGGTGGATTACGAATTCCACTACAAAAACAGTCGCCATCGACCACTTTGAAAACAACGTACCAGCTGGTCTTATATCAATAACTGAATGTTCTTCGTTCCATATTGGTTGCCAAATCTCTTTCCTGTACTATCTGTCGCCCTCCCCCCCCCCCCCCCCCCCCCCCCCCCCCCCCCCCCCCCCCCCTCCCCCCTCCCCCCCCCTTCCCACTCCTTCCAAATAAATACATGTGGCCGATGTTTACCCATCCATTATTCTTACGATGCCTACTTTTCTAATTTTCACTACCCACACCCTCTCTCTCTCTCTCTCTCCCTCTCTCTCTCTCTCTCTCTCTCTCTCTCTCTCTCTCTCTCTTCTCTCTTTTGTGAGTGCGCGCGCTGTGTTTGTGTGTGTGTGTGTGTGTGTGTGTGTGTGTGTGTGTGTGTGTGTGTGTGTGTGTGTGTGTGTGTGTGTGTGTGTGTGTGCGTGCGTGTGTCTGTGGGTCTGTGGGTCTGTGTCTGTGTCTGTGTCTCTGTGTTTCTGTGTCTCTGTGTCTGTGTGTATCTGTGTGCTCTGTGTGTTCAGTCTGTCATGCTGATGTGGGTTTAACATTTTTTTCAGCTGACTTAAGGTTTCTTATCCGACAGTAACATGTCTCCATGCTGATGTCATACAGTGCTCCAAAATGTAGTGCTTAAAATGTCTCATGCTGAGGCTTGTATGGATCAGCTTTGGAGAAGTGTTCCCCCTCATCTATCACAATCTTTTGGACTGCAGTTTCCTGGCTGACACCGTTTCACATCTACAGATTTTCCTGCAGTGGCAGTAGAATACAGAATGATTCAGACGATCACTACATGATGTCTCGTCCATCATTTCAAAGAAAGTTGTTACACTATTACGGGAAAACCAATAACGTATTCTTCTAGGAATGGTGTGCCGATATTTTGGATTCTTTTGGTTTTTTCTTTATGCATTCCACGCTTGTCAGCAGTCATCAAATAAAAAAAATAACTGCTACTGGAATTTTGTTTCTCAATTTTATCAATGCTTATCACACACACACACACACACACACACACACACACACACACACACACACACACACACACACACACACACACACACACACACACAAACACACATATTTGGGATGTCAGCGCTTGATACCAATATGAGCTGGGGTGTTACTTTACAAATTCTGATTTAACCAAAGCTGCCCATACGTGAGTGCACTGTCTTCCGACATTGTTGTCAAATGTAATTGACCAGTTGATGATTTTGTGGAGACACAATCCGTTGAGAGTAGGAAAACTCTGGAAATGTGGTGGACAGGAGAGTGAGTTTAGGTCAGAAGCTAAAGAGAGTAGAATCAAGTTATGTGAACCAGAGCAGAGTTATGTTTTACAGAATCAAGTCGTTTGGAAATCCAGTTGCATGGATCTATCAAATAAAGTTTGAATCAGGAGATGAAGATAAGAAATCGAGCGTACGATGCAGCGAAGACCCACCAGGCGGGAAAGCTGAGAGTGAGGAAATGCAGTTTCAAAAAGCAAATACAAGTGAGACCTGGCAAAGGCATGCATGATTTCAATTCAGTTGTGCAAGTCTGGGTCATATTTTGAGACCGGGATAGGGAGGAGGCGTGGAAAGACAACAAACTAAACCAAGGCAGTTTGACAGAAGAAAGACCCAAAAAATACCCTACCCTGTTTCAGCCAGTGCACCCTCTAAGGGAGCACCGATTTCATGCCTTCGCAGAAACCAGTTAGTTGTGGGACGACTGTGAATATCATACGCGCGTCGTATTTCTCTGGGATTTACTACCTTTAAACACAACTTTTTCTCTGATTTCCTATAGCTGCTGTCAGCAACAGGCAACAAAGTCATCAGTGCTCGGACTAATGAATATAAAAACTTTCCAAAATGCCACACTCGTTTTATCAAGCATGTTATAGTATTGCGATATGTGAGTTTCTTACACTATTAAAAGCAATGTATAGTCATTCAGCAATTTCTGGATACCTAATAAAATTCCTAACTTTCTTTGTGATAACAGTACCGAACCCTGTAAGGGGGGGGGGGGGGGGGGCAGCGTAAGTTTCCTGTCATGAGAAAGCCTCGCAGCTTCTGATGGTGAGTGATGGTGGTGTGGTGTGGTGGTGGTGGTGGTGGTAGTGTGGTGTATGTATGTTGTGTGTGTGTGTGTGTGTGTGTTGTGTGTGTGTGTGTGTGTGTGTGTGTGTGTGTGTGTGTGTGTGAGTGTGTGTGTGTGTGTGTGTGTGTGTGTGAGGAGAGAGAGAGAGAGAGAGAGAGAGAGAGAGAGAGAGAGAGAGAGAGAGAGAGAGAGAGAGAGAGAGAGAGAAGGCGGTGTCTTTTCTCCTTTGATGAAAAGGGCAAAGCACCAGAAAACAATGTAATTAAAGCGTCGAACAAAGAGTAGGTGCTATAAATCGGTGCACAGACTCTTCAGAGCAATGAATGCTACACAAACACATCAGAATCGTTATTATCTCACCCTTCCATTCAATATTGCCTGTTTCACCAGCTCCTCCCTCTTTGAGGAATGGGCCGTTCTTAAGTATGTCTGCACTGCAAACCAGCGCTTTCTCCCTCCATCCCAGGTGTTTTGATTTCAGAAAGGAAGGTGGCGGCATCGTCAACAGTGGCGGGACATGTTCTCCTTAACCACCAACGTTAATTTAGAAAACTCAGTTAAACACACAATACCTTCGTCTTACGACATTTCCATCCCCTACCCTGAATAATGATTATCAATAATCGAACCGTGAAACATGCGTAAAGCGTGAAACCCACCAACACTGAAAACGTTTCCGTTTGAACACTTAGTAAGGCAACACCTGGCCACAATTCATTCATAGTATTAAGCTCATTACAAAAAAAGGGAAAACATTATTAATTTTTCATTCGTTTATGAGTAAGATGATGAATACATTGTTACACAGGAGTGACACTTGGTTGCTATCACCAAAAAGGGGTGCTGGATCAATATCTTTGCCATTTAAACCTATTGGGTGGCAGGATTTGGGGAAAGGCCCCCTACGTACGTGTGTCGTAGACACAATCGTCCTCTTTGTATATAAACATACACTGTAAAACTTACATTTTCTCAAATAATAGCAGGCGCGCCGCCTTCATTACAGTAATAAACGCACACAAATTTAATTTCTATAACCCAGTTCTCGTATTAAGAAACACATTCAACGCACATTCACACACACACACACACACACACACACACACACACACACACACACACACACACACACACACACACCACACCATACATGGAGCGGTCATACAACCATGCTTGTGCATAAGCACACTATTATAATGGCCAACTGTAATAGTGCCAAGCCAACAGACCGACAGATTCGTATGATTAGACAATTATGTAAGACCCCTAAACAACCAGTAAAGTTTACAATCAGTGCAGACTAACAAACAGACCCAAACGGGACAGACGAACCAGCAGAAATGTACACAGAGTCTACCAACCCAAGCTTGAGTTGGCCCGCCGACCAGTGAATGTTCGTCATTCGAGTCCACGAGGATCACTTCAATCATCTTGGGATTTAGGAAGGAGTGGGGAGACAATTTATAAATATGCAGGTAGCTGATCAAGCCGATGCGTGTGTGGAAGGTGCGGTGACAGATTGGACAGAGAATGTGGGAGACGTCCTCTTGATTTTTGGTGCAGGCTTTCCTTGCATGCCTCTTTTGTTTTGCACTGCGGCTGTCCTTTTTTTCATATAAATTGACGCCTTTGTGGGTCGAGTTGCGCAATCTAGCTCGATCCATAGCAGTTTGTCCTCATGTGCCAGGGTTGATGTTAAACACTTTCATATATGTTTTGAGAGTGTCTTTGAAGCGTTTCTTCTGACCTCCATGGGAACACACTCCTTGTTGCTACTCATCGTTGAACAGTTTTGTGGGTAGCTGATGGTCTGGCATGCAAGCACATGACCTGGCCATTCAAGCCTAGACAGCATCAGGATGGTGTGGATGCTAGACAGGCCTGTTTGGTCAAGCACATTCGTGTCTGGAATTTTGCCATGCATTTTGTAATAGGCTATCTTCAGAGGCAGGTTGCGTGGAAGTGATTCAGCTTCAGGGTATGCCGTAGGTACACTGTCCACGTTTTACATTCGTACAGGATGTGTGTAGAACAACTGCTCTGTAAACCTGCAGCTTGGTCTCTTGGCTGATACCTCTTCTATTCCAAACTTTGGTGTATGGTCTGCCAAAGGATGCACTTATTTTCCAATTCTGACGCTCACCTCATCATCAATGGTGACATGCTGGGTCAGTGTGCTGCCAAGGCAGGTACATTCAATCACCGCAGTGAGACTGTGATGTTAGGCCCAGCATGGGGTCTGTTTGGCGCGGGTTGATGCCGAACTTTCATCTTCTTTGCATTTACGATTAGACCGTAATTCGCACAGGCTACGGAAAAGTGTTGATGCTGGACTGCATGAGTTTCTGAGCCAGCATTGAGGGCACAGTCATCAGCAAACCGAAAGTCTATGGTGATGTATGTCATAATCTTAGTTTTCGCCTGTGGCCTCTTGAGGTTAAACAGATTTCTATCTGTTCTGAATCTAATATCGATGCTTGCGTCTCCTTCTCTGAAAGCGTCAGTCAGCGAGAACATGATGCTGGATATATTGGGTGCCGAAACACAGATTTGCTTTACGCCAATTAGTGACATGGAATGGGTTAGATGCCTCTCCTTTGTCCAGGATTCTCATATTGAATTTGCTATACCACAGAGATGAACTTCGGTGGGCATCCATATTTGACTATGATATAACACAGGCCCTCTCTAATGACAGTGTCGAAGGCCTTGGTCAGGTCGACATAGGTCGGCAATTTGCTCCTGACACTTTTCTTGGAGCTGTCTTGCAGCAAATACATATCAATGGTTCCTCTATCTTTTCTGACGCCACACTGGTTATCTGTCAAGAACTCTTGCTCAAGGCGGTTCAGCACAATCCTAGCAAATATCTTGCCATCTGTAGAAAGGAGGGATATGCCTCAGTGGTTGTCACAAGCTTGAATGTTCCCTTATAATGGATGCATCCTTGAATTCCTGAGGGATTGCTTCCTGTTGCCACAATAGAAGAAACGAATGAGGAAGCTTTTCAGTCAGAGCCATCTTCTTTGTAGACCTCAGCTGGTATAGGCTCTGAGCCAGGAGCTTTACCACTTGACAGCAAGCATATCCCTTTCTGAGTTTCCAAAAGGGAAAGCGGTTCATCCATTTCTTCGTTGTTGGGCACTTGAGGAAGCTGGTCAATGGCTTTGTCAGCGATGGACGGTGGGCAGTTTGATATGCTGTTGAAATGATCTGCCCAGCGTTCCAGTACCTTTTTCTTGTCAGTAATCATGTGTGTCTACAAACGACTGCTTATTGTCTACAAACGACTACTTAGATCTGACGTTTTCCAGCTCGGTGAAATTTAGCCGTCGTGGAGCCATCATGCCTTGCAGACGTTTCTTGGGTTGGATCTGGATGTTAAGCTTGCTGATTACAAGATGGCGTTCAATCCAGCGCTTGGCAGTGCTCATGGATTTTGTGCTCTTCCCTCCCCTCCTCTTGACGATGATACAGTCGATAAAATGTTAATGCTTGGAGAGAGGATGCATCTATGATGTCCTGTTACGATGGGAAGGTGAAAGACTGTGCTGTTGATCAGCAGTTCATGCTCAGCACAGGTCCGGAGTGGCAGGAGACTGTTACTGTTGCAGTGGCCTATTCCATGTTTGCCGATGACACTTCCCAGGAGTCACTGTCAGAACGGTAACTAGCGTTTACATTTCCAAGTTTGTCTGCTTTCAAAAAGCAGCGATGACAGAGTGAAGATTCTCATAGAATTTGTCCTTCATATTATCTGGGTTGGTCATGGTCGGTGCACAGGCGCCAATAATTGTCATGTGCTTCTTTCCAAATGAAAGGGGGAGTTTCCTGATCATCAGCCTGTCGTTCACTCCCTTTGGAGGTCCAGCTAGTTTACCAGTAAAATCTGTCTTTACTGCAGAGCCGACATCAGTCTCTTGTCGCTCTTCACTTACTCTTCTGCTCTACGCAAAGGTATAGTCAGAACCCCTTTCACAAGGTTCGCCCTGTCCGGCAAGTTGGGTCCTACTCAAGGACTGCGTTGTTGATCTATACCAGGCGAGTTCTTTTTTCAATAAGAGATGTTCTCCTCTGAGACCTGCTTGCATCGTCTATATCTAGGAGGGGCGCACATTCCATGTGCCAAAGGAGACAGGACCAATCCTCGTGTTTTTCTTCTTTGACTTTCGATTGTTTTAGTAGATTCCCCCCCAGCTGCGGTAGGGAAGGATGGAGCAGGGAATGTTTGGGCACCTTTTCTAGCCCCTTCCTCTTCTATGAAGTTGAGCAGTGCTATCCTTACAGGGGCTGCTCAGCCGCTTAGATGGCTGCCCAACGCCAACGCTGCTCTAGTTTAGTGGTAAACACAATATGGCCTGAAATGCCTGTGTGCAGGTTTGTGGCTACGTCTCCCAGTGTACCCAAACCTGCTGCTTCTCGCTCGTCCATCGCCACAGAACATGGGAATGAGATTGGGATGAGGTAACTAGGTCTGAATGATGATTATTATGATAGACGTGACTTCTGCAGTGACTTTGTTTAAGTCAGAAGGAATTGTGCTATTTGTCGATGTCACTCTCTCTTCCACAAGCATCTGACTCCAGCAGCAAGACAGGTCCAGACAGAGACAGAGCCGGATGCAATGGATGATCATGATGTCCTTCGTGTCTGTCTCACTATGCTCTGTGGATTCCACTGTACATTGCTGGGAGTCGCCTGTCTGCCCATTGAATCAGTGTGCGATTTCCTACGCAGTCTGCCAAGTCTAGTCTTCACATGTCAGGTAGGCAAACCCTATTCACTGGGGGTTTTTAAAACCATCGGCTACCCTCCCCTGGTTCTTCCCGCCTGCCAAACCCTGTTGCCCGGGGGGTGTGGCTGCTGTCAATGTTAAAAGTTTTGGGGCCCCCACAATTGAGAGTGAGTGCCAAGTGAGGACCAAAAATGGATGTACACCCGAAAAAGGCCCCCCCCCCCCCCCCCCCCCCCATCCCAACGCAAGATTTACAACGGGGACAGACAAAACAAATAGACGGGACACATAGGGGGGCGAGAAAAGGGCGGCGAGATTACACAGAGTCCCCACCCAAAGCCCTGGGGTGGCCTGCCAAATCAATTCAACGGGATGGACGTCGACAACGGAGAAGGGGCCCAAACCCGTCCCAAGGTCAGGCCCAAAAGAGCGGCGACAGTGAGCCCAAAGGCCCAACAGTTTAAAAAACGGGAAATTTTGGAAGGAGCACCCCCACTAATAACGGGAAAACCCCAAAGGACAACCCTACCAGGGCACAAATTGAGACTTCACAAACCCCTTTTTTGCCCAAGCCCAAACTTAAACCAAATGTACAACAGACGACGGCAGTCGCTAACTGCACGCCAACATTTCAGTAGGAACCCTTTTTAAAACATAAAGACCAAAATAAGAGCTGAAGACGAAAAAGTCCAAAAATTAAACCGAGATAAAAAGAGAGATCTTGAAACCAAAATTTTCTATAGAAAAATTACACAAAAAAAACCCCAACCAATGATAACTCAAATAAAGCACTGTGAGTATGCAAGCTTAGGAAAAAAAATTTAGACCCGCCCTCCTTCAGGGTTTGGTCTGCCTCTCCCCAAGATAATTATAGAAAAAAACCCAAAAAAAGCCCCTTTCCCACTAAAACATTGGGAAACGATGCTTTTAAAAGAAAGAATCCAGTATTTAGGCAGGTAAAACAGTTTTGAAAAGAAGGCGCCCGTGTGACAGTGGAACTTTATTTACAAATAAAACGAAAAGCATACATAAAAATTAAAACGACAATGTTCCCCCCCGCAAAAAGCCTTTGGCACAACAACACAAAGCAATGGGGTCTTTTGGGTCTTTTTAAAACGTCTTCAAAGTCGACCCCAAAACCCTTCATGTTTCCCAGGCAAACGAAAAACACTTTTTAACCAACTATGGCTTTAAAAAACCCACCAGCCCCCTGCTCTCACCCTATTTTGACCCATATATCGCAGACAACGTTGGGGATTTAAAAGGGAGGATGGGGGGCCCTAAAAAAATTTTAAAAAAAATTTTAAAACCCCCTTTAAAATAAAAAAAATGGTCCTGTCGTGACTTTGTCTCTCTGTAAAAAACCCCCCTACCTTTTAAAAGCTATTTAATAGTTCAAAAGGGATTTTAAATTAATGGTAAAATTTATTGGGTTCACAGGAAACTAAAAAAAGGGAACCTTTCCCAAAAGAATGTCCCACCAGTTGCGTTTTTTAGATTTTAAAAAATTAAACTTTTTTTTCATTTAATCAAAAAACTGAATGGGGGAAAATTTTACCCCTTAGTAATTGATTTTTTTTCCAATATTATGGTTTTGGTTTTTTTTTTAAATTTTAAACCTAGGCATGTTTTTTCACGTGGGTGCAGTTCTAAAAATAATCCTTTCGGGCCAGGGGGGCTTTTAACAAAAGATTTTTTTCACTTGATTTTTTTTTGCCCTACCAGTTCGTTTTTCCCTTTTTTAAATTTTTGGACAGCAACTGATCAAAAAACGATTTAACTTTCTAATATTTTTGGGGCAGGAGTTTAATATTCAACAAAACCCTACAATGGCCTGGTGGATGTCATTTTCAATTTTAATCCTTAGAATGGCAAAACACTCCCAGATAAAAAAATACCCCAAAGCCAAGGGACTTTTAAAAAAAAAATTTTTAAAAATCTTGGCATTTCCCGCCACTACCCCTTAGGCCCATGATGGGGGTAGGGAACAAATTTTTCCCCATTAGGGATTAATTTCCTGTGTAATATTCTCCATCCACTCTACCTCCCTCTCACCCCCCTCTCCCCCCTTTTCCCCACCCCCCCTTCTACCTTTTTCTGTAACAGAGCTCTAAATTCCCTTCAAAGTCTTTTGGGCAACAAGTGGAACTGCTCAGGGGAAAAGTACTGGGAGCCTTCCAACCTCATCTCTCCTGTAACCTTTTCTGACGCAGTGCCGGGACGGGGCAAATTTTAAAAGCCCAATGTTGGTACACAAAATGCAAAAGACATTGGCTTTAAAGGGTCAACAAAATGTTTAGGTTTGGGTTTCAAACCAGTTATGTGGAAAATTTAACCAACCAAAAAACCGGGGAAAACAAGCGGGGAGGGAAATTGGGAAAAGCTTAAACACGAGGCGAAATGCTTTCCCTGTGTTTAGCATTGTGGGGAAAAAAAAAGGGCCCCTTTCCCAAATCAAAGCGGGTTGCACGTGCCATCTGCCCGCCGCCTTCCATGTATTCATTTTTTTTTGGTTTTTCCCTTTGGGATGTCATTTTTTGATAAAGCTGGTTACATACGATTTTTATTTTGGGTTATTTCGTCGTTCCAATCTTTTTTTTCAAAAAATGGGGACGCACAAAGCTGGATTAATTTTGAATTTTGAAATTTTAAAAAGGTTTTAAACAAAACACCACCACACCAAAAACAACACACACACCCCACACACACACACACACACCACCACACACACACCCCACACACACACACACACCCCACCCACACACACGCGCGCGCGCGCGCGCGCGAAACGCACGACGCACGCACGAGAGAAGGTAAATATGCGGGTTCAAGACCACCCTTTATTTTTCACGAAAACCCCCCCTTTTCACATACAAATCACGCCCTTTTCTCATGTCTTTTTTTGGCCAAAATTAACACCTTTTTTCTAAAAAAAATTAAACCCCCAAAAAACCTCTAAAAAACACGAATTTCCGTTAATTTAAAGGGGGGGTTTTCATCCCAAAAAAGATAGGGTGATCTTTAAAACCCCGAATTTTATTTTCCTTTATCCCCAGGGGCAAAAAAAAAAAAAGGGGAAAACAGTCGCTCTTCTATTTCCCAATTTTAAAAAAATTCAAATAAAAAAACGGTTCCCACCCGGGAAATTGTTTTTTTTAACTTTTCTTGAATTTATTAAGGCCCCCTCAATTAATTCTTTAAATTGACTTTTTCGTAAAAACCAATATAACTGAAAACGCAAAACCCTTTTTTAAAATTGACGGCAGTGCCGAGAACAGTAGATGGTTTGGGCCAAAAAAACCCAAAATTAGTTTTTGGTTTTTAAGTGTTTGTAAAGGGACATACAACTTTGGGGGTTTCACGGAAAATCAGAAGGTTTTTTCCCTTTTAAATTGCCAGATGTCTTTTTTGAACTAAATTAAAAGATCTGTCATTTACTGGGAACCCCCAAAATTCGAGAAAGGCTCTGGGAAAAGGGGTACCCCTTTTCCCTTTTTCTTGGGGGAAAATGTACGAAATTCTAAAGGTTTTTCGTTGTTTGTTAGCAATAGGCCAAATTCTTTAAAGTACTTTTTTTTTAAAGAACAAAAGTTGTAATAACCTTCGGGTTATTTTTTTTTGGGTTTTAAAATTTGATTACCCCACCTCGTTACAAAAATTTTTAAATTTCCATTTAAATTTGAGCCCCTTCAGAAATTTTAAATCCTTTTTTACTTTAAAACCCAATTTTTTTTAAGGGAAAACCCTACAACTCCTGCCCCAAATTTAAAATTTGGGTCCCGTTAAGGAAACCACGCTTGTTTTTTGGGTTATAAGATTTACACCCTTTTTTTATAACTTTTTAAAAAAAAATTTTAAAAAAATGGAACCTTTTAAATATAACAAAAAGTGCCCCCTTACGTTTGGGAAGCGTTTTTTTACCCCAAATCTTTGGGATTTCCCCAGAAAATTTAAACCCATTGCAGTAGATGAATCATAGGGTTTTCCAATTCGCCCTTGAAAAACCCGCTAACTAAAAATTTTTAAATCCCCCAATAAAGAGTAAAGGGGAGTGCCATCAGAATGGTAAACCCGGGCCTTTTACGTTTTACCAAAAATCATTTAAAATTTTTGGCCTTTTTTACTGCCCCAAAATTTGGCTGCGGTTTTTTCATATCCCAAACCATTTTAAACCCCCCCCAATCTTTAGTAAGGTCAAATATAACTTTCATGTTTATTACCAGTACAACGAAAACAACTGAACTGCAAGTGCCCCTTCCAAGCGACAACGCTTTTTAATCCTTTTAAAAAAGCCCAAGGGACTTTTTAAGTATAAAAAAATTTCCCAATAATTTTAACTTTAATCCTTCAACTAAATTTTAGAAAAAAATTTAAAACCCGCAATAATGGTTAGGCACTTTGGATTTGGGGGCGCAAAAAGAAATATAAAAAATGACAACGGTCCCGGCCAAAACCCTTTTTTCAACCAGACAAAAAAGTTCAAATTGGGATCCATAAAAACCCAAAACATCCTAATGAAAGGGCAACTTTAATCTTAGATGAAAGTGAAGGTCAAAACAATGCCAGGAGTGCAAAGGTTTTAATGACTCCAAAAGGGACATACTTTTTGGTGTCTTTCAGGAAAAAAGCACAGACCAAGCTACATGTGGAAAAAATTCTCCGGCTTTGATGCTAGAAAAAAATTTCTAGCCAAGTTAGAAAAGCTATTAACTGGGCTGTTTGATTTCCCCCTCCAACTTAAAAAGGGTTATCAGACGTTTTTGCACATGTGGTCAAAGGTTGACTTTTTGGGTTAGGTCATGGATTATACATGAAACCCCTGCCCTTTTAGACTACAGTTTGGGCATAAATAAAAATTTTTAAAAAACAATAATCCTCATAGCGGGGAGACCCCAAAAACTTGGGCCCACAATCAAGGTTTAAAACACAAGGCCTGCTCCACCCCTTTTAAAAAAGTACCTACCCCTTTAAAGAAACGAACAGTTATAAGCGCCCCACACCCAGAAACGGGCCCAGAAGGCACGCCCCCTTTTTTATTTTCCCTAAACACTGACATTCACACTAGCAAAAAGACAGCCTCGTTGTTTTTTAAAAACTTTTACTGGTTTGGGCCCCATACTTTATTTCACAAAAAAATTAATCCAGCAGGCTAGCACTCAGCACCCCCTAAGCCAAAAGGGGTTTCGGGCCCTTTATAACCAGAAAACTTTGCCTATAGTAAAAAAAAACCCCAACAACAAAAACTGCCTAAAATGCCGGGCCCGGGCATCAATTTGCTTTGGCAGCAAATTTCTTTAAAAAATTTTTGCTAGGGGTGAAATTTTTTTTCTAATCCAATTTTTTACAGCGGGGGTGGGACCCCGCTACGCCCCCGGGTTAGCGCATACTTTTAAAAGCATAAACGGTGTTAATTTTAGCAAACCCAACGGCGTTTTTAGGAAAAATATTGTAATCCCTTTTCTCTAAAGAGAGCCCTTTATTTTTCGCAGCGTGTGTTTTCTTTAAAAGTTTTTTTTTAAAATTTTTTTCTCTTATTCTGCTTGTTTGTGATGCTAGCTGCGCTCTGTTAGTAGCCCGCATTTTAAACCCTTTGGCTTTTCTTAGAAAACTTTTAAATCTTGTATTTTCTGCTGATTCTACCCTTTTTTCTTCTGCCCCTAAATTTTAGGGTTGCTTCATTTTTTAATTTTTTTCTTCTTAATCTCTCAAAACCACTCCCCAAGGTTTTTAAAAAAATTGTTTTTTTTGTTCCCCCCTTATTGTCCGAAGAGCGGCATTTGCCCCAGGTTTTAACGCATAGGAAATTTTGGGAATCGTAAATTTTTTTTAACTGTTTTCCCCAAAAAAACCGTTTAAAATTTTCGCTTTTTGTTCATCTCTGTTCGTTTTAAATTCCTTGAAAGGTTTTTTTTGAAATTTTTAAAATTGGTTGGCAAACCTTCCCCCAATTTTCTGAAAAAGGGAAAACCCCCTCGGCCTTAAAAAATTGTAAAAAAAATTTTAATTCCCTTTTTGGCCCAACGTAGGGAGATCCAAAGGGAATTGTGCCCCTGTTTAAAAAACGGGGTTTTGGGGTCTGGTTTTGCAGAAATCCGCCCCACGTTTTCCTTTTAAACTGGTTTTTTTCATACAAATGTTTTTTTTTAAATCTGTTAAAAAATCAGAAACCCTAAGTGTTCTGGTTGCCCCGGCCCCAAATTTTGGGGTTTTAATAAATTAAATTTTATCTACAATCGTTTTTGGGTTTAATTTCTACCCCCTTGGCCGCGCAACCCTTAAAGTTCTTCTTGCAATAGGGCCCTAGTTCTTTTTCACTTTTCTTTTTCAACAGGAAAAAAACCGCGTCAAAATTTCATCCATATTTTTTATTTATATTTTTTTGTTTTTTAAAAAATAAACCCTCAAATTGGTTGTGACTTTAAACCATACGAAAAGAAAAGGAAAAACCCCAGGGCCTTAAAAATTTTTAAGGGGCAGACTGAAATTAGTGAAAAATCCCCCATCAACAGTTCAGCCTGGACAATTTTAAAAACAGTAAGCCCCTGATTTTGGCGTTTGGCAAATGTTAAAAAGCCGGCATTTGTAAACTATCATTCAAAATAGATATTAAACGGAAGTACAAAAGCTACTGTTGTTGCTAATTTGGGAAGGGCCTTCTTTAAACAAAGGGCAATTAAACTGGAGGGTAGAGAATTTTTGGTACTAGCGGGGCAGACTTTTTTTGCCCTTTTTTGGGCTATGGCTCCCTAAAAAAAAAAGGAAAAGGAAAGTTTATCGGGGAAATTTCAAAGCCCAAAGGGCCCAAAACACACTTAATGCAGAGGATGCAAAGGTTATTTTAAAAAATAGGCAGTGCAAAGCTTTGGGCAACAAAAATTCGGGAAACCCCAAGTTTCTGAATTTTTTTAAAGACGCACATGCCAATTCCCAAAGACGCCGAAAAAAAAAAACTTACTTATGAACTACTTTTAATCCTTGCGATTCTGTTGTTCTGTCTAAAGATCCTGAAGCAAAAAATACACAGTCGGGCGAATCTCTTTGAGTTTGGTTTTTGTTATTTCCCCCAATGGCCAAAACAATTTTTAAACCCAGAAATAAAAAAAAAACAGTTATTTTTTAAAGAAAATTTAATCCCACTCCACAACAAAAAATTAAAACAAGCGAGCCCCCTTCTCTGGAACTTTAAAACTAAATCAGTCTCGAAAGCTTTAAAAAGGAATTTTTTTCTTGTTTTTTGAAAAACAACCCCTTTTTCATAGAGAATCGAAGCGTTTTAAAACCCAAAAAATTTGAAAAAGGTTTGGGGACTGGAAAATAAATGGCAAGCCCTGATCGTTGTTTTCGGGTCGCAGATTTTTACCCCCAACACTTTAAAGAAATAAGAAAGTTGTTCTTGGGGGTAGGCAAAGGGATCCTGCATTTGTTCGGTATGTAAAAAAACTTCGCCTTTATGAGTAAACTCGAAGACTACTTAATAACCAAATGGGGGAAATGGGGGCTAGATTTTAGACTAAAATTGGGACAACAGTTTTTTTTGGGAAGTGGAAAAAAAGGGTTTGGGCAAGAGGTTTTAAAAAAATTTTAAATATTCAAAAGAAACAGAGGGGAAACGCCCCAATACAAATGCTTTTTTTTTAGGGTTTGGGGTTGCTAGAAAAAATTTTGAAAAAAAACGGGTTTAAAAAGACGTGGTTTAAATTAAAAATGTAAAAAGGGAAATAAAAAATAAAAACAGATGGTAGTTAAGTTTTCCAAAAAGATCAGAAATGTTCTCTTATCTGTGGGATTACAGGGTGGGGAAAAACTGTTTTTCGTACTTGATTTTTTTAAAAAAAATTACGGGTTTAAATCGAGCACATTGATATTCTGCCAACCTTTAAAGCAAAACAAGTCTTCAAAGAAAGGAAGTTTTTTTGGGACGGGCCCGGTAATATATTTTTTTTTTTGGGCCTAGCAAAAGCTGAGCAAATGTTTAGAACATTCTTAGTTATTTGGGGGAAAACTGAAACCTGTTTTTTAAATTGATGATTTTTTGGGCGAACGGACATTGTTAAAAAAAAAAAAAAGTTTGCCAAAGCTACCCTTTAGGGGACGCCAGGGGGGGGGCCTTATTTTTCTTTTGTGGCTCTTAACTCAAAAAAAAAATTTCTGTTTAAAAGCTTTCGATCCCCCTTTTAAAAATCGGTTTGAAATTTTTTTCCCACTAAGGACAAAGTTTTTTAAAAGAATTTTTAATGAAAATTTTAAAAAAAGGGGGGTTACAAAGGACTAAAAAAAAAAAGGGAACATTTTTAAAATAAAATTAAGCACGTAAGCTATGCTTGCGGACGCCCCCCCCCCCGTTCAAGGGTTTTTTTTTTTTAAAATTTTTTAATATTAAAAGAATGTCTCGGGGGCCAAAAACAAAAGCGGATTAACTCCAAAATGCACTGGTAGAGCAAAAAGCCCTTTTGCAGAAACAACGATTTTGATCTAAAAAGGAGTGCCAGGAAATGTTTAGGGGATTTGAATACACAAAATGGGGGGGTTTTCCCAAACGAACAAAATTGAAGAAAAAACGCACCCAATATCCTCCCCCTGGGAAGAGATAAAAAATTTTTAAGGGCAAACAAATTTTGGCAAACATGAATACAAACTTCATAAAAGGAAAATTGCTTGGGCTTTTGCTTCCTGAAATTGCTTGGAATTTAAAGTTTGAACTACGAAGCCCTAAGAGGGGGAAAAAAAAATTTTAGAAAAGCCTTAAATGCAGGACCCTTTCTTTTTAAAGCTTTTTTTCCGGGAACACAAAAAAAAAAAAACAGATTGAAATAACAAAGGAGGGTTTTTGAATTATGCTACAGGGGAAAGAAGTCCCTTTGCTGGGAATGGGGGGGGACACCCTCGGCTTAGAATTTACCCCCAAAGCTATGACAACTGTCCTAAACAAAAGACGATGATTTTTCGCTTTTTTATTTCTCCCCTGGGGGGCGATCTAGTTTGCCAAACTTTCGTTAATCAGAGGTATACAAAAAAAGGGTGAAAAATTGGAAAGCCCCTCTTAAGCTCTTAAATTTCAATTTCTAAAAAAAGGAGAAAGAAATAAACCCCTTTTTCACTGAAAGGTTACTGTGTTTGGGTTTACAAAAACAAAATAACAGTACTTTACCTTTTTTTTCATTAAATATGTTGAAATTTTATTGCGTTTTTTTCGTTAAAGAAATGCTTGGGGCCCGAAGAATTTTAAAAAAAAAGAAAATTTTTACAAGATTAATTTTAAAAAAAAATTTTTATTAAAAAATTTTTCGTTTTTCCGTTTAGGTTAAGCAAATAACGAAATTCCAAAAAGGAAAAAGAAAACGACTTGGGTAAGTATAGGGCTACCCGGAAAAAAATATGCTAAAACTTTAAATACCCTTTTTTTATGAAAATTTCTGGGCCCAGCTTTCTGGGTAAGTGCTGGGTTTTAGTGTTGCTTTTTTTTTTACTTTGGGGTTTGGGGGGAGCCTTTTTTGCATTAGGGAGTCTCGGGTTAGGTTTAGGCGCCCCTTTTCTATGATTGTAAGTGCTTTTTTTAAAAAATTAAAATCCTAAAAATTTCAAAAGCACACTGCCATTGTTGCCCTTGCATCAGCAAAACTTTGTTCATTAAGATTAAAATAAGCAAAACATTAAAGGATGAAAACCCTTTTCAGGGGGAAAATTTCAGAAGCTTTTGGGAGATGGTGGGGGATTATAGGCGGCAAAAAAATTTAACTTCAAAGGAGGGAAAAAAGACTTTTTATTCACGACAGGTTAAAAACTGATGCAATTTTTTAAAAAAAGAAAAAAAGAAAAACAAACCCACGAACGGTTTAAAACCCCAAAAAAGGCCAAAAAAAAAATTTTAAACCAAAAAAAAAAGTTTGGCAAAAAATAAATCTATTTTTTTTTGTTAAAATCATGGGGTTTGGTGGGACAACTTGCCAAACTCTTTCCCAAAAAAGGAAACTTTTTGGGGGAGGGTTTTTTGAAGAGAGAGTTTCTCTTAAAAATATACGGGAGGGGGTTTTTTTCATAAACCCTTTTAAAATTCAAATACGTTCTACGCTTTCCCTATTGGGGGCGTGGCTTTTTAAAATTTTAACTTCCCTTCTGCCTTCCAGGAAACAACCCGGGAATTACTTTTAGCCCCAAAAGGAAGAGTTCTTGATTAACCCTTTGGATTTCTTCATAAAAGCTAATTTTTTTAAATTTTATTGCTTTTTGGTTTTTTAAAGGGCCCGTTGCTTTAAAATTTTTAATTTTTCATTTGGGGCGAAATTGCGGCAATCCCCCTAACCCCTTCTGTGTTTCGTTCTCTGTATTTTTGTGTCCCAAAATTTTTTCGGGATATTGATAGGTAAACAGGCGTTCAGCTAGATTTCCCAAATTTAAAAATTTTCTTCTAGGGCTTTTTTTATCGGGTTGCCCGGGAACCCTCTCTTAACGTAACATGATGTTTTAAAAAACGGTTTAAAAGAGCCTTTAAACTCTTTTCCCCATCAACTTGAATTTTATCCTAGGATATTTAATGGCCCCCGCATGAAATTTGTTGTAAAGCCACAGTCACAGCGTTGAAACTTTTTTTTCCCTTAAAGGGTTTTAGCGTCTTTTTTCTTGAACCATGGGCAAAAACTGTCAGAGCATACTTAAACTTTTTTCTTCTAAAAATTTGTCTGTGGAAAACAGCAAGGGGCCCTTTTTGGGGGGGGGGTCATTTGGAACTGAATTTAAAAAATTTTTTTGGCCCTTTTTAAACCCTTTTTTTGGGGGAGGCAATATAAATTTTCCCAAATTTTCCGTTTTGAAAACCCGCTTTTTGCATCTGTTTTAGACACTTTTAAGGGATTACTCAGTTTTTCAATTGGGAGTCTTTCCTTTCCCAATTTTCCCTTTAGGGGGAAATCTAAAAATTTTACTTTGTATTTTCCATATTTTAAAAGCATTTTATTTTTTCACAAAAATGAGCAACAAGATAGACTGTGGCTGCCAAAAAGCAATAAAAAAAATATTTCTGCAGTCTTCGTTTCCCCGATGGTTCATAAAAGTCAGGCGTTTTGGCGGGGCGATGTTAGAAAACGTCCCTTTTCCCGTTTACAAGAATACCCCATTATTGCTTCCCTTTAACGTCTTTTTTAAAAATTTTGCTTGCATGCCCTTTTCTCTTATATTTTTATTTAAAAAAGTCTAAGGGAGCAATTCGTCTTTTCTCATAAAACGTTCTTTCCTTACTTAAAACTTCATTGCCTTTTTATGGCGTTCTCTCTCTTCATCAGACCGCCCAAATTTACTAAAATATAATTGCTTCCCGAGAAGGCCAAAGCATTAGCAATAGCTCCCCCACCTTTTAATAAATTTCCCGCATCTTTTATAAATCAAAAATTTCTAGATTAATTTTTTCTATGCTTTTAAAATTTTTTGGGTTAACCCATTGTAACAAGAAAGTCTTTTGACGCAATTTCCGCAGTAATTTAAAAATTAAAAACCCTAACAACATCCTCAAAGTCAACCTTCCCCAGGGTCACCCGGCCCCCATTTTAAAAAATGTTTTTTTTTCTAACAAGTATAAACCCAAACTAAGAAAACCCCTAATTACTCCCCGAAAGGTAAAACGTATTGATAATTTTTTTTTTCACTCTTTTTTATTTAAATAAAAAAATAATTAAAATAATCAAAATACCCAAAAGGGTCTAAAGTGCTTTTTAATCAAATAATCTTTTGTTGTTTAAAACTAAAAAAAAAGGTTGCAGTTTTGGCGAAAACATTTTATTCCCTTTTCCCCTGTTGGGCGGTTTTATTTTTTAACAAACAATTTTTAAGGTTGAATAAAAATATAACACCAACAACAGGCACCCGCATAAATTTTCCCGCTTTTAAAAATCAAAGGGTTTTTAAAAATATTTTATTATTTTTTTTGTTTTTTTAAATGGATTGTGACGAACTATTAAAGGTTTAGGGGGCAAGAGACTACTTGTTGGTACTTCCCTAGGCAAAATCAGCAGACCACGCCATACAGAAAAAATTTTAAAACCCGCTGCGGGGTGGAAAAAAAAAAACATTTTAGGCATGAACTTAAATGTTGAACAAAACCAAAACCCAAGTCTACTTCGACGTTGAGAATCTACGTAGGACAAGCACGCTAGGGCAAAAAAGGGTTGGGTCAGTAGGTCCCAAAAATGATTAGTTTTTTAAAATTTCTAAAAATTTGTATGTAAGATGCGCCGGGGGGATTAAAAAGAAATTTAAAATACGAATTTTTCACAAGATTCCCGGTTTTTAAAAAAAGTCCTTTTGAAACTCCTTTTCAGGTGACAAGTAGGAAGATTTGGGGCAATTTTTATGCCCCTTTATCATGGGAAAAAATTCTTTTTTAAACATATTAATTTTTTAAACATATTAAATTTTTAAACGCAATAAAAAAAAAAATGAGCGAGGGAAAACGCCCCAGGAAAAGTCCCCCAGGAGCAGAATGTAAACCCCAATGAAGCCACAATGAATGTACCAAAAGGTGAGTAAAGGGGACTAAGGGAAAAAAAAATGGGCGTGGTTTTGGCCCCGGGCCAAAAGACTAGTTGAAAGGCACAGATGAGAAAGCAAAAACCAAAAAAGCAAAAAAAAAATTGTTGATAGTAATACAAAATCACCAACAACAAAAAACACAATTAACAACAACACAATTTTCAACAACCAAAACAATCGCCCTTAAACGTTTAAAATGTTTTTATTAAATTTTTTGGGGCTGCTGTTGTTTTTTTTGGGTTTTTTGGGATAAAAAATCTTAAACCATACTTTTTAAAAACAAAAATAAAGCCCCCCCAGTAAAAAAAAGAAGAACCCACTTTGCAAAAAAAAGGAAAATCCTTTTTGGGAGACCTTTTTTTTATGGGAAAAGGGTTTTTTTTAAAAACTAGATAAAGATCAAGTTTAAAAACTAATAAGTACAAGTTAAGTTTGTTTTTAAAAAAAGTAACTTTTTTAAAATTTAAATGCAAATAAATTACAATTAAGTGCAAAAAAAAAAAGTTCTAGTTTTAATAAATAGTTACGTTCTTAAGTTAAGTTCTTTTTAAGTTTTTAAGTTAAGTAAATTGTCAGGGTTTTAGTTAAGTACAATCCAAGTCACAAGTTAATCTTTTAAAAATTTCCAAAGCCCTACCGCAAATGAAAACTCAGGTTTTACGTAAGTTTCTTTGGGTTTTTGTTTGAGTAGTGATTTTTTGTTAACAGAAGTTGTTTTACTTATGAAGATAGAGGCGCAATTAACATTTGTGTGATAAAATACTTTGTTTTTTTAAAGAGAGCTTGCTTGTTGTTATCGTGAGTTAAATTTTTTTTTACAAATCTTTTCTTATGCCTTTACCTTTTTCATTAAAAAAGTCGGGTAGCAAAAGCTGAAAATCTTTTACCGCAAACCAAAAATTCTTTGATAACTGCCCCTTAAGTTCATCCCCTTTATTTTTTCCAATAACCCCCTTTTTGTTCCAGTTGAATGTAAAGGGGCTGTCTTTGGGTAAAACGCAAGTGTCGTACCACCCCCTCAACTCCTTTTTGCTACTTTTTGTTTCTAAATCCTTAAAAAAAGTTTCTGTGGGGGCGTCCCAGAATAAAAGGTAAGGGGTCTGTGTAAAGGATCTGCTTTTGGGACAGTGGTTTAAAAGAAAACGTACAGAAATTCTAACCCCAATAAATTTGACAACTCTAAAACAGTAAAGCCCAAAAAAACTGGGTTGTCCAAATTAAAAAATCCTTTTTTTTTCATAATGCCCAAACCGGCTGTCGTTAAATTTCTAAAGTCTTGATATTAGGTTTTTAAAGGGAAACCTTTTAATGCTTGGTTTTCTTTTGAACTAAAATTTAAAATTTACGTTTGGTGGGTTTTTCCATAGTTTTGCCAAAACAGTGTTTTTTCAAACAGTTTAAAAAAGTCTTTTTCTGAAGCGTTTAGTGGCTTGGGTTCAAGAACAGTATTTTTCTTGTTGTAAAGGCCCATAAAGGGCTCTTTGAACACAGATAATTATTTTGTGAACAGCTCTTTGTTTTTAGTCCGTGTTTTAAATTTTAAAAATGTAGGAAATCTGTTAAAGGCAACCCTATTTTGGGCCTTTTTTGTCCAAGGTTAGGCACAAGTTCAGGATTTTAATAGGACTCATCTTTTTTTCTGCAGTAGGGGGTAAACGTTCCCCGGAGATCGTGTAAATTCTTTTGAAAAAAACTAAGTTACTTCCAAGATTAGCCCTACTGGATTATTACGGAAGCTGTGACCGCATACCCAAAAACAATATTAACATCAAAAACTTTTTTATCATTGTAAAGTTTCTCAGTGGGAAATGGGTTTACTCATAGCCCCTCCAAACAGATTGTTGGGTTTTAATTTCATTAGAAAAATTTTTATGGTTTTGTGGGTCCCAAAAACGCTAAAAAACTTGTTGTTGGCTTTTGCAGTTGATGTGAGGGCCCTGCTAATAACCCCCCCCCTCAGCCCGTCTTTAATCATCTGAAGTGTGGGTTTTAAACAGAAATTAAAATCAATCTGGATGTTTTTAGACTTTTTAAAAAAACATCCCAAGAAAACCCTGGGGGAGAGATTTTTTTTGTGATGAGTCTAAACTGTTAAAGTTTCAAAGCATGTAGATCTGTAGTTTTGGGGAAAAACGTCCCGCTAAAAAACAACGGGCAGAAAAAAATTTTTGATTTAAGATAAAATTTCCCATCGTTTTGGCAGTGTTTAAAATTTGTCCCCTTTCTGTTCATATTTTTTAATTTTAGAGTTTAGTTATTTTCTTTGCCTCTAAAGACTAGAAAAAAAAGCACCTTTTAGGAAGCGAAATCTTCATCAAAACCCGTCCCACGGTTCATGTATTCTTTAAGGGTAGAGCCTTTACGCACTAAAAATTGGGGCAAAGTATTGTTTTTTAAATTTTGGAAAATCTTGTTGGGGGGGTCCCCCCAAAAAATTTTTCCAAAAATTTTTCCCCTCAATGTTGGGTTTATCATAAAAAAGGGTAAACAGCAAAGGGGGTAAAAGTCCCTTTACTTTTTTGAAGATGGGGCAATGAGGGAACCCCCTTTTTAAAACATAAGCCGCTTGCATGATAAAAAGAAAATTTTAGCCCCCGAGGTTATGAAAAAGATAGGCAGTTTCCATTTTTTTTTGGGCAAACCCTTTAACTGAAGGTTAAACTGTTGTGCGCGGCCCCCCTGAACTTTTCCTTAAAGTGATCTGGGGTTTTCCCTTCCCGTCATTCCCCTTTACGGGTTTGGGGTTAAACTCTAAGCCGCAAATCCACAGTGAGTGGGGATTCATACGTTTTTGGGGCTTCAGGGGTCCCTAACCCCAAAAACTGAAAGATTTGTTTGGGTTTGGGGAGAAAATTTCAAAATTTTTTCAAACTGCTCTAAAAATCTAAAGCGCATTGGGACCTCTGTAAAAACTGGGTTTGTGTTCCCCCCCTGCCTAACAAAAAAAAAAACGATAAAACAGATTTATGGTAGGTTTTTTTAAAGGGTTTTTTTTTGTTCTTGGGGTGTTTGGGGGCCGGCCCTACTGTGGGAAAGTTTTATTCAAAGTTCCCCATAAACTTTCGTTTGGGGGTCATTTGATTTTTTTTAAAAATTTTTTAAAAATAACTTTAGACCCTTTTTTAGGGTTTAGGAGTTTTTGGTTTTTACCTTTTACAAAAATTTTTCAATGTTTTTTATGACTGGGCCCGCTGTTTCCCGATGGGGGTTCAACCAGCACCTTTTACAAAGCTCCTGTTTTGAAATTTTGCTTTTTGAAAATTTTTTTAACAGGGCTGCTTTTTGTTTTTTAATCAAATTTTGGGTCCCCTTTTACTATCTCAAACAGGGTCAAGTCTACATGAATTTTTTAAGTGAAACGCCCTAAAGTTGGGGCTTTTGGGGGGAAAACCTAGAGGCACTGATTGTAACTACAGACCCTTGGGAAAACCCAAATTTCGGGGATTGGTTTTTTTTTGTCTTTAAATGAGAATTTCTTTCTTAAAAAAACACTGGAAAAGGGTTTTGTTTTTCAAAGTTAGTCTTCAAAAATTTTTTCATAATTAGATACTTGGGTTTTCAAAGATTTTTGACAGGGTTTTAAATGCGCTTTAAATAAACCCCCAAAAAAAAACATGCTGCCAAAAAATTTATGTTTTTAAAAAGCCCCGTTTTTTCTCTAACTCTTTTGGGAAAAGGAAAGGGAAAATTGAACTATAGGTAGAAAATTTTTTTTTGTTTTCAATCTGATTTCAAGGCTGCCCCTTTAGACCAGCCGGGAAACCCCTTAAAATTTGCCCCCTCCCCCGCTTTGGGAAAAAATGGGTTTAAGAAAGTGTCAGGCCCCGTCAAAATTAAGGGCGAATAGCTAATAACTTCTTTCCCGTTTATTGAAACCCAAATTGCATGGGTTTCTATCATCAGGCTTAAAATTTTAAACAATCAGAACCGGCCCCAAAAACCTTTTTTCTGGTGGTTCCATCTGAAAAACCTTGGGGTTTTAAAATTTGAGTTTTCACGCTTTTTGGGAAAGTTTTGGGAGGGGTAATGGGTGTCCCCTGTCTATTCAAAGAACGTATTGCTTAATTTGGGTTTGTCACCCACCCAAAAAAATTTTTTCCCTTGAAAATAGTTTTTCTTTTCCCGAATTTTCTTGGGGGTTTGGCCCTTTTTAAAGCCAAAAAATTTTTTGTAAATTTAAAAAAAAAAAATGTAAATAAAATAAGTAAAACGCACTTTTATTCTTCGCCCAACTTGGGAAAACTTTTTTGATACGTTAACTTTAAAATTTTAAACCCCGCCAAAATTTTTGGGTTTTTCTGAAAACACTTTCAGTCAATTTTAAACCTTTGATTGGGTTTGGTTTAAATTAATTTTAAATATGATCTTTTTTTTAAAATTTTTTTACATCATTTCAAAACCAAATTCCCCTAAAATTTAATTTTAATACTTTCATTGTTTCGTCAAAATGTTCCTTAAAAATTCTTTAAATCAAATTTACTGAGTTCAACAGCCATTTTAAATCAAAATTTTAAAAAAAAATATAAATTTTTAAAATTTACTATTATTTATAGTCCCTTTTTTAAACGTAAAACCTTATTTTTCATTAAAAGGGGAATAAACTACTCCCCCCCGGGGTGGGAAAACAGTCAGATTAAAAATCTTCAGGAGCCAAAATTTCAACTAAAATTCAAACAAAATTTTTAACCCGGTTTTGGGGGGAAAATCTAGGAATTTTACTAAAACCCCTTTTTCCCCTATATTTTCTCGCATATTTAAAAGCCAAATTTAAAAAAATCAGTAATTAATTCTTCAAACCTGCTTTTTTTAAATCTTTTTTATTACCTTCCGCTCCCAAAACCCAAATTTGTACAGTATATTTAAAAAGCCTGAAGGGCCCTTTTGGGTTTATTTTTTAAACCAAAAAAAAAACAATTTAAAAAAAAATTAATCCCCCGTTTTACTTTTTTCCCCCAAGAATCAAAAGAAAACAAAAACAGGGAAACGACTGAGTGCTGCTTGTGTTGGGCTGCCTCATGGTTGTTTTGGGGGTGATCTGGTTACGCGATCGTGTGCAATCTTTTCCCGAAAAAAAATTGCCCCAAAGCGAATTCAGTCGGGGCATTTTGCCGGCCCCCAGAGGTAGAATTTTATCATTCTCTCACTGACTGCGGTTGTGAGAAGGTTTTTTGTTTGACTGGCCCAAATGACTACTGTTTTTAAACTGTTATTTTAAAAAAGGCTGGGTTTGTAAAATCCGGGCATTTTATATTTTTTAAGCATTTTTAATCAATAGTACTTTGCCCGTTCTTTGGTTAAAAATCCTCCTACTAGCCATTGTTTAAATAACACTAAAAAAGCTCAGCTGGAAACAGTTAATACTGTTAAATCGGCCCAAAACCGTTGCAAGGGTTGGTTTGGAAAAAAAGGGGCGCAGCGCGGCAAAAGTTCTTGGGGAATCCCCTTGGCCTGTTTACAGGGGTGGCAATTAGGGCCCAAAAATTCTTTTTGGGGATCGCTCGGGGCCCACAAAAACAGTGCAGTAAACTAGGTCCCAAAAATTTTTGTGAGATCGCTCTGTCCCCAGTTGATTAAAAACCCTTTTCTTTGCCGAGGGAGAGAATGTAAATATGTTTGTTCACGATCACCCTATCTTATTTTGCGCGAAAACCCCCATTTTAAATTAACGATTACGTCGATTTTTGCTGTTTTTGCGTGTTAATCTTGGTGTAAAACAGGTGTTAATTTTGGCCAAAACTGACATGAGAAGGACGTGATTTGTATGTGAAAAGGGGGGTTTTCATGCAAAATAAGATGGGTGGTCTTGAACCCGCATATTTACCTTCTCTCACGCACGCATGCACGCACGCCCACACACAGTGTTCATATGGACCATTGGTCAGTTGAAATAGACAGAGCATTTACAGACTTTGTTCAAATACTTTGTTCTCAATGTTTTTGTTTTTGTTTTCTTTTCTTTTTTTCCCCTTTTTTTCCTTTATTTTCCTTCGTTTTTCGTCTGTGCTTGAGTAAAAGACGTTTCTGTGTTTGCCCACACTGCAAAATTTCCAGCTAATTAAGTGAGCTCATATTCTCTCTCCTCTCTCTCTCTCTCTCTCTCTCTCTCTCTCTCTCTCTCTCTCTCTCTCTCTGTCGAGATGCACATATATACAACTCTGTGTGTGTGTGTGTGTGTGTGTGTGTGTGTGTGTGTGTGTGTGTGTGTGTGTGTGTTGTGTGTGTGTGTGTGTGTGTGTAAGACAAACATAACACTTAAGATTTCTATTGTTGTGTCGCTATACAAAAAACGTTCACTGGAAAAGAGTTCACTTAAAACGAAGTTCACTAGAAAAAGTTCACTGGCGGATGGGGGGGTGAAGGGGACTTGTGGTGGGGCATGAAAAAAAGGGATAGGAGGGAAGGGTGAGAGGATGGAAAGCAAAGTGTGGGAAGTGGTGGATAGGTGGTGAAACGAGCTAGGAAGGGGAGAGACAATAAAAGCAACAACAATCTTAATAACAATACTAACAATAATCATTACTATCATCCTCCCTCTCCACCATTGTCATGAGCAAATAAATAGATATGGGAGGGTAGAAAGGAAATTGAAAGTGAAGGGTGAGATGGGAAGGGAATGGAGGGGGGAAGATGGGATGGGGGCTAGAGGTGTGGCCTGAGGTGGAAATAGAGTAGAAGACCTAGCAGGAGAGGGGAAGGGAGAAATGTATGCGCATGTGCACTTTAGAGGCTAGTCTACTGACATATGTATAATATATATATATATATATATATATATATATATATATATATATATATATATATATATATATATATATATATATATATATATATATATATATATATATATTAATCATTGCAAATGAGACACTGCAGAGGTTTGTCTACTCAGATACTTACATAGATAGATAGATAGATAGATAGATAGATAGATAGATAGATAGATAGATAGATAGATAGATAGATAGATAGATAGAAGTCCACATGCCCGTGCCTGTTTCTTCCATTTTATTTCATTTTCAAATTTTCGGCTTTTCAGCCTTCATCAGGAATCCCTGTGCACAGGTCAGTTCTGTCTTTTCTCAAAACATACCACTGACTAAAGACAATAAATTGGGGCTAATCAAAATACAGCTGAGTACATGTTCATAGCTTGACTAAGTGCCTAATGTAAGTGACTAATGTAATATGTATATATATATATATATATATATATATATATATATATATATATATATATATATATATATATATACAGAGAGAGAGAGAGAGAGAGAGAGAGAGAGAGAGAGAGAGAGAGAGAGAGAGATTGTATGAGTGCATTCTGTCTTTCCAATCAAACCAATCCAGCATCATACTGCTGAACAGATCCTGTCTTCATTGTTTGATTCATATTAGCAACCCATATCTTCACCGAAATTCAAGGGATTTATCCAATCTTCAGGCAAGAGTCGTTAAAATCAGTTCTTTTTTTTTCTGAATATTGCTTACTGATGAACAAACTATCGCACAAGCTAATAGGCAATTTTTTTAAATCTGTGTAAAAGTTCGTTTTCACGAATGATCCCGCTGGTTCACGGGATATATGGCGCTGGCGGACACGCCCAAAGCAATTTTGCCCCATCAAATATTTCATTTGAAGTGCACGTCGGTATATCAATTCTGATATCAGCTGTCTGCATCATAAGCACGTTAATTCACATCCATGATTTTAGCATTTTCTTTGTGATTCAACTGATAATCTGACAGATGGGCGTAAACGCTTTGAGCGTGCCCTCCAGTGCCATTTTTGGTCCCATGGAAACAGCAGGATTACTCTAGCAGAGCTCTACCGCACATTACGTCCCTTACAGATTTCGAACACCGTCTGTCGTGTAGTGGTTCGTACCCACAAACTGAGAACTGATTTCCCATGGAAAGACAGGCATTGAGAATTGATTTCCCATGGAAAGACAGGCATTGTCTAGTTTCGTTTGCTCGTGACAGGTTGAGTTTCAGGCGCCTGGCATTGAGGGCCTGTGCAAATTCCTCATCCGAACCAACAGCGTGGATGTCCTCGGCACTGTGGTTTAAATCCTGGCCTTGGTCTTCCGACGTCTTAACTGCTAATGCAGTGCGCTGCTGCTCATTCAGATGAGTCTTCACACATCCCATCTTTGTTCTGTGGATCTTCATGCCACGGGTGGTAGCGAAACGTTTTCCACAGACACATGGATATTCCATTTGGTCCATGTTCATAGTCCGTTTGGGATTTGCAGTCGTGTTTGGTTGAGCACCGATGGATTCGTCATTTTCTCCCCCTTTCGGTGAATCCTGGGAGCATCTATTCCTTTTGTTCTTAGTAGCCACATATTGAAGGCAAAGTGGGGAGCCAGCCCAAAGAGTACAGTTAATCTAGCTAGGAGTGTGGTCTCAGCATACCTTTGTCCTGATAACGTAGAAACAATAGGTCAACATCCTATAGTCTCTAAAATTGTCAAAGGTGTGTTCAACGTCACTCCCAAAGTACTGTGACACATGGGATATAGACACAGGCATTGATATGTTGGCACAGTGGCCAGATGCAGAACAGCTCAGTCTTCTGAAACTCACACTGAGAACACTTATGTTACTTGCTTTACTCTCTGGTCAGAGAGGACAGACTCTCCATAGTCTTACTGTTGATAATGTAAAACTCCATGAGTCTAAATGTGTACTTGTATATAGCTCTCTTTTAAAACAAACCAGACCAGGGACTCACTTAAAGCCTTTAGTCATACCTTGTTTTGAAAACAAGAGATTGTGTCTGGTTCACCACCTTCGGCAGTATTTGAAAAGGACTGCACACTTACGAACTGGGAAAGCATTTTTTATCAGTTGCATAAAGCCTTTTGCACCTGTGAAAAGAGACACCATTTCTCGTTCGATGAAAGATGTGCTGTTTATGGCTGGAATAGACATGTCGAAGTACTCGGCTCACAGCACTCGGGCTGCTAGTACTTCTGCAGCATTAAGCAGAGGTGTACCAATAGACAGCGTCCTTAAAGCAGGTGGATGGTCAAACAGGAACATTTTTTTAAGATTCTACCACTGGATCATTAAACAGAATGAAGATGGACATGGTGGTTCTACGAAGACTAAGAGTTTTCCCCAGGCCGTGCTGGACACATTTGTAGACAAAGGGAAGTAACTCACACTATGGGCTGATTGCCTTTCAGAGCCTGACGTGTTAATGAATAATATGTGGTCCCCGACGCTAAAATCTCCACATGTCTGACCAATCAGCAGACGAGGAATAATTTGAAAATTAAACGAGACTTACCTGGAAGTTGAAGTTTAATGGAGATTATTTTGAGGATGCTGTTGGGTAGATTGGGTAGAGGTATACATGTGCCCACCTATCAGCAACTCGAGGTACTTCCATTGAACCCTCCCTTCCGAGTTTGTTCTCGGGAATCACACGTAGCTGAAGTCTGGGGCGCGCGCGCGGTATCGTCCTCCACATGTATACCTCTACCCAACAGCATCCTCGAAATAATCTCCATTAAACTTCAACTTCCAGGTAAGTCTCGTTTAATTTTCAAATTAATGATGATTGAGGATCGCAGCTGATCAGGGAGAAATGAAGACTGATCAAGGTGGTAAATGACAGGTTAGAGGGGTTTTATGAATGATTGATTACTGATAGTAGATGAAAATCACAAAGGCTGAATTGATGATGACTATTAATCAATCATACTTTGAATGGTAAATGATGACTGATTATTAGCATTGATCACGTGGCTACATGATTCGTAATCGAAGAAGATTGATTATGATCGACGAAATATCAATGCACAATTATTTTGATGGTCAAAAATGCTGAGACTTACCCATTGGTGCTTGTTTCTACTGATATCCGAAATGTGATTACTGGTCATTTATCGTGCTGTGAAGGTTCAATGATCAACTCAACATAGACCAACGGGGGGGATTATGTAATGGAAGATAACTTATGATCATTCATTGTCTATCTGTCTTAACTCTAGTGTTGGGTGAGATTGCGAATTGTATGAAGGCTGTGTTTATTTTTGCTGTCCCCTTGAAACGAACATGTACATATGTTTACTCAATGAAATGTCAGAGTCGGTATCAGTGTCTCTCTCTCTATCCCTATCCCTCTCTCTCTTCTCTCTCTCTCTCTCTCTCTCTCTCTCTCTCTCTCTCTCTCTCTCTCTGTGATATATATTATATATTTATTTATTTATATATATATATATATATACTCAGAGGCATAAAAAACGCGAACAATAGAGACAGTGCACGATTGTTCCCATTGTGAACAGGACGTAAGCAATGTCGTTGGCACGTGCAACATTAGCAGTACGTGGTGTCTTGGCCGGTTGTAACCTCGTAACAGTGGGTGAATGTTGCCGGGTCAGCGGTTTTGGCACGAGGAGTGCATTTGCCATGTGGACTACCTACGCCACGTGCATCAATGTGAATTGCAACTCAATGTGTCCCCGATTGTGAGGCTATAAATTTCCAAACCCCAAAAAGTTCAAATTATCCCTTCCAGCGGCGCCAACATAATGCCGAGACTTTCTCGTCAAGATTGTTGCATAGCAATGAGGCAACTGCAGGCCGGGGTTCCAATGAGGCAGGTCGCTATCGCATTCGGAGTCCACATTTCCACCGTCTATCGCCTTCTGGACCGCTTTCAAGCAAGAAACACCACTGATGACAGACCGAGGATTGGCAGACCGAGGGTCACCACAGCAGCCCAAGACCACCATCTTCTGCGTCAGCATCGACGGGAGCCTTACCAAACCGCTGCCAACACAGCCAGGAACACCGTCAGCATCGACGGGAGCCTTACCAAACCGCTGCCAACACAGCCAGGAACACCGTCGGCAACCATGGCAGGCCAATCAGCAGCAGGACCGTGCGTCGCCGACTGAACACAGTTGGTCTCCAATGCAGGCGTCCAGCCCGGCGACCTATCCTGACACTCCAGCATCGCCAGAACCGTCTGCAGTGGGCACAGATCCACGTGCATTGGCGCCATCGGGACTGGGGCCGAGTCCTCTTCAGTGTGAAAGCCGGTTACTGCGTCGACCCAGCGATGGCCGCATCCGACTGGAGAAGAGCGGGGGAACGCTTCACGGAAGCCAACATCACCGAAAAAGCGAGACCCATAGGTGGATCGAAAGCCTTCATGATCTGGGAGGGCTATCCGGCATGACATCGCCATTGGGCCACTGACATTTCAGAATGAGGCTACGGACGGCGACACGCGTGACCACTGCCTGTTCTTATCGCCAAGTTCTCAGGCCCCATCCCTGCCGCATTTCCGAGCGGCTCCACGAGAACCGTTTCAGCGCGAACCGGCATGGCCGCCACTGCCCGGCTACGCAGAATCCTGAGGCAGACACACAACCACTCCCACACCGACCCTTTCACCACCTTAACGCCAATAGAGCATTTTGGATGCCCTTTGGAAGTTAGAACAGCTCAACCCCGACCCAGACACAGCTCAGCTTGCTGTCGCTGTGGGCCAGGTGTGGTGGCAAGTCCCCGCATAGCAGCGACCAACAATCTGGTGTTCAGCATGTACCGCAGGCCGCATGCTGAATCAATCCGAGGCAACACCAATCTGCATCTGCACCACCGGGTCAGCTCAAGTACATGAGACTTATTGTTACCAGAGAACTTTAAAGGACACCCTGCGCTGTTTGATCTCTCTTTCTTCACTTCTATTACCATTCAAGGAATCTGCCCAAATTACGTCAAATTTCTATCAGGTTTGTTTATGCAGTTTTAGCTTGATAACACGTGTACATTAGACACACCAGATTACCCCCAAAATTTTGGGTTTTGGGTTTTTGGTGCATTGTGTGTCTTTTCATGGTCTTATCAAGAGCTCCAAACCTGGTGATGTGATGTTGCATAATAGCAGAGATAAAGCGAAAAAACACTTGTGGCACAGAGCAAGATTACCTATGTGTTTGGAGCAACAGCGGAACACCCGGCTTTAACCAACTGTGCTGAGAAAGAGGATATGTTAAGGAAAGGAAGGGAGGGTAGGCTACCTCAGTACACTTGGCTGATACTCTTCCCTGCCGTGAAAGATAAGGGCAGCAGTAGAGGAAAAACGTCTGCCTTCCTCATTACACTGATTTATGGCCTGCTCTGCCATGTGGGAGGGGAGAGGCTAGGAGGTCAGATAAAGTGCCCGCTACACCAGGCTTACCACTGGAAGTCTGGTGTGCTCCAAATTATGAAGAGCCCTGCGATGCAAGTTTTCAAGCAAGGAATGACTATTTTTTGTAAATGTGTGTTTTTATGTTTTCTGTTGAATACTATTTGATGCTGCTAACAGCACTTATACATTACAACTTGAACTTGAACCATTGTGAGTTATGTGACTATAGAAGTACTCGTGTGACTTCTGCCATTGTTTAAAAACTCAATGTGGGCATTTTCAAATCTGCCATTTTGGAGATGAACCGGTGTGCCTCTGAAGTAAGCGACACCTCACACACAACTACACACAGACAACACACCACATATATATATATATATATATATTATTTATATATATATATATATATATATATATATATATATAATATAAATATTATATATATATATATTTATATATAAGACCGTATGGCGAAAGCTTGGCTGTGTCTGGAGTGGCCTGTCTTCATCTGTCCGTGGGCAGGGGTGGTTGAGTCTGTGGGGTGTGCTCGCAGCTGGAGGGTGGTGTTTTTTCGCCGGTGGGCTCTGCAGTCATGAAATACGGGCTGGTACACCATGGGGATGCTACTTTAAGGCTGTTATGAGCTGCATCCTGTAGTTTAATTTACCTCTGTTCAGGAGCGGTATGTCCCTTGATATCTTAATGGAGTGCCTGTGCGTGCCTGTACCCATCGTCAACACAGCGCAGGCCTCCAAGGTGGTACAGACTGCTCTAAAGCAGGTGAAGACAGTAACTTTCTCTGGGTCCTCCCCCGCACCTTCAGGAGTTTTCTTTTTCTTCTTTGCCTAACTAGGCGACCCTGGAGAAAGGTCCAGTGACGGTGAGGAAAGACCCACTGACCACAGGAAAGTCCTGTGACAGTGGAAAGACTACAACTTTTGGATTCTCTCTTGAGGCAAAATAAGACCGTATGGCGAAAGCTTGGCTGTGTCTGGAGTGGCCTGTCTTCATCTGTCCGTGGGCAGGGTGTTGGGTCTGTGGGGTGTGCTCGGCAGCTGGGGGGTGGTGTTTTTCGCCGGTGGGCTCTGCAGTCATGAAATACGGGCTAGGTACACCCATGGGATGCTACTTAAGGCTGTTATGAGCTGCATCTGTAGTCTAATTTACCTCTGTTCAGGAGCAGGTTGTCCCCTTGATATCTTAATGGAGTGTCCTGTGCGTGCCTGTACCATCGTCAACACAGCGCAGGCCTCCAAGGTGTTACAGGACTGCTCTAAAGGCAGGTGAAGACAGTGCTCTCTGGGTCCTTTCCCAGCACCTTCAGGTGTATTCTTTTTCTTCTTTGCCTTAACTAGGCTGACCCTGGAGAAAGGTCCAGTGACGGAGAGGAAAGATCCACTGACCACAGGGAAAGTCCTGTTGACAGTGGAAAGACTGCAACTTTGGATTCCTCTTTAGGGCACATACGACCGTATGGCGAAAGCTTGGCTGTGTCTGGAGTGGCACTGTCTTCATCTGTCCGTGGCAGGGTGTGGTTGGTCTGTGGGTGTGCTCGGCAGCTGGAGGGTGGTGTTTTTCGCCGGTGGGCTCTGCAGTCATGAAATACGGCTGGTACACCCATGGGGATGCTACTTTAAGGCTGTTATGAGCTGCATCCTGTAGTCTAATTTACTCTGTTCAGGAGCAGGTATGTCCTTGATATCTTAATGGAGTGTCCTGTGCGTGCCTGTACCCATCGTCAACACAGCGCAGGCCTCCAAGGGTGGTACAGGACTGCTCTAAAGGCAGGTGAAGACAGTGCTTCTCTGGGTCCTCCCCAGCACCTTCAGGTGTTTCTTTTTCTTCATATATATATATATAATATATATATATATATATATATATATATATATATATATATATATATATATATATATATATTTCTTTCTCAACCCCATTCAGAAGACTTAGGTGAATATAGTGCGAGAAGATCTATTCATAAATGGTTTTGCGTACGTGTGGGATAATCAGAGCCTTCAACATACCAAAGGATTTCCTGATTACTTCAAAGAAAGAAGTATTGGCAAAACTGCCATAATTTGACTTGTAAATGTAATATTTTAGAGTACTGAATACTTAAGTTAAATAATAGAGGGAAACCATGCATTTTGATTCAGTTGAACAGATAGGTTAGATTTGTGTCAACAAAACTCTTATTTTCTATAACTGACATTGCATGTCATCAGTTTATATATGATTTACGGGGATCTAGAAGAGTATGCCGTTTATGTCATCAAACTGAAAGAAATAACGTTCATGTTATGTTCTTTTGTCCTGCTCTGAGTGATTGAGGAACGAATAGATTAAACCAAAATATCATAACAACCCATGTTGTTTCAGATGCAAGTCATTCATGGCATCATGGACAAATGATTCTATGTCTTTTTATGACATTACACCCTCACCAAGCTTTGAGACGATCGTAATTTCCGTATAGGTTCAGCTGATTTTGTTATTCATTATGCACACTGCTTGCCTTTTCAGTTCGATTTTTTTTTTTTTGTTTGACAGTCATATTTTTGTTATAATGCTTATCATATGAAGTAAATACCCCTTTCAGATAGGGATTATGGGCTGTCCTGATTAGATCTCTCTCTCTCTCTCTCTCTCTCTCTCTCTCTCTCTCTCTCTCTCTCTCTCTCTCTCTCTCTCTCTCTCCATTGATCATACTGATGCAACGTAATGATAATAAGATACTATCAGAAACCAGTTATGATTAATTTTTGGATGCCAAATTGAGATTTGTCTCTAACTTTGAAGCAGTCCGAAGGTCCACTAATGTAAAACAAACAAGATGCAAGACATATAAACGTACTCCCAGTTTATCTTGAATACGCGTGAGATATTCCATAAGAGGAAAAACCGTTTGGGGCCGTTATAGCCGTTAGTAACGGCTATTCTGGTAAACGTCGGCCATCATCTGTGACCCATAATGAACATACCTACAAATTTCAGGAAGATCGGCCAAGTGTTTTGTGAGATATTCCATAAAGAAGGAAAACCGTTAAATAAAACATGCATCGGGCATCATCCGTGACCCGTAATGAACATGCCTACAAATTTTCAGAAATATAGGCTAAGTACTTTCCGAGATATTCGATAAAGAAGAAAAACCGTTTTGGGCCGTTTTAGACGTTAGTAACGGCTATAACAGTAAAATGAAACATCGGGCATCAACCGTGACCCATATTGAACATACCTACAAATTTTCAGAAAGATCGGCCCAGTAGGTGTTTTTTTTTTCTTTTCTGGAGCGAGTGGAACTCATTTTGACCACTGACGGACAGACAGACAGACAGACAGACAGACAGACAGACAGCATTTCTTCGTCCCCATTGTAAAGTACTCCCTGTTCTATAAGAACTGGGTGTACAAAAACCAAACAAAACAAACAAACGAAAAATCACGGACCTCTTTCTACGCCAGATACCAACAGACCGTACAGTGGATGGATGGGACTTTGGCACATGGCGTGTTCTATTATAAATATAACAACTTGGCAAGCTGTGGTGTACTCGCTCATTATGGCTTGGATATCAGTGACGATACCAAACAGTCCACTTGTATGTCATGGAAACTTTTAATCACAATGTCCGACTGCCGTTTTGGGAGAGATCGCATAAAGTACCATCTGTGTGAATACGAAAACTCCATAAACGTTCACCAGCAGACAAACGATGATTACATCAAAATATTCACCCCAAGGCAAGAACACTCTCCTGCTCGGTACATAGACTGCCCTGCCTCACACAGAACCCATTCATTTCTGGCATGCGATGCTTCCACTGAGTGTTGGGGCACTGCTAACGTCCTCTATGGCAGCCACAAGGAGGACTGGGATATCCCGTCACACCCAACTTGCCCTGCTCCTGTGACGCCACTTCCGCCTTCATTTGCATGTGGGACAGAGCGGCACCGTGTGCCGTACACGTTTGTGTGTGACCACCGGCAGGACTGTGCAGACAGCAGTGATGAGGAATGGTGCATTCATGCTGCATGTCCAGAGGACACACCACTGCAGTGCGGCACCTCCAGGCAGGTAGGCATCATCCTGTGTACGGTGCTTGCTTACAGGTTCTGCTTCTTCTGTCAAAATATTAAATCATTTAAGTTTACATTTGTATTAACTTTAACATGATTGGTCATCCGTGGTCAATCACAGGCATGTGACAATTGGAGGGGTATAAACCCTATCACATCCATACCCCTCCAATTGTCACATGACCATAATTGATAAAGGTCAATATTTTAAATCACAGAGAGAGAGAGAGGGGGGGGGAGGGAGGGAGAGAGAGAGTTCAAGCAGGTGGCAATGGGAGAGGGCAGGAATGAGGAAGAGGGTTGTGGGGATGGGAGAGAAGATCAGAGCTGCTCAAATTCTGTACAAAAGTGTTCGTTCATTTGATGAATTTGCTGCGAAATTTCGGATAAAGTCGAACGCTTTTGTCACTAGTTAATGGCGCCCCCCCCCCCCCCTCCCCTCTCTCTCTCTCTCTCTCTCTCTCTCTCTCTCTCTCTCTCTCTCTCTCTCTCTCTCTCTCTCTCTCTCTGTACGTACACGAGCGCGCGCGCGCGCGCGCGTGCGTGTGTGTGTGTGTGTGTGTGTGTGTGTGTGTGGTGTGCGTGCGTGCGTGCGTGCGTGCGTGCGTGCGTGCGTGCGTGTGTGTGCATTTGCGTGCTTGTGTGCTCGTGTGTTTTTCTGTCTCCAATTTAGTGTTACAGCGTGACCCAAAGTTGTGATGGCCAAAAAGAATGCATTAATGGGTATGACGAAGGGAACTGTAAAATCTCTGTGATTCAACGCCATAGCAAACAGCTGCTTAAACCACCAGCAACGATTGATTTTACCAAACATGGAGCAGTAGTCATCAAAGCTATCCAGAACTTAGCGAACACGACTAGAGGAATAAACTGTCCAGAGACTCACTATCAGTGTCCTGGTGATGGGTATTGTCTTCCGATCTTCACTCGGTGTAATGGTTACAACGATTGTCCAAACAAGGAAGATGAATGGAAGTGTGACAATTACCAGTGTCCGGGTTATCATCTTTGTTTTGGTTCCCATGTCTGTGTCCACCACAGTCACATTTGTGATGGTATCTACCACTGCCCACGAGAGGATGACGAGTTGTTGTGCAATATGGTCTGTCCTCCAGAGTGTACATGCCATGGGCTAGCGTTTACATGTCTTCAAAGTTTCCCAGCGCATTCATATCCCTATCTACGGTATCTTAATGGCAGAAGTAGTGGTCTGACGTTCTCTGACCTAAGTGAAAATAGTTTGTTGATATACATCAGCTTAGCCAGCTGCGGTCTTTCCCGTGTGATGAATGTCAGTTTCCCCAATGCAAGGACCGTTGATCTTAGTCATAATAAACTTACCGCATTACCAGCTGCCGTTTTAGACAAAATGTCTAATTTAAAGACATTGTTTCTTTCCAACAATTTCCTTTCTTCTTCTATAGGGGATGTATCAAAGATGTTTAGAAGTATTCAGATCCTTGATTTGTCTTTCAATGTTTTCGGTAGTGTGAATGAAAATTTTGTTCAAACCTTTTCTTCAGTGGAATTTCTTAACTTGTCTCAATGCAATGTTTATCAAGTGACGGACAATGGGTTTCAGCCAATGAAAAACCTTCGTGTGCTAGACATGAGAGGGTGTCCTATGTCTGACATACAGGATATTCTCTTCAAAAGTTTAAGAAAACTGAGGACTGTTTATTCTGATAACTACAAACTTTGTTGTGCGGCGGGTTTATCTGCAAATTTTAACCCCAAAGATTGTTTTGCTCCCCAGGATGAAATTTCGTCCTGTCAGGATTTGCTTCGGTCTGGCACCTACAGGGTATTTCTGGCTGTGTTGAATTTTCTGGCATTACTTGGCAACGCTATGAGTTTTCTTTTCCGGGCTGCTGCGTTAAAAGGCGGCGAATCATCAGGATATAATATTTTTGTTCTTCATTTGTGTGTGTCAGACTTTTTGATGGGTGTATATCTGGCAATTATTGGAGTTACAGACAGAATTTATCAAAATGTCTACGTCTGGCATGAAACGTTCTGGAGAAAAAGTGTTGGATGCAAAATAGCTGGTTGTCTTCACTTTTGTCGTGTGAAGTGTCAGCATTTATCGTGTGTTTAATAACAGTAGATCGTTTACTCGTCGTCCGGTTTCCATTAAGTTTTTTCGCTTCAGTAAAAATCACGCTCACATTGCATCGTGCATGTCCTGGATAGCTGGTCTTTGCTTATCAGCCATCCCATTTTTGCCAAGTTTACACCACTGGGAATTTTATAGTCAGACAAGCATATGTATTCCTTTGCCTGTGACCAGAATATCTTTTGCAGGCAAGAACTACTCCTTTGCTGTGATGGTGGTTCTCAATTTCATTCTCTTTCTCGTCATTGGTTTGGGGCAGCTTATCATATATCTTTCTGTACGTTCCAATACACTGTCAGACTCTCACAGTGGTCAACAGTCGAAAGATATGGATATTGCCCGGAGATTACTCACAATTGCTTTGTCAGATTTCATGTGCTGGTTTCCTGTTGGTCTGCTTGGCATATTGGCTTCTAGAAACATCCTGGTGCCTGGTGAGGTCAGTGTAGCACTGGCGATCATTGTCATGCCTTTAAACTCAGCCATCAATCCATTTCTCTACACAATGAACACTATCATGGAAAAAGACGTAAAATGAAAGAAGAAAAACTTTACCAGTGGTTTAGAAACAATAGATGTGCTTCTTGACCGTCAGATCGTTATGTTGTAACAGTGTGTTTTCATTGAGCAGAGAAAATGTGCTCCTCTATTATTTGAAGGAAGGTCATACGGCGCCATGACAGTAATAGAACTAATGATATGTCCTCTACGGCATCAAGATTCTCACAGCTTTCCTGGTTTGCCCTAACCTATTCTGTATTTGAACAGTATTTGGCTAATTCACAATATTTGTTGTTTTCTAGTGCATTGCTTCGAAATGATGCAACAAAAATTAACGGCACTCTAGGATAAAGTATCAACTGGCAAAAGTGCTGACAGTTAAAATGCAGACTAGTTATCTCTATATAGTTCTGCTTTGCTGGGACAGTAAATAGCACGTAAGGAAGCTGTCGAAGCCCTAAACTAAGATCCAGATCAGAATGCTTTGAGAGCATTGGCAAAGTTGGTAGTCAATAACGATATCAGACGCGATAGATAGATAGATAGATAGATAGATTAAAAAAACTAACTAAATAATTAATGTACTTCTCCTTAAGGGTGCAAAGGCGTGAAAGGGTAAGAAGTAATTTATTGACCAGAAACAACAAAGAATTGCTTTTCATATCCATAGTCACATCACAAGTTGAGATTCTTCGTTGTCACCAAATACTTCATATAAAGGTGTCAAATACAGCATTCAAAATGCATATGTGTACTACAATCGCTGGACACACGTGCGTGCGCTCTCTCTCTCTCTCTCTCTCTCTCTCTCTCTCCTATATATATATATATATATATATATATATTATTATATATATGTATGTATGTATGCATACGGTGTGTGTGTGTCTGCATTCAAAATGAATATATGTACTACATCAGATGGGCACACGTGCGTGCTCTCTCTCTCTCTCTCTCTCTCTCTCTCTCTCTATATATTTTATATATATATACTGTCAGTGTGCATGTGTGTGTGTGTAGCTTAATAATGATGCAGGATTCCTAGAATCTAGCGCACCACACCACCAAGGTCCGGAGAGACAACGCTTGCAGCCACAGAAACACACTCATAACTCCTGACATTCCTGCATTTCAAACATTTATTTGCAAATTGTCGCCCCCACTGGGACTTCTTAGGCAGCAAGCCCTTCTGTACACTGGCAACACTGTTCTTTTATGACCCCTGACGGAGGCTTTC